>CM023358.1:2919320-3178425 GCA_013282895.1 Eriosoma lanigerum | reverse complement strand
TCCCGAGACATGCATATAATTGCATAAAAATTGCAAAATTTTGACACTATTTTGAAGGAAATTGGGGGAGGTGGGGGGGCCAAGTTCACGCACATCAAACACTGTTAGTCTAAAGATTAGGAAAATTCTTATAAAGAGTTTTGTATGGACATATGGAATAGAATCATGGATGATACTCTAATGGAAAAGAAGAATAGAAGTTTTTGAAACATGGTGCTGGAGAAAAATAATGGAATTTCTCTGGATTTTATTCAGGAACAGGGAAAGTTAAAAATGAGCAAGTATGCCTAAAAATGAACGAACGAAAGGTAATATGGAAAACCATCAGAGATAGGAGAAAAAAAAATGGATTGGGCATATAATAAGAAATAATGAATGAATAACGACAATAATAGAAGGAAAGATAGACGGGATAGCTGGAAGAGGTAGACCAATAACACCATTTATGAAACAGATCATAGAAGACATAGCACAAACAAATTTCAAAGAATTGAAAATAACGGTGATGGATAGGGAGAAGTGGAGATGCATCAAAATCATTGAACCAATTAAATAAGGATTATATATACATATACTTATAATAACTAAATGTCTTTGAAAAAACAAATAAAAATAACAATAATCTATGATTAGGACGTGCAGCCACATACCTTGAACACCCTCTGGTTCTGTCAATATAGTTCACTGTGGAAAATATAACGCAGCTATAATATTATATATTCTATTGTAATTCATCTACCTGTATGATTGTAATATCATAATAATAAACAAGTAACTCGATATAATAAATTATGAGATTTAATTATTCGTCGTGCGTGCTTAAACGTTATAACAATCTAAAACGACAAAAGCAATATTTATATTTTTAAATCGGTAAAAATATCAGGAAAATGATGGTACCTATATATATATATATATATATATATATTTATATCGTATAAGTACGTAAATTGCAATTAATCTAAAACGAATGTTACAATAAAGAGATAAATATTTTGTCATTTTTAATATGCTTAAGCAAATTTCAACCCAGCCGTGAACCTCGGTTTGCCGAAAATAGAGTGTAATATTTAATGATAAATTGAAATAATTTAAAGTTATGTATGGTTATAATTTAAGTTCCCTAAAGTTTTCTGTGACCTTATGTTATGAATTTTAATGTTTTGCCATATTATAATTTAATACGTAGGTACTATCACTCTAATTTTGTTAAGTAACTTTGTTGTTTCATAATTACGAACTATATAATAAATTATATTATTCCCAATTTTGATGGGTTAGCTTACTTCTCAAATGAGTATCTATATAATATAATATAATTAGAAATTCGGAACCTATATTGATATGAACATGACATATTAAAATTTCGTCGTTTTAAAGCCTAAATACAAGTGTAAGATGTGGCACCGAAGTCTATAATTATATGTAGGGCAATTATACTTAAGATATTATCTACTAACCTAATCACCCACCAAATTCATGAGAAAATTTTTTTTTATTACTTATTACCACACCATTTATTAACATTAAAATAACTACAATGTTTAATACTGAACATCCATCCATCTACCAAACAACCGATTTTTATATGTAGGGCGGTTGCTCTACATCAAAATAATTTCGGCACAACCGAGTATAGGTACATAATATATTGTTTTTAGTCCTGTTTTTTATTGTTTTTCTAACCTGATCCTGGTCGCACTAAATATATTGAAATGCTATTAGTTTTCTCGTACCGATTACAGTTTAAGGAATATTTCGCTCCAATGACATGTATATTCTCAGCATTTCCCGGTTCGTTAAATATAGAAAATCAAATATCGATCATAGCATGACTTTGAAACATGAACTCGAGTCGAGTAAACTAAGTATAAAGACATTACATGAGTGACTGTAATAAATAGGAAACGATTTTACCGCGTTGGCGGTACGCGATCGAGAGCATTTTTATTTTAGTAATATATAAACGGCCGGGACTCACAAAAACAATTGATGTACCAGGTGATTTTTTATATTATTGAGATTGAATTTTTTTCCTCTTTCTTCCACACGCTTCTCCGTTCTCATATATAATTTTAACATTTATAAACGATTGGAAAGATTTGCCGAAAATAAAATTCGGGAATGTCGTATGGAATATGAAGTTAAAAAAAAAGAAAACATGTTATCAAAGAAATAATATTCAAAAACTTTATTAAATCATCTTGATAAACACATAATTTGATTAACTTACGATATTATTTATAATTCATAATTGATTAGGCTCACACGATAACGAATTAAGGCGAAATAGTTAGAGGCAAATAAATCACTTTGTATATAGTCTGTATACGGTATAAAAAAATAAATGTCGAGTAATGGGTATACTTTCACTTACCTACACCAAATGTGTATAGTAGGTATTGCGATTCTAGTATTCCGTTGTTATAATAAATAATATTTTCCCCCGTGACCTCGTTTATTTTACCTTAACGTATATATCGATGCACGAACGAAGATAATAATAATACAGTGTCCGTAACAAGGAGCTATTATATATATATATAATAGATACATAATCGTATCGGATTGAAATATCGTATAGCTAGACGACCATGTAGTGTTTTGAAATCGAAAAAACTTGGCAAAAACTAATTATTTTTAAATATTATATTTTAACAAACCAAAAACTATCAGATTATTAATTTAAAATGTATTAGATTTCGAATTTGTAATCAGTGTCAAAATTTACCCCTTTTTTAATTAAGAATTTTTTAAAATTTTTATGTAATCTATAATGTAGCATATATATATATATTATAATATGTTTTTATCATCCCAGATCCTAAATTTTAAGTTATTTTATAAATGACCTATCAATATATAAGTATGTATTTTTAGATACTGGTTATTGAATTTAACATATTTTTTTAAAATTTAACTATTGTTAAGTTAATTATTATTTTATATTATTTGATACCTATTATTATTATGTTTAATTATATACTTACCATACGCATTTTTTTTTTTAAAGTTTTATCTATTAAGTTTATATGAAAAATAAATTCTTATGACTATAAATGTTGTATTCAACTTGTACTTTAATTAGTTAGGTTAGTTAGTTGTTGACACCTTATACCGAGTACAATACGATATTTATTGCATATTTAATTTATTTATGCGGAATTTTCTCGTCGATTTGTATTGAAAATGTACGTAATTATTATTTTTGTACGTATTTTGTATTTTTTTATACGCGGTAATTTGTACGTAATGGCACATATATAATAATAAAAGAAATTTCGTATTGATCTCCGATATTCAAACCGAAACAGACGAAAGTTTTATTGGCTTGAATAGATTTCAAATAATAAAAAAATATCCAATTTGAAAACAATCTATGACCACGTGTGGATCGCGTTGTTTTTTCAGGACACGGTCCGCACGAGAAGGGGATATAACGCGTGTTTCATATTACCTATCCGAGTAGGATCTGACGTTTGGAGATTTCTGGTCCCGTTGCGGTTGTTTAGACTACGATCTTACGGTTTGACACGTCGACGTCTAAGTTCCAAAATGTCTGCGCGTCGCGTTTCGTTTCTGTGATTTGGGTTGTTGTTTTATAGACAAATGAATTTTAATGTCAAATGTTCACACGGGGTTAGAGGTTAAGAGAAAATACAATAGGTATACTGTTCATAATAATTATAGAGAACAGCTGGTATATATATTGCCGTTTTTGTATTGGAAATTTTTTATTTTGTTGTACAAATTATAATTTAAATACTTAGTTAAAAATTGAAAACAATTCACTATTCGAAGGAGCCCTTTTATTACAATAATGAACCGGAATCGGGTACACGTTTCGGTTCATATTTCCGATCACTGTCAGAGGAATAAAAATTAATCAAAACGATATAAATTTATTTTTTATTTTTTTTATTTTAAACGACTCTTCAATGTGTGCTCGAATTATACATGTGTATAAAATACATATTATATTTTTAAAAAACCATTTAAGTTTGTACGTTTTTAATAATATACGTCCGGTTTCGTAAAAAATAATAATAGAACAAAACAAAAACAAAAACTTATAACATACTTATAATAAAACAATTGAAAATTGTTTCTAAACTAAATACATACATGTATGGTAGTATAATATTAATTATTATACGATACTTAGTCGACCAAACTTTTTATTTAAATGCAAAACGTCAACAGCATAATATTGAATACAAAATATATATATAAATATTGAATAATGTAAAACTGTTAACCCTTTAACCGACCAATGACTATCGTAGAGGAGAAAACGCAGCAGTTTATATAATAACGTGTAATAATAGTATATAATTTAATATAGGTAATAATAAAATAACAATATTAATAATAATAACTATAATTATAGATGTTATCAGGAGTTGTTTAGACTCTTAGAGGAAGGGGTAGGGTGTTGTTTTATATCAGTTGAGACTATCAACTAGTTAAACACATTATTATGGGGTAGTAGCATAAACGGAAGAAAACCTAACAAAACTACACTTATAAGTTATACTTACATATAATATCGTTTCTGAGTTTCTGACTGATAACGTTTCGTATGTGTTAATTTACAATGACTTTTATCAATAATTTTAATCATCATTGATATTATTATTATAAGTATTTTTTTTTACAGTTTGTATCCACAAAATAATAACAATAATTAATAATAGAGCATTAACTTATTATATCTTATAGTTATACGAAATTTGATTTAATTATTATTATTATTATTTAATTGTCTAATAGTATGCAACACAGAAACGAAAAAAAAAATAATAATAACAATAATAACCGATAATAGTTTCGGAAAAAAAATCAATAATAATCATTAGTTAATATTGTTCGTTGTAAATATATTTGTGTAAATTCTATACTGACAAGGATACGAAGCTGTTGTATTGTGTGATGTTTCTTTTTAATATATCAGCACATGGGCCTAAGACTCTTTCAAACCTGTAACGAGAAAAAAAACAAACATATTTCTTAGTAGGTAATGAAATCTCGATCTTCGGTAACTCGAATAATTTTTTTTCTTTTGCACTCTTCAATATCGAAGATATCGAAGTACTTATTCCAATTTATTGTTGGAAGTGCTAAATTTATAGACTATAAAATGATACAATTAAGTATAATGACAATATTAACAATTTAAACATTAATTGAACATTTTATAATAAGTTATTGTTCTAATATTTATTTAGTTAATTTTTTTTTATAATTAATAATTTTTAAATTCTTAATTGTTAAATCAACTATATGTTTTCTATAAACCCAAATCAGTTCACGAACACTACCAATTTTTTATTGGTTTAGTAAAACTGTAATTTAAATTATACAATGTATATTATATTAATATTCACATTTGCATTCAATAAAGGTACGTAATTATTTTTATGTCGAAAAATCAGTTCTAAAAATTATAATATTTGGTTTCAGCATAATAAATCGAGCTAGAATTTGAAACTTTAAAGTACCTCCTAGCATTTCTCTAGTTGTAAATTCGTTTATTTTTCATAATAAATTAAAATAATAACAACGCCGACAGCATAATAAACATTTCCTTTCTTTTTTAATATTATGTATTTTTCTTTTCGTTCGTTTCCAGAAGCAATTTTCACGTTGTTTCTTTATGTACCTAACGTAATTTTCGCCATCGTTTGTACCCACACAATTTAAATTTAATGAATAACCTTTGTCGTTTAACACGAAATTATTCATCAGCCTGTGATTATCCTCGCATATTAACGTTAACATTTTTTAAACTGTCTCTTTCAATTCATATTGCAAATCACTTTTAAAAAATGTTATGCTACTTCATCCGAGTTCAAATGTCAAAAAAATATAATATTGTATTTCTTAAAAGCACATTATACTGTTCTCGTGGTTTAGTCAATATTATTTCAAAAGCACTTTACTTAGCGTCGTTGGTTCGTAGCAGGTATTATTTTCCATTGTAATGTTAGAACCACTGCTATAGCAAGCATTTAAAAACAAATCAATGAAATTGACGCGTTGAAACGGAAGTATGATGAACACATGTGAGGTTATTTTTTTTCGGAGAGTTCTTTACGCGATCGATAGTGAAATTCAACTCTATTGGTTTTGTAATTTATATCCGAAAAATACTTGTCTTTCCAAGCACTTTGTAGGTATATTTATTTAATTATAATAAGTTACACATATTTGCGAATGGACACGTCCGGCCGCCACTTATTATTATATTACAGTGTTTTTCATCGGTAGAATTTATATCGAAAAAAATAATATTGAAAATTGCATACTATAATGCTCAACATATTGTTTGATTTAAGCACACAGTACTTTTCTCGTATTCACTATTCGTGCATGCTGATATATTGTAATAACTGATTACGAATCCATTAGAATAAAACTTACTTGTTGCACGTATACAATGTTTAAACAAAACAAATATATACAACACGTACGCGTTAAAGTAACAGTGTTCAAACACAACATTGAATTTTTAATTTTCTACAAGACGTAATTTTATATTTTTATTTTATAATTATTCTAGGTCGACAACTTTAATATATGATAAAGTTTACGAAAAGCAATTTTACAAGGAGAATTTATTCACGTGTGTAATCTAATTTAATATTTGTAGATTATAATGTCACACGTCGCTGAAGTGCACGATTCTATATTATAGGTATATTATTGGAATTGTTCCGAAATATTATATACATATGAAAGGAAAATTTTGCTCATGTTTCTTTCCCTGTCAAAAGTACCTACACGAATTTTACACTCAAAAGTCCATACATACTTTTGATTAATGAACACACCACCATAATTTAGTGAGTGTCAGGTTGCTTAAAGATTTCACTTACGAGTGCAAAGTGATAATGATGATAGGTAAAACAATTAATAACCTACGTGCACGCTTAAAGATAAGGTAAATAGGTATATAAAACAAAACATTTTTTTTATAATATATAACTAATACGCGAAATTCTACGTAGGAAGTGAAGTGAATTCGATTAGGTCATTGCGTAACGGAACGTAACATAATTCGAATAAACATACTGAATTTAGTTTTGGAAAAACAAATTATTATAGACTTTTTTACCGGATTATAAAAAATTTATCTGAAGGGAAATTGAATATATATTATCTAAATAGATACGACATATACTCGTATTAATCTTATTTTAATAACATGTGATATGTAAAATACTACCATAACATCAGTTGAACAAACACGAATAAGAAGATAAAACGATTAAGATAATATTGCAAACGTTGAAAAGCACTAACCATGGTGCAAATTAAAAAGTTATTAAAACGTTATATATTCAGTTTAAAATTTAATTAAATTATTATTAAATATTCTTCATACTGTTTATTATTATATTGAGTGTTAAACTGTGGTTGATGGGAAAACGATTAGAATTTAGATGTACAGTATGTTGAAGATATTTTTGATAAATCTTAAATTATGTACAATATATTCTGATAAATCATAAACAATAATGTATTATGATAATTAAAAATAAGTAACTTAAAAAGTTTTGCACTGTAAAGTCATACTTTATTATATATTATATATTTCTATAAATCTAGATTTAAAAAAATTGGTTTAAAAATAAATGATTTTTAGTTGTTATTAAAGAAAATATAAAATGTACATTTTAAATGGGAATTATATTTTAATTTTTAATTAATAAGAATTTCAAATTTTTTAGTTGTAAGAATTTCTGAAAGTTGGTTTATTATAGTATTTAGTAATATTCATAATGTTTGTTATTGGTAACATTATACCTTAAATACGATAAAAACTATAGTACCTACATACATTTTAATTATTTGATCATAATTGATATTTTTTTGTTGTATTATTTTTCTATTCACGAGAATTTTTTTCGTGTTTTTGTTGTGTAATTTGATAGATTGTTATGTTTCCGGAATGAAAATGACAGGATAAAATTAATTAAAACGTCAACCGAATAACAATTTTAGTTTTAACAATTTTATTGACAAGTTTACACAACCCGTTTACATAGGTTTAATACATTATTATACATTTTTCTATTTTATTTTATTTTATTTTATAGAGTTTCAATATCATTTAGAACAATTTAGAGCAAATTGAATAAAAATCGTTTTACACGATTAAAATATTTGTAGTGAATGAATCGAAATCGTACACAATTGGCAACGTATATAAAATGTTCGATTTTGGATAATAATACAGCTTTTAGCGAAATGTTTTAGAAAAAAGATTACATATGCTTTTAAAATTATATAATCTATCTTTATTGAACTTGAAAGATATATGAGAAGATAGTATAACAACATTGTACTTTACACATTTATAATATGATCTAAGCCATAATATATATTATATGTCTGTGTATAATAACAAAACTAGTAAAGAACATTCAAAATATATCAAAATTAAACCAACTGGATAAACACTAATCAGTAGGAAAATAATGTGTTTTGTTAATATAGGTTTAATTAGATAAGAAAGGAGAACTTAGACTTTTGATATTATCTAGTCAATATATTTTAAAAAGGGAATAAATTAGTTTCAATTTAATCTTTTAAATAAATTTATGTTTTTAATCATTAACCGAAATTATCCGTTTTACATTTTACTATAGATCTTCAGGTAGAAATTCAAAAAAAGTTATAGTTATCGAATAATACACACATTAAAGTATACTGGTTGAGTAGCTGAAACGTTCGGTGTCCAATTATAATTATGTGTTATAATATATCAATATAGAATAGTTCAAAACAGCGTAAGTTACTTAACGTTATATTAGCAGAATATAAATTTACACACCGACCTTTAAATTTTTATATATATAGATATTAGATTGCGTGTGAAATGTATACTTCGAGATTTTTGTATTTTTATAAAACCAATAACAGAAGTTCGAGTATAAACGGTTATAATGGATATTACCAGATGATACTTATAGTAAATAACTAATAGTAATAATATTACCTAGCTCGATCGAGTTTCACGCATTTCAGCGGTCCATTGGCGACGACGGTCGCTGCTCGCGGACGGTCGAGCAGCAGTGCGATTTCACCTGAAACATGTTTAGAATTACAATTAGCGAAATTAATTAATTATCTAAATATAAAGAGGTTAGATTAGGTAGATAGACGGTCCACATATGAGAAGACGATTGATATTTTTCTTCCTATACGTCCCGACATCCGACCGGACGCACGCATAGTAGCGTCCGGTCAGAAATAAGGCAGAGTACGATGTTTATATATATATATTAATATTACTCATATTTGTTATGCAGTCAGTAAAAATCGATAAGACATCGTCCATAAAATATATACAATATTGAATACATCAACCTCGGTGGATAGCGAGAAAATTACTAAATAAGTGCGATTTTTCGTGTCGTAACGAGCAGAGGGTTTTCGCCTACGACAATATTGAACGACCGTATACTCGTAGTATTATTTCGTTTGCTGATTGATTTTCGTCACATTTACCACGGAACCGCCAAAACTTTATAAGAATTCCAAAGTGCCTATCCCGGTCGGACGGACGACGGAAGACAAATGGAAAAACTCGACATTCCGGTGCGAACGACGAGAATTTCAAATTGGATCAGTCTCCGGCCGCTATCGATCGTCGCGTAATACTTACGTATTACACTCTGTTCTGCCCGTCATCATGGATCGCGTATATTATCGCCGGACGGTGAAATTATATTATCATCGTGCGACGATAATAAAAATATAATATATTAGCAACCCGGGCGAAACGATGTATATTTTACGGTTGTATTGACCGAGAACGGTACAAAACGGAGCAAAACGAACGCGGCGACAAAACGCGCCGGTCCAAGAGTGCGGAACTTATGGTATGGCATTGTAGACATCATCGCGATTATTATGAATTCCGATAATAATAATGATAGCCGATAAGACAAACACATCTGATACTTTTAAATTAATGATAATTTGATTGACAGCACGCGAATGCGAAATTAACAGCTACGCGCATTATTATTGACGATTATTACACGACTTTCCACACCCGATTTTCCGCACTCGCGCGCACAACGATAATAATGTTTGCTCGAACCTGCGTGGAGGTTATATATTAGATATATAAAATGCTATTCGTCGGGTTTTCGATTTTCTTTTCACCACGCCATCGTAGTTTTACTTCCGAAACGCAAACCGTTATTATTTCCCTTTGTATATACACGAATGTTAATGTATTAACTATTGCAATAGCCGAACCGACATTTGTTTTTCTTCTTTCAACACGATAACAAATTCGTAATTATATTTGCGAACAACGACATAGATTAAAACAACGAGGTTTCTAAACCGTTTGTTGTCCCAAAATTAATTTGTCCACCAGACGACAATACATACCGAAATAATCGGAAGGCGCGAGTCTGCCGACTTCGATTAAAGTTTCGCCTTCCACCCGCTGCTGCAGTACTAGCGCAGTTCCTTCGACAATTATATAAAAGTCATCTCCTTGTTCGCCTTGTCTGACAATGGTTTCCCCGTCGTCGAACGAAACGGGTTCCAAGGCGTCTGCCACGGTCAGTCTCTCCCATTTGTCTAGACTCTCTGCAAGCATACATATTTACGTGATTAGTTAATATTATATTCTCTCTACGTTATTAAATTTCGAAAAATTACGTTAAGTATATATGAATAGGTTTTATAACACCAAGTCACCACATTCGAAAGACATTAAAGGTGGATTTAATACTGTGGAGACTCAAAATATTACAATAGTTTAGGAGTTTCAGCTTTAAAACGTATTATAAACACGGGTAAAATTGAATTGTGGGGGGGGGGGGAGCGGCGCAAGACGGCTGAGTCTATCTATTTTTGACTAAGATTAAAAAGTTTGATAGTTTGAAAATAAAGGCTGTCTAAGTATACATGGAACGCTCAAAATTGTACCTATAGGGTTCATAGTTCCCCTTTGGCCCTTTACTCATTTTGTGCCACTATAAGTCCTGATTATAAACGTTAATGTTAGCTTTTCATATTATATATATTTTTTTTTAAATACATTTAAAATAAATATTAATTTATAATTTATAATAGACACATATAATACGATATTCTTTGAAATTGAACGCGTGTTTTAGATAATGCCTGCCTATTCATTTATAATTTATATTTCTTCATTAACTAAATTAGTTTATGTTTTCATATAATTCATAATGAGTTTGTCAGATATAAAATCGTTAATTAGTTATTTAATTATATTATCATCTGTGTGTTATTGTGTTAACACAAACATACTTTGTATTAAGCCTAAATTAACAAATTGTTCACGCGTGAAACTCAAAACAGTAAGGTAACACATCTTATAACAGTTTTAAAGAATTTACTAGTAGTTGAATTTTATACAGACTAATCCCTAAACGTAACAATACACATATTTATAAATAAAGATCACGTCTCACACGTTTGTATACGTGAAACATAACTTTTATTACTTAGTTTTCTTCAGCAAGAAAATGCTAAAGTTGAAGTTAATATAACTCTTGCCTTTGAAGTTTTTATACACACAACCAAAAACCTAATATATATTCTTTTCACCTTATTTAATTACTTACTATGAAAATATTATTAAGTTTATGAAATAGCTGATTCAATTTATTTTTTTTAAAGTTGTACTGATACAAAAAATAGGTCATGAGAAGTTTTAAGAGAAATTTGTTATATAATCAACACACAAATAATCTAAAAAATTGTATTTTAAAAATTAAAATTAATTTATTATTAATAAATTATTAATCATAATTGATAAGTTTCTTAAAAAAAATGAATTAGTATTTATTTTGATAATTTAAGGTAGTAACATTTTAAATAAGATGTATTTAAAATATGTTTACAATGTATGCAATTTATGTATACACCATTGTAGTAACTTAAACTTTTACTAAGTACCTACATGTCTATAATAATAATAATAATAATAATAATAATAATAATAATTATAATAATAATAATAATAATAATAATAATAATAATGATAATAATATTAAAGGAGTAATCTGATATAATTAATTATTAATTAATGTTATTAATTTATAATTGTGTTAATAAATCAATAATATTATGATTTACGACTCACAAGAAGAAATATTAACAGTAATTAATTATAACTAAACTAGATTAATGTGATTATTTTTTTTTTTTACACATTATTGTCGATTGAAAAATAAATTTTTTATATTAATACTAATAATACTAGTCACTATTCAGTGTAAAAATAGAAATATGAAAATAATCTTTCTAAATATATTGTAAACAATTTGGTAAATTTAATTTATGTCAAAACTAAAATAGCTAATTAGTAGTAAGGTTATATACAGAATATAAAAAGTTGAATATGTAATAAAATTTTAAAGTGCCAATTATTTATAAAATGGAGGTTAATTTTAATTAAAATATGAATTAAATAAAATCAAATGAGAATTTATTTATATTTTTATAAAATTTGATATAGACTCATATGAATGGGTTTAAACTTCTGTGATTTTTCATTACGTTTTACCTATATTATAAATACTTACTAAATTTTTTTTTAATATGTAGTTATTTGCTTACTTAAACCTATTCATAATATTAAGGGGCTTAGCTCTCAAATGTAATTAATATTTATAAAATAAAAAGTATGTTCACTGAATAATATAGTATCATTGATTATAGAATAGTCTATTC
Organism: Eriosoma lanigerum; assembly: GCA_013282895.1. NCBI lineage: Eukaryota > Metazoa > Arthropoda > Insecta > Hemiptera > Aphididae > Eriosoma > Eriosoma lanigerum. The sequence goes on along the minus strand of CM023358.1, from coordinate 3,165,690 downwards.
TATAATCAATGATAGTATTAATATTTGAATAAAAAAATTAGGTATGAAATATATGGAAGCGAAATGATAATAATTCAATTATAAAAAAAAACAACACTTAAGTTTAAAATTATTTACAAATATAATTACATATATAATATTCTACTTATTTATCTTGTATCTACAATTTTTAAATTGATAATAACTATTAACTAGTATTATTAAAATTTATGATTTTATTTTATTTTAGTATACTTTACACATATTATTATGCTTAGGTGTCGTTTTTACGTTCAAGGTGGTTAACAATTTTTCAATATTACGTATCATTAATCATATTTCCTAAAAATACAGCAATATAGAAACGGCATTATTGTTCTACAGCCTTAAAATTATTTGTGAGAAATATTCATTATGTATACGAGGTTAGGTTATGTTTTTTTGCTTCTTACAAACAAAAACAATATTAAAATTTTGCAGACGATCCATCTTTAGTTTACGTCACTGACATGGAGAACCCTTAAATTATGACACTAATTTATTATCATAATTATTTAAGAGATTTACAAATTTAAAAAGAATAAATATTTATCTCACCAATTCAAAACAGAGAAAATAATTAATACTTAGTACATCTATCATTACTTAGAAAAACAAATTATTATTATTATTTTTTTTAAATTGTGTTCAACCCAACTATAAGCTTCACTGAATTTATTATTTAAATATATAACGTTCAAAGTGAGATATATTTCTTCAGCGATATTCTACTGTTATTATATTAGTATCTACATAATATGATGTACTATTTGTAGCAATTAATGAAGGTTACACAATGAGTACAAAAATATGATACAAATTCGAATTAAGGGTTATAATGTTTTAGTAAAAACAGTTTTTTTAAAACTTTTATATTATACAAGTGTTAGGAAAAAAAATATAAAAATATTTACCAAACCTCTTGGTTTAAAATAAATAAATAAACAAAATTAGAACTTGCGTGGTAGGTAGAAGAATTTTGGTAAGGAGAAAGTATTATATATTGTGTAATGGACAAATGGTTTAATTTAATACATTTGATTTATATAATAATATATTATATACGCATATAAGGGAAATCAAAATATCATGCTTAAAAAATAATGGTGATTACATTAAATACTGTATAATATGTATTTCCCCTCAATAAATTGAAACATGCAATTTTTATCACCTTGTTTACAAGTACTTATAAATATACAAATACAAACAATATACATTGATTTGTTATGATACCTACACATAGTAAAAATAATAAATCAATTATTTTAAAAGGTCTTGTCAAGAAATAGTTACTATTATATCTAGTGAGGACATTTGATTACTTGTACAATTATAATTTCATTAATGTAGGAATTGCATGCAATATTTTAGTATTGAATTATCGAAGTTTTATGTATATTTAAGATTAAATATTAATAAATTTAATAGTGTACAAAATATTAATATATAAAATGTACCTTAAAGATGTATATTTGTATAACTTAGAGTTGATATAAAATAAGTCTTATTATAGTAAAATACTTAATATATAACATGAAATAAGATACTTTTAAAAGGGATCAAATAATACTTGCCAAATCTTGTTTTAACTTTTAGTTTTAATAAAAATGTATTAACGTAAAGTAATCAACACTGGATTCTCTTGCCATTTTAAGGATAATCTACAATCTACATTAAACTATATAAATTCTTAACAATGACTAAATTAAAAATATATAATACTTAAGTTACTTATAAAATGAATAATGGAAACTGAATTTTTTTTTATTAAATAAACATAATAAAAAATAATAAATATTAACAAATTATTTCATTTCAATAATATATTAATACGTAAAATATTCATGTTTATGTATTTAAAACAATGTTGAACAATTTACTCAAGCCAAATATACATAATATAATTACTTTGTGAACAAATAAAAATTAATTCGTGTGCGTGCTTGTTTTATCTCGATAGGGTTATATATATTTATTTTATATTCAGATAGGTTTTATTTATAATTGTAAAATAATAATAAAAATTGTTTATATAAATAAATAAAGTAGAAGTAATAGAAATAATTATAGATTAAAAAGATACACAAAGTAGTAATTGTTAAGTTAAATTTTAAATAAAGTTTACATATTATATAAAGTAAATCATTACCACTACAGTTTAAACTTTAAAGATTAATATTATGTTGTTTTTTCTCTTATTTAATAAAATCATATTCTTACAATATAGACATATAATTTTAAATTAAACATGTTTATTTCAACTTTTATTAAATTTTACTTTAAGAAATTAAAATATATAATACAATTTTCTATTATCGATTTTATATGATACTATACGTTTATTTAGATACCTAATAAAATTTACACTGGTTAATATAAATGAACATGTTAAATAATGTTTATTTTTATTAAAATAATTACTTAATATAAGGTAAAAAAAAATAGTAAAACAAAAAAAAATTTAATTTTAATTTAAATTTCTATTTAATTTAACATAAAGTTTAACAAAGTTTCAATGGTCATATTAGAAAATAATGTTGTATTCCGAAAGACTAATAAAGTAAAATTGTTTATAATTCGATGGGATGTACACAAGTACTATACGCGTTACGCAATATACTAACTAAAAGCACGCATGAAACAATATTGCAAAAACAAAATAAAATATTTATATTTTAATATAATAATATTTAATATATTTATAACCTAACCTATTATTAGCTCAAAAGTCGTAAATACATTAGGCAATAGAGCTAACATTATAGTTTTAAACTTTTAAAACTTAAAATGTTTGACTTTTAATGGCGTAATTGTGTTTTGTTACTTTTCTATAATAAAATAATAGTTAGTCGAGAAATTATATTTATTACAAAGTAAATATAATATTTCACTATTAAAACAACAGATAGATCGTGGTCTTTGATGTAATGAAAAAGTATAAATCGCAGAGAACTATACTGACCCGAAGGAGGGGATCGTGATTAATGAGATTGAAATTTCATTTGACAAGTTTAACTTCTCAATAGATATTGAAAATGCTATTTATGAGTGATAAGTGACAAGTAAGACACTCGAATTTGTGTTGAATATTGTTGGATGCATTGGTGGTCGTCACAGAACGTGTCGTAGGTATACTATACGTCTATACGCAAATACTTGACGTTCTATAATATCAATAGAAAATTGTTTCGATATTGTGACACACACTCGAAAATATCAAATAATATTATTATCTATACAAAATGTACACATAATATTTTGGTTTAATCGATACCGTCACTCTGTTACCGTTTGATTTTAAACTTAGTAAAACGCCGGGTGTGTAATCAGATTTATTACTTATTCAAGTTTCAATCGTACCGCGCACTCTACCTCTTTTTTCCGCCTAACATTATAGTACGCGAATAATTGATTTTTAGTGCATTAGTTAATGTTGGTGTGATGTCGGCTCAATGACGTCATACACAACAACAATGCAAGCCAGTTACGAAACATGTCAATACTCGGTCTGTTCGTCGGACGGTATAATTCCGGTATTAGTTTCATCGTCAGTTTTCAAAAGAGCTTTTATTATACACACAATTCTATACGTATAACTGATATAATATTATAATAGGTACTTAAACATACGATGATCAATATGAAACATAAATAATGCAAAACGTCTGGAAACGAACTTGCATTACGTATTTTGTCATTTTATAATTTAGAAATGATTTATGGAAGTTCAAACAAACGTGCGCCGATTAAATGGAAACGACAATCGGGATGTTTTGGAAATGTATGATAATGACACGAGGGAACGATGTTGAACTTAGTATTATTGATTGGATGATAAAGAGACACACAAACGACGTTGATCAGCCTCTGAGGAATAATAATGAGCATGGTAATAAAATGATCGGAAATATATTTTTTTTGCAAAAACGTGTATGTGCAACATGTGCTATAATGACTGTATATTTTTTTTGACGGAATAAGAACAGTTTGAAAATTGCATCGTTTTTAATTTTCATTACGGAATTAAAAACACATCATTTCCGACAGTGCCCCACTTTTTAAGCGCTAAAGAAAATTATTTTGTAAAAAAATTTGTAAAAAACGAATAAAATTATATATTTATGGCAGGTCCACATAGTTTCAAAAAAATTGATTTTAGTTATACATAGGTACTCAAAACGATATAATAATATTTAAATTATTAAAAATCGAAACATTTTTTTTATTGTTATTAAATAAACGTAAAAATGTTTGATTAATACATCTGAAAAGAAACAACTACATAAAATATTATATTAGCAATTAGCTTATAGATAGTTCGACCTTTGTATATTTTAACAATATTAATATTTAAAGATTAAATGTAAAACAATAAATTGACAACAATAAGTATAACCATCTTTAAACTTTTATTTTACATATAGCTATTATAAGTATAACAATTATTATAATAAATTAATTCTGAATATCATAAAAAAATAATTACTAATTTATTAATTACAAAATCATAGTTATTATTTGACGTACGAATCAAACTTATTATATTTTATTAAAATTAAAATATTAATAAAAGATCACTATATAAAGTTTCCCTTGGAATAGATTTTTTCAATTGGACGATTTGTTATTGCTTCCAAATTTATAATAAATAATAGCTCATATTTGAGCTATTATGAGTGAAAAAGTGATTTGATTGAATAGGTAGCACATTGTTAATAAAATTAACATTTTAGGTTGATGTTGTCATTATATAAATTTATTTTTATGACTATTCCATTAATAATAAAGTAATTTTACTGAAACCCATTGATACTGTTATGGTCTTGTTTATCAGTCATGAGATAACTGATTTTATTGTTTCTAAGAACTAAAACTTATAATTAAGTGTACGTAATTAATAATAATTTTTTTGCAATATATTTTAGTGCTATTAATGCTAGAGTTAGAAATAATACAACATTTCCTATTAAAACTTAAAACTAATTAAACATTTGTTTTTTTTGCGATTATCTTTAACTATAATCTATAATAATAGAAGTACCTACAAATTTTTGATTTAGTAAAACATGTTATTTTAGTTGATTTATTTTAGATTATAGGTTTTAATAGAGAACAATAAAAACTCCATATAAGAATATTGAAAATAATGAAAAAAATGTGTTTAATTGTCTCTCTAAGAAATGTTGCAGTGTGAAAATGAAATATTATTGTGTGTTAAGATTAACATTAACCTGCGATTTCTACGATAGAATTCCTTATTGATAATATAAAATGGATGGATGTTTTCGATAATCTTTTGATAAAAATATACTATATATATTAGAGTCTGTAGGATTCTACACATCAGATTTTGAATTCACATTCATTATTTTTTTAGTATTTATTACATATATTATTATATATTATTTTAACAAAAAAAATCATGTGTTCAATAAGTTATACACGCATAAGCATATCTAGTATTATGCCATGTATCATACATGACGTAACATAATGTGGTTAAGTTGGCTTCTTCTAATCTACTTGTGTATCATTAATTAATTTGTTAATGAATTTGTACATTATTTGTGTGAGATAAACAATGAATCCGTATTATATCGATATTATCCATGACATAAGATATATACGTAGCTAGTGAAGTTAGATATAATAGAGTTAATTTAACCCAATTTAAGTCGAGTCTATAATGTGGATTAGTTGCGGGTGTTGAACTTTTGCACTTACCTAGGATAGAAACGCGTGACAAGAATTCTTCGTACATTTTCCTCTTTCGGATCGTCGATCCCATAAGTATTCTCCTGTAACTGTCCCGGTCCAGACCCCAGAGCTTCATGTCAGTTTTGGCACGTACCGTGGCCGCCCGCGGCGTACCGTGAATCAAAGCGAGTTCGCCAAAACTACCGCCTTCGCCTATCACCGTTACCAGTTCTGAATTAACATAAACCTGGAATTATACAACGCACGCATATCATGTTACGTACCAATTATTATAAGTTATGACAATAAATTTGTATTCCTAATAATTCTAATAATAATATTATTATTATATGATGGAAAACGGATTGTCAAGTTGCCGGTTAGATTTTTGTCTAAACTATGACATAAAACGTAATTATTACTCATTTACGAAATAATAATGCAATATGAATACACAATCACTATACCTCAACTTCACCAACGTCGATCACGTAAAAATTATCTCCCTCGTCACCCTGTTGAATAATAGATTCGCCCTGTAGAAACGTGACTGGGAACATAGCGTCGAATATGTCCGATCGTTCGTTTTCATCCAGGTGAGAGAACAAAATATTTTTGGCGATTGCTTTCGATAGAGCCGCCATCGTTTTGTAATCCTTTGGCACTACCTGCAGGCAACATGATAACGATTAAATACAAAACTACACAAATTAATTATTTTGAGTTTTTAAAATAATTAACTTGAAATATGTTCAAATAAAATCTATATTTGGACTTGGACGTACAAATATAAGACGTGACTTTCACTTTTGTATTTGTTCAGCACTTACGATATTACGATTAAACCTTATTTACGTCATACATATTTAAACGCTAGAATAAATATATTTTTATAGTTTTGAATAAAATTATTTGAAATTTTTAGTCTCTCCATTTTTTTTCTTTATATAAATTTTATTAATAAATGTTTAACATAAACATGTTAAAAATATTTTTTTCGGATAACAATTTATTATTATATGGACATTTTTGTATGGTATATTATACAAAGTTTAAACTTTTAAATTTTTCATTGATGTTGCACTTGGTTTAATTCGATTTTGCTTAAGTTGACCCAAATTCATAATTCAACCTTTCTACATTGTACAATATATACGTACTATACAATTTGGAACACGATTTTACTCTTTTTAGGTTTTATTAAAAATAATTTTATAGTAGTTTCTAACTGAAAACTTACGATAGTAGTAAGTACTATATTTAATATAAATAATTTTAAACTATATATAATTTCTTTCATTTTAGGCAATATATTTATTTGTACATATATTATAATAGGTAGGTATGTTAAATCGTGTTAATTTTTTTTATTAATTGCCGATTATATAAAAATATTTTAACGACATTAGAATACATATATATATATATATATGTATATATTATGTAATTTAATTACTTTATTTTTATTTACATGAATTTATAATGTTTACTTTTGTGAACGTAATATATATCAAGAATCATGTAATGTATTTTTTTATTTTATTGCCAAAAATATAAAATTTTCCATTTTCATCATTATTTTTTCCTTTTTGATTTAATTTCATATAAGGATAATTTATTTTTAGATAATCTTCATTTTAAAACATTATTATTTTATTTGATTCACATTTTATTATTTATTTATATTAATTTTTAAAATAATCTTTTAATTTGTAATTCTCTTTTCTTTATTTTCCTACAGAATCTTTACCACGTAGTAATTATTTATTTATATTATAATTTAAATTTTCTTCTCCATTTTTACGGTTGTAATGTTTTCAATAGTTTTAATAAGATTATTATAGAATAAATTCTCATTTAAGGAGTATACCATAAATCGATTTATAGTCTATGCTATAAATAATAGAGATAATAAGAACATTTTATACTCAGTTATTTATAACAAAGTGATTAATTAAATATAATTTTTATTAAATGTCAGAATTAAATGAATTGAATAAAAAATAGAAATAAACAATTAATTTTTGAAATAGCACATTTGAAATCTTAATTGGTTTCGATTATATACGTTTTAATTTTAAACTTAATCATTATTATAAAATATCAACTGAAAACAATAATCTTTATTGTATTGTAACTTCAGATATTTCTTTAGTCTTGGTCGGGACTCAGGGTTACCGTGTAGAACAAAATACGCACTCTTTTATTCTTAAACACTAGTAATTTTATTTAGTGGACTGTATAAAACGTATTGTCACATTTCGGTCGAAAAAACGGAGTTGCTCGCTACACTCTGTGATCGCCACTTCGCAACTTTGCAACTGATCTATCATAATATAAATTTCGGGGTTCACCGTATCGACCGAATAAAACATAGATAACAAATAATAATAAATCACGGACAAATCATGACACTTTAAAATATGTACGCGATCGATACGAAACACCGCCCGCCTTGAAAACATTGATTTCAACATATTATATAATGACTAAATAATAATAATAATAATAATAATAATAATAATAATAATAATAATTTGAATATAATAATACATACTAATAATGAAAAGAAAAAATCATTACATGGTCGAATACGTTAATTGGATATTTAAAAATATCATTTTCAAAAAACAAATAAATATAATATACAATAATATAATATAATAGAAATAGAAATAAATCATTTTACGGATCTACACAATAATACATTTTTTTTTATATTTTACACGAATATTTATTCCCCATTTCCCTCAAATGGTAACGGACACAATTGACGTACGGCACGTCTGAAAATACCTCCCACTGTTTTTACGTCAGCGACCCGAGCCACACCATCACCACCGGTTGTCAGCCCTTGAACTCGTCCTAAACGCCATTGTAGTGGAGGGAGATTGTCGTCTCGTAATAAAACTACGGTGCCCACTTTGAGTTTGAGGCCTTTCTCGCCAGCCCAGCGCTTCCTTTCTTGGAGCTGATTCAAGTACTCGCGGCTCCATTTTTGCCATATAACCCGAGAATATTGTGTCACTCTTCGCCACCGAGTTAGTCGATTCGTGGTGATATCAGATAAATTAGGTTCCGGTATTGATAACAGAGGTTCACCTATTAGGAAATGACCCGGTGTCAATACGCCGAGGTCATTGGGATCGGACGACATAGGAGTAATCGGACGGGAATTAAGACATGCTTCAGCGCGCGTGAGTACGGTACTAAATTCTTCGTAAGTTAACCGAGCCTCTCCTAACGTTTTTTGCAATAGGTGCTTCATCGATTTGACTGCTGACTCCCATAATCCTCCAAAGTGCGGGGAACGAGGCGGTATAAAATACCATTGTACGCCAGCGTCTACTAAAGTTGCATTTATTTTGCCTTTGTTCTGTTCGTCCCGAAAAAGACTATACCACTCCTTTAATTTACGATCAGCGCCTACAAAATTTGTAGCATTATCGGTATAGATAGTAATACTTTTACCGCGACGATCGAAGAATCGATTTAAGGCGTTTACAAAGGCTGCCGTACTTAAATCACTAACTAATTCCATATGAACCGCCTTAGTGGCAAAGCATACAAAGACACAAACATACGCCTTCACTATGGGCGAATTACGCCGTAAACTATTTTTTATCAGGAAAGGACCCGCAAAGTCGATACCGCATTTCAAAAACGCACGGTTTGGCATGACTCGATCGGTCGGCAAGTTACCCATAATGGGTTGTACTACACTCGGTTTGTACCGGAAACACCTCACGCACTTGTGTATAACATTTCTCGCAATATTTCGGCCATTAATTGGCCAATATTTAAGCCTGATCGAATTTAAAGTTGCCTGTGGGCCGCCGTGCATACAACGTTCGTGCTCAAATTTAAACAATAGTAACGTAAAATTACATTTTGCCGGTAATACTATCGGATGTCGTTGAAAGACGTCTAATGAGGCGGCGTTTTTTAGACGTCCACCTACGCGAATTAAATCCTCTTCATCTAGGAAAGGACATAAACGAAACAGTTTGCTAGAAGTTGACACGCGTTTGAACTTTATCAAGTCTCGTCGTTCGCGTGCAAAGGCTTCGTTTTGTACTTGTCTTATTATGCTACTGCGAGCTCTATCCATTTCCTTTACGCTGAGTGCGCCGGTTAATTCATATTCCTTACGCACCGTTTTATGATAAAAACGTAGACAATACGCTACGACTCGAATTAACTTATTGAAAGAGGAATATTTGTTTATCACAGAAAAATGTTGAGCAGTAGCAAAAAACGTAGTTACTTCCGCTTCTCTGGAGTCTGAAATTATTAAGATATCATTTTCTTTACTTTGCTTCGTTGTCCATTTTTCTTCAACATCGTTCGCCAGAGGTTCGTCCCATTGGACCTTTAAGCGCCACAATCGTTGTAAAATTAATTTTGCACACACCACTATAGGTCCGACTAAACCGAGAGGGTCATATAGGCGCGCTATATCAGACAAAATATCGCGTTTCGTAAGTGGTTTGCCGTGCACAAAATGACTTTTAGTAACATCAAATCGTAATGAGTCCGTATCGGGACTCCAAACTAGTCCGAGTATTTTCGTCACCACTTTCTCCTTTTCGTCCACATTTATTTGCTTATTTGCGTTATTTGGTTTCATGAACTGCGGTATTAAACTATTATTATTAGACGACCATTTTCTTAGCTCTAATCCAGCGGACCCTAATATTTTAATAAGATCGTCACGCAATTTAATCGCCGACTCTATAGTGTCGACACCACCCAGAAAATCGTCCATATAAAAATCCCGCGTTATGGACGCGGACGCTTCGGGATTCGTCACCCGTTCTATTTCCGCCAACTTATTGAGACATCCAGTAGCTAAGAAAGACGCAAAAACCGTCCCGTATGTGATAGTATTTAATTGATACGTTTTAATTGGATCGTTTGGCGATTTACGCCACAATATCCTTTGAAACCGTCGATGTTCGTCAGCTACCCAAAATTGTCTATACATCTTCGTGATATCGGCGGATAATACGTAATTATACGTGCGAAAACGAGCAAGAATAAATAATAACGCATCTTGAAGAACAGGACCTTTTAACAAAACATCATTTAAACTAATACCACTGTCTGTTTTGCACGAAGCATCGAAAACAACACGTAAACGTGTAGTTGTGCTAGATTCCTTTATTATCGCATGGTGTGGTAAATAGCAAGTATTGTCGGTTTTATATGTTTTATCGTATTCGTCGATCGCTACTGGTTCCATATGTCCTAATTCTAAATATTCATTTATGAATTTTATATATTCATCCTTTAATTTCGTGTCCTTTTGAAAACGACGTTCTAGTGATAAGAAACGTCGTTTGGCAATTTCATATGAACGACCTAGATTTGAAACATTTTCGCGAAAGGGCAGTTGTACGACGAAACGTCCGTCGGCACCACGCGCAATCGTATTATCGAAATGTTTTTTGCACGTATTTTCTTCGATGGTGTACGGGTCATTGCCCTCGTATTCTTCTACACGCCAAAACAATGGTAGCATATTTTGTATAATAGAATCATTATGATTTATTGCCGAATGATATGTATTGTAGTTAATTAGATTGTCATCGCACTCTGATGCAGATGCGGGTCCGGACACTACCCATCCAAATTCAGTTTCGTGGAATACCGGCCCATTAACAATCGGCTTTATCTTTTGCTCTCGTAATAAATCATAGAACTGATTGGCACCTATCAATACATCTACCTTTTGTGGTAAATAATATAGTGGATCGGCCAATATTATATTGTCTGGTTTACCACCTGTATTCGACACATATTTCGATGGTAAGTTGCCGGTTATTTTAGGAACAACTAACATTTTTAATGTTAACTTAAAATTGCTGTTATAACGCGACTCGAAATTTACATTTACGTATGCATATGTATTCTGATTCGTAGAACCTATGCCATTTATTTTGAGGTTTGTTTTCGTTTTCTTTAGACGTAAGCTTCGTACTAATTCTTCCGTGATAAAATTGCATTGCGACCCAGAATCTAATAATGCTCGACATAGAATTGGTTTCGCGTTCGCACTTATAGCTCGTATCACGGCGGTAGCTAAAAGTATGTTTTCATCGTCTGCCAATGCGTGCGCGGCTGTCAGTGAATCCGTACTGTGTAAATCTTCCCTTTCTGTGTTTTCCCTTTCGCTGTCCTTTCTATGAATAATGTGTAGCAACGTATTATGCGGCTTATTGCATTTAAAACAATTATAACGTGATTTACAGCGTTTTATATCGTGTTTACGTAGACATATTTTACACAGATCAAGATTACTGACTTTCTTAATTCGATCGATCGGCGCTAACTCTAGAAATGACGGACATTTATAAATCGTATGGGGGAGATCACACACGTAACATTTCGTATCAGCAGTGGCAATTAATGATGTTATGTTTACACCGTTGTTTTTATTGAACCTATTTCTCTTGTCTCTTATTGTCATAATATTTTCTGTAGGTGCATATTTTTTACTCCTCGCCATATTTTTTGATGTCTCTATTAACTCTAATAATTCTGAACGTTCATCTAAAAATAGTATTAACTCTTGAACCTTTGCTATTTCCGTTTTCGAAGTTCTGGCTTCCCACTCACCTATAGTCGATTCATCTAACTTCGCGCGTATTATATGTGTGAGTAACGGACCCCAGTCGTTTGGACGTTGCTCTAACGCTTCTAGAGCAGCCATATGACCGCGTAGTGTATCCGCTAATCTTCTTAAACTACCTACGGAACTTCCTATTACTGGTGTCAATTCGCAAATACCTCTTACGTGAGATTGAACTAGAAATTTTTTATTATTATATCTTCCTACTAATGCCTTCCAAGCGTGTTCATACTGATTTGCCGTCGTCTCGAGATTTTTAATACAATTAGCTGCATCGCCGCCCAGCGAGGATCGTAAATAGAAAAATTTCTGTATTGGTGTTAAACTACTGTTGGTGTGTATTAACGCTACATATATGTCATGGAAAGTCGCCCACTCAGCATAATCGCCATTGAAACTTGGTATATTTAGAGCGGCCAATTTCACTATTGACGTCGCTGAATTAACACTTTCCCCATTATATGAATTTCGGTGAGATATATTTTCTCCATTATCCTGTATTTCTATTCTCCCTCTATCGGCATTTATGATTTGCTCGGCCTCCGCCATACTTTCGAAGTATAAATTTTCAATTTCTAATCTATATCTAGAGTGATCTGTCTCAGTAGCGCTATCTACCTCTATTTCTTCAATGGCGGTTTGTATTAACTCGAAATTTTGCCAGGTCTCTTCTGCCTTATCACGCCTATGCGCGATTTGTTTACTATCGCGGTCTGTCGATCTTAAATAATTTTGAAACCGTGTCAATGTAGCTTTGAGGTGCCCGCGCTTTGCGATTAACTTATCTAACTGCTCCATTATGGTTTGACAATAATTTATGACGACCGCACGATAAAAGAACAAATTATTAAATTACGAGTGATAGTTGTTCGATTATGCTTGTTATCGCTATGAAAACCCAATATTATAAATTATACGCACGCTTCAGGGTTTTCGAATCTTATTGTATGGTTCACAATACTATACACATTTATTACATTTATACTATTCAATATTACTATCTATACTTTATATTTGCTAAACTTGATGGGTTTTTTCTGTATTTACTTTCTAGTACCGTACTCGCACTTTGCCTATGGGAAATACGCCGCAAAGACTTATTTTAGACTAAGGAAATGAAGGAAAAAAAGGTGAACTCTCTTACCTTGATTTTTCAAAATTCTTCATCCCAGGTGGTACTTCCTTTTCAACAGACACTATAAGGTTGTATACCTTAAAGGCTGTATATATATTCAATTTTTGTAAACGTATAACTTTTGCTCTTAAACGCCAGAGCTGTGACACTATGCACAAATTTACAAAACGCACGCTTTACCTTATACAGAAAAATTCGCGACGATATACTATTTCGATCGAAACGGACAAGTTGATGATCTTAGTATCAATTTTAGTTGTTTACGACGTCAATATACTCAAAAATATTTAAAACAAAATAATGTTTAACTCGACAAGGCTATAATTGTAAGTTATGCCCATTAACGCACACGCGTGAGTATATTTTCCGACGCACCAAAACTTACGCACTTACAATATCACTTATTTCTATCCGGGTCGAATGACCAAATGGTCGGGACTCAGGGTTACCGTGTAGAACAAAATACGCACTCTTTTATTCTTAAACACTAGTAATTTTATTTAGTGGACTGTATAAAACGTATTGTCACATTTCGGTCGAAAAAACGGAGTTGCTCGCTACACTCTGTGATCGCCACTTCGCAACTTTGCAACTGATCTATCATAATATAAATTTCGGGGTTCACCGTATCGACCGAATAAAACATAGATAACAAATAATAATAAATCACGGACAAATCATGACACTTTAAAATATGTACGCGATCGATACGAAACAAGTCTATTATTTATATAATAAAAGCGAGTCAATAAAAAATTAATTGAATATTAGTCGTTAATGGTGGTAAAAAACTGAAAAAAATATTTACTATTATAGGAATGTTTGAGAGAATAAGTCATGGTATTTCATGAATATATTATTACGCCTCACCGTTCTAAACAGTTAAATTCTGTACAATTATACATTTTTGAAATTAGATAACTAGGGGCGAAATAAAAAATCGTCAGATTATAAGTTATTATTTCTTTTTTTTATATTTTCAGACGACGTAACGAAGGAAACTTGTCTATTATCGATACAGGTATAAGATACGTCTAGTTTCTAAAACATAACTACCATTATAGAGGAAAATATGTTTTTTGTATTTTTGCCTACTGGCGTCATAATAAATTGTAAAAGCCGGTCATATATTCATAATATTATGTCCTCCTCAGAGAAGGTTTACAAAAGTAGAAAATGTAAAAAAAGTTTTTACTTTTTATTCCAAACACCGTAATTCAAAAGGTGAGGTTTTATATATATATATATAATTTTTTTTAAAACAAATGTGACATACTGACAGTTTTTGTAATATTCTAATAAATGATACGTATATTTTAATGCAAATAAAAAACAATTGTCAGTAAGTTTATATCATTTGTACTTGAAATACGTTTATGATATATGATTTGTATATCGATAATATATATATATATATAATATTGTCATATATATATATAACTTATATTTAACACTGTCAAGGGTTAATCTCGAATATAATATTATATGATCTACATTTCTTTAATATTTTCTTTCTGACTAATTTGATAATAATTTGAAACTTGATCCTACATTATACATAATACATAATACATTATACATATTATCCGCATCGGTTGAAAAAACCACAGAGCAACGCATGTTTTATTAAATATGTAATGTTATTAATTTAATAATTTTGAAATACGTCAAAAGCAATTAATTAATATTTATTAATGTTAATCGCAGACCGCAGTAGTAAAATTCAATGATTATGATTCAAATTGAATATAAAGGTCAACATGTGTATAGAGTATCGTATATTTTTGCAACGATATAGGAGCGTATTACTTTCACTCTCGTAAAAAAATCTATAAAAAAATACCAGTCATATTAATAGTTGACCTTTGATATTACTTTAACAAATTATTAATATAGGTATTAGTACTGTACATGAGACTGAGTAAAATTAGAATGTTTAATGAGACAATAATTGCACACTAATGTGCAGGAATATAAGGAGCGGGTCAAAATGCTTTTTTTCCCACCAAAATACCAAAACACCCGAACTACATTAATTTTTGATATTATTTATTAATTTTTAGTCTATATAATTGTGTGAAAACGTAATTATTCTATTTTTAACGTTATTAACTAACGAACCCTTCCCAAAATAATTGTGCCTGCATTGTTAAGCTATAATATAGTTAATAAAATGAAATAATTTTAAATTCTGTTACTGATAACAGATTTAAAGTAGGTATTATAAAAAAAAAAAAAAAAAATTCCTATTAAAATTTATTTTCATATCTACATTATTACTACACGAACGATTCGCCTTCTCTTTTTCAAAATATTTAGCTACAACACCGAATCCTGTAATGACCTTGGGTATAAAATATTTTGTAGCTTAGTGTTATTTATAAACCTAAGAGATTATTAATTTATAGTACCTATTAAATATTAAACAGGAAAAATTACATTCACAAATTATAGTGTTTACTATTATAACGAATATTATTTTTAACGGATCGTCAACAAGATCAATAAATTTTTACGAGTGTTTATATTGCGAAATTTAAAATATTATTTCAGTCGTATAAGTATAATAATACGACGTCAACTTTAACGCTGTACAATAAAATATAGCAGTAAACATTGAATAAAATTTAAATTTCACAACGACTGATGTACACGAAAAGGCAAACATAATTTGTCTTAGCATGTGAATTGTTTAGGAAACATTTTGCGTGACCACGTTGCAAACACCGAACTACGACCGTAATTTAACCCAACACTAATACCAAGACGTAAACAGCGGTAAATTATTATAATTTTAGAAGAATATAAATCTATTTTAACACTTTTTGTCATACTTTCTTGACGTAGCTAGTCGCTTCTTCTTCAGACACGTGCTCGGCCGATATACCGCCTCTTCGTCGAATGGACTGTTGAACATGACTCGCCGGACCCGAGGCAGGCGTCGAGTGAAAGAACTCGTCCGTTTCCCCGTGTTGGCTATCGCTCCCTTGCTCTTGTTCCTGGATAAAAGAAGAACACAGTGAAAAGATTGAACAACACAGTTGTTAAACGCATACCGGAGGTAGAAATACAATAGTTCTTATAATGTAACAAGTAATATACGAAGAGAAGAAGTTCAAAGAGAACAGAAAGACTTTTTTGTTTTGTTATATATACATAACATACATATTATATGTACCATATTACAACCATGACTCCCACACTCCAAGTACACGTTTTTATTATGATTTTCAGTCGATCGGCTGACATCAAACAGAAACGTGTTTATTCTATATAATATTTGGGTCAATAAACAACATATTAAAACGTGCTAAAAGTGTAATATATTAAAAGGGTTTAATGTATATATTATAATTAATGTTAACACAGCAGCATATTACGTTCGCTAACGCAGATAGAACATATAATGTACATTTACGTAGGAATACATTTTTTATTTTATTTTTTTTATGCCTACGCCAAGTATTATTATTTATATTATGTTAACACAATGGTTTAAAATAATTTTTGAATTTTTATATCTAACAGCTTAAAGTTATGCGTTTTTTTTAAAAATAAAACATTAATTACAATGATGAAAAATCAGTGTACCTTCAGTTTTGGAATTTAATATGTTATCAACTTATTCATCTTTTAATAAAATAAATAATAAAAAAATAAAATTTTAAAAATATTTAATAATGTGTACCAATATTATAACCTTTCTAAGATATTAAAATGATTGGAAACTTTTTTAAACTTTTATTAAAATATGTACTAAATCGATTAAATATGTTAAATGTCTACCTATTAATATTTTGATGGAAAAGTATTTTTATAAGAAAATATGTAATATTTTCATATTTCTTGAACTCGTTTGCATAACAATAAGGGAAAAAATAGAATTTATGTAGTTTTATGATTTCTCAATTGACTTATTTTATTAAGTGACGGTTATAAAATTAGGACAGGGAAAATACGTATAATAATTATTATTATAGGTAAACGAGGAAACAAAACACTGTAGTTCTAATACGAAATTATTATAATCTATACACGATAACTATTTAGTTGTTTTTTAATTCAATATGTAAACAATTATTTTACCCGGTTAATATTAATGCTGGATAAACATTTACAAAACTAATAACTTAAAATCAGTTGTATATAATTTAAAAGCGTTCTGTAAAACTTAACAAATATTAAGAAACCGAATCGATAACTTATTAGTTATTACTTTATTAGTTAGATTTCTGTTATGTAACATTTCTAGAGCTATTTATTAGTTATCTTACCAATTAATATTTTTGTTTTCACGAAAAACAATCTATTCATAATTTGACCACGTAAATAAAATTGTGAATATATAATTTCATATTCATTTTATTTTTCAATTACCTACATTTTATTATTTGCGTTTTGTATTAAAATGTCTTCATGTACAACTTCATCTGAATGAGTCTGATGAAGACATGATAATACAAATTTACATTTCCTACCAAGGTAATCATAAATATATTTAATCATCGTTAAAAGCAAATATTTGGTTATAAACTGATTATATATATATAATGATACTTTAATAGTTCAAGAAATGCAATTTGTTCTATAACTTGTGTATATATAGAATGATCTAAAACTTAAGGGAACTGTTTTCATGCATACGCAATCGGGTGTTAGTATTAGATATTTGTCTAAAATTATAATAACTTATTGTATGAAATGCAATATTTACGACGTATAATCGATTAAATGTTGATCGATCGCAGTTAGAAATACTCATAAGTAAGGTTTATTCAAACGTAAATCTAAATCTCGTCTTAAACAACCGAATGCGGGAAGTTAATAACACTTTTAGAGTTTATCATTTATCGTACACAAGACAACCCCCAAACAAAATTGTAACAAAGAAACGAAATAAATAAAATGGGGTAAAAATGTCAACGAGGAATTCAGTTCGTGTTATACGTCGGCGGACGTTGATCTTTCTCCACTTGGGCCGAATTAGGATGTGGTGAGCGGACCGAGCAACGATTAAGATGTGAATAAAATAATAATAATAGTAATAATAATAATAATAATAATATATTAAAAGCGATAAAAATGAAAAGGAAAAGCTCGTGTGGTAACGTCTATCGCATTGTTACGTGCGGTGGTGGCGTCCTCGGCATCGCAGCCTCGTAGGTACCGTATTTATATATACGTAATATGGATCCGAAAATGTATAACAAACCGAATCGCCGTTGCCGAGGTGACTAGCCGCCGCCGATATTATCGTGCTCGTGTGCAAGTCCGTTTCGGCGGAATGCGTCTGCCGGTGCCGAATTCACACACGTTCGCCGAGCGTCAGTTGAAAATATTTAATATTTCGAGTTTCGAGCAGTATATTATTATATTATATATACGTCCTATCGCGTCGATGACGGTCGTGATGATAATAAACAACAGCGCAGTTATTGTTCATATTGTATGACCAGTGACCACTATATAAAATTGTAAAATTTAAAACAACCTATATAATACACCTATATGTTTTAATATTGATATGTTAATGTATAAAAAGTACCTCGGGGTCTATTATTGAATTTTATATTAGTGTACTAATATGATTAGCGCACTAAAACATCATGTTTTAGTGCAAAACCAAAAAACCATATTTTTGAAGAATATTACACTAAAACTTTTTTATTAGTACACTAAAGTTTTAGATCAACTTATTAGAGTAGGTATCTATCACACTAATCGTGATTTTAGTTTACAAATTATCATTGTTGTTTAACTTTTCGGGTGAAAATAATAAAAATATCTGCGTATACTGTAATTTAAAATTTTGATTGTTTTATAAATTTATTTTTAGTAAGTAATTACTTATTTATTAAAAATTCTAAAAATATGGAACATTTAATAAATTTAAACTACCTACAAGGTATTATCAACTTGGAATTGTGGAAAAAATAAATGATGTAGCGCTCATAAGATTTCATGCAGCTGAGAATCCATTTGTGGGACAAAATTAATTAAAAATGTTTTAAGAAAAAAACAATGAACAAATAAATTTTAACTATATAAACAAAACACAATCACAATGAATCATTAATTCTTCAATTATAGACTTATAACAGGGATAAAATTTTTATATTTTACAGCCAATATAATTTGAAGATATTATGCTAATAAACATTAGTTTAAAAATTAAATATTAGATGATATTCGATTTGTATACAAAATATTAGGTTGAAAAATAAAATCATTTAAAAACACGGTTTTCAGTTAGTACACTAAAAACATTGTCCAATCAATTAGTTCACTAAAACATTTGCCAATGATTAGTGCAAACTTAAAAATAGACAACTGATCTCAAAGTAAAAATTATATTTAACTTGTCAGTGCACAACATATAATAAAGAATGTTCGAAAAAGGAAGGACATTTTAAGAATGCTGTAACTTTTTACATTTTTATCAGAAAAAAATTAACATATCACTGTGTTCAGGTGGTCTTGAAGTTTATGTAAAAAATATAGTAATGGGAAATATCAGTATTTTCTACTTGCCCTAATGCGATCACCCCGTCAATGAAATTTGGGATGACTCGCTCCCATATTTCATCGTCCAGTTGAGCTGTAATTTCTATTGAATTATATTATATTGGGTCATAACGACAAAATTACGAAATGAAAGTTTCGTATGTATTTGTTAACAAACAGAATTGCCGAGTCTGGGAATCTATAAACCTTAAAATAATCAAAAAAACAAACGTACTCTCAGAGGCTCACAGTTGGGTTTGGAGTTTGGAGCGAAAATTTGATTGGGCCTTATTTTTTTTAAAGATCTTGCAGGGAATTATTATAGTTTCAGTTGGACAGTGCAACATATCACACTTATAGAGAAACGATCGCTATTTTCCCAGACAAACTCATATCGTTACCCACCACGGTTTTGTGACCCGACTCCCTGTGACATGTTTTGTGGTGTTACGTAAAGTCAAAGGTATGTGGTTTATGAGATGAGAACAAACCCTGTGAAGTGGAGGTGAAATGTACAAGTTCGTTATTGTGTAAATATCATGGACAGAATTTTCATCTGTAAGTAGTAGGGTAAGTATAAAAGGTATACAAATGTCAGATATTGTGTCTTATACATGAACCTTAAAACAAGACATCCTAAACACAGTGATAGTTAATTTTGTTCTAGTTAAAATTAAAAAGTTACAGTATTTTTAAAATGTCTTATCTTTTTCGGACATCCTATATAATTGTATGTTATATACGATACAACACGGGATATTTTGGTGCCGCTGTAAACACGTAAAAATATAATATTGAAATTTTGACGATGAGCCGATAACTGCTGTTTCGGAGTGGAAGAATCTGTATGTTATCAAATGACCTATATTATGATTCCGGACACAGAACTCAAGTATGATATTGAGTTTTCCGCGAAAATTTATACAATTGTTCGATTAATAGTCGACCTTGTAAAACACGTATGCACACGAATATAGACATCCCTCTTACATAAACCCTTCTCGGCTTTCGCATACGTGAACTTGTACACACGAGATGTTTGTCGTTGGCAACCGAGTGTACTCTCGTCGTCAAACACCACAGTGTATGTAATATGTGTAGTTTTCCATAGAACCATCGTATAAGTATAGTGAATTTAAACGAAATTCTGTGTCGCACTTCACAATGAAGTCGTCGAAACGATGACAGCAAGGAAATTAAACTCTGCAGTCTGCGGGTCTTTTACACGAATGAGAGAGAAAAACCAGTAGAGTAGATGACATCAACGTTTTTTTACTTACTTGATACTCCTATATGCTACATCATTAGATTATGTTATAATTTTGTAGTATATCCTATATAATACATATTATATATTATGTAGTCGTTTTTCGCCAAAATGTGATACGTATCAATTTATTGTACAATAATAAAAATCATTAAATATAGTAGGTTTGGTTAACCACGTAGTTAACCATGACTTAAAATAATTAGTGTAACCAAGTAATTAAGAAAAAAGTATAATATTAAAAAAGAGCTGTGGATTTATAGGTAAGTACGTCATACAATTCAATATTGATTGATCAATATTAAATCAAAATTCGATTAATAGGTGAGGAAAATTGAGAAAATTGGCAAATCGAAAGTTAATTAAAAAAATATATATGTTTCGCTGATTAAACTACTTTGATTTTTAAAGTTACTCGTAAAATTTTAAATACACAATAGTTATTAAAAACAATTAATATGAATATCTTATAAATTATAATAGTTTTAAAAAAATTAATGGTATCTAATCATTAATCATGATTTAATTCAGATTAGATTATAATTAATTGATAAATTGTACAAGCTATTAAATGTATACTACATAAATAGATACGATTATATTCAATTCATTTTTCTGAAACTATACGATTTGTTTATAATTCAAATTTAAGTTATATTATAGGTAACAGCAATTTATTGTAAATGTACCTATATAATATAATAATAATAATATATAGGAAAAAAATTACAAACTGGAAAATATATTTAGTGTAGTAAAAATCCATTTTCACTTTACAAAAATATTGTTATTAATTTTATGTTTCGTTAAACGTGAATAATTTAAATATTTATAATAATTATATAAATTATAAAACTATATGTATATTGAAATTCAGTAGTCAAAGGACTTACTAAATTATAATTAAAAATATATTTCAATGAGTTAAAGGATTACGTAACTTTTGTTTGGACCAAAAAATGATCCTGACACAGTTGATTTATATGATTAATAATTTATACGAGCTACGGGCAAGGTTATACGAATTTTATAATTCTGAATAACAATATTTTAAGTTTTGTTGATGAAAAATTCAAGATTATTTTTAAATTGCTTTAATAGCTACTGAAATGTCTGCAAAAAAAAACTAAGAGTTTAACCTCGCGTGTCATATGAAAACAAAAAAAAAAAAACATTAGAAAATGAATATAACAAGGTAGGAGACATATTAAAATATTAATATAAGTATGCCAAACGTACGCTGTTTGAAAAGCAACCAAATAAAATAAAGACGAAAAACAATTGTTAAAAACAAACACGAGTGTTGTATATAATAAATAAAAATATTTTGTCAGATTATTTAACTTAAATAGTTTTGGATAGGTAGCTAATATTAATAATCGTATACATATAATATAATATAGCCTATATCGATACGAATTGTATTTTTAAGTTGAATATTATAATAAAGGACATATAATATAGAATAGATACACATTTATGTACATTTCATATAAATAATAATTTCACAATAATATTTTTCACTTTTCATTTTATTATTAAAAAAAATGTGTTTATTAACATTATTTTTATTATACTTGCCATATACTCGTATATAATATATATATATATATATATATATATGTGCATTTATACAAAATAAAGTTTTTATGTAAGTATTTTATTTAATCAAATTTTTTTATTTTCCATATTATTTATTAAAAAATATTTGGGTAAATTATTTTTTCAAAGTTAAAAGTATGATGCTTATGAAAGTATTCCCATCGAATAGTCTCAAAGAGACATAAAAGACATAAAAGTTACAAAATATGTTTTTATGTACTTTGTTTGTAGCTTTTGACCCATTAGAATGGTTGGATTTTTTATTACTGCTATTTATATAATATTTGGTATGTTTTTAATTCAAACTTACGCAGGAACAATAATATTATTTCGATTGTGTTCTATCTTAAAAGATAAAAACATAGAAAATTGTTTGTGATCAAACCCTAAGATGGCAAATGGACTACAAAACTGCAATAAATAGGTATTCATTTTTGATAGAACAAATATATCAACATAGTGGCCGTACAGTTTACAATAAAGCAATATGAGTTATGTTAGTAAGTATAAAATACTTAAATTTGTTTATTCTTGAAAATTTATTATTTTCCTATGTTTTTTTGGGGGAACAAAAGTAGGTAATAAGGAATCAATTTATCTATTGTCCATCTATTGTTCAAAGTGCAGATTTGATTATAATTATTTACATATAGGTACTCTAGTTTGTCTTCATCGGAACAATCTTACAATAATTGATTGCGGTTAACACACTATTAAGATACACGATGTAAATTAAATGTTAAAAACATTAAAAAATATACATATTAAATAAGATTTAATTATTAATTATATATATATAAAAAAAAAAAAAAACGATAAGCGATTAATGTTGGTAGTTGATATTATACGATATTATATGAGTTATTGGTAACGATTTATATTCGATTCAGATTGAGTTAATCAATAATTCAATATAAACTTTTTAATTAAATTTATTTCCCAACAAATAAAATATACATTTTCAATTTTAATAAGTTTTTATATTATAAATTGGAATTGTCTTCGCAAATGTATTAAATTATATAATAATAACTGTAATGGATTTAGTCGCCTGCAGCGAGATCACACGAGAAAAGGATTATTTGTATTTATATTATCTTATCTTTTTTACTAGGTACCTATGTTTTACGTATATGTTGTCGGTAAGAGTTTTCAAAATATCTTTTGAATGTAATTGAATGTAATGAAAACGGAATTATAAAATATAATAATCATAAAGTATAATATTGCAATTAATTGAAATTTACTATTGCATAATTATTATAATTATTTTTAATATGCAATAAAGTTATTTAAGTAATATTTTCATTATAATTAAATAATGTATTGATAATTAATCTTTTTACAGTATATACTATATATAATTAATTAAACAAAATTTGAATAAATTACTATTGTAATATATTATATTGATTAAACGGTTAAGAATATGTTGTGTAGATGAATAGTACACATCATGAAATTCTCATGTGTTTTTTAGATTTTCGGAGCGGACTATAGAAACTTTGACTGGCATTAATTTTGTCATAGAGAGATTAGATAATTATTTCACGTTAGATAGGTTGACTTACTAATGTGTCTAACTTTACATTAATTAGTAAACATACTATATAAACATGTTTGTATATATATATTTGTTTTATAATTTACAAATGTACAAATATTTTACTTTTAAAAATATATGTTAATTTTTGTTCAAAATTTACAATTATTATGTTTATTATATTATGATAAGCTTTGTTATCTTTAAATAATAAAAAAATTCAATAAAAATATTTTATTTTGAGTTAATAAAACAGAAATTAATAAAATTATTACAAATATGGTCTTTTGTATTATTTTTTAGTGTGTAATACTATTATCAGTACTTAATTTTAAACTGATGAATTATTTGAAATACTTGCCTACATTTCAAACGAACATAATTGTATTATATAACCTAATGCATATATTATATAAATATAATAAAATTCTATAGAATTTCTACATAAAGGCAATTTATACATCGGTGTATATACTTAGTGATAGTATATAAGTTTTAAGCATGTTGGTAAACAATTAGGTTAAATTATATAATGCTGAGAAATAAATTATTAGTTTCAATATTAGTATAGTTCCTCAAAATAAATAGAATTACCTTCCGTTTCATCATATAAAAACAATTTGATTGGTTTTAACTTTTAATTAAATTTCGATTATTTCACATGAAAAATAATGTTAATTTTATTTACAACTTTTATTTATAAAAATTCAATATTAATATTTAGTAATAATTAAGGGTTTTAATTTAACACTAGTAATGAAATTATTAAATCATCAATTTAATCATGAATATTTAGTAAAAATCACATTAACTATAAAAGCATACTGGTAAGGCCCAACTGGCCAACTAAATGCCTATAACACCGCATTTTAAGGGAGGGAAATGGAAAGATTTTTTATGAGTTTGTTTTCCTAATAATAAAATCGGTTCTCATTTTAATTGAGATTCAACTATATAATATGGACAATAAATTATTTATTATAAATGCAGCGATATTAATCTATTGATATATATATATTATAATAAGTAGCTGGTATATAAATAATTATCATTTTTATACTATCTTTAATTAATAGGTCGGTTAATATGTAGTATTATTAATTATCATGTGTTAGTCGACATTATATAATATTATATCATATGTCAGTAACTAGGTAGGTAGTAGGTACGTATTAGAATATTTTGGTAAACAACGATTTATAAAGGTTCGCATATAAACCGGAAAACGACCTCCAACATTCTGCGTTGACAATTTACTCATTACTTAATCTGCTAGACTTGACAACCTAAATCTTTTGCGGTCCACCCGGCAAAGCTTCAATCAATTTAACCACAATAATATTAATAAAATATATAGTTTTGATCGCTTAGGATTTGTCGAGTCATCTACCACCTAATTTCAACATGTTAATATTATTTTATATTAAAAGTTATTATGAATGTGAAATAATTTTAAAATATAAAATTAAAATTTATAATAGTATGTATATATATAAGATAGTAATAATAATTGTTGTATATACGTGTACGTGTGCATTATTAACGTGATATTACATATTAAAAATATATTTGAGACGTTCTGTGCATTCAAGGATTCAGTATTTTTACTAAATTCGATTGTGATTAAATGAATTGTACGCTCAGCTTAGCCGCTTATACGATGTAATGCTAAAGTTTTGTTTTAGCTAGTATTTAAAGGAAGACTGTACTTAAATTTTAATTAGACATCATCAAATGAATATGTATATTTAGGTAATTTTTTTAGTTAGCTCCTCTTATCATTGTTATTAATAAATATTGTTTTTTCTATACAGACACGAGAATCAAAAATTAAAAAAAAATTGTTAAAGAAGTATGCAGTAATAAAAAGATTGTATCTTGTTTACAGTAGATCAAAATCGTATAAATATATAAATATAAATAATATAATATAATATAATATAGATCTTTCTAAACACGATATGAAAATTTCAAAAAACATAATAATAATGAAGTGTAGTCGAGCAATTCAGTCAATACAAAATACATTATTTGACAAACAAGTGAAATAATAAAATTTATATTTTTAATATATTATATATAATAGGCGGCTTAGTAAATTCATTTTCACAAAGCCTCATTAGATTTACTAAAGATAATAGCGAATATAATTCTTAAAAGATATATAAATATTTATAACTAAAATGCTAGATAAATATAATAAATGTACGTGTATATGCATATAGCAAACGAGATTAGTTGATACAATTTGACAGCCATATTTATCGTATGAAAAGCTTAAACGTTTGTGACTGTATTTTAATTTACACGACAAAAATAAATGTAAATTTGTTTTTAGACTTTAAGTTAACTTAAGAAACGAACTATTCAAGAGATATCTATTCAGGTTTTTATAATATTTTAACAATAAATTATGAAAGTAGGTAGGTGTTATAATATATTTTTTACAACATTTTTTTAATCTTTAAGGACGATTGTACTGTATATCTGTATAAATTATGATGTTTAATTTGCATAATCCAATTTCAGCAATTTGTAGTTACTTATTAATTGTTTCAATATTCCCATCTTCTACTCTCAACTATAGGTGGGATCGGCCACCCTTTCCTACACCTCCATAAATCTCGATCTTCTACCTCTCGTCAGGTATCGTAATATCATTCTCTATTCCATCTATCTCTCTATAATATAATTATTGTATACCTAAAAGTGTATATTATATTAACATTAGTACGTTTATGTTTTATAAGGCAAAAGATAAATAAGTTATAATAATAAAAATATATCTTAGGAATTTTGTATACTACAAATCGTAACTGTAGTTTAATATTATATGTAATATATTATTTTTTTTACTTAATTATTATAATGACCATTATTTACAATATTATAATGTTTATGATAGCAAAGGCTTTCGGTTAATTAGTAATTTAACACTTAAACAAAAATGTGAACATGACTTCATTTATGAAAATCAAAACCGTTGTAAAATCCTCTTTAGTGCTAATATAAACTGTATAACAGGGGTGGCCAAACAGTCAATCGTAAGTGAAGTTAAAGTCGTCTTCCATTATTTGAATTTATGTTTATAAATTTAGTAGACAAATAAAAATATTCATAAATCAAACATTTTTTTTATAGAAGTTGATCTTAGTAGATCTTAACCAAAAAAAGTTTGACCACTCCTGACGTATAAAGTAATTTACGAAAGTATACCAATAATATTTAATTATTTTCATGCTAGGTACCTATGAGTTGAATTAATCGGATTTAATTAGTTGTTAATTTTACTTTTGATACAAAAATTGGTCAATAGTTTGCTTTGGAATTGGACGGTAAAAAGAATTTGTATCAATTTAAAGGACAAAAAATAAAATAAAATCTTATCTATTATGTTCAATTAATACATCTTTATTCCAACGATATTTAGGAAGGTCGTTTATGATTTATCAATACAAAATACCATGTAACTATCGTGCCAATTTGAAGCTTTCAGTATTTGTATACATTTTTTTTTTTTTGGATAATATTTAATATATTATGACAAAAAAAAACAAATTTTCGAATTTTAAAAATGATTTATTAAAATTGTAATTAAATTAGATACGTAGTAAAAATGTATAATTTAGAGATAAAATGTGTGATTAAAGTTAAATAGATTTAATGTTTGTATTCGATAAAAAGTTACAAATTGAATATTTTTACAAAATTAATTTAACTCATACTTCAATCAAGTATACTTTTCAATCTATTGTTAACACCTAATTAGTTTATATAATATTAATAATATTCTAATGATTAAGATAAAAGTACATTTAAAAAAAAAACTTTGATATTTTATAATTATAAAAAAAAATATGATAATTTGTTTTAATTATGTTGGTTTTATTTATATAAGATAAAACTCAAATACCGGAAAGTATTTAAAACGTATAAATAGGTTATAATAATCCGCAATTAAATAATTGTGTGCGTTAAATTGTACTGAAGTAAGTCTTTACAGAAGTGCAATAATAATTATTATCAATCTTATGTGTGTAGTGTGTGTATGCTAAATAAATTAATTGCCTTTTATTAATAAAGATAAAACTGATGAACCATTTTGTAACAGCTATAATCATATGATAATATTATATGCGAGGAAAGAACTCATATTCTATTAATTGATCGAAATTTATTATACGAGCTGCCTCGTCTAGCTCGATAAACCTATGATACTCGTCGATTTAGAACAAATTATCTTTTTTTATCAATGAATAAGAATCTTATAAGAATTAATATCGCATAGAATAACAGTAGGTAAAATATTTATCATTTTAATACTATCTATGCATTTATATATGTGTAATTACACATTTAATGATTAATGAGTAAGGTAAATGAGATAAATAAATTACGCTGCAACGATCCTTTGGCGACTGATATGTGCGCGATACGCACAATATACGGTTGAGTCATTGAAAAGATTGGTGATTTTAAATCTCGTAGTTTTCACAAAATATTCGGGCGACTATACGATAGTAAGTCAGTAAACATTTAATATTTCAAATATATTATTTATGAAACTAAAATATATTGTTAAAATTAATTGGATAACGATGTAATTTGATTTTACGTCCGGCAAACAAATAACATAATATATATACGTAAACATTACAGTAGAAGTGGACGATTGCAGGCGGTTAGGCGATTGTGATTCAACGATAATTAGTTTAATTAATTTACGCAAAATATCCAACGTGTAAACATGGGAAATTAAATCAACAGTCTGTATAAACCATCCTTTGTGAATAAAAACCAATTTACGTCATTCACATTAAATCAAACTATATAGTTTTGGGATATAGGTAGTCTTTTCCCACAACCCTAGTTCATTGTGTTTTCACAAGGGAGAAACGTTTATTCCTAACGCTATATTATACTGCGAATAGAACCAAACGAGGTCTAAACACAATATTATAACATAACGACGATATAGTACCGATAAAACGGAATTATAGAATTTGCTTATTTGCATATTTGCTTTGAGCAAATTTTCAACAAATTTGCTTTTGCTTTTATAGAATAATTAACAGTAGTTATTATACTATTATATATAACACATACACGAATATAAATGAAATTAAGCTATGACGTTTTGATACATACTTTTTTGCAATTTATCTGTCTTATGAATTGTAATCTCAAAATTTTGCTATAAAAATTATAGAATTTTAATTGTACTTTCGTAAATTAGAGTTAGTTTTTGTTTGTTTGTAAAAGCAATATTGCAACTCAAGGATCTTTCTTAGGATAATGAAAAAATAATGCTTGAAACATTGTGTTATTATCTAACCTAACCGTACGAAGGGAATATTGCGCGTTGCCAATTAATGTAAGTACGAAAACGTAGGAAATCCACCGGAAAACAATAGTGAGAAAACTCTAGCAGATGTTGACAGCCCCCGGAATCACAATAACGTAGGTAGCAGATGGACCCTAAATAATATTAACAATAATAATTATTATTATACCGTCTCGTAAAATATATTATATAATATCTTGTATGTTAGAGGGCGGTGGACGAGAATCTTGGACTATTATGAAAATTGACGAACGGGAGAAAAACTTCAGATTTTAATCATCAAAAGTTGTTGTACGGATGACAGGTATAATATGCATGTTAATCGCAGTAGTTTGAAACGGCCGCAGGCCGGAGAGCAGCTATTGTTGCGAAACCGATGGCGTAAAGGAAATCGGTCGGAATTAATTAGGAAGAAAATTGTTATGAACGAAAACAGACCGACCGCAATATTATTGTACGCACGCAGTACCAATATTATGATTATCAGCTGTTTATATTAGCGTATTTTATCCAACGGTTGTAACGTGTAAATGTATACCTACGGCTCGATACGAAAACTAATAAAAATAATGATATCGCGTTTATTTAGATTGTACTCAGTGGCTCAAATAATAAAATATGTCATAAGGATCTTAAGTCATCACTATATTTATGATTTAAAATATATAAAAGGCAAAATTTTTTTATTACCTTAAGTTTCCTATACCTTATATTTCTCTAAAAGCAGCTTGAACGCATTTTGGGGAGTCTAAGCCCCATTCAGCCGCCTTTATTTGTGCCACTGTTTATATATTAATAAAGTAATAACAATATACTATATAATATAAAATGTGATACACATTTTCATTATACGTGAAACCAAAAAACGAAAACAAATTATTAATAGTAATGAGCAATATTATATATCGTATAAAATTGTTTTGTCGTTTATTATTATTTATTTATTATCATAACATCATAATATAAACATAATATTATTATGTTCTTTGTTTTAAATGTTAATTGAAATTTAAGGGACTGAAAGTAATGAACCCCAAGATGTTATTGTATCATTATAACCATGAATGAACACGAAGATTCTGATAACAAAATATATTTGTTGTTATTATTGTTTTGTTTAAATGTTCAAATCCAAATGTGGTTGAAAATTTAGGCTATAGTAGTACTTTTTATTATATTGAAACATATATGTTTTATTTTATACTTCAACTAAATATAAGATCAAAAATAAACCCGTTTTAAAAATAAATTAATCGGTATTATTAAGTAATAATGGTAAATTAGTAAATCTACCAATATCTACCATATATTGTAAGTACGAGTATATTATTTGATAATATTTAACCTAAAAAAAGAAGTTGTACAAAATCGTATTATTTAAATGAAACTGAAATATTGTAATTTACAAAAATATATATATTTTAGAAATCATTTAACTACTCGTATTCTGTCTTCGTAATTTGTAAGTATAATAAAAAAAATAAGGCATGTATGACGCAACAAGTTTCGTAAAAAGTAAAACTGAACTATAGTTATTTCTTAGATGTAGTTTAATGACATTTACAGTTATTTTTTATTAATGTATGTTGTTTTTACAATAAAAGAAAAAAAACAATATCATGTCATAATTTCTCTATATTGGTTTGAAATTGCAATATTTAATTACTGTATTTACTAGCTGGATATTCGATGCATTGGCTACGCTGCAGCGCGCTGTAATACATAAAAATAATTGTTGTTTCTTTTATCATTTATATCAAACTAATTGGAAGTTATTTTAGACAAAATCTAATAATAAAAAAAATTGTGTTTTTTATTCACAATAATATTTATTTTTAATTTATATTAAATTTGTTATATAATACATTTTATAAACACACGTAAGAAAAATGTTACTTATATTAATGTTTCTGTCATAAATAAGTATAATAAAATATTATTATTTATTATTCATATTAATGTTAAATATTTTGAATTTAAATTAAATTACATAAGTCTATGTTTTACTCAAAATAGTTTTCTTCAAATACGATGATTTGTCGTTATTGTTTCATACAACACTATCCTACCATTGCTTTTTATATTTTTAATTTTTATAATTAAATTTTTGTAAGTTTTGATGATTTTTAATACAATTTCTTTAAAAAATTGCTACTATCCGCAATTAGCTTGAACTTTATATCCTTTCCGAGGACTTACACTATAAATAAATACAGTATTTTTTAGATAAATATATTTGCAAGCCTATTTATTTGATTTCTCTGTTTAAATAACAACATCGCATTTTAGTTTAATGTTTTTTATTCATAATATAATATTAAATATTTAATATAAATTTAGCTCTAAATGTTATAAATAAAAATACAAATCAATAGGTAGTAAAATTGTTAAATCAAACACTCATATTAATATAACTACACATAAACTATTACATTAAACATAAACACATCTCGTTATAGAGGAGCGTACATGACGAGCATATTATTTTCAAATTATTAATGCTGCAGCCTATGTTTGCATCATTACAAAGTATAAAGGTAATTATTCTATTTTTTTAAATGTCCTATTTAAATGATGTACAAACACACGACTAAAATAACTGATATAATATTATAATTTAATGATGATTTAACAATGATGTCAAAATAAACAATATATAGTTTGTATATAATCGTAAATATTTTATACGGAACAATTATTATATTGCCATATGTACATTATACATATGGAAATATATTTAATTCATGCGTTTGTAGTGTATATGTCGATGTTATGACAATTTCACAATTTAAAATAGTTAAAACGATTATAATAATTTTTATTTTTTCTACACATTTCAAATAAAATTAATTTAATTTGACCGAACAATGTGTTTGAAATTTTGAAGGTAGTCATTATAACATACCTACTCTTTATATATAATATTATACACGGTATTGCCTTTTTTTGAAAACATAAAATCCAGTGAAAGTGCATATAATTTAAGGGGGGTTGTGGTCGCATACATATATACATTTCCCGTCCCCTACCCTCTTCTCACATAACTGACAACGCATTATTTTTACACATTCGAAACTAGGTCAACGCCGGCTCTTTGGAATTGCGCCCTTTCAGGATTTTATGGCTCAGGGCCGCCTACAAGCCGCCATAATACTGTATTGTTGATATTGTTTTACCTCTTTTTTCATTCTCTGATCCCCTGCTTCTCTGTGACCAATATGCATACAAATAAATAAATCAAATAAACCGTGGTGAGATAACACATTTTAGAGAACATTTTATTGGACGTTGAAAAGTACGTCGTATGGTGAAATAGTAAAAAAAAAAAAGAAAAAAAGAAACGTCATGACTTAATAATAATATACGATCAACATAACCGAAGAGCAGAAGAACTACAGAATAATTGTGTATTTTAATGAGAGATTATTTCGACCAACAATTATATTAAAATACGTCAAATGTTTAGTAATGAAGAAAAAATGAATTAATTTATAGCCTATAATTATTGTAACAAATTGTCTTATCGCAGTTTATCAATAAATTTACAATAATAATTTATACAACTAATTTTAACTTTTTATTATGTCAAATTGATAATATTGAAAAAAATATAATTTGTCTTTTTGAATTTACATTTCCTAATAATCATTAGAAGTTAGCTGGAGTTATAATGCACTTAAATAGGTACAGATGAAATTTTAAAATTAAACAAAGTACCTATGTTTTTAACGTTTCAAATTGTTTACAGTTTGAATATAGTTCGAATTAAACATGAAAAAAAAATATCTCTTATTGATAAAACAATAAACCATATATTTTTGATACCTAATAGGTAAATTAAATTATGACTATCTAGCTCACTGATTAGACGTCTTTTATCAAGACAAAATAATCAAATTTTAAATTAATTTGCAGTATTTTGCTTTATTATCATTTAATTCAAAATTCAGAGAGGTTTTGTTGATTTTCCGCATATGTTTCATATACTTTCATTATACTATAATAGAAATGATTATATTTTATACTTTTTACAAATTAAGAATAATATATAAACACTATTTTCAAACAAATATATAACATGTTAAAGAAACTTTCATTACAAGTTTACACTTCTAAAGTGTAAAGAATGTTATTTGAAAACGAAAATGTACATTGCTGTATAGTAGGTAATCGAATTTTCAATTTACCTAATCAACTAGAAGAAATATATTTTTATAAAGCAAACAATAAAGAAGTCATGTATATTTAGCTTTGTACGTTTTACGTTCATTCAAACTGTCACAAACGTTGAATAGATGATTATAATTTTAATTTAATATTAACGGAATTTAGTTATCCGATTTTTTTTTTTTTTTAATATAGTCTGAAATTATATATAATTATGATGTGATTACATATATTATTTCAATATTAGGCATATTCTTTATTTTTGTAGCATAAATTTCTGACTACACTGTACCTATTGTAATGAATTATAAATTAACTTTTTAATATTTAATCATTTTACAAAGTATATATATCATATTTAAATTGGAAGTTTAATGAATAAACCAACAGTGATATTGCAATACCACGGTGTATATATTACATTATAAACTGGTACGTATTAAGTAACACGGATATTTAATAATTATTAATATTTCAGTTTTAAAGTTTAATATATATATATTATTATTATTAAATTATTAATTTTTATTAATTAAATCGATTAAATATGCATTTGGTCTGAGTATCTGAATGTAAACTGGTTTATAGTAGAGTCAAGAGTAAATACACTTTTGTATATTATATAGGTATATTTGTATACATATTTTTAGTGCTTATTTATACAAAATACGAGGTTTTTAGTACTAAATTATGTACTTCAAAATCTTTTTTTAAGTAATCTTTAACTTTATATTTTGATTTATGCTATAATGAATTGTGTCGACCAGTAGATTTTTAAAAATTAAATAGAACAACATTGTTTGTGAAAAAATTACATTTAAATCCGGGTTCTAGTAATGATAAACAAAAAACAATATATATATAAAACTAGAAATACAAAAAGTTTTTAAAGTCCATTTTTACTCAATTTATGAAAATTGGATATAATATACAAATATTTTTGATGATATGCATTGAATATATAATATGTATATCAGTTTGGACTTTTGAGATTATTAGATAAACTTATCATATTTTTCCAGTTAGGTGGGCTTAAATGTCAAGACTACTCCGTGCTAGCTATAGTTTATTGTGTTTGTTTTTTGACATTGAGGGGCTGTTGTTAACTTAGTGTACAGGATTATCGACATCATTACTTTGAGGACGTCATATCTATCAAAATTTACAGTTTAACAATATTAAATGGGGTGTTTCAAATTATATTTACTACCGCGGTATATAGTATACACTCTCTATATCCGTATGGTTGTAAAAATAATACACACTTTCATTGACATCGTATTTTTCAACATTCAAACATCCCATAAATTGAGTGTTTAAATTCCGAGTGTAAGCGTAAAGTAAATTGCAATATGTAATGTACTTTTCAAATAAAAAATATTGTAAATGTTGAACGTGGATTCTAATTACATTTCAATAAAGAATAAAAGATATTTTGAACAATATCATTTAACTAAATTCAAGAATTTCAAAATTAGAAAAATGGGTAAAAAATAAATTAAAAAGCATTTGTGGATCTTCTATGTAGATAAAAACACAATGAAAACAAAATAAATCAACTAAATGTTAACTAAATTTTATTATACTTTTTAATTAAATTGATTTAATAAGTAGATGTATTTATAACACGAATAATAGCTATTGAAATGAAAAATAATGAAATATATTATTGAAGTATTAGATTTGAAATTGAATTGTAAAATAAAAATAATATTATTTTAATATAAAACAAATTATATCATTTTATCTCGTATATAGAAAAAAACAAATTAAGGAAATAGACGGGTAGTTTTCATATAATTTAATGTTATGTTATATAAGTAGGTAGGTTAGGTTAGACTAATGTAAAATATGAGTCATAGAAAATTGTGGAAAATTAGACCATATTATATTATTAAGAGAGTTATAACTAATATTAAGTTAAATTAAAGGATGATATTTTAAAATTCTGTATTATATGGCTGGATGATATTATATGTCTCACAATAAAACCAAATTACGAACTAATAACTTTCGTATACCGATTACAGGACCTACATGATTAGACTACAAAGAATAATAGATATAATCTACAATTGAGTAAATCATTCTCTATGTGTGTACACTTGTTGCTTTTAATTTTGTATTAATAAATATATGAGTATATTTCAAAAAGTATATTTTTCTTATTAATATATATTTTAAATTCTGAACGAAACGAAGAGTGTATTGATTTTACAAAGATGTTTTTTTATTTTTTATGTCTGATAATTAAATCAGTTTTTAACTTAGGGACTTGAAAATTGTTTTGAGTATTCTCAAAGGTAGTCTACATACGTAAAAATTTTTGGAACAGATAGGTTGATTTTCTGACTAAATATGGTGTTTTGAAATTTATCTAAACATGTTTAACATTTGATAGAAGCATAATCATATACTACATAACCTATTTACAAAATATTTTGAAAATCGCAAGTCAATTTTTATTTTTAAACAACTACAAACTTTAACATTTTACATTAATGTTTGATTTTTGTGTTTTTAAAAGTCTAAAAACATTCGTTTCAATTAGTATATCCGTAAGCTCTTTTGTCCGAGGCATTGTTTGTTGTTGTTTCGAAATCGTTGATATTTTATGTTTTATGAGAGGATAGTCCAGACAGTGGTGGAATGACAGGATTCCAAAAGATACATTGAGATTGGAAGTAAACGACGGAGAAGAACTAGCTCAAGATAGAAATGGGTGAAGGTAAGTAGTTGTTGCGGCAATGGACCTAAATGGCCCGTAAAAGCCATAAAAAGGAAAGAAAAGAAAGAATAACATTTGTGTGGTAATAAATTTAATCATCCGATTACAAGTAGGATATGCTATCAGTAGTAAATTGCATCTAATTGATACTTTATTCAGCTCATTTTTTGAATTTCTCAAAAGATTTTATCTGGAGAAGAAAATCTGCCAAAAAATGATAAAACGGCAGAATTCCTGTTGCATTTGATTTTAAATATTATGGGATAAACTAATGCAATTTTTAACGTAGGGAGTTATAAATTTTTTTAAGTTATCTCATAGGTAGTTTGCACACATGGTAAAAGTTTAGAACGGATTATCATTATAATTTATTGTATACATGACTAAGTTTCTCTATTAATTGTATTTTCGAATGCAATATTATTGCATTACAATCGTAATAATTAAAATAAATCAATAATTTCTCCGAGGATCGAAAGGACGAAGGAAGAACGTCTAGATTTCCCGCTTTTTTAAAAATATATATGATTTATTTTATAATAGTTTTAGTGTTTTGGGGTTTACGGTGTTATAGATTTGTATTTTTTACCGTTTGTTTAAAAATTATTTTTATTATGGTTAGGCATGGTTTATCTCGAAAATGAAATGCACAATATATTTAAGTATACAGATTTGATTAAATTTCTAATATAATAAATAATGATGAATGATGGTATAAACGGAATGCATACACCGAATTTATTTATACAAAATTGAATAATGTATAGTAATAAATATATTAATGGGGTAGTTAAATTTTACAAATTTTATAATAATATAAAAATCAATATACAGAGTCAATAAAATTTTGTCATAAAATATTTTTATTTTTTTGTTTATACATCATAAGTATATCAAAACATTGAAAGATAAATTGTGACGAAGTAAAAATATATAGATTTAATATTATAGATACCATTCAAAATAGGAACAATTGAGTGTATAAGCTATATACATATTAGTCATATCTTGCGTTCCTATTTAGTGTTAGTTATTTAAAGTGTTAGGACCATTTGAAAATATTATAAAATGTAAACCATTATGTTTACGTTTAATTAATTATCCAAACTTTCTGTAAATTAATGTTTTTATTGGTATACGTCAAGAATCGCAATAAAAATATTTAGGAAATGATTTTTACTTTCGAAAAGTTATAACTCTGTAGTTTAAACGTTCATGTGAAAACGATATGACGTCAGTTGACCTATCTATTTATAATTTTAAATTCGGTAGCCAACATTCCTGGTATATTATAGAAACGTGAAAGATACAATTCGCTTCATATTCAAAATGAAAAAATTTACGGCAACTACTGATGCCAAGGTTGAGGGAAATAAGTTGCGAAAATATACGATTTTTATAGGCTGAATTAATATCGAAGAAATTGACTAATTACTGGTTGAAAGAAATCCAATAAAGAGTAGAATACAATCGTATAAAAACAATGACATTTTAAAACTATAATAGCATTGAAGTATACAGCCAAAAGCGTTAATACCGATTTAAAAAGAAAATAACAATAATATATTTGTGCGAATGAAAAGATACCTTATTGATTACACTAGTGTTGACTTTTAATGTAACGATAATGGATAAACGAATAAACCAATCTTAGTTATTGCATAATAATAAATTTGAAGTTATTTCAAATAAATTTGGAACTTTTTACAGTTTCAGTAATTTTTAAAATAATAAGTATATATTATAGTACCTACTTGGAATATAAAAAAAGTATGTAAGTATTATATATCAAAATGTGGATTTTGACTGGAAATAGTGAAATTATATGTGTGACAATAAGATTTTATTAATAGTTATAAACACAAGAAATGGTTGACAGTATAACTATAGAAATATATAGAATGATAAATCAATATTGGTATAAAATATTTCATGTTCATTATTATAGGTAATTTAGGTATTATATTGCATAAACATCAAATTTTGAATTATAATTATAATTAAACTTAACAAATGTACTTATTAGTTATTAATGACTTTAGTCCAAAAACCCAACAGAAAGCAGTTAGGATTTTATTTTACTATACAAATTTGTATAAAATTAATTTAACTATTAAATTTTATATTTTTAATGTAAGAATGTAATACAAAATTAATGATTACATTTGATTAAATATGTTGTGTATTTAAATATAACATATTATCGAATAATAATTGTTATACATTTAAATTATATTAGTATTCACATATGTATTTTTCTTTGTAATATATAATATAATAATATACATTTTATTTTTATTGAAAGTTTGGTCTTGCATTAACATAAATAAATGTATAGATTGAAATATGTAACAATAACAATTGTTTTGCAATTTTAAATGTCCAATATGATAATATTATTGACATATAAAAGGTATTTGAACATAAATTAAATTTATCCTACAAATTGTCAAAATGAATCGAGAAAGTAAATTATTATTTATTAATAATTAAAAGACTATATTATAATATACAAACATGTATAGTTTATAATTAATGATTATACATAACGATTCCATTAATATTTTTATTAGTTTTCATTATCGGCCGACCGATCTTTTATTTTTTTACTATGATTCTCAATAAAATAATAAAATATAATAGATAAAAATGTGTATAAACATAATAATAATATAAATACAAATTAATATTGATATGGTACATACATTAAGGTATAATAAAATATTCATAATGTTATTATGTTAAGGTGAAAATTATATTTTAGTAATTTGAAATATTTTACATTATATGTTTGTTTTTTCAGTATTAATAAATACAAATTTTAATTAATTTAGTTGATCATATAAAAACGTCATTAAATGCACAATGCGAAACATGTTATTTATTTATTTTTCGAGTTTTTATTGAATTATTATTTTTGTGGTAAGAATGGTTTAATATAAGAGGGGTTGCGTCAAAAAAGTTTGCGTATCGGTCACGTTTACAGCAATTTAAAAAATGGTAGATAATACGATATAATACGATATATATATATATATATATATATATATTAATGTCAAAAAAACGGTTCATCCGAAGGTCCAATTTTATTTTTTTAAACCTAAACTAAAGCTATAATATAAATTATGAGCAGTTAGTCGAATTGCATCAGCAAAACGATATTTTATCCCGTTTTGTTTACTTAGAAACGATTTCCTTGGTACTATTTCTATAGATGATGCAATGTTAGTCTTATACATATAAAAAACAATATATTACTTTGTTGAACAATATGAATGATAATATAACGGATAATCAATAATTTCATCAATAATATATAATAATTGAACAATATACATTTCAGATGAGGAAATGTTACTGAATCATTTTAGAAGAGTATACTATTGTTATGACTGTTAATAACATGTTAATATACGTTAATATTACTAATAGTTTACAATGATTTCAATATTATTGTATACATTGCTGTAGTGGCAAGATCAACTTTTTTGAAAAGTGAAGGATATTAATTTTTGACTAATAACAGGATCGTGGTGGGCTATAATGTTAACAGATAGTGATGGTTGTAGGTAATATAATATGTAGGTGTAATCTCTGTGCTGTACATTATAGAATAATAATAATACATAAACCACAAAGAAAAGATCAAGGGGGATATGACACCCTCATCACCACTTGAGCACGCGTCTATACATTTATAGGTTAAACATTTGTATTTTTTTTTTCATATTTGCGTCAATAATAAACAAATTAAAATAAGTAATATGTTTTTTTGAAAACAATTTGTGAAATAAATTATAGTCTATATGTATATAGCTTTATATTTATAATCAAATTATAACCTGTCATCTATTTGATTAGCATAAAAATTTATTAAATGTTTTAAAAACAATTGTTATTATAAATATAACTATTCGAGGTATCTAAATGTTAGATTATTTTATATATTGTATATTGTATGACCTTATATAACCTAACCTAACCTAACCTGGGCTGTTGGAAAATTTATGTGACGTATTTGATTCATGCATCTTGTCCGTCATCGTTTTAATATTAAGGATGATAATAATAATAATTTTTCTATATTGTTAAATGCGAAATAAAATTGTTTTTATTAAATTGTAGATATTTCATAACACAACTGAATAGGTAACCACTTAATCGGTTTAAAGTAAGAATTAATATATTATATTTTAAAATTCTGAAAAATCTTTGATTTACGATCGTTTTAACATCATTCGAATTGACGTAATGGAATAAAACAAATGCAATATTAAGTATATATAATACAATATTTAGGTACGCCATTTTTCTCGCCCACGTGAAAACATGCGTTTTAACTGTGAAAAGTACATAGGAAATAAAAATCTCTTATATCTATCTATTTAATAATGTAAATTTGTCGAACGCTACCACAAAAAGGAAAAAAAGAAAAATAAAAGGTGCATAATATATGTTAAAAATATTTTAAAAATGTTTTGATATAAAACAATTAGAAAAGTTGAAGAAGTCAATTCCTGTTATTCTATTTTACACTTGTACCTAAATGCAAATTGATAACATTTACAAGCTTAGTGTATTTGTTAAGTGTAAAATGATAAGTTCTGTCGGATCGCCAAAATGAAATGAATACAAATTTAAAACAATATAACACTTATACTTATTCTTACTTAATTATTATTAAACGGTATGGAAAAATGGACTGCGGTGACACACGCAAACATCACATACTATTTACAAGCGAGGACATGGTCACTTTTACGAATTTCTATATAATATACGTGGGCGACATTCCAACCGATGGGTTATTTACTAAAATACTAGTGTATAGTCGCCAAAAGTATAAATAATATAAAAAGAAAGTTGCTTATTACGTAATTTACGAAATTTGTATGTAACTATTATATGGACTTTAAAATTTTAAAAACATAAATTATCCGCAGACTACAGGATTGTCAGGATTTTCGATAACATACACAATCCAATTTACTGATTTGGCAATATACTGATCATTGTCAAAAAACAATTTTTCTTAATTAAATATTTGTTATAATATTATTAGTGACTAAATATTCATCAAAACACGAAATCAATAATAAAGAATGATTACTAAAATTATCATTATGATAAACGATAATTAAATTATTAATTTTATGCCATAAACATAATTATAATAATTAATAATTATTAAATTGTTAATGTGCGAATTCATAATTATAATATATACATATAGCTTTTAGCAACGCACACTCCGGTCAATTGTGTACTTAGTGAGAAGTCAGGCAATTCTGAAAGTATATGCCATTTTTGTATGGACAATAATATAATTTATAAATAACTGATAACAGTGAAAAAAAGTTTTAGATTCTTCAACGAACTATTGCGATTTGAACAAATATTTTGAACGTCATACTTGATAATTATTTAGAGTTTTCGTTTATTTGCAGGGTTCGAATGAAAAACATTTTGTTAAACGTTAAAACCGTTTCATCGTTTAAAATTTTATTTTGTTTAACGTTATTAATTATTTGTGTTTAAGGTTTTTGGTAATATAAACGTTTAATGTGTTTTTATTTTTTGTTATTTTAATTTAATACAATTATAATTTATGATTAAAATACAATAATTTAATTAAAACTATCTAAACTTAATTTTTAGTAGAATTACACTCAATTATAAAATAGTTTACTTATTTTTAAATTGTATATTTATGAAATACAAATATACAATTAAATTAAAACATATTTAACATGTATTACCTTATAAATAACAACGTCATATAAACCTATTTTTGGTAGTAAAATAGTCGGTAATCTATTCGGTATTTTTATACCTGCTACATTTGCATATGCAAATTTAAGAATCAAAAATTCAAAAATAATTTTATTAGAATTTTATAACGTTATATTATTGTTAATTATTTTACAATTTTATTTGCTTTTAGTTTAGTTATATTTAATGCTATGTTATATGTTTCGTTTATTGTATTGTTTTGTTTAGTGATAATTCAATATAAGCGTTTACTGTTTCCTTTAATGTTAATGTTTTACATTTCAATCGTTTTATGACGTTATAATTTTAACATTTTAAAAATGTTATCGAGTCCTGTTTATTTATCATACAATAATTACATACGAAGATGTTAATCCAAATAAGCAGTACAATGAAAACAATTATTATTTAAAATCTAAAATCAACTATAAATTATACAAACTATATAATTTAATTATTATTCTAAAAAATAACAATATTGCTATATTTAAAATAAATATAACTATTATTTTCAAAATTAATACAAAATAATCAATTTATATTGATAGGATAGACGTTCAGACGAATTCAGGTAATTTTTAAATAAATTTTCCCGATATTTTGTTTATTGAAAATTAATAAGAAAAAAATAACTTAAAGTCTACGGAGTAGCCACAATCTGTACTAAATTATTAATTAAAAGATATTTCTATTAAAGGTTTTTGTTAATGAGTCTGCTTAGAAAAAGTATCTAAAATGGAAATCAAAGATAAAAAACGAATATACATTTCTAAGTCAGCTTATAATCTGAAATAATCAAACTATACAAAAAAATGGATACTTAATATTTAACCTAAAGAAAAACCTAAGCATAATAAAATATAAAAGTTACAATAAATACAATAGTTATAAGTTAGTTTATATACCTGTAGGTATATAATAAAATAATAACAATATAATTCGACAAAAATAAAAGTTCTATCATATATTCTTTTAATCGACCAACACGTTGTTTCCACAAACTCAAAAAAAAAATACACCCATAA
This sequence comes from Eriosoma lanigerum, assembly GCA_013282895.1. Classification (NCBI taxonomy): domain Eukaryota; kingdom Metazoa; phylum Arthropoda; class Insecta; order Hemiptera; family Aphididae; genus Eriosoma; species Eriosoma lanigerum. The sequence goes on along the minus strand of CM023358.1, from coordinate 3,122,251 downwards.
CCCTAACATACGCTCACAAATCAATACTAAACATAGGAATACAAATATAATCAACTTTAAAATCACGAAGAGTAGTAATTATTATTTGATTTTAATTATTAAATGGGTGAAGATTGAAATATAGGTAACAGGTGGTTAGGTAAATAACGGTGAACGTTTTTGAAAGATAATATTAAAATTAAAATTGCTTCTAGTAAGAATTATTTAAGGATTATTAATAAAAAAATACAGGATATTATTTTCGAAATGAATATCCATAATATCCGAATACTAAAATAATGTGTACTCATTATTCAATATTAGTTTTGTATTAGAAACACGTTATAATTAAGAAATTAATTATACAGGTAGTATCTTTATAAATACATAATAATATTAAATTAATTGTATTATGTATATTTTATTACTAGAAAAAACTACATAGATTTGTGAATTATTAAATAAATAACTACAACAATATGATATTTTAAAGTTTCAATCGGTAGTTAAGTAAATAGTTTCAATTTTTATTTTTGTATATTAATCGTTAAAATATAATTTCCTGATTCGTTAAAATATTAGTATAAATTAATTTTTTAAATATATTAAATATGCATTTATTTAATTAATTGAAGAAATTTAGTATCCAATATATCAACTACATAGTTTATTCCAATAAATATTATCATATCTATGCAGTTTCCCAATCCGTCAAGAATATTTAGCCGAAATTTAAATTAATTAAATTTTATGAAACTATACTTTTAAAAAGCGGGAAGATCGATTTTTGACATTCCTACTTCGTCCCTTTGGTTTTTAGAGAAATTAATGGTTTATTATAATTAAGATTTAATGGAATGATATTGCACTAGAAAATATGACTCATGAAACTCAATATATTACAATATACTGATTATTATACTGATAATCCATTTCAAAATTTTATCACGTGTGTTAATTACCTATGTAAACTTAAAAAAAAAATTTCAAGTCCTTACGATCAAAACTCAAAGAGTTATCATAAAATAAAAAAATTCAAAATAACGAAAACCGTAATTTTGCTGATTTTCCGCCATTTATTGGTAGTTTTTCTTTTCCTAAAGAAATCGGACCATTATTTATACACGAAAAAGTGTCTTCTGACATAAATAAAGAAAACATCATTGTAAAACAAAACATTCTTTGATTCGCTCAGAATCTAATATTACTTGTGTTAAAAGGCACATTGATTTAATTGTTTTAGTTAAATCAAAATTAAATTTTAAATAGAAGATAGAGCACTATAAATTTACTTCTCTATTGACAATGTCTAAAATTTTAAATGTTTATAATTACTAAACTATATGAATATTTAATAGAAATAATTTCAATTTTATAAATTTAATAGAAAAATCTATAATAGTATATTATTAGTGCTAGAATTTTGAAATTATTAGTTTTAATCTTTGTATTTAGTAAATTGTATTTACTATAGAGTAATTAAATAAAACTACTTAAACAAATAAGCACACAATACAATATTCTAGGTTAAAATAAAGTTACCGAGCATACAAGTATAAGTAATTATATATATATTTGTATACGAGTATATATATGTATATATAGAAGTTTTTTTTCGGTTAAAAACAATGAATAGCTATAATTCCATACACAAACTTAATTTGGACAAATAAAATAATACAAATATACATAGAAAGAGGCAATAATATAATATGTATTTTTTTTTTTAATAAGAAAAATTTTAACCACATTTTAAATTTAGTATTTCAAGGTACAGGAATTATTATTGAACAATGATAAATAAAATATTTTAAAATTTTAGAAAAAATAATCTTTAAATAATTTTTAACGTCAAATGTTAGGTGAAATTTGAAAAATGAAAACGACAAAACAAAATACTCAACCTCATGTATACAAATGTCAAAATTTCAATAATTTTTCTAAAATCTTTATCCATATACTTGTAATGTATGATGTCTTTATGTACCTATTTATTTAAATAATTTATTATGAAGTTCAATAATATACGAACATTTCATATTGTTAACCATTTATATACTTGGAAATTTTTTGTGTCTATTTTACTAATCCCATCGATATGTGAGACTAAAAACGCTAATGGAATATGAAATATATCATAACATATTACGATCTCGAGGAGTCGTTTTTCTCGTTAAATTCGCAACTACCTATAAGGCTTAAAACGACAATTATTATTAAAAAAAAATAGCATATAATCTTTTTTCGTGATGATTGGTTTCTTTCTAATGGATAGTTTGTTTATTGAAAATATATTTTTTACAGTCGATACATTTAACGTTTGTTGTGTAAATGTTTCGCGCATAATAAAATAAACAATTATATATAATGGAATTTTAAATTAATGTGTATCAGTGTCTCTTGTGCCTTAAAACTAAAAAAATGCCGGGCGTACTTTCTTTATCCATTTGGTCTTCGAAGAAATTAGTAGTGGAATGTTATTGTGTTATTGTATAATTATAATAAATTATAATTAAGACTTGAATGCAATGATATTGTATTAAAAAAAAATTATTCTGAGCGAAGTTCAGTTAGATATACTGAAATTTATTTTTATACATTTTATTTATTTATCAGATAATGTGCAACAAATAATTTAGTTATAATAAAATAATGAAATTCAATTTCGTTAAAAATGTAGATTCCGAAAATTTTACGGTTTTCAATAATTTTTCAGTAGTTTTATTTATTCTAAATAAAAACTATTGAGAAATTCAAAATAAAATAGGTACCAATACTAGATGAAATTCATTATAGGCGCATACCCTATTAGTAATTGAAGCAGATCTACTATCCAAAAAAGTGCTTTCAGACATAAATAATAATATATTTCTTGGATTTATTTCTAAATTTCAATTCTAAATATCTATTAGAAAAATTGAGACTGTCGATTAACGTAACTTTTATAAGTGGGTTAAGTAATATATGTGTCCTAACATTAAATTAGCAAATTGTAAAATCCATAAATTGCAAATTATACATTATTAAGCAAAAAATTACACATTTGGAAAAATTTCACTTATATATTTAGACATAAAATCAATAAAACAGTACGTACATTTTTGTCAAGTGTAATAAGATACCTATTTTAATACACAAAAATATTTTTTAGTCACTACCCATGTTTAAAATTGCATTATTTAACATAACATATATAAAAAAAAAATAAAAAAAAGTGTGTTCAAAATTAGTTGCCGACAATTTTGTAGTTTTTCAACCATTTTTTAATAGTTTTTCTTATGCTAGAGAATAACATTTGAAAAATTCGGAAATTAAGCTAAATAAAGTACCAACTAATTGCAATTCTCTACCGCAGCCATGCCCTACTTGTTCATTATTTAAACCAGAAAAAGAGCTTTCAGACATAAAAAAAATACAGATCATTGTAAAACCAATACATTCTTGGATTCACTGAGAAACTAAAATAAAAAAAAATAATAAAACATTAACACTTAATGTTAATATTCATAGTATCCTATTTAAGTTTTTGTATTGTAAACTTAAATTTAAAAAAATTATTAAAATTATACGCAAATTTTAAATATAAAATTACAATTAAAAAAAAAAAAAAAAAAAAATGTAAAATAAATATATTAATGAATTTATACAAAACTTAATATTTTTTGAATATAAGAGTCGAGAATATAATTATATAACATTATTATAACATTAACATTAATTATATTTTATGAGCTTAAGATATCGACTGAAAAAATAGATAATATAATATATTGATAAAATTATTAAAGTAAACTATGAAAATATATTCCCGCCATTTATATAATTTAGCTAATTCCTGAACTAGGTAATCATTATGTAATATAATGATTACAGCAGGTTGGTAATCAATTTTTTATTAATGTTTATAGCTACTTAAAAATAAAAATGTATTTTATGTATATTATGTTTTATTGCAAAGAATATGAAAAAAAAATTTTAATTGTTTTTATTAATTTAATTTGTTGTTTATTAATCTAGAAAAAAATAATGAATATAACAATGCGATTTCACGACGTCTATATTTGTGTAATATAATAGGGGATTATACATTTCAGTATAAAAAAAAATTAACATGTTATACTGTAACTATAATATTATGTATGAATATTTCCTTTGTTTTGGTTGATTTTTGAGTAATTCGTAACATCATGAAATTTATTAAAAATTACGAGACATTTAAAATATTACTATCCTACAGATGAATGCAGTGCATGATTTGCTGTCTTTGATTGTCTAACTGGGGTATAGTACGATAAACCTAATTGCATAGACCGAAAATTGTAACGTCATAAGGTAAAATGTAAATCTTAATCATTTATTATCACATAAATATAAAAAATGTTTTCGAGAGATTTATAAATTAATTTTGTAAAATACTCAATAGAAATGGAATTAGCTATAGAAATGTTTGAAAATTAAAAAGTATTTTTACAAAATGTAAAATGTAAAATGGATGCACTACAATCCCTCAAAATTGCTCTTCATTATATAAATGCAATGATTTAGCTACCATTTCAGCTCTAAATTTACTCTAAAAAATAATCTACTTTACCTCAAAGTGAAAATAATACTATTATTATTTGTCTAAGAATATAATATACTTACTATATTTTTATTTTATTTATTTATATTTAGTAATGTCATCGGGTTGCTTTCTACGTTTAGATCGAATAGCAGCACATGTTGGATTTTAACTACCATAAATCGCAATATGCGTTTAAACCAGTTTTATCCCTACCACCGAATATATTATGTTATGCACAATATATTATATCACTGTTATACACGTTTCTTGTGCACATACACGATACACACGCATATTTTGTAAAAAACAATCCTTTCCCGGAGCTCATGTATTATTCAAACTTTGACTGAACTTGACTAAATAATCGAATTTCCATTCAATCTGACGGAATCATCATATTTACACACATGTCTTATCTCCATTATCATACCAAAACCATAATATATGATCGATATTTAATTTTTATTTAGATTTAGTAAAATATACGAAACTATTTTTTTGACGTATTTTAAATGAATTTTTTTATGAATTTTTACTTATAGCATTCATGAATTTGTCTACGTAGATATATTATAGTATGTCATAATATAGTTTGCTGTAATTAAAATTTTAAATTATCATAAACAATAATATATAGTTGTTTTTATTATTAACCGACAAGTATAATATATAATTAAAAACTATATTTTGTAGGTATCGTTATAATGGATCATAATAAATCCCTTAAGAACTATAAGGGTTGAAACTTTTAAAGAACGGAGAAGGGGTGAAACCGTGGAAACGTTGAATTATATAAAGTATTATACCTTGATGGCCGACATGTTTTACGCGAGAATTTGTGACGATGTCATAAAACGAACAGGAAATACGTATCTTCTTTTTCTTTTTCTTCTTCGCCGGTCGCGAATCGGATAATAATAATAATAATAATAAACGAATTGCACGCAAATTTCCACCGTACGCGTTTGCAAGTTGACACGTTACTATATTTTTATTGTTGTAATGTAGGTATATCGGTGTATTTGATATTGAAAAACTAAACAGATGTGGATTTTTTTTCAGATAACAAAACGAAAGAAGAAGAAACACCGCGAAAACGCGTGTAGCCCACACACGATACGAGAGAGATGCCGGCTGACGACGACGGACGACGTGAATTTCCGTGAAAACGACGACTGTACGGTGCGGTCGGCAAAACGGTACGAACGACAACGAACAATAATGCACGGAGAGCGTACGAAAACGGCGGCGAACTCGGTCGACGCGGTGGCGGCGTCGTCGACCGCCCACCACGCCTGATCACGACGAAGAGACGACGGGGGTAGGGGAACTTTGACGCCCCCTTTACGAAGCTCATGAAAGTTGGGCCGTCGGTCACGCTCTCAAGCGGACAACGGGATCGTGTCATCGTAAACACCCCGCGGGAAAGATCTTCTATCCGTTTTATAATTCATCGCAAAGTGCAAACCATTATATTATATACGGTGAGCGGTATAATACCTACGCATAGGCGATAGCCGTACAGAGCAAAAATCGTCTATTATCTCATCGTCATCGCTACGTTGAATAACAAAATCGATGTTAATAATACTGTCGTGGACTTGAAATTTAATTTTACAAATTGTTTACCTACCACACTGTAGTCATAGGGATCATTAGATTTTAATGATTACAATTTTGTAAAAAATGCAAAAATCATTTGAAAATCTATAAAAAAACGTTTAAAATGCATTTTTTATGAAATAAAATAATATAAAAACGTATTGTTTTTGTTTCAGTTATAATTATTTATATCACAGGTATTTTATTTGTGTTATGTCACATCTTAGTATAAAATAATAATTTGATAAATACATTTTAATTAATTTACTAATTTTAATTTTGTATGTAAATTATTTAACTTTTAATAATCAATAATTGTAGAAGAAAGGATATTTTTTGGTGATCAAACAACGAACTAAAAAGTTAAATTTAATTGAAACGCCTAGAAAAAAAAAAAAAATAAAAATGACATTAAAATAATCAGTATCACGAACACATTTTCTACTTACGAAGCTACGTTTTGAAACACTAGAAAAAATTATGAAATTGCATAAAAATCTTAGTCCTACTTAATTAGTAATTTTTGTAACTAAAAAATGCATTTCTCTAACTGCGATCATTTATACTTTTTCTAGTTATCATTATTGTAATATAAGAATATATTTTTTAAAAGTATCAAAGAATAATTTAATTATATCTTCTTATACTAATTTAATTGTTCGAATATTGAAATTAATTATAAATTATAAATTATTTAATTTAAATATTTTCAACTGTTATTTATATTTGTATTTAAATTAATAACAAATTAAGAAAAAAACAAATTATAATAACAATTGTCCTATCAAGTAAAGTATACCGATATAACATATTAACATTGAACGCTATGTTAGTTATATATATATATTGCGTTTGTGATATTATTAGGTAGACGATAAGATGATATAATTGAATCGGTCGTCGTAGGTAATCAGTGCCATGTAAATTCAGCCCACCGAGATTTTAATATTTTACCAGCCCATCTTATAAATTTTATCTTTTAAACGTAACTAAATTAAATTTTAAATTTTTATAGAATGTTTTATTTTGAAATACAAATAGCGCATAACATACATATTTTTATTTTCAATTATTTATTATACATTTATAATAATTTTCCTACGAATTTGTTTACCAGACCATTGAAATTTGGTCGCATAGTCAATCCGGGCTTGGTACTATATAAACACTAGACGCTATATATATAAATATATATTTTTTATAGAACGTTCGTTAAGGTTGTGTTTGTGTTTGTGTGTTTGGAAGTGATCGAGAAACATTCGGTGAAGTTAACAATAAGTACGGAAAGTAAGTAAAATTTAAGTAATATCGTATGGACTAGCGCAGAGATATATTATATAAACAATAGGGTCTATAATATATTACGCAGAATGAACACAACAATTTTTAGACAGAATATTATTATTAATTATTATATTTTTCCACATTATAATAATAAATTTTATAACTATTAATAATTGTCCCTACGATGGTACTTCCTTTGAGTCTTTTGACTAATGTGAATGTATACCGAAGGAATCGCGATTTAAAAAAAAAAAAAATCAAAGTTTAATTAGCTCGCACTTAAATTAGTTGTGATGTGGACTAGGAATAATATTATAATAATAGATACAAACGAAGAGTCACGGAGAAAGAGGACCAAACGAGTATTTTTTTATAGGATTAATTATTACGCTTCACCGTATTTTTGCACCATAAAAAAATAAAAAGTATTAATATTATATTTATCCTATATATAAATAAAATAGTTTAATGGACATTAATATGCTTATTGCTATTGCCTCGAATTCAATAAAATTAAATATTGCATTTTTTAGTTTTATACACCTATGAACCGGTTTATTATTACAAATCAACAATATTCGAGGATAATTTGTTACGTTATGTACTTGTCGCCCGTCAGATATCATGGTAATAACAATATGTAGAGGTTTATATTATTACGTATATATTACTCAATTTTAATAATATTCATTATTAATTTAAAGACATAATATTATAATAAAATATTTTATGATAAAGATGTATCTTTATGTTTTTGCATATGATGATTATAGGAACCTGATGTAATAAAAGATACATCGGTAGAGAAAATAGAGCATTATTATTATAATTATGGTATTTCAAAACAAATATTTTAATACATATTATCTTCATATTATTATGTTATTACTTATTAATATAATTCTATAACAGCGTAATCAACAAAATTACATTACTTAATAATTAATATTAGATATAATATTATGCTAATATCACTTATAATATATTATAGTTAGTGGATATATTTTTAGTATGTAGTAAGTATTCAGTCTTTACTATTTAGTTTTTTGGTACAGTAATTAGTAATTATAGCCTATGCTAATAATGCAATATGTATATATCAATTTACATTTTAATAATCTTTGCATTAGAAATGTAATGTATAATAATTAAAATGGTATATTTTCTTTGTATTAGATTTGATTGTAATATGACTAATTGATTAATTGACAAAATACCAAATACCTGTTATATAGTTTAATAGTATTTATAGTATGTTAATAGTTAACATACTTAAATATACGGATATTTTAAAAGAGATCATAAATCATAATTTATAAAAAATATATAACAAAATAATATTTAAAAAAGTGGGAAGGTCGATTATGGACGTTTCTTCTTCGTCCCTTCGGTCCTCGGAGAAATTAGTGGTTTATTATATTTATGATTTGAATGCAATAATATTGCATTAGATAATACGATTCTGAGCGAAACTCAATATATTACAATATGCCATACTGATAATCCATTCCAAAATTTTACCACGTGTGTAAATTACGAATGTAAATAATTAAAATAAATTTAAAGTTTCTACAAACTAAATTTAATTAGTAATCAAGAAATAAAATAATGAAACCATTTTGCCGATTTTCGGTTATTTTCATTTTAAAAGCTTATAAAAAAAAAAATGTCAGTCACTATAATCAAAATACTCTGTAAAAACATTTAGTAGTATATGATTAGACTTCGATACAATTTTCAAACCGATAAACCGAAAATTGAAGGAAATATTAAACATTTCAAAGCTCTATATGTGTAATTAGCCAAAAAATTAACCAATCCGTTTCAAATTTTACCACATTTGTATATTGCCTATGTGAGTACTCAAAAAAAAATTTTAAGTCCCCACAATCAAAACTCAATTAGTTATCATGAAATTAAAAAATTTAAAATAACAGAAACTGTAATTTTACCGATTTTCTGCCATTTTTTTTTTAGTTTTTCTTCTCCCAAAGAAAAACTTTTAAAAAATTCGAAAAATGAGTAAAAGAGAGTACCAACAAGACGCGATTTGCTACCGAAAGCATACTCTACTTGTGGTAATTGGACCATTATTTCTACCTGTAAAAGTGTCTTCATACATAGAAAAAAAAAAACATCATTGTAAAACCAATACATTCTTCGCTTCGCTCAGAATCTAAAAGTACATTATTATTGAAATTGTAATTAGAATTTAATATTTTCATTATTAAAAAAATTATTTCTCAATATTATTTCCCTAATTAACAACTATAATTTACTTTTCGTAACGTTGATTTAATATAAGTAAATTAGTAGAACAATTAATACTACATTGATTTCAAACAAAGTAATAATTATTTATATTTTTATTGGTACCTACAAAATAACCGTATATGTTACTAAACAGTTATATATATATAGTGATCTGCAGAACTTTATTGTTACATATAATGGAAATAACATTAAACGTATGTATGTAATTTCTACCATTATCGTAACACAAATTTTGATAATATTATGATATTTAAACTTTATCACAATATAGTAAATCCTCATAAAAATAAAAATAGCATTATTAGCCAAGTTAGTTTAGTAACAAGTTTATATAAAAATAGTAAGGGATTAAATTAAATATAATGGAAATGATAAATAAATAACATGAATGTACACGTTATAAAACCAACTAACTTATTAATTGATAACCTTCAAACTATTTAATAATGTACTTTTATGTTTATTGATTTGCCTAAATTTAAAAGTACTTACTAAGAAAAATGATGTCCTTCACGCGATTTAAAATGAACCACTAAACGGGCTAGGTCCTAACCATACTAGTAGGTTACTACTTGTATACTACTAGTATATACTCGTACTAGTCGTACTACTATTAATTACTATATTATATTATTGTAGATTAAGATGCTTTATTTATTTAATTTATATCATTAATTAATAATTATTTTTAATCACCTATAAAAAATTTGTATGTATGTATACGTATATAATATTTATAAATATAAAAGTAAAAAGCCATGCAAAATGTAATCTTTTCTTCCTTATATGTATATTGTATAATATAAACTAACTATTTAAATGTTTGTTGGATCAACTAATGTAGTCGACGGTTTGTTTTTTAAAATTCTTCGGAAGTAAAATCCTGTAAGTTCATAAGTCATAATCCTTTAGAAATTAAATTTAAGACAATATAGAACTCACGGGATGATTGTTTTTGAAATAACTCACAAAATATCGTAAAGGAAATTCTATATAAAAAGTGGGAAGGCCGATTGTAGACGTTCCTCCTTTGTCCCTTTGGTCCTCGGAGAAATTAGTGGTTTATTATAATTATTAAGATTTGAATGCAATGATATTGCATTAGAAAATACGATTCTGAGCGTAAATATGCAAAATAAATTTCAAATCCCTACGATCAGTATCCAAGAAGTTATCATTCCTTTTCAAGGAAAAACTTATTGGAAATTAAAAAAATGAGCTAAATAAAGTACCAATTACATGAAATTCGGTATAGAAAGGGTACCTTATTTGTGGTAATCGGACAATTATTTCTACCCGAAAAATGGTTTTCATAGATCAGAAAAAAAAATAATAAAAAGCCTATAAAAATAATTTGCCTGTTACGATTTTCAAAATATTTTGTAAAAAGATTAAGTAATAAAAGTATTGGACTTCTATACAATTTTCAAACAGATGATTCCAAAATTGTAAGTAATATTAATTTTTTATGGGAAAACGTTCAAAGCTTTATATTTTTCCAAATAATTACCTATTCCCCTATTCAAGGGGGTTTGGACACGGAAACGAGCCATGAATACGTCATACTTATATGTATATAAAAAATGTGATTAATTTGGTATCGTGCTACTTCGTTGATACTATTAAAGTATTTTTATATTATCTTCTAGCTAAGCAAAAACGGTATACGAATAGGTTAGGCAATATTGTTTTAATGAAAATATAACCACAGAATTCTATTATTCTGCGATTCAACTACTTATTGAATTGTAAATTAAAATTGTTAACGCTTTAAGATAACTTGTATTCATTTTATACATAAAATATAAATTATTATGAAATACGCGAATCTCAAATTTACTTCTTATTAATATTCATACCTACTATTTTCACAGCGTGTGATGGCGGAATTATGTAAATTCGCTATTTAAATTAAAACTTTGAATTTTAATTAATATCAATATGAAGGGATGCAACGGAAAAAATAATTATTTCTATATCTATATTTAATCTCCCTTATGTATATACGTAAATGAAAACTACAAGAGTATAAACCTAATGTTAACAAAAATCAGTGTTCATTTGATAGGTGGGGGGGGGGTAGGCGTTATATACTCGTATTGTTAGTTAGTACTTACTATTTACAACAGTTATATAGATATATTGTAATTTATACAAAATAAAAATTTAGAAATAGATGTAAAAATATTATTTATGGATTATGATTTTCAAATAAGTATATATAATAATATGTATTAGACGAAATATTACAATTGGAAATGATTAAAATAAATCATGCTAGTACATATTACAAATGTTAAATAATATATTCAGTGATTCTCTGTTGACAAGAAAAGTACCTATTCTGCTATTCAATTTCATTATAAAACGTGGGAAACAATCTTCAAGCTCGTTAATAGTAGGATTTATATATTTAATTTATCGTATGATTAAAGTTATCAATTGAAAAATGTGTGTTTTAATAATTATGAACAAAATATATACTTCACACATATACAGCTTAATTAAGCCACGTGAAGCATTATTTCGTATATAAGTATATTTTATTTGAATGATTGTAGGTACAATGATAATAGACTACATAAAACAGCACTTTTAATAAGTGCTAAATTATACTTTTATCAAAAAAAAATGGGCATGTTTAAATGAAAATTAAATAAAACGCAGGTAGGTCGATTCTGGATATTACTCCTTCGTCCCTTTTGATCACGGAGAAATTAGTTGTTTATTATAATTAAGATTTGAATGCAATAATATTGCATTAGAAAATACGATTCTGAGCAAAACTCAATATAATACAATATATTATACAGATAAGCCGTTCCAAAAGTTTACACGTGTGTAAACTACCTATATGAATACTCAAAAAAAGTTTCAAGTCCCTACAATCAAAACTCAATTAGTTATTAAGAAATGAAAACTTTAAAATAACGAAAATCCTGGTTTTCAATTCTACTAAAGATTACTATAACTTATATAACTATTACTTATAACTTTAAGTTTATAAAAAAAAATTATAAATTACGATTTTAAAAATATACTGGAAATAGATTAAGTAATATTCGTGTAGGCTTCAAAACAAATTTCAAACCGATAAATCCAAAATTGCAAGTAAAATTAAACATTTTTGGAAAAAATTTCCAATTACACTTAGTCAGAAAATCAACCAATCCATTTTAAAACTTAGCATGTAAACTACTAATGTAAAAATTAGAAAATAAATGTCAAGTCTCTACGATCAAAACTTAATTAGTTATTACGAAATAAATTTTTTTTAAACAACAGAAGTCTTAATTTTATTCGTTTTTTGGTAGTTTTCTTTTCCTAAGGAAAAAATGTTGAGAAATTCGAAAAATGAGCTAAATAAATTATCAACTAGATGCAATTTGCTTTCGAAAGCATAACCTACCTATTCGTTCTTTCAGACATAAAAAAAATGAAAAAAAAAATTGTAAAACCAATACATTTCTTGCTTGGCTCAGAATCTAAAATATATATCATTCTGCAGAATTAACAAAGATCAAATTTTATCCTTATAAAATTGGTAGGAAATGAAATGAATAAATAATTGGTTAATATTTAGTCATAATATTCTCCATGGTTTAAATGCATAATTCAATTTTAATAAATCGATTGAAACCATTAATAATTATAATTTGATAATGACAATTATATATGTATATGTTTAGAATAACTTCAGTATAGAATAATTATTTAATTAAAATGATTTATTAATTCTGATCTTATGAGACTTTATAATTAAATAATAAATTATATTAGAATTTGCATATTTAAGAAGTTTTTTCTATTACAATACTTAAGTTTCTTTTCTATTAATTCCCTTCTTCAATGTCATAATTATATACTATTGATTTTAAGCTATTAGTTCAGTAGAACCATTAGGGGGGCTGACGGGGGAGCACTTGACCTAGCCTTGTTTTTTATAGGCTGGTTAAATTTTCGTTACCTCCTATATTTAACTTTTTATATTTTTTAAATTTATAAAGTATACACAATATACATATACTAGTACACATATAGTAGGTAATAAACTTATAATTATTATATATAAATCATTTAACATGAAACAGTAAATTAAAACATATTATTGCCAACACAATTTACTATACTGATACTTATATACATTAATTTATCCAGTATAACTTCAGTTGTTCCAGCTTCCTGCTAAAAGCTGATTATTAAAATTTCAACTCTAAAGATCTTGCTTTTTTTGTAAATAAATACTATTGTAACAACACCGTTACTACAAGACACAACTACCAGTTACGAGTGTTACGAGTGTATCACTAAATATAGACTACTTTATATGTATAATGTAAATGATATATCTTTACTCAAAATTAAAAAAAAAAAAAAAACATCTATTCGTCATTAGTGAATTTGTACTAAACATGGCTAAATAAGTAATTTAAAAGTCATCATCATCATCATGTGGTTTCATGACTCTGTAAGAGTTTTTGCAGTTCTGTCAATGCTCTCCAACTTTTACGATCTTGGACCACATTTCCCAGTTCGTAATTTCTAATCTTTATTTATTAAAGTTTATTTAAGTTATTTAAAAGTACCATAACAAAAAGAGAAACACAACATCGTGAGTGAACAGTGCCACATTCATCATAGTCCGACGTCTTAATAGAATATTGACTTACCGGGTCACTACCAGTGGGAGGACTTGGGAATTACGAAGAATATAACTACTTGACCTTCCAGTTAGATGAGCTGGACACCACTTGTATTACCGTCTTTATTAGGGAATCCAAATTACAACAAAAAGGTTAGATTTCTATAATAATAAATAAATTATTCTTATAAAGAATAAAATAATATATATATATATATATAAATACTGTAAATATATATTTAATTACTATTGGTCTATATTATATGAATTAAGAGTAATACCTATAGTTAATAAACTTTTTCAAATAGAACCAATTTTTATTAGTTGATGAGATTATTTGGCTGAAAATAATAAAATATATAAATTATAATTTATGTGTTATATAAATTAAGTAAATTACTTGTATATATTTGTTTGGTAAGAACAATAAAACTAATTTTACCTAAAAGGACCAAAAACTATAAATATTGTGTTGATGAGTATTTTCTTATAATACTCGAATACAAAATGTCAAGAAGGAAAGTTTGTCTCATTACAGTGAACTGTATAAAATCTTCCGAAATAAATAATATCTTGACTAAACTTTGAAAACCTGATTAAAAATTTCTATTCTCAATTAGTAAAAGTTAGAGATATGACAAACCCTAATATTTGAGTTAAAACCCGAACCAAACAAAATTATTAAAAATGAAAAACTATAAAAAAAACTCATAGTTAGAAAGAAATTGTCACGACAAAAAATCAGTTCGAATTTCGAAGAGTTCGTCAAATCACTACCTATAGTAAAAATTATACTAAAAATAAAAAAAAGAACAAATAATAATTTAATTAGTTCATAAACCGATATTTATAATTAAAAAAAATAATTTAATTTCAGCATTTACATAATATTACAACGATTAAAAAAGTGGAAAGGTTGATTGTGGACGTTCCTTCTTCGTCCCTTCGGTTCTCGAAGAAATTAGTAGTTTATTATAATTATTAAGATTTGAATACAATGATATTACATTAGAAAATACGATTCTGAGCGAATTTCAATATATACACTGATAATACATTCCAAAATTTACCACGAGTGTAAATTACATATGTAATATGTAAAATAAATTTCAAATCCCTACGATCAATATTTAAGGAGTTATTATTTCATGATAAAAATTGTCAGTCACAATTTTTAAAATATTTTGTAAAAAGATTATGTAGTATATGACTTTGATAAAATATTGAAACCGATAAACCAAAAATTGCAAGACATATTAAACATTTTTGGAAAAACGTTCAAAGTTCCATATTTAGCCAAAAAATCACCCAATCCGTTCCAAAATTTTACTAACCGTAAATATAATCTATGATAGTAATCAAAAAAAATTTCAAGTCCCTTCGATCAAAACTCAATTAGTAATAACAAAATAAAAAAATTTAAAATAATGGAAACCGTAGTTTTGCGGATTTTCCACTTCTCAAAGAAAAACTTTTGGTAAATTCCAAAAATGAGCTAAATAAAGTACCAACTAGATGAAATTCGGTACGGAAAGAGTACCCTATTTGTGGTTAGACCATTATTTCTACCACAAAAAAATGTTTTCATACATCAGAAAAAAAAAATAATAAAAAGCCTATAAAAATTGTCGTTTTTCCGCTTCTAAAGGAAAAACTTTTACGAAATTAAAAAATGAGCTTAATAAAGTACCAACTAGATGAAATTTTGTATGAAAGGGGTATTATTATTATACTATTTATGGTCATCGGACCATTATTTCTACCCGAAAAAATCTTTTCATAGATCCGAAAAACAAAACATCTTTGTAGAAACAATACATTCCTTGCTCCGCTCAGAATCTAAAATAATTAAAAGCCTATAAAAAAATATTGTCAGTCACGATTTTCTAAATATTTTGTTGAAATATTAAGTTATATATTATTAGGCTTCTATACAATTTTTAAACCAATAAACTTAAAATTATAGGTAATATTAATTTTTTTTGTAAAAAAGTTCATAGTTCTATATTAGGCAAAATAATCGATTAATCTGTTCCAAAAGTTTACCACACTTGTATATTACTTATGTTAGTACTCAAAAAAAATTTCAAGTCTCTACGATTAAATCTCAATTAGTTATCACGAAATAAAAAATTAGAAAATCGTAGTTTTGCCGATTTTTTGCCATTTTTTGGTAGTTTTTCTAGAAAAAAAACTATGGAGAAATTCAAAAATTGAGCTTAATAAAATATCAAAAAATAAAGTGAATAATTATAATACATAATTTTGTAAAACAATTAATAAATTATTTACATATATTTATTAATGCAAAAATAAAAACAATTATTTTTGAGTGACATACTTATAATCATTGATAGATAAACTGACAGTATGTAATAAAATTTATTAATGGAAAACGACGATAGAGAATTTCTACAGCACTTTTCTAAAATTATATGAGTATTTTATTACATAAGCACTTATATGTCATTTCCTTCTAATTACCTACGTAATAATATACGAATTTAAATTCTTTAAAGTTCAAATATTTAAAAACAGTGGCAAATAATTTATTTAAATCAAAAATCTTATCGACCGTGATTTAAAGTTTGCAAGAAATTTGTAAAAAAACAAGCATAGCAAAATTATTTAAATTGATTTGAAAACAAATTATCCCTAGGGAAATAAAATAGCATAAAAATTGTATTGTTTGAAACGTCAAGTCGCATAAAGAAATAAAATATATATAATATATATATTATAGCTTAAAAGTTATAAAAAAACAATATACCTATAGTATCTATATATAGTATGTCTACAAATATTTTATAACTCCACATCTACACGCCTACACGTCATAAACTATAATAAATAAACGTCATCAATTATTTATTATTAAGTAAAATATATACATAGTGTTTTAAATTATATATTGGGCCATATAATCAAATTATTACAATTTCGGTTCTGCTGATATCGCAACGGGAAAAATTTTTTTTTTTTTAAATAATGTAGTGAATACAATTTTAGGTATTTTTGAAGGTGGAAACTTCTGGTTTCTTATTAGTATGTATAATATGTTTTCCCTGATTGATCATGGAATGGATTGTCATGGAAATTAACTTATAAGGTATCTACCTATAATTATTCCATTTCTGATATATTGTATTATTATAAATGTATAACGCTATTGATTTTATAATAAATTAAAAGTATAAAATATAATTATTTAATTTGGGTTATATGAATTGTAATCAATTGATACCGCGACTGTGTTATATTAGTTATAATTGATAACTGTAACTTATAAATTATAATTATTAATTCGCATTATTAATCAAGTTGATATAAAGAAGCTAATCTATATTATATTTCAATAATTCAATTTTCAATCTATATGATCATAGAAACACCTAATAAAGATGATTAGAATTTTCTTTTAATTTGATTAGATAAATATAATCATAAGCAAACATTGTGGGGGGCTTAGAGGGAACAGCCCTCAAACATATACATGGCTATCCTAAAAAATGTATGGTTCAAATTCTTATTAGAGAAAACTAACCTAAGCTGAACTATATTTAAATTTTTAGCCCCCATTACAACAATTCAAATTTACGCCTATGAGCTATGAATACAATAAATACGATAAATTAAAAAAATTAATGTAGACCTAACTACGGAAGAAATAATTATTTGTAATAATTAATAATAATAAACATTTGAAGTAATTAGGCTATTATTATAAATTATAATTTATAAAATTCTAATCGCGCAACTGAACCCGCGATCTGGTGGAATTAATTATAACTAAGTACTACGGATTAATTTCTATTCGCTAAGTAAAGTAAAAATATGTTTTTAAAATTTGTTATTTTATAAATAAAACTTTCTATTGATAACATTATCTAATGTCTATCTAAAACTTTTTAGCCCATTTTAATGTAATAACCAAAAGCGATTGAAGTCTATTGAGCCCCTTAGGTGAAATTTATGATGGGGAACTTAATCAAAATAATTAAATGTGTAATAAGCCGCCTGCTTCGCTTGCAACACATTTTAACAAATTCATTATTTTTCTTAATATTAAATACCATAAACATTCATTAACCGGTATATAATAAATGAATATGTATTTTACTTTCAACAATTTAATCACTAGAACAAGTAAACCAATGAATAAGTTTATATTCAAATTTATAAATATTTCTTTTTGAACCAATTTATATTTTTTATCATAAATGATGATTAGTCTTGTCGTAAAATATTAGTTATTTATTAGTTTATAGTCAATATACCTACCTACCAATATTTAAAAAGAGATTACCATGTTTACATCTTATAGTTTTAAATAGAATAATATATACACAATTTATTAATTAATTAAATATATATATTAATGTATAATATATATATACAAATCCAAAACAAAATATTATTTTATAGAAACATATTTATCCTTGCTTTACTTGAAGCAAACTCCTGAAGTGTTTCATTGATATTAATTGAATACATTTAATAATTTAATAAATCATTTTCTGAATATAATATCATTTGAGTATCTATTTAAATTTTCTTGAGTTTGACTTGCTCTTAATTTATTTTTAATACGCGTTAATTTTAAAAATGCTCTTTCTGCAGAACAATAAAGTAACGGGAATTGTTAAGTATTTGAAAAGATAACTAACTATACGCATTCTGGTTGACAAATATTTAACTAGTCATCGTAGGATAGATAACAGTATAATACTATAAAATAAATATGTCTTTTATACTTGTTGCAAAATCTGCATAATAAGTGTTTTATTATTCTATTTCGTTTTAAAAACAAATTATGTATAGTATATATGTGTATACCTTATTTTTTCATTTAAATATTGTATATTATCCGTTCTGTTTACTGCAATAAAACGGAAGAAAAACTACGAAGAAATTCGCAAAATTACGATTTCCGTAATTTTAATTAATTTTATTTCGTGATAACTAACTACTGAATTTTGATATAGGGACTTAATATTTTTTTTTGAGAACTAATATGGGTAATATACAAGTGTGGTATAATTTTGGAACGGATTGGTTGACTTTTTGGCTAAATATAGAGCTTTGAATTTTTCCAAAAATGTTTAATATTACCTGCAACTTTTGGTTTAATGGTATGAAATTTTTATAGAAGCCCATTCATATAATATTTAATCTATTTACAAAATATTTTGAAAATCGTGATAAACAATTATATTAATTCAATTGATAAACCATCTAACCCCGTTGAGAATAAGTATAAAAAATATAATACTATAATATATTGAATATGGAGAATTTATTAGAAAACTAAATTTATAAATATTACTGTTGGCAATAAAAATATTTAAAATTATGATAAGCTATAAGGATATCTTTTATGTAATATATTTTAATACCAACGTACTCGTATTCGGTTAAAAACTATACGATAATATCGAACTAACTTCTCATATTACACATTTAGTTTTACGTTTCGTCTCTTGTATGTAATTGCCAAATTTGTTATTCATATTATATTATTATATATTTGTCATGCATGTTAGGTTATGTTAGTACGGTTAGGTTAGTAGTATAGTTTTTGTACTTGTAGGGTAAAATATTTGGTTCTACGTCAAAATATCACGGATAAATCCCAGATAAAATGATACCTGTGTTAAAATACACAACGATAAAATATCCCGCGTAATTTAAAATTCATTATTGATGTTTTATCGGAAACAGGTAACAACCATTTAATTCAATTATATCTAAAATTCATTAAAATAGGCTTCGAATAAACATTTATAAAAACGTTTATAGGACTGAAAACAAATTCTGTTAAAATTCAAGGTTGTATTTTTTATTTTACTTAATGTTTATGGCGAAAAATACAATTATATAGACTGAAAAATAAGTATTTCGCGGACGTAATATTTGCCCACGAAGGATAAAAATTATCGAATATTAATTATAATATTATAATGATAAAATAATATTCACTAATTCACTCATTATTAATTTAACGAACTTCTGAACTCGAATTTTTACATACAAAATTAGTCAGATTTCCAATAAATTTCGACTAGTTTGAAGACATTTGGATAGAATGACGAAGAGCACCTATTTTTCAATATAAACATGGAATATGATTGAGACTGTTACACAAGGTTCTGCTAGAATAAATAATGCAATTGATTGATGGCATAGAATATTAAATTTAAATTCGCATTTAGAAGCTAACCACGTGACTATGTGGAATTTCATATATAATATGATCAAATAAGAACAAGGCCAGCAAGAAGCAAAAAAGAACAGGCAGTCGGAAAACCCAAGCAACAAAATGGAAAAAAAATAAAATCCAGATAAAAGATTATAAATGCTGGAATTAAATTACGATAAAAATGTTTGTATGAAATATTTACAATCAATTGCATATGATTTAGTCTGGTAATTAATTTTATTTAATGTTTAATCTTTATAATTTTGTAATTTTTGTAACTATTTGATATTAATCCATGTCCCATGTTATATATTATATAAAGAGATTTTGGGAATATATTTGTATAGGGATATATTGTCCGAGATGTCACCATAATATTCGGTATTTAGTATTTAATATTAATTATTCAATGTCCTGTTCATTGTTGGAAACTCGGAAAATGTCACGCAAGTCAAAGACATTATTATTAACAAAGAATATAATTGTAAAATATAGAAGTAGTGAGAAAGGATTACTAGGTTAATTGAGTGTATAAACGTGTATATTTGTTTATTATTTTATTAAAGTATACCTATTTAGCAAATTAGATACTCGTACCTACTTATTACTACTACATTACTAATTCACTGCCCATATTGACACTATATTATAAACTTTACTGATTACCAGCTCTTTTCAGATTGGTATTCATTATTATTTCACATAACGAAATCATTTTTAATTGAATCAAAATCAATAAAGATTTAACTTTTGGTCCAACTTTTTGAGGTTTAAAATGGTACTCAAGAGAAGCAGTATGATAATAATTATAATAATAAAACAAAAAATAAAAGTAAATGATCAAATAGATAATAATAATAATAATAATAATAATATATTAAAACGCGATGTTCTATAATATAATATAATTATGATTATAATATATTACATAAATATTACTGTGCGGTTGACACATGATGATATCGTGCTACTACTACCGCAAATCTATACAATTTTATGACTCAATAATATCAATTTGTTAGCCTAGAAAAATATAATGAATATAGACTAGTTTCTTGAAAAATGTGTGCGTTACTTCCGAAGGTATGAAAATTTATAGTTGGGTATAGTTCTTAACCTTCAACAAAATGTGTAGTCCTATTATTAATTTAAATTTTATACGGAGATACATATTATTAATATTATAACTGTAATAGTATATTAGATTTAAAGGTCATCGCGATATTATTAATACTCATATCTAAATTTTAAGTACGTATTATTAACAAAGCTTTAGGCTGGGAAAATAGTTAGTAAGTCATTTTTTAACTTGTTAAATGAAGATATTCCATAAATGTCTAAGTTAAATTAAAAGTTATAAAGTTAGTTATTCATTTTTAAAAATGAATATATAATTTCATTTAAATTTAAATTTTTAATTAGATATAATATAATCCGTTTTATAGCTTAATTTTTTAATTTGTTAATGCCCAGCATTGACTAATTTACCAAATTATTATCCATCATCATGTAAACAACAATAACGAATTTGTATACAAGTGTCAGGTAGTACCTATTCGCACTTTCATATCTTATGTAGCGCAAACGAAAATAACAGATTTGACATTGAAATAGTGCTAGTGAACCGTAGAAAAAACAAAAAACTGACAACACAGTTTAGCGTGCGTACGTAGGTCGTAGGTATACTATTTAATATGAATATATACATAATATAACTATCAAGTACAAACAATTTTTGGGGTAGGAAAGGGAAACTAATAAACAACATCAAGGCAACAAACCTGGTGTGGAGAGGATTGATATTGTTCGTTTTGAATTTTTCACAATGACAATAATTTAGATAACATCGTATTACTATTAGTTTTTTTTTTTTTTTCTTTGAGAAGGGTACAAAATTTTAGTACCTAGTAAAAAGGTGTATGTGTGCATTATATTTATAATGTAAATTATTGAGTAATTAGTATAATTTTTTTTATGAAAAATTCCCTCTCCCCCCCCCCCAAATAAAAAATACCAGTCAAAATTACACAACTTTTAATTAAATTTTTCATTTATCTGGGGGTCTCATTAAGGGATGATAAAATGTCATTAATAATTATTATAATTACATGCTGCGTAGAATTAAATAAACAACGTACGCTTCGGCACTTGGTATAATATTATTTTATTTCAAATAATCGTTCCCGAAAATAATTCTTGACAAATGATAATAATAATTATTAATTAATAACATAATAATATCTATTGTCCTACGTTACAGTCACATTACTGTGCCAATAGCCTATTAGCACATGTCGCTGGGTTCAGGTCTTCAGGATTATGCTCTAAAGAGTACGGGTTCATTGGGTCAACGCGCGAAACGTGTAACCGCGCTGGGGGAGAACCGGGTTCTAGATCCGCGTCGCGGTGGTTGGCAACAGTGTATCTCGGTTAGGCATGTGTTTTTTTCCCACCTTTCCCACCATCGAAAACAATAACACTGATTTGGCGAATGTTCACATTAAGTCATTCAGTCCTCAATATAGTTTAGTTTAATTTTTTTCTCGTTAGTTTTTACTTTTCTCGCCCAAAAATTTCGTATGGTGTTCGTTTTCCATACCAGTAGCCGATATCGAACAATCATCATCATCGCATAAGCACGTTTAAGATAGACCTGGTGTTGTGCCTATGAAATTAACTGCGGACACTAATAACGGACCGTACGAACGACGCCGTCTTACCATGGCAGAACCTACGATTGAGCAGAAAAGCGACGCCGTCGGTGATATGGACGCGACACTCTGTGATAAGAGAAAACTGTCACCGGACATGAGTATCGAACAGGCAAACGTCTTAAAGAAGCTGAAAGACAGCAAAACGCAGCCGGGTATGTACCTATCTAATAGTATCTAAAGTAGTAGTGAATTGGAGGTGACATCCATCCCATTGAGTGAATTAAGTTCGAATTTCAGTTTGTTTTCGTCAACTTTCAGACACGCTGTGCCAATGCCCTCAAAAGTGTTCAGAACGTGTACCTCAACGATCCAAAGATGAACTGTTTAAAATGTTTGCAGAAATGGAAAACGAAGACATACAAAATAGATTCCTACAGAAATTCATCGAAGCTCGACCTGTAGCCAATCGTTTGTTTAGTAAAGAAACCACGGCTAATGGAAAATTATTGAGAAGAATTCATTGCAAATATAGAATTCCATTAATTGTGTCCGAGGACTTTATAACGAGTGAGTACATTTTTATTAATTGTCATTTAAAACATACGTTCAGATAGAACTTTTGTATAAATTGCTAAATATTGTGGTTTTAATTTCTCAGCATAATATTTCAGTTTACCACTTATAGTTTTTATTCTAGCTATTATCATAATACTTATGTCTGTAATTGGAGATAATCACAATATATTAATCTAAAATTTAGGTAATATGTGTAGTTTTATTTTTACAGAATAATTAAATAATTTATAAAATATTAGATATGCATTTATTTGTGTGTGAATTTAAAATGAATATAAAATAAGTAGGTAACATAAATTAATCAATTGTTTCTTTAAATTGTAGTCTTATGCTGTTATATTTTATTTACATAATGAAAATGTAAAAAATAAATGAAATTGTTTTGATACTTTAAAATGTTTGATAATAATTTTTAAATAAAGGTAATATAATAAAGTTTTTTACAAGGATTTATTATATTATATATTAACAGTGCTAAATTGGCATGTGATATGGAGAATAGAGTCCTTTTTTTATATTTCTAATTTTTCGAAGTTTTTCTATGTTTCATCAGTGGCGCAACTAATGTTAAAATTTAGGGGGTTATAGCCCTTTATTAAAATATTTTTAAAAAAAATTGAGGATTATCTTGTTATTTTAAGGGTCTATGAGTAATTTTGGGAAGCTAAACCTCTCTAGCCATCCCCTAGTTAAGCTTATGAATTTCATAGTCTGCTTTCTTTTATTTTTCCAATTCAAGTACCTACTGTATATCAAAAATGTATACAATTTAAATATATTAAATAGCAGTATATATTATATTATAATTAATAAATAAATAATTATTATAAAAATTGTATTAATTTTCTTCGTATAAAATGTCAAAGTAAATTTAACATTTAAAAATGTTAAACTAGTTTTGTTGTTGAAAATTTAAGGTACTTAACATGTAATAATACAATCATAGTTGAAAATTAATTATATTGTTAAATATTTTTTTCAATAGATATTAATAATTTAATTTCAATGTTTTTATAGATATAAATTATGATTCTGACAAAGATGAAGAATCAGATTTTGATGAAACCTCTTCTGTAACATCAATGGACTCTAAGGAAGAAAATGAGAAGGGTTTAGAAAGCGATGCATCAGAAACTTTGAAAAAGTCTTTAAGTCGTTACAACTGTGTAGATGTTTGTCAAAAAGCATTTCTTAATCTCTTTGCACTATCAGATAAACGTTTAAAAACTGTTAGAGAATTATTGATAATTAAAGCTCGACAAAAGCATATGAAACGTATGATGGAAAAAGAAGAAAATCAAATAGAAGTATCATTGGCTAAGGATCTTGCACAGGGTTGTTTGCCACTAATGGCACTTTTTAATAAAGAAGATAGTAAGAAAGTATCTGATCAGTTAATGACTGCTATCAGCAATGATATCAATTTGGTTAATAATTTTTTTTGTAATCAATTATGGAAACCTGAATATATTAACCAAAAGCCATCTGAATGAGTCAATTGTTTGTTATTACTTTAAAAATTCAATTCAATTCAATATTATTCAAAATCATGGATAATACTTAATGTAGATGTTTAAATAATATGAAACAATTTTTATCAGTTGATTGGGGTTGTTAAATTATGTATAATTATTATATTAAATGTTTTGTATTTATATGTAATTACTTATGTTAGTATGAAATCTAATCTAGTAAGTAATAAATTGCCCGATCATTTGATAATTTATTTTTAAAGCATAATTAATATATAATAAAATATATGTATATATATATATATATATATTCATAGTTACAAATTATAAATTACTTCATCATTGACTCTTGAATTATTTAAAAAAATATTGTAGTTCAAACAAATAAGAAACAATATTAAATAGTACAAAGTAAATAGGTATAATCAATGCCTAATAGAATTACATTAAGTTTCCATAAATATTAATTTTTATAGTATCTAAATAATGTTTGTAAATAAATTTACAAATATAATGTTGAGTTTATTCAATAAATTTAGAAAATAAGAATTTAAATTGACTTTTAGATTGTAAGAATATTAACCCACATTAATGTATGTTCATTTCGTCCGAGTATAATTGTCAGTATTTACTTTTTTTTTATAACCATCTACTTATATTGTATTGTGTATTCATGACATTTATTATCAACTTGTAAGACAGTTTTTATTTTTGTTACTTATTGGTATTATGATTATTCTAAGGAAGTTTATACCAAATCTACATTAATTATGGTGGTCTAATTTACACCAAATACCCAACTTATCGGATGGATAAGGGTTACATTATTTTATATATTTTTGATTTTTAATTATATAACTATTATTTTTACATGTTAACATTATAATTTGAATTAAATTATGAGACATATTAATTACTTGTGACGAATTTATAAAGGTAATAGAATTTATATTTTGTAAAACATAAATTTTAACAAATTCAAAAAGTAATTGTTATACTTTTTAACCTTATCAATATTGTTTTTAAATTTATTGTTTTGAAAAATTTTAAAAACATGTTTTTCTTATGATAATTTTAAAGATATATTTTTCAACAAGTATTAATATATAATATAAGACTTCAAACCAAATATAAATAATATATTATAATATATAAATAATTTATAAATTGTATTCAACTGATTATTGTTTTTAATATTTAATATACAATTAAATAATACATTTGTCTGATTTATCATAAGGATATATTTTTATTTTCACATAAACTATGTATTGTATGTAATGTTACAATGAACAAGTTAACAGTGTATAAATAGACTAGTAAAATTAATAATTACATAATATGTATACATTATTTATTTAATGCATATTTATTAACATTATTCAATAAATGTATGAATTGATAATTGGTTTTTAATAAAGAAGATTTAATTGTAATAAGGCAAATAAATGAACTAAGTTTATTTTATATTGTGAAAATTTAGATATTGACTATTAGGTCATTAACAGTGAATGTTTTGATAACAAAATTAACAGGTGAAATATATTTAAATATTGATCATTAAATAATTTGTTTATACATATATCTAAATTACATTTAATCACAATAGTGAATTAATTAAAAGAGGTGGAAACTGTAGAAATGCATTTTAAAATGTCTTATTTTAAATAACTAAAAATACTATTTAAATGGTCAAGTTCTAGAATTATTTATAATAGTCATTGTAGTTTTTAAAAAGAAACTATTTTAATGTCTTTGGTTAGCCATATTATAAAGATGATACATTTAAGTATTTAAAACGATAGCATTATTACAAACATAGTTTTGTAGTATATTACTATATTTGTAGAAATAGTATTAATAATGCCATTGATTAAGTATTTAATAAGTATACTAAATAATATATAATAATAAAGTTTAATAGTTTTATATAAAAAATATATGTTCTTACCATTTCCAATTTTTGAAAATATTGTCTAAAAAATGTTAAAGGTCTTTCTGGTTTTGCAATACATAGCTGGACAATGCAGTCTTTTAATATTTGTTGTATATTATGTTGCTGGACGTAGAATTCACAATCATCGACATTTTCATCGTACATGTTTGATGCCATGTTTAATTTATTTATTGACGATTGGTCAGTTTACACAAACATTCATTAATTTGTTAATGTTGTCAAGGTCTGTATATTATTATTTTTACATGGATGGTAGCATTTAAATATATTGTTTAAAAACTGTTTAAAGAATGTTTTGGATATAAAAAAATTAATTTACATATACACATATATTAGTTTAACGAAATATGTTTTTTTTTTAATTATTAAATTATTTAGAAAAATAAAACAAGGAAGTCAATAAAAAATATTAGCTTTACAGTAGCTAGGTACATAAAATAGAAATTATTATTTGTAACTGATAAAGACATCGTTCAAGAAAGGGTTATCAAAAATTCACTTAACACAAATACACACGTAGATAACAAACGCGAGATAAAGCGAGACAATGATATAATGAATGAGGTTATGTAATATTTATGTTTTTGTCTTCTTTGACCAAAAAAATAGTATATAAACATAAAACATGTGATCATTTTGTCAGTTGTCCAGTGTGTTGTGTAAGAACGAATTTGTTAATTTTGATCCTTTGGTTGTTTCGACTTTCGTCTTATTGTTCTTTGTTTAAATTCCGTAGTCTTGCGTTTTCGTTTTTTGCCATTAAACTTAATAATTCTTCTGGGTATAAATTCCAATAAGATTAGGTTAGGAATTCGTCAGTAACACTAAGCGATAGCCAGCCGTCGTGGTTGGCGGTTTGTATTAATTTATTTCTATGTTTCTAATGTTTATTTAATCGGTGATATTAAAAAATGTATGATTGTTCGCAACAATAATTTAATTATTTCATTTTTGAACTACGGTAAAAGTTGTGACCGCTGTGGATATATTTTTGTCGTTCTGATGCCCAAAAACGTTGGTATTACAAATCGGTAAAATTATTTCTTTATCCGTTTTGTTTCGCCGATTCCGTGTGCTATTATAGTATAGACTAAAATATAGTTTGTGGCTATTTGAAGCATAGATATTTAATTAAAATATCTGTGACGTATGTGGTCTGTGAGCAGTAGTAACGATTGAATGTCGGCGGAGATTTGTCGTTAATGTTGAACGAAGAAGACGTGAAAAAAAATTAAACCATGACTAGCTTCACCGAAATAGGATTGAACAAAAGACTGAAAGAACTAAACTCCTCACAGCAAAGTATACAGACACTATCACTATGGTTAATCCATCATCGGAAGTATGCTCATACAGTCGTCAAGATTTGGTCTAAAGAAATAGCATTTGGTAAATTATTCAATGTATCTATTTAAATTAAACATTAATTTATGTGGACATTGCGTCACAATTTTTTGAACTTTCCGAATTTTGTATGGATCGGTACAAGGATTTTTTAATAATTTTAATTTGTTATTGCAATATTTCTTGTTTTCATTATACTTAAATGCCTAGTTAAAAATAGAAAATAATAAATTGAGTCAAATTAGATTATCATTTTAACTTTATTTGCACATGCAGTATTTTAAAATATCATCTATAGTAATAGACACAATTAAAGTATTAGTTGTTACAATTGTTAATGGTTTTATGTTATTCAAATATATACATAGTATAGCATGTGTTGGTTTGGTAATTAAAACACAGAACAATATCTACTTGCTATGCTATTTTGTATGACATAAAAATTAGTAATTATATACATTTTTAAAATTTTGATATTTCGTATTTTAAAAGTATTAGATAATAAATTATTGATTTAAAGTTATTAAAAAAAAAAAAAAATGTCGAATTAAGATGTTATAGATATAATCTATATAGGTATATTGTTTATGAAATTACTGATTAAATATCAATAAAATATAATCAAATAGGTGTAGATATATATACCTAGTGTCTACTGTATATATTTTATAATGAAAAGTAAAGTATCGTCTGTTGTATGTTAGTAAATGAATATAATTTTGTGTTACTTTAGTTTAATAATTAGAAATTCTACACTTAGGTACAATTAGCTGTACACAATTTGAGACTTTTGTAATTATAATTTAAAAATTAATTGTTCTAGGTTCAGAATCTAAACAATTGACATTAATGTATTTAGCCAACGATGTTATTCAAAATGGGAAGAAGAAAGGTCCAGAATATGGTATAGAGTTTGGAAAAGAATTGGCTAAAGCATTCAAGCAAATATCAATAAATAATTGTTCAGTAAAAACTAGGCAAAGTTTAACAAGATTGTTAAATATATGGGAAGAAAGAGGTGTTTACAGTAAAGTTCTAATAGATGAATTTAAGCACGCTTTTGGTATAATATTTTTATTAATTGATTTAAATTTTGAATAACCATTTTTTTTTTTTTTTTTTTTTTATAAATATATAAATCTTTAGGTAATGAAATAGAAAATACAGAAACGAAAGAACCACCACCAAAAAAAATGAAACATTCACATAGACACAGGTCAAAGACAACAAAATCTCAAAACAATGGAATAAAAAAAGATAAAGAAATCGTTGTTGAAGTAGATGGTACCAAAGAATTGCATGTGACTTTATCTCCAAAAACACCAGTGAATGATCCCCCAGAACCAGAAGAATTAATTAAAGCTCTTAATGTACATAGAGAAATAAATAAGTTTTTATAAAATGATAATAAGATTAATATTAATCTGAATATCTAACAATTTAAATTATATTTATATAATGCCTTAAAAAGCATAAATATAAATATTTGTAATTTTTTTACTTTTATAATAATATTGTCTTTGTTTAAATGGTTAGATTGTTGTAAATTGGTTTTATAAAACTGACAAAACAATAATTATCACAAAAACATATAGTGACTTTGTGGATGTTGCTTTGCTGTTTATGGTTTTCAGATTGAGTTGTTGATCATCACTACATTACTGTATACTCTGTAGTAATAGGCATGATTTTGTGATAATAACTATTGATTAGTAATTACCAGAGCTTGGATTTATATGCACTAAATAAAACTTAAAATACTTAAAATAATATGCAATTTAACTAATACATTTTTTAATATTTTTTTTTTTTTAATGTAAATTATTAAGCAACTAGAAAATTAAATAAAATTATTAAATATTTATTTTGCCAAATAATAGTATTTTTTTTTTAATTTAAATAATAAATATACAAATTAGTTAATAATAAAATAATGAAATATTCATGAAACGATTTATTATATACGAGTTTATTGCTCACAATTTCTTAATAATCGATGTATAATAGGAGAGAAAAAGAGTAACTTTTTACAAAATTTTCTGTAAAATATGCTTAAATATGTTGTTGTTCCTCAATTATGTATATAAATGCACTATTAACTTTTTTCTATGCACTCTATATGTAAATCGTCAAGATTTCTTACTCCCATCAAACCGCATACTCTCAATAAAAGTATGAAAATGTATACAAATCCGGACTCTAGTAATTGCTAATTACTTACCATATTATATGACAAAATATTTTCATTAAATGTAGTTTTTGACCAACGACCACGTATAGGAATTTCAATTATAATTTAATATCAAGCAATAAAATTATAATTCCTTTTACTTCCACAGAAATTTATATAAATGTATGAAAATATATTAAAACATTTTATTGCACTATATAATATGATATTTGTATTTTAGGATTTGGAAAATGCACCTTCATGTGATGCAGTTGTTCGAGAACGAATTTCTAAACTTCCACCTGAAATTGCTGATGTCAGTTTACTCTCTCAATTAAAAGGTTATTATTTTAATATCAATATATGGAAATATAAGTATGTCAATCATCGACATATGAGGCACATCTAGAAATTAAAAGTATGTTGCCTTCTAGGGTGGTAAGGAATTTTTTTTTAGGTTGATAATACTGAGTGATATTATAACATATCAAACACCAGTGGATTTTGAAAGTATGAAAATTCACTTTGTAGTGTCTGTTAGAGTGGAATATGTATATGAAACCTATCCAAGTACAAGGTTTGTTTTAGTTCTTTATGCTATTTGAATTGGAAGATGATGATTTTCCTAGATTGATTGTGATAGGATATGGAACTTGGGGTGTACATGGTATTTTTAAGACAAAGTAAAGGTCATACCAGTTCACCATCTGCCAGAAAATTAAAAACCACGGTTTGTGGCAAAAAGTCATACCAATCTTACGTTCTTACGATCAAAGTTAGATACTGAATAGAGATCATTTTGATTAAATATTTGGTTCTGTGAACACAATTAATATTACATAATACTGTGAGACCCTAAAAAAGAGCAATTCAAAACCATGGAGAATATTGATGTGAGAGTTGTTTTATGCACATGGTTTTTACCGCTTGACTTGGTGCCTTCAGATTCTTATCTTTACTCTTTCCTGAAGACGCATGGCTGGAAAAAATTGTTCGATCAACAAGGATGTGAAACGAGAGATCCTGAACTGGAAGGAGATGGCAAGAATATTCATTTCTTCTAGGAAGACATCAAAAAGGTTGTACCATGGCTTACTACCTGCATATTACTGAGACGAGACTAGGTGGAGAAATAACTGACATGTTTATCAATAAAACCCTGTAATTTTTTTTAATTCACAATTTTTTCAATAAATAGAATAATTTTGTACTCTTATTTATTGGACGTTTGAAAAATGCAAAACTATAAAGAAAAAAAAAAATAGTTAATATATAATATTACATAATAATTTAATATATTATATTATTTTAAAATTTAGATAAAATGTAAAAATTTTTATTTGTTTAAATAGTACATAATATTATATAAATAACAAATATATACACACAAATATCTTGTATTTCTCTATTAATGTTTATGGCACAGTGGAATAAATGTCTTCACCATATTACATAAATTCTAAACTTATTGTGGGAAATTCTGTATATTAACATCAAATTTGTCAGTTTGTATTTTTTTTTATAATTAGTATTAAATTATATTATAATTTCATTTTATATTATAATCTAGTGGCAGTGTAAGGTAATTTTTTTGAGTTCCAAGTATCATGGTATACAAATATTTTTTCTGTTAATATAATTTTTTGTAATATATAGTGATTTATACTTTTAACTATTTAAAATGTTGCATAATTCTTTTGAGATAGGTAAATATTGAATATATTTTTAATATTTGGTAAACCTGAAGATTTAAGTAGGTGGGGGAGGGGGTGTCCAAGTATAAAATGTGCTTTGTTACTTATAATAGTTTGCGCTGCCACTGTCACTGCTATCATATGATTATTGATTATTATAGACCAGTGATGGGCAACTGATAGGCCACATCTGTTTATATTTGGCACATATTCTTTTAAAATTTAATTATATTTATGTAATATATTATAGGATAAATAAATGCCAATATAAAATGATATGATTATGGAAATAAAAATATTTCTGCAATATTACAAGTATATTCTGTAGCTCGCAAAAATTTAAAGTTTTAAAAATTGGTCCTCTAATAACATTGACTTGTCTATTCCAGAAATAGACCAAACATAACATTAACTTTTTACTTGCATCAAATGTACATCTATATATTATGTTTTGTTTATTATATTTTAACATATCGGAATATATTATATATTATTTTAAATATTTGATATCTAATAGATAAAGATGAGGCAGAATCACTTTTATGCAAGGTTAATGATGCTGTTGCTTTGTTAACTGAATATAATACCAGACTAGTATGTGAAATGGAAGACCGAAAAAAGGTTTCGACTATGTTGCATGATTTTATTCAATCTCAAAGAGATCTTATTGATCAAGCTGAACAAAGATTACAGGCAAGTGTTACTATTTTACTAATATTAGTGAAAACCTACTTTAATAAAATATTACTCATGAATTGTTAGTTGTCTATTATTAAATAGTTAATATTTTTTATTTGTAATATGTCATAATTATTCTCTCGTAAGTACATTTTTATCCTATAGTTCAATGAGCTATAATTATATTATATTACTTAAAACCAGAATAATTACTATATTAGTCCATTATTTGATTATTAACTATTTATTTAACTAAATAGTCAATTAATTAAATTTAATAATAATTGCATTTATATTTGTTTTTATAAAAATTACCCAAAATAAATTATATTTCATTTAGTTTTTGGTCAATGTAACATAAATTATTTAGTTCACTTTCATCTTTAGAATAATTTATTTAACAATTTTTTTCATTTTTTATATATTGGTATTTTTCTATATATAATTTGGTGTATATTTCGGTATACTTTTAAATTATAATAACTTAAAAGATGCAGAGTTCTTTCAGAAACACAATAATCAATAGTTGGTATTTTGGTTTCAGGAATATCAATGTAAACTACAAAAAGTATGCCAAGTACGGCAGGAGGTCAACACACATCTACAGAATCTACCAGATTTAGCGCAATTGCCTAGTGTCAAAGGAGGTCTGGCACCTCTTCCATCAGCGGGCGATTTGTTTACAGTTGGTTAAACTTAAAATTGACTACAATTACTACCATTCATACTGTTATAGCCCGTGTACTTTTTACACATAATTTGTCTTGTCTTGTCAAACATGTTACATTAATATATATAGAATATGATGTACTTGAGGTTGAAAATGCAATTAGCCAAGATATTTTAGTTAAGTTTCATTATATATTACAATAATGAGATGTAAAACTTTGATCATATTTTTTATGTATAAACTAAATAACACGAGTTTTAATATTTTTCTTACATTTATTTATATTTAATATTATATTATGTCATCAAGTATTTTAGTTTATTAATAAAATGACTATGTATTGTAATTATTATTACAATTGTTATTTGGAAAAAAAATAATATGAAACAAAATTGTTTTGATGATTACTGTCTATATTATATACCAATGATAAACATTGAATTCCGTAGATACAGTAGTTAATGGAATGAATATTGTTGTATTGGAGGTCCACACCACTTTGTAATGAACTCAAGCGTCTGTTTGATTTCTGAAGATTGGATGGTCTTTGATACTGTCATCACTTTGGTCCAATCATCCTTGATGGCCATTCTGCCATTCTGGAACGTCATTGCGTGACTCTTTTTTGAATCAATGACTGGCCATCCAGAGATTACACATACAGGATATGTGCTATTATCTGGTGACATCAAATTTGATGGATATAGTGCTCGTTGATCCAACGGCAAACTCTATAAAACGTCCACA
Source organism: Eriosoma lanigerum (assembly GCA_013282895.1). NCBI lineage: Eukaryota > Metazoa > Arthropoda > Insecta > Hemiptera > Aphididae > Eriosoma > Eriosoma lanigerum. Next base: position 3,087,745 of record CM023358.1, on the reverse strand, counting down.
TACAATCAAATTAATAAGAAAGTATTGAGAAAAATCTGGTTTTTAACTGAGTAGCTATGCTATATTAAAAACTGAAAGAATAAATAGAACAGTAAATAGTTTTCTGATCGAAATGAAATATGTATCAAAATTTTTGACTACATTCGCTGGCGATGAAACTTATACTAATTACGTATGTTAAGTGTATTTTATTATGATAATAATATATTTCTTACGTTTTATCATCATTTTAACAAGATTTGTTAATTTATGTGTCCTATTTGGCCTACTAATTTATATAGTTTACATTTGGTGGTGTATGGTGATTAGCGTGTAAAATAGTACCCTTTGTTTCATAATTCATATGTAAATGAGGAATGTCCCTTGCATGCTCAATAATAACCACAATCAGAATCCAGTTACATCCTAACACTATGGCACTCGAGCTATAACGCCAGTTGAATGCAAGTGAATTTCGACCTTTCGGGTACACAATGGTCACTTACCCCATAATCCCTTTTGATGTCACAAGACGCCGCCATAAGTTTTTACCTAAAGAATGTAGAACTCAATTTTATTTTTCATATAATTAGAAGAAGAAATTTATAAAAGTACCTACTGACTATTTGACTGATCTATACCTTGATTCTAGTATATTTTATTTCAATGTAATTATTTTATTGGTGAATTTTGGATGAATATATTGATTTTACAATGAGATTTTTTTTTATATCTGAAAGCAAGATTTCAGGTAGAAATAAAGGTCTAAATGCTACGAATAGGGTATGCTTTCGGTAGAAAATTACATCTATAGTTGGTACTTTATTTACTAGCTCATATTACGAATTTCTCAAAAGTTTTACCATCGGAGAAGAAAAACTACCTAATAAATGACGGGAAATTGGCAAAATTACGGTTTCCGTTATTTTGATTTTATAAATTTGTGATAACTAATTGAGTTTTAATACTAAAAAGTGGGAACGTCAATTTAAGATGTTCTTCCTTCGTCCCTTCGGTCCTCAGAAAAATTATTAGATTATTATAATTATTAAGATTTGAATGCAATTTTTTTTTTATTGGAAAATACGATTCTGATTGAATCTCAATATATTAATGTAATCCATTCCAAGATTTTACCACGAGTGTAAATTATACATGTATATATTCAAAATAAATTTCAAATTCCTACATTTAAAATTCAAAGAGTTATCATTTCATGATAAAAATTGTCAGTCACGATTTTCAAAATATTTTGTAAAAATATTAAGTTGTATATTATAAGGCTTTTATAAAATTTTCAAATTGATAAACCGAAAATTGTATGTAATATTAATTTTTTTTGTAAAAAAGTTCATAGCTCTATATTCAGCCAAATAATCAACTAATTTTTTCCAAAATTTTACCACACTTGTATTTTACCAATGTTGTACTCAAAAAAAATGTTCAAGTCTCTACGATCAAAACTGAATTAGTTATCACGATAGAAAAAAAAAATTACGGAAATTTTAATTTTGCCCATTTTTTGGTAGTTTTTCTTCTCCTAAGGAAAAACTTTGGAGTAATTCGAAAAATGAGCTTAATAAAGTACCAAGATGATACGATTTGCTACCGAAAGCATACCCCACTTGTGATAATTGGACAATTATTTCTACACAAAAAAATGTTTTCATACATAAAAAAAAAAGCATCTTTGTAGAAACAATACATTCCTCGCTCCGCTCAGAATCTAAAATCGGTAAAATTACGGTTTTCGTAATTTTGAATTTTTTATTTTATAATAACTCATTGAGTTTTGTTCGTTGAGACTAAACATTTTTTTTAGTATTTTCATAGGTATTTTACACACGTGGTAAAATTTTGGAACGGGTTATTATTATTATATTAAATAGAGTATCACTCAAAATCGTATTATTGCATTCGAATCTGAATGTTAATAAATCACTAATTCTCTGAGAACCGAAGGGATGAAGAAGTATGTCCGGAATCGCTATTCTCGCTTTTTAAATTTAAAATTATTTATATGTTTTGTATTTCTCAAAGTGAACCGTAAAAAAGGCAACAAATGTAATATTTAATTTTTTTTCACCAAAATACACCGAACCAGTTATTGAAAACAAAGATGTTTTTCAGTAGTAGGTAGATATTAGCTTAACTACTCAGTCATAATTATCATATAGAATAAGTAGGTAATAAACAATAAAATAAATTAGTTTTAATAAGAGTGAAAAAATTTAATATTATAAAACTCGTAAAATTACGATTAATATACCTAACCTACCTATAGTAGCATTCATGTATGAATAACGTCTTATTATGAAAATAAACGTTTCGATTAGGTACCTACATATAATTTTATGTAATATTAATGAGCATAGGTTTTTATTTTGATCTAGTGTTTTTAAAGTTAAAGGAGTAATAGTTTAATATTTTGCTATGCTTTTATACGTACCTTCCCTCCTCTCCCCCTTCCACCGTATTTTAATGCTGAATACGGCCATGCCTATATTATATTACAATTTTTATAAAAACAAAAATAACTATCGAAAATTGTGTTTTTTTCAAGTTTTAATCATGTTTTGGTTTAATTTTGATTTATTAAAGGTAGGTACCACAAGTAAATACATACCTAGCCATTTCGGTAAGGCAGAGTAATGACTAATGACTTTAAGGCCTGTAAAGCTGAATTTTATACATGTAATAATATGTACCTACCCAGGGTAAACTTATAATTTTCCAGAAACAAGTTACAAATTTCTTAGTGATCTACCCACCTATTTCATTAATTTATTATAGAATTTTATACAAACACATATTTCGTATTAGATCAATAGGAAATAACATTACAGTCGAGTTATTTGTATCTTATAAGTGCTTTCATCATAAAATATTCACAAAATAATACAATTATATTATATTTCATCCTAATATACCGAATATAATATCACCCAGATCTAAGAACACATCCACAACCATTTGAAATAATCAGAAGTGACCTCCTCTCAAATATATCTTCTTGGCCAAGCTAATGCATCTGCTTATAATTTTAAATTATATCAGATTTATTAAATAACCCCTGGATATAATAAATCATTATTAAATAACAAAATATAATCATTTTAGTTTTGGTTTTTAATACATCATACCGTTATTTTTAACTCGTTTATATATTTTATAACATTATATTTACGCAAAATATGTAAAGTATAAATTATTAAGAAAATTACTATGATTAAACAATTTAATCATGATAAATAAAAATTAATTATAAAGTACCTATATAGTATAATATTATATAGGTATTTAGCAGTTATAATTAGTTACATTTTAGATATTTTTATGAGTAAAAATATTGTGTTTATATTTGCGTCCAAATATATAAAACGATAAAACCTCTTGTAATATTAAACGTATTATGTTATATTTTTTTACCATTATTATTAATGTACGTTACTTAAAAACGAAATAACCTTTAAAAGAACATTTGTGATCGTCAACCACCTTAGGGATGCTACATTAATTAAACTTTTACTTTTATTTTTTTTTTTTATCAGTTTTAATTTTATCCGATGGGAACTTTTAAATATTTTGTACCAACGTTACCTATAATAATTATCGGTTAAGTCGAAAAATAAAAGTTTGATAATACACAGCCACATAGGTACGTAATAAACCGAGTGATAAATATATTATAACATGCCTGGAGTGATCAGAAATGTATGCTAAAAAAGAAACAATAGGGATCGCAATATCAGGCACGTAGTTTGGGGGGGTCCTTGATGGGCCCGGCCCACCCTAAAATTGCTTTGGCCTTGGGCCGGCCCACCCACTTTTAATTATAAACAATACATTTTTTTTCAGATGCCAGGTTAATAATCTATATATATTTAATTGGCTGCGAAAAATGTAAATTATAATATTTTGGTTACAAATTTTTGACGATTTCTGATTAAAACTCATAAATAGATATAAATAATGTTATAATATAATACAATTGTATAATTATTAATCTATGATAATACTATATTAGTCTATTGACTTGTTTACTGTGTAGTATATAGACGTGTAGTCCCATAAATATTAAATTTATTATTTAATCTTATATTAAATTGTATATTTATATTATATAGCTACAAGTACTATAATGGTTGTTGTAATTGTCGATATTTGACAAAAACCTGTCAACAATAGTCTCAATAATTTAATAATAACATGGACTTAATATGCCCATTTTAAAATAATCTATAAATATACATTTATAATAATTATTACATATTATATAATTATTTTATTAAGTTAATAAGTTATACTACTATACAAGTACAAGATTGTTAATTTAACAAAAGACGTGTTAATTCTAATGATGTATTAAAAAACTAAAAATGATTATATAAGAAAACACATCTAAACTACTCAAATTTCTATAAAAATATTACATTAATAATTTTACAAATTTTAGGGTGGCTATGAGAGGTTCTGAGGGGGCTTTAGCCCCCCCCCAGACCACTACCAAATTACGCCCATAAGTATTACATAATTATTAGAATAGAGTTCGAGGAAAGAGTGCTTAAATTATATTAGCCCACCTAATAAATATTTTCTGGCTACGTGCCTGCGCTATATGCCTATGTTAATTCAACCGTTTTTTGTATAGGTATATATACGAATTTTTGATCACCTTATATAGGTATAAGATTGATTCTTAATCCCGCACCTAGTGATTATAATTTTAATTATAAGTATGAAATAATTTAAATATCGAAATAACAACTAGAAATATAGTTTTTAAATTAAAATATAGTTAACACTACTAACCGAATTGTTTGTATGGAATATTCAACGACCATAAGGTATACTAATTATACTAATTCATGATAAATTAATTGCGAGTTGCAAGTAAAATAAATTATAGTCAGTTCGATGCATTTTCCTCTTTTGATGACATCTGTTTACATGTTATTATGTAAATATTTTAGGCGAGTCTAATTCACTTAATTCGCCCACCTTTATTCCGCCCGCCTGTTAAGATCTTCTTGGATCGTCTTCAAAGTTGTACGATATTATGTGTAAAATCAAAATATTGTAGTTGTAGTAAGACCCGCAGTTGAATGACAATTTCATATGGTTGATAAACATTTTATTCCGAAAATATTTAACAAGTTTTATAGTTATACTAATTACCTAAGTGTAAATAGTATAAGTTTAGTTGAGATATAAATCGGTTTGAAAATCTGAAAATTTAGTTAAATTATATCCATAAGTCCATTATCGCTTATCAGTTATCCACACCTGTTATGTTATTCACGCAGAACTCGGCGGAAAAAACAATATTTTTTTACTAACCTTACCTCATTCAATAACTGTTAAAAATTTTATTACAAAATAATTAGAATTTGTTATTATTTAAAAAAAAAAATTGATTATTTTTAATGATAAACATTTTAAATGTTCAAAACGGATGATATTATGATTACTTAATTATACGATTCTCTAACAGCAACAGTAGGTAGGTACAACACGTTTCTCTAACTAGATATTTTATTTTTTTAAAAGTCGTAGCTTTTTTATAATAAGTATATCTACATTTTATATTTAAATTTAGAACAAAATTATATTTTTTTATTGAAAAGTTTATATTATGAACTACAATATCGCAGTGCTCGAAGTGGCAAAAAAAAATACTGGACTTTTTTCATCGCTGAAGGTTAGGTTAGGTTAGGTTAACGTCCTTCGAAACCCATTTTACCCGGTTATGACGTGAGAACCACCATTTATAAATAGTAGATGTACGATAAAACTTCTAGATCAATTAATGATAAATCTATTATAATTAAGGACAACAGGTCGGGTCCGTACGTTTTGATTATAGGCAGTGGTGTACAAATGGGGGGGGGGGGGTCGGGATAAATCCCCCCCAAGAACAAAAAAAATACAATTTTGAGATGATTAGAATGAAAAATATACATTGAAAATAGCATCATGTGTATAAAATTAGGTATTTGTCAATTATGTTGGAATCACAAAAATATTAATTTTTTGTCAGAGGAGGTATAGATACAATTAAATGTTTACTATTTACATAAAAACTATTTTTGTGTAGATATTAAAATATTGTTTATCATTATAAATAAATACTAAATTGTCTCTGTGCAGTGACCAGTTACCCGTGTGTGTGTCTATTTTTGTAATGGCATACCCTCATACCGGCGCGGCGTCTTCGAAATCTTAATTAATAGGTCTATGATCGAAATTTCCACTCCTTATTTAAAGAAAATGGGTATGATGAAGATTCTATCAATCTTATAAGGCAGTATAGTGAAGATCTGGAGGACGTTGGAAATTGTGAAGAGATATTTAAAAACGAATTTAAACTTTTGCAAAGGAAACTCCAAAATTTACCAGAACTGGATAAATCAAAAAATGCAATGGATGCTCTTTCTGTATGCAACAGAGTAATGTTTCCAAACGTGTTCAAACTTTTGCAAATATTAGCAACTCTTCCGGAGTCGTCTGCTTCAAATGAAAGATCATTTTCTACCCTTAAGCGATTTAAAACTTACTTGAGAAACTCCACATCTGAGGTATATATATATATTTATACGACAAAAATATTAGAAATTAATAATTGTTGATATATTCAATTTATATTAGTACTTAATTCAAATTTAATTTTTTAAAACAGGGAAGACTTAACGGCTTAGCCATGCTATCCATAAATCGTCATTACCAATTAACCACTGACGAAGTTCTTATTGAATTATCAAACAAGAAACGACGTTTGGAATTTTTATTGTAGTATACTAGTATAATAATATTCAATATGTCTATTTAAGTTGTTTTCAATTTTTTAATAAAAGTATTATTACAAAAATAAAAGTGAACTCTGAATGTTTTAACAATTATGGTCTTACGTCTTTGATAAAACATTGCATTGGGTGAAGCACTCTGATATACATAATATGTATATAATATTATTTAATCTCTTCCCCCCCCCCATAAGACAATTGAATGTACGCCACTGATTATAGGCAAGTAGGTACAGATATCTATATTTATTGTAATTTTAATTTGTTTTTACATTATTGTACCTGACTGGTTTCTCGATCCATGGCGTTCGTCAGTATCCATTCTTTGACTTCTTCGTGTTGTTCGTTCTCCACATACATATTCGGGGGTAGCGGCACGTTGGTCGGAAAATCTGTACCTTGTAAGTCCGTGTCATCGACCATTTCATTTTGTCCGTCCGCCATTGCGTCCGTCACGTCCAAATAATGGTTCAGAAACACGAACGCCTCTGCGTTCCGATTACCGTTCTAAAAAGTCGAAAAAAATATGTTTAACATATTATAACTCTAAAGTAGAATTATTATATTGATAAGTATATAATTTTGATGGCTACATTTTTTTCATATAGGTACTGAACGTTAAAAATACTGAAACTTGACATCAAGTAAATAACAAACGCTGTCAGGCCCGTAGCCAGAGCAAATCTTTAGGCATTAAATAGAAAAAAAAAAACAATGTTATGACTTTTTTCTGTTACATTTTTTCATTTAAAATTCTATATCGCAGCTAAAAATAGTCACTAAACATCGATGAAATAATCGAATTATAAAAACACGACTAATTTTTTAGGGGGCAAAGCTTCCTCGTGGCTACGTGCCTGTGTAAGTTATAGTAAACGATTTTTAAAGAAATATTCATTATTATAAAAATCAAACACCTTATATCTATTACACGATTGTGACCTGCAACTATTTTAAGTTATTATATTATATGACGTGGTATCGGTGGCGTATTTAGGAATTTTTTTAGAGGGGAATATGCAATGGCAACGTTTCATTGGCCTGAGGAGATTTATTTTCTCACCATCGTCAACAACACACGTTAAAGGGTTGCAATTTCGATATTGTTAGTCTGTATTATATATAATATATAAAATAACTTATATCACTAGGAAAAAAAAGGTCAAGGGAGGGGATTTATCCACCATATTTCCCCCTTCCCTTAAATACGGTAATACGCGGCGTATATTTTAACATTTAATATATTCATAAATTATTTTTGTTTTTACCGAAAAAATATAATATGTAAAACCATATTTTAGGTATGTATTTAATAAATGTCTGTAGAGTACTAAACATAACCTGGTTGTGAGGAACACTTCAATTGTTTAATTATTATAAAAATTGTAAATATTTATGCAGTTTAATGGATCATTAAGCCAAATCAGACAAATATCGATACTGACGAAATCGGTCGTCGTTAAATTTTGAATAAAAAACGGATAGTATACGCATACAAAATACGTTATTGATGCCAATCTATACACGTTTTCGACCATTTATGCGTACTGATGTTGGCAATTGGTCGATAAACGCACGTGCTAATATCACGGACGGATTAAATAATATCATTCATTCGAGAAAATTACATTTCCGAGAAAACGTAGTTTGACACTTATAAAACTAGAGTTTTATGTGTATACCTACCTATAGATTGTTATAGAAAATAACAATGTTTCGTCGTGTTGTAATGTCAGTACATACTGAGTATAAAATAGTAAATGAGTTTGTTTATTTTGCTTTTAGATAGAAAAATAGACAAACTTTTAGTAATTTTAAAACTTATAGATTACGCGTCTGTTTTAACTAATTCGTTTTATTTCTGTATAAAAACTAAAAAACCTATATAAATTTTAACAATCACAATTATCATTTTATTATTATCATAATAATACTATTGGATCATTTGTTGTACACAGATTATAGATAAGACATTAAGACGTAAATTATTAATTTTAAAATTATTTATGTGTTATATTATAAATTGTTCAAAGTTTCCTTCTAGATGTTCCAAATATGATACGTCTCAATAATTGTTTTGATGTTGCTACTTTAATTTGGTCTTTACTCAAAATTCAAATTATGACATGCCACTTGTATTTTGTTTTTCGAACATTCGATATTAATTGGTGGATATGCATAAATATTGATTTTTAAATGCCCCCATAAAAATAAGTCAAATATGATCAAATCTGGAGACCTTGCTATTCACGGAATTACTTCATAGGTAACCTATCAATCTGTCGGTTTGAAAATATTGTATTTAAAAATTATCAAACTCTTTTAACATTGTGTACTAGTGTACAATTTTGTAATATAATTTAACAAATTATTTTAGTTGGGTGTTTTTGTTTTTTTTATTATTGTATGACAATATTTGGCTGTCAATTTTTCGCTTGAAATATATCTGTCATTTCTGATTTTCTTCATTGCGAGTAAGCTATAAAGTTTTTGTTTTTGATTCAATATACTTAATAGAAAATTATCAAGATAGAATACGATGGCGTTATAGACATTTTTTCGTAAACTTTCGGATATTATGAAACATCTCATCTCCAAGTATATATGTGTATAATGTCACTAATAGTATCTATTTCTCAATTTCATCGAAACATAATATTATTCTATCGACTGCAATATACGTGTATGTACACAAGTTTTATAAAAAAGAACAACAATGGTTTTAATATATATGGCTCGATTGTTACACAGTTAGTGCTTATAGTACCTATCTTTTTACTTACCGTTAAACTATACGTGGACGAATTTTATATTAAATAAAAAATAGACAAATAACGTTTTATGTAAGACGATATTATATTAGACCGCATTCACTATTGTTATGCAACGATTATTTTTTTAAACCAATATTTAGGTATACAGTTTATACAAAAATATGTATTATCTTCATAGTAAATAGTTACACAAATTTAATATAATATTATTTTGTCCCGTGATAATACACATTTTAAGTGGGGAGGTACACATATTGTTACTATATAAAAAAAAACTAATATATTTAATACTTAAAGATTTTACAATTGTTCTATTTACGTAAAATTATTATTTTTATATCGCTCAAATAACATATTATATTAGAACAAATAGGTTTTATATAATGTTTGCTTCTGTTTCAAACTATATTCACATTCGGCGTATCTACTAAACAAATATTGTTATTTATTCAATCGATATTTAAAATTTAATATCCTTTTTATGTTTTTTCTTCTTGTTATTATATATTTTATTCTATTATTACAAACCTATACGTGCGTACGTATTTCACAAATAAGACAAAAATGTGTATACTTTATACTAAAGGTACCATTTTTTTTTATCCCTCAAAACTCTTGATTCAAATATGGTATACCTATTTTAAAAATAATATATACCAAGTTCAGAAAATCACGATAATCTTTATATTTTATTATCTTATTACGATTAATTTTTAAACACAATGTAATATAATTAAATTTACTTAATTAAATGTTTACTTTTTAGATTTCTATACTTATATAATATATCCTGTTAATTATTATGATAATATTGTATAATTGTATAAGGTATACATATTGTGGTACCGATAATAATATAGAGCAGAAATAGTGAACCTATACTGATATTGAAAACATGAAAAGTACAATATTTTATAAATTCAGAAATTATATTATATTTGATGATATTTTTTACATAACATTAGAACGATAGCTATAAACACACATAAACTTATTTCTCAAATCGATATAAATATAAGCTTGTTATTTTTAAGTGGAAATGAAATCTGAACATTATTGCCTACGAAAAGTTATAATTTATATCCATTTATTTTTAAAAACTTACTTAAACGATATGTTTATGTTGGAATCGTTATTATTGTGTATCCTAGCATACATTTAAAGACTAACGTACTTACTATACGTATAATACGTTGTTATAAAACTTAATGGTGTCATAATAAAAGTACAACTTCGTTCGACAAATAAATAAAATGGTTGTATGGAATTATTCGTCTGTACCTATTGTATGGTAATTGGGATATTATACGATAGGTTATTATCGCAAACGTAAAAATATGTTTTTAGAACATTGATAATATAATTTTGTTTTTGTAAGCGAGTGCATTGTAATCGCGTGAGAATCATATAATAATACTATTAATCTATTATTTTAGTGTTGTATACTGTAAAAATGGTTTTAAAACTACTATAATAATATAATTTTTAAATTTCGAATGAAAAATTAAACCTGCCTACGTATTAAATGAAACGTTAAATTATTTTCTTTCAGACTAAGCAAAAACATCATTTATTTGTTTAGTAATTTAATACAATTTACAGTTTGAAATAGATGATAAATGAACATTAACAATGTTTACTTATCATTGTTCTTTTTTAGAATATAAATGCATATTTTCGAGGATATAAATCCGCTCATTAAATTAATGTTTAGTGTATAATTACACTAGTACACGGTGTACTGTAGAGTTAGTAATAATAAATGTTATGTTTATTGTTTATAAAACAATATAGAACATCAAAGAAATTAAAAAAAAAATAATTACAATACTTTTGTTTTACTTGGAATCAGTAATATTAATGCATACACATGTTAATAACATATTAAAATCAAACGATAGAGCTATTTCAAATTACTATAATTTTGTATAGATATTACACTGTAAAATTTACTTTTACAATTACCAAATAAGCACATTTTTTTTTTTTCACAAAGGAATATTTATGGCAAATATATCTCTATATATGTATTGAAGCAAAAAATCGGATATGATTAATTTTGTTAATTAAACAGAAATGATGCTCTTTCTCTCGGCAGTAGTTGCAAATAGGGACTGTGAATTATATTTTAGTCACCTACATGTTAAAAAGTAGTGCTGTCTGATTATTGCACAGATCATGTTAATTCCAAGGTTTAAAATATTTCGTACCAATCAATGATATGATAGTGTGAAGAAGTGTAAAACTTTAAAGTAAATTATAGGGATAAAATCAATTATTAATGTAGACGCAAAGTTTTGAATAAAGAAGGCGTGTAAAATATATTTTACTTTTATTTAATGAATATTATATATTAGGGGTTTTTGTTGACACTTGCCGGTTTTATTTCATTTAGTGATACTCTTTTATTTATGTCTAAATGGAGAAATTTATAAATATAACATTGTACATATTTATTATTCGTCGTTATTTGGAAAAAAAATATTCTTAAGATTTTTATCGAGCTATTGAATTAAACAAGGTGATTCTTTTTATAATGAGCCACAAAGTCAATTTTGATGATTAAAGTAATTATAATATTTTATTTTTATTATTTAATCTGATGATTGTTTAAGTTTAAAATTTTTAGTTTTATCTTCTGATGCAGGACACTTTTCTGAAACTCTTTATACATTATTATCTTATATTGAACAATTATAATTACCTATATAATTTACATTTTACAATTTATTATTTTGAATACCTATCGATTGAAATTGTGATTAAAAAAAGTTACATAGATATATATTTTTGTAAAATACCTACCTATGTTGTAATTTTTATAATTTCAATTCAATATTTTTAACTTGTAAACAAAAATATGTTTACTTTGAAATGTGTTCTTAAGACGAAAATTAATACTTTAACTAATAAAATATTTTTGGTTTCTAGTATATGAATATAATTATTATGAAGTGATTTTTAAGATTAAATATTTTCTTGATCATTATATAATATATTGATTAATTTATATGCCCAGTGGTGTAATTTTTTTCTAGGGATAAGAAAAACTACCAATATATGATGGAAAAACAGCAAAATTTACGGAAATTGTAAATTTGACGAAATTAATTTTAGATTTTTCCTGATAACTAATGTAATTTTGAACGTAGGAATTTGAATATTTTTTTGAAGATTCTTATAGGTAGGTACATAGGCGGTAAAATTTTGTGATGGATTATCAGTATAATATTTTATATATCTAAGATCTTACTGAGTTTCGTTCAGAATCGTTGAATGCAATATCATCACATTCAAATCTTAATTATAAGGAACCACTAATTTCTCCGAAGCACAAAGCAACGAAGGAACTTCCGGAATCGACCTTCTGTTTTTTTTTATTTTGTGTTCTTTTATATGGTATATATTTTTTTTTTAAAAAACTATTTAAAGTCGTTAAGTTAACCACATTTTAAAAATGTAAAAGTAACTAATGCAATATACCTATATAATATTGGTTATATTTTTTTAAGTTAAATTAAATCATTAACGTTATTAGTATAATAAAAATTAGTTAGTTAATTTAAAAGGGAACATAAAAATAATTTTACCTCTATAATGTTGTATATAATTTATTAATATTAACATAAATTATGTTGTGTGATATCATTATTTAATGACAATTAATTCAATAAAATTTCGTTAGACTCGAATACCTAAGTTTAAATATTTAAGTATTTACCAGAATATTTAAAATTGTCTTCATGTATATCAGAATAATGTTACTATTATGACGATTATTTTTAGATTTATAAAGTAGTATAAATACTAAAATGGTGTTCAATAAACTTTCTGTCTAGCTTTATAAAATCTTTAATAAGATTAATAATTGTAATATTTGTAATATATAATTATTATTTAATCCGATATTTCAGAATTTTAAAATTATTTAAATTAAATATTAAATATTCGGTAAGCATTTATGGTATATTTTGGGCAATGGGCAATTTATATTATTAATTTCTATTTATATTATATAAGACTTTGGTAAGCGTCTTATTACATCACAAATTTCAAAATAGGAAATATCGCATAATATACCTACTATAATGGTTTCAGAGAGACCTATTTATAAAATTACATTATTAGTTTGTCATCTTATATTTTTTATATCTTATATGTTTATCAAACAACCTTTAAGTTTGAATATCATATTCATTTTTTAAGATGTATAAATATTATATAAATACACGTAATAATCATTGATTTACGTAATTTATATTTGTATTTTGACTACCGTGTGATGTAGAATTCAAATATCCGCCAAAAACCCTGGTAAAATTGTTATTTAAAATGTAAAAAATTCATGGATTATTGGAAAAAGTTTGTAAAAAACTACTGATTATCACTTTTCGGAATTTCAACATTATTTATAAAAAAAATATGAATTATTTCTTCAAGATATTTCCGCCTAGAAGATCAATTTTCATTTATTATGATTATTATCAATAATATTCGTATTGTCAATTATTATTTTTATATTTATATGTTTGTACCTTAGCAGCGATCCCGGCTTCATAGTATCCTTTATCCGCAGGTATAATGTCCGTGTACCTCAGCAGGGCCACCAACAATTTTACAACCAACGTGCCTAGGGATGAAATATTGCAAATAGCGCATCGCATGGCGTACAAATGGGATATAAACATATATTTTTCAAACTCTTTCCCGCAATCTACATCCGTCTGTTTGGTGTTTTCCACCTGAAAAGTCATACTAAATATATAATTGTTTTGTACGTAAAATAAATAACAATTTACATAAATTATTGGTTTTTATGCGTAATAATGATGATTCAAATGATTCAAATGATTGTATTCAAATAGATGATAAGATTGTTTTTTTTTTATATGTTTGAACTTGACAGTAAATTGATATACCAATTAATATAATTATTCGTCATTCGGGGTAATTATACAGCACATATTTGTTACTAATTTTTAAACCTTTTTTGGGCACTTATGTTATTAGAAAAAAAAAAAAACCAAACTGAATGTAAAAAAATGTATAAAACATGATATAAAAATCAATATTACTCGTTTGAAAATTTAAAAATTAATTCTAGTCGTGAAACTATATATAAATAAAATATAGTAGGAAAGTATAACAACTACTAAATATTTAAACATTATTTTATATTACTAATAAATCAATGTATTGCATAAGTACATTACTGAATAATTAAAATTATATTACACGTATAAGGTAGATATGTATGAAAATAATTTTCATGTACATATTTTATAGAATGTTACACATTATAATTATATTGAATTTTTATAAAAATATTTTAATAGTTTTAAAGAATAATAATAACGATTATTGTAGCTAATATTATAATAACTGCAGGTATGCTTTATTGCCTCTGTCTTACATATCTACGTATAAGTTGTCAAATCTACGTACCGCAATTTTAGAACAGTATATTTATAATTTATATTCATTATAAAAGAGAATATAAATTGTACACTAACGTTGACTTTTTTCTTTAAAGATTTGTATTTCAAAACTAGATACGTGCATAAAATTAGTTAAACTTTTTATAATTTAGGGTACTGCAGTTTATATTAACTTTTATAAATATGAGAATATGTATAAATGTATAATATTTACTCTAATATTAATTATAAACTGTTATAAGACTGCGGAACGTAGATTAAACGGCACACGGTAACATATTATAATTTTTTATATACTCGAGTTTTAAAAATATAAATATTGTTATCTAATAAAACAAAAAAATATGATGCGTGTATAGCCGCACAATGCACCTGAAGTGTAACACAAGTCCATATAAAGGTACATTTATATTATTATGATCTCTGTGTTATTTTTTTTTTATTATTTATTCAAATTTGTTTGGCTCTATTTTGCGATTGGGATCTATTTGAAATACATATTTCGAAACAAAGGCACTGCATTATTTATGAACTTAGGGAGATCTCAATTCCCCGGAGAACGTGGTCCGTTTTATGGAAATGGTAGGTACCTTTTTGTATCTAACAAAGTATTTCTTGTGAACAAAGACAGTATGCAAAATTATTTAAACCACTAGCACGCACTATTAGAAGTCTAATTTGATCCGCTCAAACAAACAAAAATATTAATAGTCGATTTGAATTTTGTATTTTTTGACACATAAATCCGTGAGTTCTAATCTAACGATAAGAAATTAATCACATACTGTGGAAAAAATAAATCAGATTATTTTATGAGTAGCTGCTACACTCTTATACGTTTATACGATAAATAATCATTTATTTTATTTTTATTATGCATTTTGTATTATTTAGGTAGGTACACATTGTTTTCAAAATTATATTACATTTTTTTTTTTGTAAAATACTGATGTTCCCGTAGGTATTTACTTACAAAAGTGAGCGAAAAGTATGACAGTTTCGTAATTTAAAATAATTGCAAAAATGACACAGATTGTATTAAATTTATTTTTATCAGGTAGTAATATGTCTTATTGTACAACATTAGCTTATTGAACTACAGTTTGAGAGAAGTCATATTGCATTTAAATGGAACTTTAATTAAGTTTAAAAATGTATAACTCATAAAGCAGTATAGATAAGTGTCATTTTTAATTTTAATTAAATTACCTACGTGCCACGTTTAAATGTATAATCCAAGAGTTATTTTTTGATGATACTTACATAATATAGGTACTTATACAATTTATTTTAAAATAATAAGACATTTAAAAATGTGTTTATTTGTGTTTTGAACCTACTAAATTTAAAAATATAACCGTGAAATAAATCAATATTTGTAAATTATAATACATTTAAATTATATATGTTTTTACTTTACCAATTTGAAAAAAATATCTCTTAGTTTGGCCCAAGTATCGTAACTTTCTACTTTGTCCATTCCACGTTTGCTAAACACTTCTAATGCTATCCGTCTGTAAATATTGAAATTCTGAGGAAATGCTGGCACATCATATTGTGAATATAAATTTAATGCTTCGAAAACATTGCCCTCCTGAAATCGAAAGAGATAAGCATAGTAGTTTGATATGTATAGGTAACATTTTTTCTATATATGAACAAATTTATTAGATTTCCGGAATATATTTATATTTGAAAAAATAAATGCTGAAGCAATTTATTGTTCTGTTATTTTAACTGTAATTCAATTAGGTATGCATTTATTATTATATATTATTATTTTTATACTATAATACAATTTCATGATTGTAAATTTCTATATTATTTTTCAGATATAACATATATGTGTTACGTTAAATTGGATTTTTAAAATATCATCTCTTTATTGTATGTTCAAAATCATCCAACAGTTAAGAATTGAATACAAATTTTGAAATCTATCAATAAATCTGTTTATCGTTTTGGTTTACCGAAAAATATTACGATTATTTATTTTCACCATCACCTACCCTAAGTAAGTCTGTGGCGTATAGTGCAATATATTTATGAAGAATGACTTGTCCGTGTGGTCGAGCTAGATCCAAACACTTAGACCATTTTCCCTGGGCTGATAACATGTCCAATGCTTCTTCTATATCCATGTCAGCTAACAACTGCTCTGGTTTTCCTTCTCTTTTAAGATGATCTTTATAACATTCCGAAACATATCTTTCAAACCTGCAAATGATACGATTGCCAAAATCATACGTATAATATAAGTACATAATATATGTAAAATGGAGATATTTAATTAAAAATTGAAAATAAAATAATTTATTTCTAATTATAAATAATATTATTTTGTATATTTTTTTTTATTGTATTACTATACTTAAAATTAATTTAAACGTAGATCTATTGCCATACTGTATGCTTACAAGTGTATACAAAAAATTGAATTATTAAATAATATAATTACATTTGTTGTTGAAATATATAATATGTATGTTATAAATCATTATAGTATAATTTTGTATTATAATAAAACTCAAAATTTTAAAAAGTTAAATTTAACGTATTTTAATAAATAATATTTATGTACAGAGTGTCCCAGATCTATTTAATAATTGCTATATCCCCACGAAAAATTAAAACTATTGAATGCAGTTTTTTCAAATTATTATTTTGGCTATGGAAAATAATATTACTTTTATTACTTGTTTAAAAAATAAAAAATAAAAAAAATAAAAAAATAAACTCTCTATATTTTAAGTTATGTATAATTTTAAAGATTTTATTTATATAAAAAAATTGATATGTCGATTTCTTAATTTAATCAATATTTCGATTTTTAAGAATTTTTTTTAATTATTTGAAAAATTATTTATGACGTCATTATTATAGCGTATATATTTCATATAGTATGTGATTATATCGTGGAATGCAAAATTTATATAATCAATATTATTATGATAAATAATTCTGTTAGTATTTCAAACCGTGGAAAGCACTGAGAGCGTTTATAATAATATTGATAAAACAAATTGTACATGCCATGATATTAAAATATTATATTATTATTAAAAATAATGACTTAAAAAATATAATTTTTCCAATAAATTAAACAAATTCCTAAAAATCGACATCTTGATTAATTAAGAGATCGACAGGTCAAAATTCTCATATAGATATAATCTTTAAAATGGCTTTCTTTAAATTTTACATAACTTAAAAAATAAAGAGTTAAATTTTTTATGAGACGTATTTTTTAAACGAGTAATAAAGGTAATATTATATTCCATTGCCTAAATAATAATTTGAAAAAAAACTGTAATCAAATATTTAATTTTTTCGCGCAGATATTGCAATTAGTAAATAGATCTGGGACACTCTGTATATATGTATAATATGATGAGCCATGTATTAATTTATTTTATATTTTTGATTAGAGTGAGATGAAAATACTTGTAATTGATGAAGGCACTTTGGGAAAAAAATACCGATTACATAGTTAAAAAACTTACGAAGGGTCTAGTTCGGACGATAATTTTCTGGCTTTTGACCAATAATCACCGGCTATAAATGCATCTATTGCTTCTTTCATCATATCTGCACATACAAAGACTTTAGCAGCCAACAAGTATTCTTCGTATTCTATTAAACGTGGCCCTGCAAAGTTATAAATGTGTATTTTAATTTAAAAATGTGTCTTTATTTTCCTTTTTCATTCAATTATAATATTTAATTAACAAAATGAAGTCCGTTATATCGGTCATGAAGTAGTTTATGCTACATTTAATAAAAAAAAAAACATTTATAAGCTACTATAATAAATACGTATAGAAGAATATAACATTTTCCTAATATAAAAATAATTATGTCCAAACAATGTTGAAAATCATTCTTACGTTAAATAGATAAACGGATAGAAACTTTTATGTTGTTGTAAATAGCAGTACCTATTAAAGTAAAAGCCGTATGCAGGTATAATATTATTATAGTTTAAAATTTACAAAATAATAGTTTAATCTGAAATATAATTTATGAGTCTATTATGATTTAGTTAATGGTTGTTATTAATTTAAGTTTTTAATTTTTTGTGTCTTATTTGATATAATAAATATATTATACTAAACAATAATTGTATTGAAATAAGGCCAAATTAATATTAAACATTCTATATAGTGCTAAAAAATGGTTATCATTAAAGTAAGAATCTCAACAATTTTCTTGTGGATTTCATTATACTGCAATTCTTAATAAATCTAAGTTTTAAAATAACCATTCGTAATGAATTATATCATATAATGAACTCCAATGAAACATAATATTTTTCATTGAAATATGCGTATTTTATAACCGGTCCAATACTTGTATTAATATAATAATAACGAATAATAATTTAAATGTAAATGTTTTGAGAAAATAGTTTAACAGTGCGTTTTACGTTTTACGTAAACTGTAGGGTTTCATTAAGATTGGAATATTATGGCTGTGATTTTAGAGATTAACTACAAAGAAATAATTTTTATAATTATTTCGTTTCAGTTTCAGACGAAAGTAAACGCAATCATATTATTTCGTATTTCTATTATAATATAACATTAAATGTTTTACACAGACTGGTACTTCTAAAGTTCTGAATGAATTTCTATCATTCCACCGCATTCATTATTATAATATTATAGGCCTTTCTTGTATCAGAAATCTGAAACCCGTCGAAAATTAAATTTTTAGCTGACCTGTATAAAGCTTGCACGCATAATATAACTAGAATTATTATATTTAACTGAGTTATAAAGAATGGTAATCTGCTATTTACTATTGTATTTTAATATGATTTTCGTTATCGAGATATCAATTTATCGTCATCAATGTGTATTGAAAAGCAGAATTTCACGTTAAAATTCGGCAGAAGAAGTATCATATGACGTTTAATATTGTATTAATGACATTGATATCTATATCATAATAATGCCAAGGGTCGTGAACAGATAGAATAATGGTATTTATGTATCTATATAATAACGTACAATTCATAATACAATATTAATATTCATAATAATAATATTATTAATTTAAAAATGAATATAATACGTAGAACTATCATGTTAGGTATATTGAATCGACGTATACATTTATAAAATCAATAATTTATATTACCTACTTAATAAAAATACAAGGAAATCACATATATTGTATAAAAAACTTATAACACAACCTTTTAATACTCACCTAATTTTTTAGCAGCGTCCGCACACTCCTCGCCGTCTAAATATTTTAATGTCATTCGTGTCGCTTCGTTGAGCGTTTTTGATATAATACGATCGTCCTTACAGTTAGCTGAAGTGACCTTTAAATACATTTATTTACATTATCTATTGACTAAATAATT
Organism: Eriosoma lanigerum; assembly: GCA_013282895.1. Classification (NCBI taxonomy): domain Eukaryota; kingdom Metazoa; phylum Arthropoda; class Insecta; order Hemiptera; family Aphididae; genus Eriosoma; species Eriosoma lanigerum. The sequence goes on along the minus strand of CM023358.1, from coordinate 3,067,377 downwards.
AACACATACTACTCAATATTTGAAAAATTTCATTATTATATTTTAGTTTTGTTGACTTCACACGATATAGTAAATAATGGCTATTATGATAGGTATTAATAATTGTTTTCAACAATATAAGGAGTTTTGATTAAACGTACTCGAAAACGAGTTCGTATTTATGGTTTTGGAATTTTATATTGTTATTAATATGTTTTCATTTAGAATAGAATTGTGGAATGAAATTTATATTTTGCTTATTAAAATATGTTTGGAATATTTAATTGTTTGAAAATAATTTGTTTTTTTATTCACCTTGAGCAAGCAGTCAACGGCAGTTTTGAACTCGCCGTTTTGCTCCCACTGACTGGCTTGAACGAACAGACTATTTATGTCTCTGGTCACTCGTGCTCCGCACTCTCTATCGTATTCTGCTTGCACTTCGTCTAATTTGGCTGGCAAGTATTCTCGACACGACTTCAGTGCTTCTATCCACATCCCTTTTTCCTGTAATGTCATTACGCTTTCTTAAATGTCATTTTACTCGCGAGAAACACATTTTTATTTCTTTTATATAATTCTACTAATAACTTTTGAAAATAACAAAATAATATTAGAAGAAAATTATATGTTTTGTATGGTAAATTTTAACATAATATTCGCCAAAAATCGTTATAAAAATATAATAAACCGAAGTTATATTCGAAAAGCATACTTTATAAAAATACGTGTCGTTATAATAATAATAATTATAATAATACATTTATGCACTACCAGATTAATAATATTGGTGTCATGGGTTTTAAAATAAAATTAGTGGTCGAGCAGAGGTTTCTATATGAATGTATGATTATTTATGTTACTTTATGCAAGTATGCGAGGGGAAACATCCGCGAGGTAGAAACGCATTGTAATCACCTTTGCAAATATTTCCATTGTGTACATACTTGAGCTAACATATTTTCGATATACGTAGGTAGTAGTACCTAGTATTATCGTTTAAATTATCGATATTATAAAATTAAAATTAATACTAACTCTATAATAATAATAATAATAATACACGCTTATAATACGCGTGAATCAATAGTCTGGTGATGTTGTTTTTCAAAAACACTCTAAGTAGCTGTTATTAGTTATCTTAAATTAAACTCTTCAAATGTGAAAGTTTAAGCTCAAGACCCCTTGAAATAATTAATCGAGTTGGAAATTGAAAGGGTATTATAATTAGAAGTATACCTACTTAAATTATTAATATTAACACTAATAATGTAATAATGATTTTAACACGTATACTCCTTTTTATTCCAATATGTTAGTCAAACTAATTTACATTTACAATGCAGGTACATTTATGCATAAAAATTGATTATTTTAGTTACCTATTTAAAATATTAAACAATGAATATAATTCTGTATTATGTTTAAAAATTGTAAACATTGTCAAATTTTTTGTTTTTTCCTATAATATTATTATATATAATTATATTACGAAATGTTATAAAAGTAATTTATTATTCAGAATTAACTCAATAAAATTCAAGAAAATTGAAAAAAAGTATATTGAGCTTATTATACTTCTAACTTATCAAATTATACTTTCAGTTATTAATATTTTTATCAAAGTAAATGTTTAGTATCAACATTCATAATAATTATATTAAATTTATTCTTTATACGTATATGTAGATGTATTTGAAACCTATTGTTTTAATCAAAGTTCACACATTAAAATAATATTTATTCTATTTAGTTTAATCGTAACGGAGAAATAAGTAAAATTAAGTAATAAAACGCATTCCTCATTCTTCATTATATCTTGTGCAGCTTAATAATATGGTAATAAATTATATTTATTATGATATTTTTAATTTTGTTTTGGGTTCCAACTGGTACAGAGATATATTTAGTTTGGCAAAGATGCGACAAAGAGAGTTTGCCAGTTCAGCCGAACTGGAAATGGGAATTTTCCAGGTGACTTGTATCATATAATTAAAATCTGGATGACCTTAAGCGTTGATAACACTATTTGTTAAAAAAACAACTATTAAAACTTTTTATAATTATTTATGATATAACATGAATTTATATAAATAGTTTCTCTGTATTTTAAAAATTATAATTCAGAGGTTGTTAAGTTTTATAGTTCGTTATATTCTTTCAATTAATACTTCTCAAAGCCTAATTGTGGTACTTATATCAATTAATGAATAATTCAAATAAATTATTAATATATTTAAATATTTATTTGTTTCATAGAGAAATTAATTTTTTGAGTTAAAAAACATAGTTACCAATATGAAATTTTTTTTTTTTTAACTACACATATTTTATAAACAAATATCAAAATCAAGTAATTTAATGTTGGTATAATAGTATTATAGACATAATTAATTAATTTTTAATTTTACACGTAGATATATATTATTATTTTAAGTTGTTTTTTTTTTTTTTTTTTAAAAAAAAAAACAATTATAATTATAAATTTTTTAAAATAACGTTGTTTTGTTTTAATTAATATCACATACTGGTTTTCATACACTATTAGGCGAAAACCTTTTTTAAGTGTCAATGACAAATACGTTTATCTTTAACTAAATACATTTTAGATTTTTCCTTGTCTACCAAACTAAAATACACGAAGGCAAAAAGTCATTCGTCCTTGTCGAAATCCGTTCGGGTTAATTGACGCCTACTTAGTACTTACATATTATACTATACAAACATATTTAATCGTGGTCATCGTACAAAATCTATATAGAATGTTGTTAAATATAAATCCATCATTTCAAATGATTATACAATTTATTTTTATTTTTTTAAATCTGTAATGAAACGCATAATATTTAATAATTAATACGCTGTTGTATTGCTAATTGTTAATTCTTCATATAAATTTAAATCTATAAAACAATTATAAAACATTACATTTTTTTTTTTTTAATATGAAATATTAGAAAACTAGTAGTAATGGTAAGTATGAATACTTAATTGATGAAATTATCGACAGTAAAAAACATTGATAAAAAATAAATGATTAATCCCTCCAGAAATTATTATAAATTTTTATTAATTTAAATCATTAAATATAAGTATATTATGGAGAATACAATTTTTTAAGAAAAAACTAACATCTTGAACGTTTTATACAAAATACACGAAAATATTATATTTATATATAATTTTCTAAAATAGCTATACAATATCATTCATCACTACAAATGTTTCTGTTCATGACGATTTAATTTTTAAAGTAATTTATTTTAGTGAGTTATTTGTTAAACCTATATTTTGTTTTGTATTTCGTTGGCATAAAATACATCCTGGTAAAATGAATTTATCTTACGTAAAATATAATTTTTTTTTATTGGAATGTTAAATTAATGTTCTTATGAAAAGTGCATTATTTATAGCTTACAATATTTAATTGCAACAATTATTATTTCATAGTTATTAATTGTGTAAGTAAGAATTGTAAACTTAAAAATGAGTTACACAAACATTTTAATGGCTCATAATATTATTTTATAGTCATAATACTATTATACAAATTTTGTATATTAAAAGTTTGTGTAATAAAATATTGTAATACAGTTTAAATATTTTTAAATTTAAGCTTTAGGTATAGTACATTATTATTTTATGGTTTAATTTAAGGACTAGAAAGAGGATGAATAATCGACTCGGTTTTTGAACCATTCGGTAATTTGTAATTAAAATTAACAAATGAAATCTTAAATTATTTTAACAATTGAGCTAAAGAGCTAAAGTGGTCGCTAAAAGTTTTTGGAAATGGAATTTTCTAAAATATTCCTTTAAAAAGTTGTTAAAGCGTAAATATTGATTAGTTATAATATTTTTAGTTTTAAAATTGAGTGACCCCGTCTGATTTTATTTTACAATAGTATAATAGTTGTAGAACACAATACCGCGGTGTCGGTATTAATTACGGTTTGTACGCTTTTAATAATATAGTACCTACCTGATATTGTTTGACAATGAGTTCAGGTTTGTGACAACGTAACATTAAGGCTTCGAACCGCGGATAATTGGACGCTTCAAACTCAATTTTGGCTCTGGATAACAATACGTCAGCAACGGCACTCTTGTCATGTTGTTCGGCCACCCGTTCCGCGTTATCCCAATCCTGATTATGCACGTACCTTTACAATACAACATCACAATAATTTATTTATAAATATTATTTGTTTACATTACAGATACTCGCTATTAAATAAAAATAAATAAATAAATAAATAAAAAAACATTTAGAATTATATTTGTACGCACAAAAATCACTTAAATATATGATGCAGTAAGTACGGAATTGTATGTTTATGTTACATCATAAACGTACATTATTAAAATAGGTGTGACTCGCTCAAAACCGTATAATATGGTTATCGACCACAAATATAATAAAACCAACAAGTTCCAAGGCAAATAGCACGGTTATTCCGTCTCTGATATATTTTACTTCCTGTATATTCCCTTTATCGCGGTAATGTTCCGCTAAAGATTGTCGTTATTGTTAGCACAGTTACAGCGTCACCGGAGTACGATATTCGAGTTTGGACGAGTGGACGACTTGGTCGAGCTGACAAACGTACCGTTGTAATGATAACTGACGACGATTGTATTAAACCGTGAATAATACCAAAGGATAGTCTACCTACTGTAAATATGCATTGTGTAAATGGCACCGTAATTAAATTGTAATCATTTTTGGTAAAACATATTTTAATGGTGTGCTTGATTTTGAAATGAAGCCAAATACAATGTTTGTTTTATTTCACTATTTGTAAATTACCGTATGGTAAATTAAAATTGGATACCGGCCATTTCCCACTGCGAGTTGTGGATTATCGATAACTGTACAAATATTTTCCCCTGAGAAACGTTTAAAAACTTCTCTAATTAATTCGGTACAAATGGAATTGTGTTTCAATCGAAATTTCGTGATCGAACCATATTTAAAAACAAATATAGTTTTATTATATTTACTTTGTACGAGTAGAGGTATAGAGGTACTTATTTAAAACATTTTTTTTTTATATATTTATTATCCATCATATATAAACAATAATAATATTATCAACAAAAACGATTTTATTTACATTAATACCGCTTCTTTTGGTTTCATTCCGGCCACAAAGTGTTTTTCTGCATCTTGGAATTTACCGTCATCTTCAAGCACGAGAGCGTATTTATAATGAACTTCAGTCAATCGTTCAGCATCACCCGATCGAGCCAATTCGAACGCGAACTCAAACTGCGTGTGAAATTATAATATTTTTTAAAATTGTTTCGTTCAAACTAATCTACGTATTGTTTTATAAATATCATAAACTAATTATACGGTCATTAATAATTAATATAATTGATTTTGCGGGGATATAAACATTTCAATTTTAAAAGCACTTATTTAATTATTTTGTGAATATTTGTAATATAAGTTAATATTATACCATCAATATTATGTGGAATACATTTATTATTATCTCACTCTTTTTTTTTTATATACTAACACTGGGAAATTTTCTTTTCTTAAAAGATAACATTAAAATTAATCAGTATCTTAAATATTATATTTTAATTACTTGATAACTATCACTGGCGTGGTCGATACATTCGTTCAACAGACCCAGGCGATTGAGTAATTTGATTGCTGAATCGCCGCCCAATGATTTTGCCCATAAAAATGCTACTTGTTCTGATGCATGTTGTCCACCATTATTTTTGGCAATCTAAATAAATATTACTGTAGTTAAAGTAATTCTTAATTTTTTTATATTTTACACATAAACTGTGAACATATTATGCAAATATAAAAATATTTGTAATATAATTTTCAAACAATATTTATTATTATTTATTTATAATATTTAATGTTTCATTTAGGTACTTATTTCTATTTCTTGTACTAGGTATGTTATAATCAAATTAATGATTGCTAATGTATTATAATTCACGTTGTCACCTTCATAACAATTAACGAATTCAGCTATTATATGTTAGGTATACGTATTTTAGGTATTATATTTACAAATTGGAACAAATTCCTGTCACTGCTAAGAAATGTTTGTTTGTTCAATGAAAATTTAATTAAAGTTTGATACATTCATACATATTCTAATTGTCATTTCACTACGTAAAATATACACAAAATACGTTGTTTTTCATTTTCCAAACATTCTATAATATGTATTTATTCTTAAATACGGTGAAGTATGTATAAAAAAAAAAAAAAAACATTATAGAAGTTCAAATAGGTATATGATATAATATGTATCCCATATTTTGTATCACTAAATACAAAAATAACGAATATAAAAAACGGGTGCAAAAACAAAAATGTCCTCATATTTAAGTCAACTCATACATTATCTTATAATTATATTGTTATCTCATTGTGATTAAGTTATGTGGCTAAAATTTCAATAATTTTATACAAATTAAATATACAAAATATTATATAGGTACTATTACATTATTTTTTTTTTTTGTAGACGACTATGTATTTCATAGTAAATTCGAAAAACCCAATTATAATTGTACACAATATCGCATATTGTCACACTAGGCGAGTTTAGATGCAAGATAAAATATCATAAACTAAAACTAAGTGTTGCTAGAAGTAAAACACTCGGATATGTTCACGGTCCAACAAACTTTGTTGATTTGCATTTCACAATATTATATTTATGTAGATATTAGTATTATCCTGTATATAGGAAACATACTATAGAACAAATACGCAAACACATTCATACGAAAGTGCGAAACACTTTTAGGGCATAATACCTTATATGCTTCCTCCCACATATCCAACGATCGATACATTTTTACAGCGAGTTTCCACTCTCCGGCCTGGACGAAATGGTTTTCGGCTGCTCTGTAATTTCCCTTGGATTCGCACTCGTGAGCTAAATGCATGTGGGTGGTGTTTACTAAATCACTGTGATACTTACTCACAAGAAGCATCATCTAGAAAAGAAATAGTTGGTATTTAAGACCTACGATTTTTGGCTTAAAAGTAGTTTTCATTTTTGAAGGAAACGGTATCTTCTCATCATTTTCGTTTTTAAATAAAATTTTTGCGTAGGTACTCTCTCGTCCAATTCTAACTCGATGTATAGGAAAAGTGGTAATGGTTATATTTATTAAGTTTTTATGTCGTTTAAGAACGTCTAACAATTAAGACACTTTGGAGAAGTAAATTTTTATTGCATATTCTCGCGATACTATATTATTTGATCGTTAAATACGTTGAAACGTACCTCGTCGTATCGTTGAAAGTTCTTGTACATGTTGATAGCTAAATCCGCTTTGTCCAAAGCCAAATAAAGTTTTTCCGCTTCCTTGATCTGACCAGTGTTTTCTAACTTTTTTCCGTAAGTTTCTAATTCTTCGTTCAAGTCAGACAATGTTGGATTGTTCTTTAGGAGATTATGAGCTTTTTCCCAATTCCCTGTGATTACAAATGTTTAAATTGATAAATTTGATTAAAGACGTTTAAAACTATTATAGGTATATTACCGGTTTCTAAGTAGAGTTGTATTGCATCCTTGTACATTCCACATTCCATGTAAAGTTTTTCGGCTGTCTTATAGTCATTTACTGTTTTAAAATGTTCAGCCAAATGACCACTGTACTTGGTTATCAACGTTTTGTCTTCAATAACCTGTAATAATTATATTATATTTACTTAAAGTTTATAATTTGTTTTTGTTGCATGTTATAATTTATGTTAGCAAACGTATGTGTTATATGATTATAACGTATATGATTTGTTCACAATCAATGTCAGTAAAAAACTTTTTAAAATTATTCACAAACGTGTAGTATTAAATTTAACCTTATACCATTTACGTAAATAATAACATATTATTTAAATTTTAGAATACTGTTTATTAAACAGAATATTCGTAGTCATAAATCATATATTATTATAAAAATCAAGTCATATGTGTTGTCAGATTTTATACATGTGACGGTTATATTATTTTGCTTCAATATGAACTACAACTATGGTGTTGGCCTTTTTTTAGACTCAGTTTATATTTGTCTCAAGTTTTAACAATATATCTTTATTTGTTTACGGAAACTAGAGTCTATCTCAACTTAAAATATTTTCCAAATAATATTCAAATAAAGTTTACTATTTCCAATATTCTTGTACGTTTCATGTTGGTATTATACATTGATATATTAATAATATTTTATTTAAAATAGAAATATAACTATTCAAAAACTCAATTCAACATAATTACTTATCTGATAAAATATTGCATATATTATTTATCTTTATTTTTATCATGATAGAAGTTTGTTCTTAAATTTTTTTTTTTTCATTAAAACTATCATTATATATTATGATGTACAATTGTCACTATTAAACGTTTGACTGAAAATGTGGAAATTCAGTGTATAAAGATTCTGTCTGCTTAAATAAGTTATTTTTAATTTGATTGAGTTTCTATTTGTTTTTATATATAATGAATACATTCAAAGTTATTAGTTGTATTGCATTTATAGCTAATTTAATTTAAAAAAAAGTGGGAACGTCAATTTAGGATGTTCCTTCTTCGTCCTTTCGGTTCTCGGAGAAATTAGCGGTTTATTATAATTATTAAGATTTGAATGCAATTATATTGCATTAGAATATACGATTCTGAGCGAATCTCAATATATTAATATATAACCAATTCCTTCTAAAATTTTACCACACTTGTATATTACCAATGTTAGTATTGAAAAAAAATGTCATGTTACTACGATTAAAACTCAATGAGTTATCACGAAATAAAAAATTACGGAAATCGTAATTTTGCCGATTTTTTGGTAGTTTTTCTTTTCCAAGGGAAAACTTTGGAGAAATTCGAAAAAGGAGCTTAATAAAGTACTAAGATGATACGATTTTCTACCGAAACCATATCTTACTTGTGATAATCGGACAATTACTTCTACCCAAAAAAATGTTTTCATACATAAAAAAAAAACAAAATAAAATATCTTTGTAGAAACAATACATTTCTCGCTTCGCTCAGAATCTAAAATATTTATATAACTTTTGATCGTTTTGTAAGATAATTTTTTCTTGTCATAATTAAAATAATATATATCAAAGTAAAACATTAAATTATACATTATTCACCTGCATAATTTGCATAGATTTTTTCCATTGCTTAGCAGTAATGGCAGCTTCTAAGGCTTTTACTGTATTTCCAGCCTCGATATAATGAGAGATAGCAGCGTCATGTTGTTTTTGAGAAACTAAAAAATCGCCCCATTTTTCTTCTAAAGAAACCACATCTGGAAAAATAGTTAAATGATGTTTTACCAAACGTACGTATTACTATCAAGTTTGAGAATCATTTTTTAATATTAAAAATAATAAGAACATTAATACAAAATCAGTGCTAACTAGTTTTTAAAATAAAACGAGTACCTATTAAAATTTAGTAAGTTTAAAGTTTTGATTTATTATAAAAATTTTAAACATTACAATGGTTTAAATTTAATATTAATACCTACCTGTTGGTGAGACGAACCTGGCCAGCTCTACGGCTTTACTGTAAATATTTCCTTTGCAGTAATACTGCATAGCTTCATCTGGATGTCCTTGTGACTGACATAGTTCTCCGGCAACACGATAATTTTCCAGTCGAAGAAGCCCTGACAGTACTTTTTTCACAACAGAATCGTCAGCTAAAAGTTCTTGATCGTCTTGAACTAACCTGTTTTTATATTTATAATTATAACCAATTCATAACTAATTTACTAAAATTGACTAATTGCTATATAGTTAAATTTGTTATAAATATTTTCATTAATTATACAGATGGATACAAATTTTGAGTTATAAATATAAAGTTATTATACATAATAATACGGAAATTTATAATTTTTCAGTAAACTTAAATACAATTAAATTTTTTTATTTTAACAAACGAAGCGGCAAAAACCACTGATAGAATTATAGGAAATAGGTAGGTATTTACATTAAAAATTTGAAATTGACTAAAAAGGAGGAATGAAAAATATAAAACCTAACCCAAATAGAATGTAAAACAAAATGTATAATTACTAGTCATTGTTACTTATAAAAATTCATTGGTACTCGATGGAACTAGGTTATAAAAAAAATTATATTTATTAGGCTATAAGGAATATAAATTGAAATACCTAATCATTAATCAAAGTTTATTGTCTTTTGAGAATATATATATATTATTTTCTATAAATGTTTTTCTCTACGCACAAAAACTTGTTTGTTGTTTTATTTACAATTCACATTATATATATATATATATTTATAAGTTTTATGGTTTATACGGATGTCGTTTAAATGTTTATAGAAATAAATTAAATTGTAATATTGTAGATCATACGTTTGAAATACAAAATTTCAGGAAGAATGTCAGTTATTAAAAATAAAATGTGTTTGGAACTTTTGTTAATCCATTGTAATATCGGCTACGTTATGTACACATATTTTACCGCAATAAGGTCTATTTATCTACTTAAAACAATAAAAACTCACTGATATTATTTAACATTCAAGTGCTTAGTAGTATTATGATATTAAACTAACTAAAGTTAATTTAAAATGTTATTTGTCTTTAAATGTGCACAACCACATATAACTATTATTTAAAATAATGAAATATATAATAGTTGTAGAACATCCATACAATTATATATTCTTAAAAGTATTTGTATGTACGCGTAAATTGTATAAAATATCTTAAATTATTTCAATTTGGCTCTTTATTAAATAAACATTAATGAGATTTAATTGTGACACGAGATCATATATATATTCTTATAAGAATATTGTAGATGATATTTGTAATAGCCCTTATTACATACCTAGTAGGTACCCTAGTAGATACTTAGTAGTATTACCTACTTATGCATTTTTCTTTTGAACAAAGAAAATTTAAAGTCATTCTGAACACTCTATATAATATCAGTCTTAACATCTTAATTAGTTGAAAATAATACATGTATAAATTGTATTTTATTACAATTAAATTTATTTGATTGATTTAAAATAATAACATTTATTTAATTATACTTTTTGCCATATTTAAAATGAAGTCTATTATTATTATAAATAAAACGTATATATTATATAAATGTAACATAATATAGACTGTTAAATATACTAATGGTAAATAGTATGTTGGAAATCTTAATTATTTATTAGAAAATCTTTATTTAATATATATGTATATATAAAAAAAAAAAACGTTTTTATAAAAAGTAGTTGTTATCGTTCAGTTTACCATAAACCAATAAAATGTTATGTGGAAGCATAAAATAGCATATCTTATTTCTGTTTATCATTTTTTTGAAAGTTTTATTTAAATATCGTATCTTGATTATGAACGTTTATTGTTTTATTATTCAAAACTTTACTATATTTTTTAAAATACTGAGTTGAATATCTATGTAATTATTTTTATAAATTGTATAAATATATCAAGTTATATGGAAATTAAAGTACTAAAATTAAACATTAGTTCAATGAGCGTCACTCTAAAACCATCTAGTAATTTCTAAATAGTAAACGTGAAAACATTATATTTTATTTTTGTAACGCAAAAGAAAATCTTTAAATTGAATTAATTATTATTTGCTTATCTCAATCTAAATAAATGTACACTAAATATAAACTAACAATTTCCTTATCTGTCTAACATTTCTGTTAGTTAATTTTCATTATTTTATTGATTCATAAAATTAAATTCTGTATTTCGGATATTTCCCTCAGTACGATAGCATTTAACCATTTATCAAGTTCAATTTCGTTTCATTACATAAAACAACTAATCATTAAAAAAAAAAAAAAAAAAATGTTTATCTTCAATATCAGTCATAAAGGACAATTAATATAATACTATGTAGGTTAATAAGTATTTTACGGAAGAGAGATAGACTTAATAATTTTAACGCAGCATAATTTGATTAACTAATCTAAATAGAACAAAATAAAACAATTAAAAGTGGATAATTTATATTTTTTAAAACTGAAAGACATTATTATATATTTATTATTGAACAATTATTATTTATCTAAACAGGAATATTATTTTTAATGTTGAACCTGATAGTTTATTGTATCTATTATCAACTAAATTTGTCTTATGGTAATAATTGATATATTTTACGATTAAGAATAATGAATTTATTTATATATTTTGTTTATGTACTATTATATATATATATATATATATATACATATTTATTTGTACTTAAGAATAACCCACGTAAATAAGTTATATTATTGATTTATTTAAAAAGTTTATATTGCAATATAATTTTCGTGCTAATATTTCTTCCTGGTTAGGCAATTAAACAAAACAAAATATTTTTATGGATGCTTATCTTTCCATTTTATTAATTTATAATTTTCAAATTTAAAGTTAAAATTATTTGTACACTAAAATAAAGCAATAATGTGTACAGTATCATAGATAGAAATTTTATTTTGTAGTGGTAGGGGGTGGATAATAATTAAATTAAAATAATTAAAAAAGTGTTATAAACATTATAGTATAACAGACAGCTTAATCATAGTAATATATTTTTTACTTTATTTATAGCAATAAAAGTATACTAAATTTAAAAATAAATACTTTGTAATATTGTAGAAATGTGTATATTTTCTATATTAAAAGTGTAAGAAGGGTTTGAACCCTCTAATTCCCATATCTACGATCCTGAATGAATAAGACATTCAGTAACGTAGCTAAAAATTATTGATGGTGATGGGAGGTTAAATTAAATCAGTTATATATATATATAAAGTATTACGAGCTTCATAAAGTCATCATTTATAACTATATGAATATTATGTAATATCTTATGACAAAAATTATATTAAATGGTGTGATTATACATATTAAATACAATTATAATTATTAATATTATATTTTAATATGAATTCAAATGGTCTTTAATAAATAATTTTTCGATAAAATATTTTCCAATAATTATATTTAATGTAGGACAGTAATCACTAAAATATTATTAAAATTTAAAAAGGGGGTGTTTGAACCTTGTAGCCTCCCCCCTTGTTACGCCATTGAAGACAACGATATTCCAATGAAAATGTAATTATTAATATATGTATATATATATTAATAATTTGTTAGGATTCAACATGTGTATAATATTGTATATGTTCATTACAATAATCAATTTTTTTTTGGTATTTAATGAGCAGTTACTATCAACACATTAAATATAAGTACCTATTAAAAAGAATACAAGTGAAAATTACTATAGTGTTGTAATTGTCTTTTACACGAGTTTTACCTATCATAAGTGATAATGACGTTTAATTTATGAATTGTCAAAAATGACTAATAACAATACATAAATAATTTATGTGTTTACTTTGCCGCTCTGCTGGCTAGACCGGCTTTCATGTACAGTTGAAGTGCCGATCTTTTATCCCCGTCCGTTTCTTTGATTTCGGCAGCTTTTTCTTCCTGACGCGTTTCTAACAGCCAAAAATGATACCGTGATTTTAGTTCATCGACGTCTGGCTGGTTCTTGGACTCGGCCAAATTAATAGCTGTAATTTTGTAATAACAATTGCGATGGTATACAGAACGCAAAACGAATTATCCGAAAAGCGATGATTAATTGTCGTCTTTATTGTTACCGTTTTCCCATTGGTTTAACGACAAATACATTTGTATGGCTTTTTCTACTTGATTCTGTTCAAGGTATAACACTTCTGCCGCCTGTGTTTGGCCATTTAACACTGCTATGCGAGCCCACACTTCTGGACAGTCCATCGGGTCACAATCTAAAAAAAGTAAAAAAAAAAAACGAAATTGTTAAACATTTTTCAATAGTGAAATTTACACTTTACGTAAACTCGTTTTTACAAATTGTTATTTCATCAATATCACATAAATTAATTATAAATAATTTTTATGGTAGCCGGTCGTAATATATGTATATTCGATTATAAAAAGTTCGAGTGAATTGTGTTCGATAACATTTTTTCTGGACGAATAAAATTGTATTAAAAATATACCCGTGACACTAATAATACGGTATTATTGTAAAACCATCAGATTATTTTATATATTATAACGGGTTTAACATTCCTTTGTAGGTATATCTTTCCTGTAAGGTTAGTGTATTTCTGACTGTTGGACTATAAATGATAATCACGTTAAAGATAAATCGTGTACACATTCACTTAACCCTATAAAATACGAAATTAAAACATATCTAAAGTTGCACAAAATCTATACAAAATTTACCAAGAAAAACTGATTGTACTTTTATCGAATGTAACGCTTATGACGGATCAATCTGACAATTTATATAGATTGATATTGATAGCAATTAATTATGAAAACCACATATCCAATTTTATTTGAAAAATAATTTGTACACACAATTTATATTTTCGATCAGTTTTAAATTAAATACAATTAATTAATAACGACCCTTTGCCATTTTATATAGTTAGGAATACATTAAACAATATGCTTAAACATATTTTTATCTTTATATTTAAAAATTAATCAATTTTAATAAATTTATGATTTTAGATCTGTAAAACTCATAATTTGATAATTAAATATTAACTGTATCATGAACTTACGAAATTTAGTATTATTTTAAAATACTATGTTTTACGATTTCATCTACCACAACAATATGGAAAACTACATAAATTAATGATATAGGTATTAAAATAACCCCTTTTGTTTGCATAGTCTATTTATATCTTAAAATATAATTAATGAGATTTTGCATATGTACTTGGAATATTATGCCTATATTAATATTGATAATAAAATGATACGTTTACTTAATTTATTTTCCTTCTATTTGACTATTTTATGGAATTCAATAAGAGTCAATATGTTGACTTATGCAAATGCTATGAAAACCATAAAACTTTATACAATCATAGTAAATAATATACAAATATGTGAAATGCTTTTTAATAACAAGTTTAAGATATTATCATAGCCTATGAGTGGTATATTTTAATTAAAAGTTTTTGAAATTTAATGTACTTCATTCGTAAATGTAAATGTTTGGTTTAAGTTTTGAATTCGAGAAAGAGAAGATTAAAAAAATATTAAAATATATTCAACGGTTTCTTGGATTACCATAAATGACAGTATTTGAAAATTATCGTAAATAATTTAATTTTCTATATACCTAACTAATTATTTTTCATCAAACTAGTGAAACTGGTAGTAGTGAATGCATAAAAATAGACAATAACGGTATGTAATTATATGACGTTTATTACATTTGAACATATCTAACAAAGTTAAAAAAAACATTTTTTTTGTTTATTTGGATTGATTTTGTTTGTTTATAATAATATAATATACTTTTTCGAAAATTTTTTTTAAAATAATAAGTAAATTGATATTTTAATAGTCTGATTACAAGAGTTTAATTTTAATATTGTAGTAATTTATAGCAATATTTTTATTTTTATTTTTGTTTGGTGAAGTATAAGTAGGTACAATATATACATATTTCGTTTTAGTAATTATCGTTCTAAATGAGAGATATTTTATTTTTTTATAACTATAAAGCCGAATTTCATTTATTTCATTAAATTAGTATAATACATAACATGACGTATTAATCAAAATTAAATTCTCAGGTTACTTATTTTACTTACTAACCAACCAAAATATTGTATATAGATGCTCGAATCGAGCTGAGCGTGTAATATTTTTTTTATACATTCTAGAATCATTTTTTTCTTTTTCCATAAATAATTGATACCATTTCTAATGTTATTATAGATATACTAATGAAGTTTTTATAATTTTTCTTCTAAAATAAACTTTTATCAAACATTGTTTATTAAAGTAATAATAAAAAAAAACATAGAGAGTAAAATATATTAATTAATTGTTTTTATATTTATAACTTGTAGTTTTATTTTTATCTGTGATAAAAATTAATATTAAATACGATTTAAATTATATCCAAAGTTATTTAAGTAAGTGTTTATTTATAAAATATATATGAATTTTCATGAATTTAACTGTACATTAAATATTTTCCATTAAATTCTACCTTACAATTTATCTTTTATCAGGATCTTATTATGTCAATTATAGTGATTATATCGGTTAAAATTTTAAATTGATATTGTTTGTTATTCTTTGTATAAAATTGTCGATTTTTTAATAGTAGATTCTATTATTCTTACGAATCAATTTTACAATACTTCAATTTAAAATGTATTCAGACTATTAAGGCCAGATGTCGAAAAACAAAAACTGGAGATATATAGTTATAAACGTGAATACGTACAATAGTCATGAATGATGAATGGGGTTTAATATTTCAAACAAAAGTATCATTATTATGTTCTACTAGATAAACATTTAGAGTCGTAAGGTCAAGAGACACAGTTTAAAACCCTGGGAATAATAATAATAATAATTAAAAAGTTAAACTAGGAGTACTAGTACTAAAAAACAGGCGAATATTTTCTCTAAAATGTTAAATAACATAATTATTCATGTGAAAAATATAACACATATTATACGGTAATTCTTTTACGAATAGAAAATTATAATATTATTTATTATGCATAAAGAGTATAGTGTGATTATGAAATGTCAGTAAAATGTGTAGGAGTTACGATAGTAACGACACTGAGATAATTATTTCTCACACCACATTAGGTTTTGTCAAACAAACGTAATAATAGCAACGTATAATAATAGATAATATTTTGAATATATACATGATAAATAACGTGCATAACAATTGGTATTTCCATTAAGGTCATTCCGGATAACTTCTATAGTTTCCACATAGCGCAGAGTTTTGCATAATTCGGTCATTTGGACTACTTAATAATCTTGAAATTCATTCTAATCATAATGAACTTTTGAAATTTTTGTATAATTTTTATAATATTATACTATGAGAGAGAAGACTGTTTGGTAAACCATTAGTGTCAGTATGACAATCACTAGCAATGAATAATCAATTTAGTTTCCAGGGACTATATTAATATTGATGTTGACCATTTAAATTGCAATTTCAATGATTGTTTTATTTATATAACATATAGTTCAGAATTAAAGAATAATATTTTAAATTGGATTAAAATGTCGAACTTAAATAGTTTAGTGTTATTGTTTGTGATATATCATAAAATAATATTTCAATACATATTTATTGATATTATTTTTGTATCTATATGTATAATAATTTCTATTTCAATAAATTAGGTTTACTTATTTTGATTTATTAGTTGAAATACGCAAAAATTACTTTTATCTTTAACGCTATTTTACGAGTTATAGTAAAATATGTGTTGTTATTATATATCTAGCACGAATAATAACATAAAACATAAAATTAATTTGGTTGTCGAATGGAATACTTACCATTGTTATAATATAGTTTAATAACTATAAGTTATATTTTTAATGACGATAGAAAATTGATTAAAATTGCCATCAATCAGTGATAAATAAAATTAATTTATAATTTAGATTCAATTTTAAATGTCTGCAGAAAAAAAACAAATTAATTATAAACCAATTTAAATACTAACTAAGGATATATTATTTATGATTAAAAACAAAAAAAAATGAATTTTGTGAAAACCAACAATTAAATTAGTTTTAAGGAAATAAATTGATTTTAGGTATTAGTTTAAATTATGTCAGGCATATAGTGTTTAAATAAATCATCTGCTTTCACCACAACTAATCAGTAAAAGTTATTTTTATTACATCGAAATAAAAGTATAGTTAATTTCAATTCTTCAAAATTCATATTTATTATAATTTTATATATTCTACTTTGATATTGTAAGTAAAACAAACAATTATTTATTTATATTATTTTATTTATTCAATATCAATTAGGTATAATTCCAAGTTATTATTATTAAATGTAATCAATAGTAAATATTTTATTAAATTATTTATTTCGTAATAAATTACGTAAATAAATTCATTACATATTTTACCTATGTTATTTAAAAATCTTATCAACAAATAAAAATGTTTAAAAAAACATTTAAGTGCTAAGATTTTATTTTAGCTCGGTGTTAATAAATACCTACTGTCGTATAAAATTAGTTTGAGATAAGAGATAACGCGGTCATGCTCTTTTTATGACGACAATTTTAGACAGTATTTATTATGATAGGTACCAGGTTTTTATTTTGTTTTTATAAGTCAAGTTTAGAATTATAATTTGTTCAAAAGAAAATATGCTAAAAATTCCTAAATGGAAATAAAGTTAATGAGTAAAAAAATTAATAAACAGAGATTAAGAATATTTTAAAAAATATCGAAAATAAATAATACCAAGCTGTCTGACAATGTTATTAATGATTTTTACTACCTATAAATAAGGAGCCTACATCAACTGTTTTCATTCGGAAAGATTAGAACCGTGTCTTCGGCGTCAATGAACATTTTAAAAGAAAGTTTCGTAATCTTATTGAATATAATAAATTACGCGAATTCACATAGGTAATGGAATGTTTGCCCAATATTCTCTGAGCAGGTATTATTAATTGATTATTTATCTATTTCGAATGTTTCAAAATGACGCGAATATATCCAAATAGGTAAATTCGTATAGAGTTCATGGTATTCTCAATATAGTGTTTTCAAAATGAAACATAGACAAAGTGTTATTTTCTACCCATATATTTCGTTATTTTTTGTTATGATAAATTGTATAGTAATGTATCATAACAAAAATGTATACGATTAAAAATTAAACTACTATAATATATTATATAATCATAAGAAGAAAAATATTGTTATCTTTAACCTAAATGGTCAATGAAACTGAATTAATTAAGAGAAAATTCTATATTGGTTTGGACCATATAATACGTACCTTGTCTATAATATTTTGTCAAATAATAATATTGTAACCGTTGTATATTATACTTACAGTAATATACCAACAAGTCCATTGAAAGTAAACATATTTTTTCTACCATTTTTTACCATTTACAATTCATTTGTCTCTTTATCTACTCGATAAATTATAATATTTCCAAATGTCGTGACCGGTCCCCTTATGACGGTTTGGGTGATTATAAAATGGAAAATATTCCCTCCGGTATTCTATTTTTTCTTGAAAGATAAATAGCCTCAGTGAACTGAAATTATATACCGCATGCTATCACCGACAACGTTCGCTTTTTTCGTTTGCATTTATTATTTCACTAGAATAATAATTAACAGTGAAGTCATTCGAAGAAGTCAAAAGTGTAGAGATATATTATCGGTTTTCAATAAAATATTATATAAACTCAATGATAAATAAATAATTTGAAAAGAAATAGAAATGTTTTTGACGATACGTGAGTAATTTCAATTTGGTTATTTCGTATTTCTATAAACTTTGGCATAATATTACAAATAAATAAAGACGTAATAAGCATATAAGTAGAATGTAAAGTCATGTTGATGATAATAATTCTATTTGAAATTTTATAAATTTATAAAATTGCATAAAATTAAGGCCATTCTATATTGATTTTTAATTATGACTGTCGAATTTTATTAAGACGAAAATCGAAAATATATCAATTGGTTAAACTATTTAAAAATTGACATTAAATGATTGCGGTCCATTGTGAACATTGAATTTAGAAAGAGTTTCGTTTATCTATATCCTAATAGGTTAAGACTAGTAATTTCAAAACTGTTTATTAATGCATTCAACTAACCCAAAATAAGAAATTAATTTCACTTTAAAACAACAGCTGCAGTGTTTTTCCTAGTATATTTCAATTGTTAATTGACCAACGCAAACGTTTTGAATTTTTAAAATAGAGTTTAATAATAAATAAATTAAGTGTGACTAACAATTTTATAAAGTTATAAAACTTATTATCGGGCCAAGGTTTATTTGAAAACAAAAATTTGATGTGACTGATGAATTCATGAAAAATGCGTTTTCGACTAATAAAGTTTAAGGACTTGAAAATGGCATTAATTATGTAAAAAATACTCAAACTATGGTTTTCTTTTCTTCCTTTTTAAGTTTAAAAAAGTTTAATAATATTAAATATAATATTATTATTAAAATATTAATTTGTTTTTTTTTTTTTTAATGTAATATCTATAGTCATATATTTTACAATATAATTACGTAATAACATATTCATTTTATAAATAAGTTATGAGTGCTTTCTTCTATATTCAAAATTAATTTTTTAACGAATTCTTAAAATTATGTGTAAAAAATTATACCTATAGAAACTTAAAATTGTTAAGAATTATCATTTAAATCATAAATAAATTTAACTATTATATAATTAAATTAAATTTATAAATAATAAACAAAATCCGCATAAATTTTCGTGTGAAATAGAAAATGAAAACTCTTTGGTTTACTTTCTCGTAACACGTATATAATGAATAATTCACACATTTGGTAGGTACGTGGTATTAGTTAGTTTTTGTAATTTAAATACTTAATGCTCTCACGTGAGGGTCATAACCAAAGTAGGGAGATTCTATTTCGGGCCTAGACCTTTTCCTTTTGAAGTAATATCTGTTATAAAAAGTTTTTCCATATATTAATAAACTAATTGAATCATTCATAAAGCATATGAAATTAAATAATTATTAGTTTCTTTAACACATAGAGTGATGAAAATTTGATGTTACAAACATTTTCTTGTTTAAATGTACGAATTAGACAAAAATGTATAATACGAACAAGTTGTAATCGAAAATATTATGATCTAAAACTGTATAAAAACAATAAATATTTCAAAAAAATGTTGAGGGTTTAGCTCGGGCGACAACATTTGGAAATAAAATGGGGACCTCTGGCACATTTTTTCTCTCTAAAATTGAATTATTTTAACTCAAAATTCTTATCACAGTCTCGTATATAGGTTATTATTAATACAGAATACAAATATTTACAAAACGTGTATGTTAACGTTATTTCATACATTACTCATGTTTAACGTGTGTCAATAACATAATAATAGTAGTGCTCTCGTATAACATAATAATATAATATTTATGATAATATACATAACTGTTTTCGTTTGCGAACTTTTCGGCTAACTTGTATGTTTCTTGCAGATACCACGCCTTGCAAAAGTCTCCGACACCTGCCAAACATCTAGCTGCCACCGGCAAATTCATGAGTTGTAGACCGATATCGGAAAGGTTTTGCCACATTCCATCCACCTCGTATTGATGATCGACGCTATCCTCCAAACTTTCCAGGTAAAGTATAGCCCTGCCAAAATCGCTGTCGTGTACCGCAGTGCCGAATTCGACGAGACGTTCGTCCAAGTCATAGGCGTGTTGTCGTTCGCCTTCTTGAGAGTATATCTGCGAGAAATTAAAAACCCCAAAAATAGATATTATCGTATAATCGGTTTTAACCTTGAGTACAACATAATGTTATGTAAACGATGACAATATTTGAACGCAACCGTCTTGTTGTTGTTGCGACGAACGCGTATTTTAAAGCGCAATTTCATACCGTTATGTGAAGAAAAGATAAGTTTACGCGTTGTATAATCACGGTATTGTTATAGCATTTGCGATAGTTTGGGAAGTGCTGGCGGCACTCTTTAACTCGTATTATAACTTTGTCTATTTTCAAGCACAAAAAAAAAATATTATAATTTTATTAGATTCGGTACAACATAGTAATATAATAATATGTTATTTATTTATATAGTCTAATAAAGTTTTGGTCGAAAAAAATTTGGTACAGATAGGATAATGTTTATGTCATGTTTTTGGAATTCAACAGCGAAAAGTTTAAGAAATATACAGTGTCTTACTAAATCGGTTTTTAGTTCGGAACATAATATTATATTATATTGTATAACCTAATATCCTAGTGTATACTTACACTGCAATTAGTGGTCTCGGAGTATATTATGTTGGATATAGATTACATATATAAGTGCATATTATCTTTCTGTATTAACTATTATAGTCAACAACGGAATAGGAAATAATAAAGTAATTTTTATTGAAAGAAATATAATATCTATTCAATAACAATATAGATTTAATTAGAATAATAATAGATAATTTGTATAGTTAGGTATATCGTATATAGTATTTTAAGGACCTATTAATTTTATTGCAGTATTTGTGTAATTCTTTATATTTAATGGGCGTAATAAAAAATAAGATATGCAAATCTGTTACATAATCATCTTATATTTTAGTTATAAGTTTAAATTATTTCGAATCGTTGTGTTATATTATCGCTTTTATCTCTGGATGTATCATTATAATAAAATATATGACGATACTTATGAGTTATGACGATTATAACCCTTAATAAATAAATGTATTTCTGTTTTAATTTTAACTTTTTTAATTCATCACGATAAATTTATATTTTCCTTAAAATAATCACTTTTAAATTTTGATGAATAAATTTCAGCGCTTAAAATTTAATTATTGTAAAATTTTTATTATTTTCAAGTGTATTATTAGTTGTATTACGTATTATGTTATTGTAAGCATATTAATGAACAACTACAAAAAAATAATAATAATTATGGAATTTTTTTTAATATAAAATAATGTAAAAAAGTGGTTTGAACTTTGAACATTGTTGAAATTGGATGCTTCGAAATGCTTACTACACTTTTATTAGATCATTTTTTTTAAATTTTATAAAATTAAATGAAAATATTTATGAATATTTAATTTTGTAGGTAGTTAAAATTAACATTGTTTTATTTTACTTTAGGTTTGTTGATATAGAGTAAAGTTGTACACATTAAAGTTTTAATACGTTTTATTTTTATGAATCATACAAAATTTGATATAATATAATATTATAAATGTGTTATGTATATAATATTATTATTATTCCATAGGAGCTGCGTGACATAGTAAAATTATTAATTTAAACATAACCAGAGTGCGTTGTAAAATATTTTATACATTTTAAAAAAAACTTTATTATAAAACTAAATTACCAAAGCAAACATAAAATATAAATTTAAATACCTATGTTTTATCTTCTCCTAGTTATTAAAATTAAAATGATATAAAGATCCTTTTTTTCTATTGGCAATAGTAAGAAATTAACAATTTTATGATAACATTTTCAAATTGGAGTTGATTAAATAATATTATTAAAAATTAGTTCGAGGAAATTAATATAAATCATATACAGTTTAGTTTAATAAATAATAATCATAAAAAAATTATAAGTAATTGCGAGTGTTTTTAACATAAAATAATAATATGATTTGAAAATTGGTTATTCCAATGAGTTTGTACTATAATATTATAGTTTAACGTTGTAAATTGTTTTACGATTTTTTTTTATCATTTGTATTCCTTCTGCGAATTTGTGACATGACTTATCACATTATATTATAATCCAATTATAGCAAACCAAATTTTAAATAGTTTCAGCTCAATAATTTCAGTATCGTATTAGAGTATTATGTAATTTAGTTTTTGTTTTAAATATATACGAAGGCGAGACGGGACACAGTAAACATTGGCTTGAAATCAAAAGTTTTGACTATCATTTTATTCATTTATGTTTACAAAGATACCCGGGTCCGTAGAAATTATTCTAAAAACTCATAGATATTTATTACAAGCTTATGTTGTTTTGATATAATAACTGGTGATTTCGTTAACTCGATGGTATTCTTTTTTATATTATAAATACGTGTACCGAATTTCGATGAGTTAAACAAAACAACAATACTTCTAGAATGGAGATAGGTGCTTTTCTATACAGTCATACAGTATGTAATTCGTATCGAGTTAGCTAAGTGCTCGACGTTTTCCGAATAAGATTTTGTATGTGTGTGCGTCTCTTACATTAGCTGTTAAATCGTGTTCTTTTCGGCGAAATTGATTACGCACACAAACCATCGATTCCCGAGAGTAATAATATTCAGTATTCCTTCTCAGTATGTCCACCAAACGAGGGGAAATATATTTATTTCAGAAACGTAAATCGTTAAACTGATAGAGAGAAAATCCAAATCTTCCGCACAAATGGTATATATTACGCGATTTGCATAATACACATAATTATATAACGTTGTGACAATCTTTTTTTGAGAATTTATGAAAATCGACCACGGTATTGTTCTTTGCAGACAATATAATATTTTCGGTAAATAAGACTTATTTCTCACGGTGCACAATGGATGATAATAGTACACTATTACTATAAGCATAATTTTATTATGCGTCGATAAAATATTATGTTTGAACCAGGGCTAAAATTATAAATATAATATCATTAAACGCTATATAAATGTTATGTTATTAAACATAATATAATTGTTATTATCATTTTCAGTTATGTCTCAAAATTAATTTTATTATCTTATTTATGTATAAAATGTAAATATAATGTTTTGTTTCATCGTGATGGACTTAAAATTAAAATTTACGAAGTGTGATTAGGTTAAGAGGACGTTATACCAGCATTTTATGTTTTCGTCTATCTAATGGGGAGTATATAACAAAATAATAGCAATATAAAACATTAATTATGACGTTTAGGTTGAATTTATAGTATAATATAAGCAAATTTAAAGAGGAGCTTATTTTAGAGAGAATGTCATATCTGTTTTGTAAAGTATCGTCTAGTAAAGAAAAAGAAAAATATAACATTTTTATTCCAAATCATAACAATACATTAATGATAATTTATTACATTTTTATGTTTAATGATATATTTTGATTTTTGATATATTTTTAATTTTGTTTATAGATTACGTTTTATCATATTTTTCTGTTTTAAATACGTTTATAAGCTCTGGTTTGGATCTAAACACACAGTATGATTATACTAAGCAAATCAGTGCTTTTTGAAATATCTTAAATGTTAATCATAACCCAATTTACGGATTATTGTCGTACTTTAAAGTTTTCAATAATACCGTTTTTCTTATTCTTATAATTATTTTCTATAAGGGATTGAATAGAAAAAATAGTATTATTTTTAAATTTTATACTGAAAAAAGTATACATCAACCAAGTGATAAATAATAGTTTTTTCCACTTAGTACATCATTATAAATTTGTATCCTAAAAGGTTTTATACATATTATCCACTAATTTGATTTAATTGAAATTATATTTTCAACTTAGTATTATTAATTATAGACTATATTAAAACAATAAAAAAATATTGTATTGTTAAAATATTTTTTAAAGTTAAGGTTGATTTCTAAATGACGTGAACGTATATTATATTAATAATGATGATTAATTTACTCGTAATAAAAATTTTCAACTATTATCCGAAATTAAAAATTGTTTGCAATTGAATATTATGCCATGTTATGCATTCTTAATTAATTGTTTTAAGTATAATTAATCGTTTCCCGGGAATATGTTTAATATTATGTTTGTGTTGTGTTATACATTTATATTAATTATTTAACTGGAAAACAAAAATATTCATTATAACAAAAGTTTATAAGAGCGCTTATTTATTGTTTTACACAATGAGTAAAACATATTTTTGTTTAATTTTTTTATTGCACCATAAACAATGACAAGAATATAGTTATGTGTATTTTAATTTAATATTTCTTTAAAATTTAAGGCAGAAAGCTTAAAAATATGCTATATTTCAACTGTATGTATTAATATAAATCGTTTTTTACATATTTGGCCTTCGTAAACTTTTTAACTTCGAATATGGGTTAAATATATTGTTTTTAGGAATGACGGTAGTCCTATATATACTTGACTGGAAAAATAACTGTTCATCAAAAAGAACATTTTACACGTTTATTGTTTATTAAATTGGTGCTTTATGACATAAAACTGAATTGTAAAGTGATTAAGTGACATTTTTATCATCGTCAAAGAATATTGAAAATGTAATCCAAAATTTCTTTTTTCATATTCCAATCGTTATGATATTTAATAAAAATAAGTACTATTACACATTAGTATAGAAAAAATAAATATTTTTAATTATTTTAAAAATAATAATATTCAAATATATTTATTATCTGTTTTAAAAATATTTAAAAACGGTTATAAAATGTTTAATTTCACCAGAGATTGTGAAAATATGTTGACGTATAACATCGTGGTCAAAATTTAATATTATAAATTGGGGGGAATTATATTCGTTTTAAATGCTATTTCTAATTTTTATTGTAACATGAAATTCTGATCACTCTGTATTGGACCTAACCTAAATTATAATAAAATATTTTAAAACAACTATATTGTTATTTGAGGAAATTTAATTTTTCGTTTATAATTATTTCAATTTAATAATGTTCAACAAACCAAATGAAATATTTATTAAACATATTCATTTTTGAAATGTTACACTTATAATAGTATAACACTACGATATTTACAGTATTATATTTCTATTGAGAACTCTGTCGAACAACCCTAATGTCGTTGGAGGAATGAAAATATGTCTGTTAAAATTTTTCAATATTATAGTTAATCATCTAATAATAACTATATCGTTCGAGTTTATTCCATTTTACGCGTTCGTTTTTATGATACTTTCAGAGCATTGCGGTTTCCATCTAATGACGGTTATTCGTCAGATACATTTCAACGTTTTTGTTTTACGACTTACTGTTGTCTTTCCTGAAATTCTGTCGACGGACATTATGTCGCCGGCCACCGTTAGCACAGTTACTCGGTCGGGCGTGTCAATATTGTACCAGACACAGGCCCCTTGTCGTCCTTGTGCCACGACTACATCGCTGCCAATCACCCACTGTTCGCCAAAAACACAATACAACCACTGGTTAGAAATACATTCAGCTGCGTCAACAACGGTTTAATATTATTATAAAACGATTATTGTGTTCGAGCGAATTTGGGATTGCCGACGGAAACCCAAGACCAAAATAAAATTTATCGTTTTTGTTTTACCAGGTTGCACAATATCAAATTTTAGACACGAGTATAAGTATGTTTAGACGATTGTAATGATAAATATAATAACTATAAAGACGATTTAGTTAGGGTAAATATATCTGAGAACTTTCTAGAATATTGTCTTTGTACGTATCTACTGTTACTTTTGTTGAAGATATCAAATTACTTGATTATAATAATAATAATAATAATAATAAAGAAAATATGACATCTATTTTGATTCTTCGAATGCAAATATTTTATGGTGCAAATTTAATGAAAAAATAATAAAAGCCAATGTATAGTTTATATAATTTATTATATTAATAAAATATATCAAATTACTATTACTATTACGTTTTTTAATTTTTTTTTTTTTTTAGAGAATTATTATTATAATGTGCAAATTGTTTTGTAAAGTGCAGGTTAATCGTGAAAAAAATTGTTTAATATACTACTGTCATTTGGTGATATCATATTAAATTAGTAAAATATTTATTGAATTTGTTTATCTGGAATTGTATAATTGTAATTAAATATTAATATGTACAATTATTGTTTTTTCATCTTCGTGAATTGTTAAATGAATTTAATTTTAATTTATTTGACTAGAACATTTTAGGTTTGGTTTGATTAAATTTTGAACACAATAGTAATATTCTTCGACATACTTGCACAAAGGAGCATCCGTTTAATAATATTTCTTTATGGCCACTTCGTGTGTCTAATAGCGTTAATGTAGCATTTTTATCTCGATATAATAGCTTATGTCCAGTTTCGTTTAACTCGAGCCAATCAATTTTTGATCCGTGACCAATCTGTAGATCGACTACTCCTACAACCAAGTCCACTGGAAAAAAAAAATTACTAAGCTATCGATAAAAATATATTAGATAATAAAGTAAAGATACATTTTTTCATAAAATTACTTTGTACGAGAATAATATTTAAGTTATTATTATAGTCTAAAAAATGGGAAATGAGAGAAAATAGGTTGTGATGACGATAGTTAATTCAGAAGCAGTGGGATTTGTTATGTAAATGAATGAAGAAGGCATTAGGGGGATAGGAAGATCTAAGAAGAGAAGTATAGTTAGAATAGAGAGTGATGTAAAGATGTTTGGTGTATAAACGTAGAGTTTTATAGATCGAGATCTATAAAGTTATGGGACTATAATAGCCGAACCATTTAGGTAAGATAGAAAGACCCTTTATAGTTAATAATAACGGTTGTTCTTAAAATCGATAGTATAATACTATTTAATTATTATTATTTTATTCGAATTGTTTAAATAAGTCGTGCATTGCCAGATCCTAGACAAACGGTGAAAAATTACACACTGTGAGGTAACATTTACAACGTACAATTATTAAAATATGAATATGATGATGAAATTGAACATTGAAAAATAATTGTTCCTTCATAATTAAATGTACACAAAATAAATTAGGTTTTTAACTTTAAATTTTCTACAAGCACCTGCATATTATATTACGGAATTTTTACATAAAGTTATGTACAATAAACTTTTTAAATAAACATAAACATATTTTCGCTCTCGATTATACAACTTTTTTTTAAAAATAATTCGATTTATTTCTTTAGATATGTGCATAATATGAGACTTATAACACATATTATAATGTAACACGATGCGTAATATAAATTTATTAATATATTATATGGTATCATTTAATTTTATTATTCATCTCAAATTTTCATCGATTGGGATTGTATTTTTTAAGCTTTACTGTGATAGTATCTAGATAAAACATTATTATTGTATCAGAAAATATTTGTGTGCGTTTAGTGTTATAATATAGTTTTATGAGAATGGCACGTCCTACTTGTCGAAACAATTTATAAAGACGGCGTGATGTATAGTCAATTTCGCTACGTTACTGTGTTTTTCAAATTAAATTGCCTGCACATTTTATTCTGTCTACACACTATCTCAATTTAATTATTTGTTTCATTAGTCATTTTAACACGTTTACGTTTTATTAATTATTTAAATGTATTTCTGAGAAATGATATTTTTTGACAAACGATTATGCGCCAATAGGTTTAACGAATAACATGTTCGATGTAAATATTAATATATAATATTAAGTACCATATTTTTTAATAGCAATACAAACCAAAGGATGTGTTAATTTTAAACTTAACTTTAGGTTATGGGAAATAAAAATAATAATAATCTGATTTTATGATGTGATGGTTTAAAATATTTATATATATATATATATACATATATATCTATTTCATATTTAAAACTTATTTATACAACTGTGTGTACAAAGTATAAAATCCACCAATTGAAACTGCTGAATTTGTAGTAAAAGAGAAAGTATACACCTAATGAAATATTTCAATTTTTGCTTCTTTTATTGTAATAAAATAATTGTTTTAAATATTTAAGATTAATATTGGACATATTTATAATTATTTTATATAAATTTATGTTTATTTATATATAAATTTGAAAATAAATATATTTATTAAATATTTAATTTATATAATACGAATATTATAAATTCTTTTTAGAATATTTGTTTTAAATTTAATGGATAATATAATATTGTAATTTATAATAAAATAGAATATTTTTTTCATTTTAGTAATTTACCAGAAAACGTTCCATAATTTATTCTAGGTAAATTGATCTTCAAGGGAGCGTTTTTATACTTCATGAAAATACAATTTTATGTACTTTATGGTTTATTTTAAATTAAGAGCTGAAAATAATAATGTTTTAAATCGAATAAAATATTAAATGATTACTGTACCATAAATAAAAATAAAAAAAAATAATAATAATAATATTGTCAATTTACCACACAGGTATGTGTTGTTTCATATAAAATAAATTATTATATAAATTATTCGTTAATAATAATCGGAAACCAAAATTGTTTTCATGTCTATTATTTATTGTATTACCATATTTTTATATGAACATAAAAATTCGTAAGTCTATATCATAAATTTCTACTATCTTATAGTAAATGTATAAAACGTTGATCTTTTTTCGTTTTTTATTTGATAATAAAAATAAATTCGACGAGGGCTAGTATATACTAATTTAGTGTTAAAAAACGTGGCAGTGGATAGTGAAATAATAATAACAATAAAATAGGGACGAGGATAATAAAACGTATTTTTCTATTACCAATACAAATTGTCTTTAAGTCCAGTAAATAGGCAAGCTTTTTGTTTTCTTCGTTGGAGTTGAATTGTTTTCGTTCATTCAACCGTACACTGATTAAATGAGGATTTACAAACTCGGTTCTGAAAAAAATAAATATATATCCATGTATATAATATTAAAAAGATACAGGTATAAAATCTAGAATAACATATCTACGTGATTTTTATAGCTTAAATGACAAATCTTAAGGGGCTCTTGGGAGTATATTTCTAAAAGAGAGGTCAATTCCATTCAACATACTTTACTTCGTTTAATGTTGGAGTTAGAAACGAATTTCTGAAAACAATAATAGTTATGCGTAAGATATTATTTACGTTACTATATTTTTGTTGATAATTAGTTAAATTATTGCAAGTATTATTACTTAACAAATGTATTATTTGAAAACTAATGTTTCATCTATCTTACTTGTATAATTTGAAATTTTGTATTTTACTTATTGTTTATTTGAAACTAAAACATAAAAAATATATAATATCTTTTATATAATGCTATACTTTAATCAATGGTGATTTAAATAGGTTGAGTAAATGTATAAAAATTATTAGTTATTAAAGTAGAACACTAATTTTAACTATGAATTTTTAATAAAAATTAATGTACGTAATTTCATCAGTTTATATACCTAAGGACTATTTCTTCACGAATTTTTGAATCACTGTAAAATGAAAAATTTAGCTAACAATCATATACAAACTTATACTACTTTTACAAATTTTAATAATATAATACATTTATATGTATCGTATTAAAATACATAATAATATTTAAATTTCATATTTGTTTAACTTTTTGATAATTTATAAGTAAAATAGAATTAAATCTTTACTTATATTTATTGCTAATAATGGTATAAAATGAGACATTTTTATATAATTTTTGGAGGACTAATATAATATAATTGGATTAGATAAATTTATGACTTTGAATTTTGAGATAATTAAAATTAAATTAGTCCGTAGAATTTTATATTTAAGAGTGGGGTTTTTCCAAGAAGGTATTATACATATATTTTATTCAAGAGAAAATTTTTGCTAACGTAAAGGTGTATGTTATAGGATTGTTTATACATAAATATTATTTTGTAATATCATATTGGTACTAATGTCATCGAAAGTTCATTTTGTAAACTGTGATTAGTAATGTATTACGGAGATTTGTATGTCTGAGTTTTATAGTTAATTAGTTTTGTCGATATCCATAACTGTAAAGGTACTATACCATTATATTCATATATTTCAATTACATTTGACGAAGAAGAAGTTTTGTTTGCAGGCATACACGTATTGATGTTAGTAAGTACCTATTGTAGTTAAATATTACTTAGAGATCAGAAGCGTTAAAATGGTGAGTACTTAATGTCTGTTGACGATTTATAAATAAAACATTATATAGGATATTTGGCGAATACAGAAAAGCTTGAGTGTAGTCTAGTTTTCTACGGGTATCATAAAATGTTAATCAATAAAATAAAAAGAACCAATATTTTGAATGAAAATTCTATAATTTTCCTGAAAAATAATCAACATATGAATAGACAAATAAAATTGTTATTGTTATTATTATTATTGTAATTTATAGATAGTAAAATTAGCATTATTTTTTATTTTATTTGCTCACATATTTTAAAAAAGTCTCTGAGATATCAAAATATTAAGATTCTAAAATATTTATCATAAAAAAAAATGTGGATTATTATAGATTTATAAATGTATCAATCAATGTATTCTGATAAATTTAAAATAAAGACTTGTTCAATATATATATTACTATGTATTTAAAACCAAAGTGATGTTAATAATTTTAAAACATTTTATAATATATAATAAAATTAATTTTTATTTTTATTATTAAATATAAGTATTTGAAATTAAATTCAAGTTATCTATTTCTATATCTTTAATGAGGTTTATTGTTTTCATTCAAATGCAAAAGTTCAAAATATTTGACATGGTATATAAATACGAGATTGCTTTATATATTATAAAAACAATAAAAATAAACGAGTTGCCTTTAGTAAACAAATATTACATAAAATTATTATGGTGAACATTAAATATGTCATGTGAATGAAATACTTTTTGTGTCTTTGAAGACCGTAATACAACATTGAATATTTTATTTATCAAAATAAAATGATTTACATCATTAATATGTGTTTATGATTTTATTTTTGCATTACAATATTTTATTTTGCGTTTTATAAAATTATGTAGTTTGCTGGGAAGTATAAAAATTATAAAGTGTTACTATGATTTGTATAATTTATATTTAAATCCAAAATTTAAAATTGTATTGATATCATAATATAATATTTAATTAATAACCATTTAATTTTTATTTATTCACAAAAATATATCTCATTTAATAAACTTCATTATTTTTTTTTATAAAATTTAACTTAACCTGTTATAATACAAATATTAATTAAAATAATATTGTTTAACAACTTTGTTCGAAAAACAAGTTTCTTTAATACCTTATATTGCGGTTAAAATTGTAATATTGATATTTCGTACTTACTTTTAGTTGTAATTCATGTAAATTTAATTTAGTTGAACGCGCCTATATTATTGTTCATATTAAGATTATGTTAGACAAAACCTATTTGCGAAACAATTATTATTGTTCATATTATCCGTTTACGGCACAACAATACCGAATAGTTTCTCTGTCACAATGATTTTCTCGTATGACCATTGTAGTTTTATAATAATTAATGATTCCGCCATAGCCTTCGAGAGAAAAAATACACGGGTAAAAAATACCAATGATTGTTATTGGCACATGAATATTTTATTCTCAAAATGTTATACATATAATAATATATACGATAAACCATCAAACAATAATTCACGAAGAATAAATAATAATAATAATAATATATAAACTTCGATTTATACTAAATTTTAATCAGTTGTTATCATCGAATAAGGACGATTGTAAATTAACATTTTTATCAGCTTAGTTTGATGATAAATACGACGTGAGAAAATCTATCGTATATCTTTTTTCCTGTTTATAGTGCGTTTAGAATTTAGACGCCATGTTTATGGGTATTTTATCTACAATATTAATTGTAATTAATGAATATACATTTCGAGTTTAGACTTGTCGTTCCTTTTGTCAGATTTTCGCAGAACTATGTGACGGCTTTCTCGTTACACTTAATTATTATTAATGCCTTCTCCTACTTCCAATCGCGCTCCTATGTTGCAGACAATGGTTTTGTAATTAAAAATCCCTAATGAACAAAAGAAAAGAAAAACTCGACGATTCGCCACTCTGCGTTTTCTGTTTGTTTTTTAATTCTATTTGTTTTTAAGAGCGTATTAGATTATTAGGTATGTACCTGACGGTCGTCAGTATTTGGTCGTTTCCATACTCCACCAGCGTCAATTCACCGCAATTGAATATCATACATAAACTTGGATTCTCGAAGTAGAATTTCTCGTTCCTTTCCGAATAAGGCCACACGACTTCGCTCAACAAATTCCTTTCCATATCACCTGTAATAAGTACTTTCGTTACAATATTCCGTTATTATGTTTTTAATTAATATTTGGTATGCTATTTGTTTTAAATGTAATTAAATCTCACATTCTAGGAAACTTCTGAGATTACGCTTTATAATATTATATGCATAATATATATAGGTACCTAAAATTTAGTTGGTAGTAATAATACGTAAATTACTTATTAAATATATTTTCGTCGTAATAAGTTATGAATAATATATTATAAGTTTATTGTATATTTTATAATATTTGTCAGATTTTATATTATATATAAAGATATTGTAATTATGATAATATTTCCATAGAAAACTGGTATTTTGAAAAAAAAAAATTCTCACTCATAGCTAACAGGTACTAATAGGCAATTGTAATACTTGTACAATTATTTATTAATTCATTGTAATAGTATTTATTTATAAGAATCATACTAAAATAATTTGTATAACAACTTATTAAATTCTAGAACAAATTAAATTTATATATTAGATATATTATTTTGATAAAGATAAGAGAAAGAAGATATTATAATGTACTATGATTTACTAGTTAATTAAACTAAATATGAATGATTTTCTTAAAAATTGTATTATAATAAATATTATATATTCCAATATTCAATTAAATTTTAAATATTATATTATTAAACACGCGAACCCAATAGCAAAGTGTCTCTAGTTCTGCCAATCAAATAACGATCATCGCCCATGACTCTGACATCTTCAATCTCATGACCATATTGAGATTTAAGTATAACACCTTGTGATGATTGGATATTAGCATCATTATTTAATGGTTTCACTAATACCTGGCTTGGACCTACATAGGTCATTTCGAATTTGTTTTTCCAAACTGTTCGTCTGAAAACAATAAACGAATCATCTAGTTCAGTAATTAACTAACCTAGTACCTACTACCTAATGCGTTGCATATGATTAATTAGTAATATGACATTTAATAAATGTGTACCGAAATTTAATATTACAGTCACCATAACACAACATTAATTTATCATAATCAATTTTAAAAGTTCCCAGGGTAATAACTATGAACTTATTTGTTCTATATACCCATTGTCCTACTCGAATAAACTTTATCGGGGTTATTTAAAGTAATTAAAAATAATGAGGTTTTACAAAAATTAAGTTAAAATAAATAACATATAATGTAAAAAAACAAAAGTAATTAATATTAACTTTTGGCTCACTCGCAAGGAAATAAATAGTGTATTAGTCAAATGTAAATAATAAAAATATAAAATTAATATAAATGTAAGTGTTTGTTACAATGTTATTTTTATACAAAAAATGTAGTAGTTTAATTTTTTTTTGAGCATATGTTATAATATTTAAAATTAATTAACAATGACAATATGTGAGTTTATTTTTTATTTTTAATGGGTATTTTTATTGGTTTTCATTGAGATTACCAATTCCAATAAATCAAATGAGGTTCATTCGCCAACCTCACCTATTAAAATTTTTAAAATTTTCTTTTTGCAAATATTTAGTATGAAATTTGTATGAATTTTAAAGATCAAATTAGCAATTCCTTAAATTGTAGTTCCTTTTGAAATACATTTCATTGCAAAATCCAAAATAAACATTGGTGCTGGTGAAATATTTCCCTAATCCCACCATCATGGAAAATTGAATTTCAGCAATTATTTTTTCTTAAACATTTTATATGAATTATAATTTTGCATAATAAACATTTCAAAAAAGAAAATTTCAAAAAAACAAACATATAAACATTTTAATGGGTTTTATTTATCTCATGTGGAACACTAACTAATTGAGTACGTTTAATTATACATTTGCCAATGATGAGTTTTTAATAACATAAAATAAAATATGCAATATAAATTTGGAAATATTTACATATTATTATTTATATAAATGAAATATTTGTCTTACTTTATTACAGATTCGAAGAGTTCTATGCCTCCGCATAAAGTACCACAAATAATACGTGATCCATCTCTTTTCCATGACAAAGTGGAAATTGTGTACATATTTCGTACATACATTTCCTTTTCTTCTTCCCATGTAAGTTTCGATGGACTCCAGGAGTACAAACGTAATCTAAGTAATAATATCTTTAATAAAACGAAAAGGTAACCATGCTTATATAAACTCGTATATATAAAATATAAAGAAATTGTATTTTATTTTAATATTGTTTAAGGAATCATATAAATTATTATCTTAAAGATACTCATCAAAAAAAGTTTCATAAACCTTCTTTTATTCATTCAATTTCGTTATGAAAATAGTTTCATAAATAATTTTCTAATAATTACTTTTCTTGGATTTTTTTCTCCATTTAATAATAATACAATTCAAATAAAAATGATTTTTCAACAGGATTTCTAAGAAATTTTTATAGAAATCATAATGTAAACAATTATATCATAATTTTTTTAAACAAGAATGAATTAAGAAAAGGAATCTTATTATTTCCCAAAATAATTTACTGACATCTATTTTATATTAGGCCTCATTAGTTATCAGTTAATAGATATAAGTTTTTTAATTAATTTGGATTTTACTCTCTCTTATAAACAATTTGAAATTTGGTTTTATACATACCTATGTGAATTTGAAATATAGAATATAAAACCTTATCTCCTATCACATTAGTATACGCATAAGACTCTTATAAGCAAAAATAGGAATTAAAAATATCCATTAACGGTTGAGAAAATCACAGCGCTTCATACTTCTAAACCGTATATACTAACAAAGTATTACGCCATCTTATAACTAATTATAACTTAATAATCTTCACACAGGAAATGATAATGGTACTTGCCTATTAAATAGTAGTAATACGGCGGGTATATTTAATGAAATGAGACTAAACTATATAAAGGAGATAGTATATTGTATTTCTATCCGGAAATGTTTTAGTCGTAAATTTCCTGTAGTTTTGAGTACCTATCATTTACTTAGAAAATAATATATTAATATATAATTACACTAGTTTATTTTATAAATTGCATACTTATATGTTTATCAAAATGTTAATTATTTTTAATTCACTTGTTCTTTTTGTTTTTAACTTTTTAACTTTTTATTCATTATTTTTTTTTTTTTTGTAATTCCTGAAAGCATTTTTTAGGCAGAAATAATGGTCCGATTACCACAAATAGGGTACGCTTTCCATACCTAGTTTCATCTAGTTGGTACTTTATGCAGCTCATTTTTCGAATTTTTAAAAAGTTTTTCTTTTGGAGAAGAAAATCTATTAAAAAATGGCTGAAAATCGGTAAAATTACTCTTTTCAGTATTTCAAATTTTTTATTTTATGATAATTTCTCATTGAGTTTTGATCGTTACGACTTGAAATTTTTATATAATAAGTAGATGTAATAATTACTTAATAATTACACACAGGTAATTTACACACGTGGTAAAATTTTAGAATATGTTATAAGTATTTTAGGTATATTTTAATATATTGAGTTTCGCTCAAAACCGTATTTTCTAATACAATGTCATTGCATTAAAATCTATTAGGTATTATAAACCACTAATTTCTCCGAGGACCGAGGGACAACAGAACCTTTCCGCTTTTATAAATTAATTTAGATAAAATAATACTACTTCTAACTTATAGCAATTTTCATTTTAATTTAAAAATCGGCTTATTGTCCAATATATACAACTTAACACGTTTTGAAATAATACATATTTATCAAAAATTTTAGATAATATTATAATGAGGATAATAGCTACTTACATACATCTAATAAAAATAATTGGCTAAATTTTTGCAATAAACATACATTTTAATCCATAGACATTTTATGTTTCATGAGGTTACACAAAAGATATTCGAGTCTTACATTTCAAACTTATATATCACAACAATGTTAAATGAGTGTGTACATACGTATACGTGATTTTTAGGTACTGTTCTCTTGCTTAATGAGAAATATGTTTCTTCCAAAGTTGTATGTAACAATCTACAAATGTTTACCTTTTGTCAAATGTCAGACTTATTAAATAGCAAAAATTAATATATATTGTTTATTTAGGAACAGATTTAAGATTTAAATTTGTAATTAAAATTATAATTATTATAAAATTTATCATAAAGATAGATTTATTATAATATGAATTATCGATAGTTATATATTACCTCTCATAGAATTCTCATGATGAAATTTTTCATTTAATGACATAATATAGAAAAAATTGACAATTAGGTAGATTTAAGTTAAATTTAAATGTTTATTTAAAAAAATAAATAATTGTTACATAATATTTTCATTTTTTCCAAAAATTATTATTATTTCCTTTTACTTTCACTTATTTATCTAAAATAATGTATTATATTTTAATTATGAAATATAGATTCTTATAGGCTTAAACTAATATAGATTCTTTTAGAGTTTTAACATATTACCTATATTTAATAATTTTAGTGCACTTCAAATTCGAATGATTGACGTTTAATTACATATACACATATTAATAAATTTTATAGTATAAATGATTATAAATAAATATGCTCTAAGAGACGTTGTACGTGGTTTTTATAATGAAACATTTATTATTTTTCTTTTATGGAAATTATTGTCCAAGGGTTATGTTCATAAATCAAACCTATTGAAACTTCCAACAACAACCGCTTGTCCGCTGGGACTGCTGCAGGCCACTGTAAACTCTTTTTGGTCCGGGCAATTACCAGCTGGAGAATAGTCGAATTGTTTGCTGGATCGTCCATTTTGGTCGTAAAACTGCACTGAAAAATCGCATCCCGCCGCGATTATGTATCCGGAAGCCCAGGCCAGCGCGTAAGGTGGAACCGGATGCACGACAATACGTCCCTGTATGAGAAATTAGACGTTTGTTAATCTGCAATGAACATAGCATAGATAGATCGTTCACAGAATGGATTTGTTTTTCCTTTTGTGATTTCTAATACATTGTTATAGGTACCTACTAACATTATGTAATCCTCGTTTATTGATTTTTATAATATTTGCAAAAAAATAATAAATATTTACTCGTGCTGTATTTTGCAGCGTTAAAACATTAACTTTTATAAAACATTTATTTGTTTATGTTTATTCTTTGAGTCAGAACTAAATTATGGAATTACTGGTTTTTAAATCTATAACAGTGTGTTTCTTTCGTTTTAAAAATACATTATTTAAATGCGTTTACTAAAAAATGGAGTCAAATCGCAAAACATATAAACTCAATTGTATTAAGTAATTTTATATTAGTATGTTGTATAATAGTATTTAAAGTTATTACATTTTCATTCATTATATTAATTCGTGAATTAACTAAGGAACGTTTTTGATATATTAGGTAACATATTTCATATGAAAGAATTTCATTCAACGTATATATTTATTATTTTACAACGTCAATATCGTCTACATAACTCATATAAAATATTTTATTAATGAACTTTCTTCTATAATAAAATATTGTAAAATTTGAATAATATTAATTTTATAAAAATACATAATTTAATGTACAATATAAATCAAATATGAATGGTAATCCAAAAATTGTTATTAAGAATATAGACAATAAAAAGAAATAAAATATTTGAAAAACTATGAACTAATATCATAAAAAACTATTGGATTTAAAAATTAACGAATTAATATTAAAAATGATTTAATAATTGTTTTATTATACTCATTAAACGAAAGGATAAAAAATAAATAGTTTTCCAGTCTCTTGCAACAAAATCGATTATCATTTATATATTTAGAACATTTTTTTTTCTTATTAAAAGTATACTGATTAAATTTGTTAATATTTAAATTACTTTTACAAACTCATTTTTGATTGATTTTGGTATAGACAACACAGGAAAGGAGTTTATTGAAATCTAGTCACAATATTTAATTTTATGCGTACCTCAAGAGTTTTCTTTTAAATAAAATCATTCAAAATAAATTTAATACTTCTTATTATTTTGAATAGACCTTGCAATTTTCTTTTTTGATTTAAACTCTGGCAGTTTGATAAATAAACAATAACTAACTTAACATTTGAAAATCAGTTGGGTTTTTTTAAAGACATTTAAATTAGTATAGTACATTAAAAATTTAAAAAAATTATGAAGATAAATTAAAGGTTATCACCAATGTTTCATAATAATATAATAGGTATGATAATTATTAGAACAAAATGCAAATATAGATACTACAATTATTGTTCAATTTATTGAAATGTAAATTATCAGTCTTAATTTCTTAAATGTATTGTCATTAAATAAAAATAGGAATATGAAAATTAATATAATTAATATAGTGGATAAAATTATTTATTATTAATTCATTATTTTACATATTTTCCATGAAGAAACAAATGAGAGATTATAATTGTCATTTTATTACACTACAATTTTAAAATAAATTATTCCAATTTATTTTTAAATTATATTTTACAATATAAAGCTAATATATATGTTAATATAAAATTAATTATTTATAATTTATTTGGGTTATAGATTTGGATGAAACTATTAAATATCGATACCAATATAACGGGTAAATACTGATGTTTAGTATAGGTATACCTTTATTACTTTTTTTATATATGTAATTTGGAAAAAATTAACACATATTTAAAATGTTGCTATTTTAATCATTTACACTGCGCATTATTTTGTTAGATAAAACCTTTTTCCTCGAAACTAATATTTAAGTAATACATAAATATTACAATTAAAAGTAAATACATGCAATTTTACGATTTTTTATGTATCGCTCACAAACCAGTAATTTTCAAAAAAATCCTTAAAACGGTACCTATGTATAATGTTATTTATATTAATACAATAATACGCGATAAACGTTCAAGTATGATTTTCATAAACATCATACAATGGTTGATTTCTTATCCTTTTTATCGTTTGCTTAGGACAAATATACATATTTATATATCTCTATCACCAAATAGGTATATATCGTCATAATATTGTATTTGTTTAATTTTGCAAGCTCTTACCAACGTTCTATATACAGAGCTTTCTAAAATTATATTAAAAAAATCAAAGCACGTTCCTAACATAAATTTTACACTTATGGATGCGGCATCGGATAAATTCGCTAAGCCAAGATAAACCTCGAACGCTATAGGTACTAGATGGGTTAATTAATAAAATGTATTTATTTTTCGACATCGTTTCTCTTTCGCTTTAATCTTAGCTTTCAGACAGTAGGTAAGTATACTACGCGCATTGTTAAGATGAAATTTTCGACACTTTCGAGCATTTTATATATTATTGTATGCAGTGTGTACTTTAAATTATGGTTCGTATAATAACGAAAACCCGAAAAATGCCGATTTTTATCAACAGTATTATCATCTTCTACATAATTAAATTTTATTACCTTGACCCAATATTTTAATAAAACTCACGCATTGTCTAGCTATTCTCAGCACGTATGATCGGGTAAAGAGCTTATGCATCTCTTTTAAATGGACAGAACCTGTAAGTAAACCACGTTCTCCAAATATTTTCAAATCATGTCGGTATGGACATGGAATTTCCCAATTTTAGTTTATTCGTAGAAATGGTTACACTTCAGATGTTCATGAAAAATAAGACACTTATATTAATATTACCACATGATGTCGTAAACTGATTTAATTCATTTTCATTAATTCATTTTTGACATGATAAGAGATAAAAAAACATTAGTGGATCAAAACTGGATTAGTACAACCACATGTATCCTTCACGATTTCTCACTTTTATATTTTTAGAGTATGATGAGTGAGATTTTAATTAAAACTTAAAAGAGAGGTATAAAATTACATGATTTGAATTTGAAACTGTCTCTTACACTGTAAACAGAATAATATTCTTGTCGGCAGTTCAATAGACAGAATTTCCCTTGACAATTTTTTTTGGGGTATAAATCTCATTAAATTTCTTATATGTTACCTTGTTAAATATAAATATAATTTAAAAATAATTATGAATAAAAATTGTGTATGCGATTTTTTATATTTTAATTTAATAAATTAAATTAAATAATTAAATAATAAAATGATTAAAATTACTAGATTAATATAATTATAAAGTATTTTTTTTTAATCTAATTAACATAACGATTTTGTACAGATGTAATTATTATTTTCTAATTTTCATAGATGCATTTATGCACCATTTCGCATAACAAACCGCTTATGTAAATAATATAAAATAGAGTTACTTGGTACTTCATCTATTTGAGTACAATTTGTCTGAGACGTATACAAAGAATAAATCGATAATTTTTTGAAATTTGTTTTAAAATAGAAATTATGTTTTATTGGAACTCGAGTTTAATCGATTATTGTATTTACCGACATTTTAGAACAAGGAGAATTCATTTAAATTTGGGTACGTTATATTTATAACATTATTATTGTTATCCGTTGCCAATTTTGGATTCACATTGAACTATTCACAGTACGATATTAAACTAAAATACAGTGGAAAATGTCACTATGACACTATCTGTATACAATACATAACAATTTCGATTTTCCTAAAACGTCTGGAATTCCGTTATTAAAAACTTCAAAACAAATTTTTATATTGATAACTCGAACTCGCTACAAACATTATAATAAAACATATTATTTCTGTGGTGAAAGTTATCTCAAAAGCATATTTGGATATTTTTTTTATCAGTATTATTGTTTATAATATAAACATGCCGTCGAGCGTGTAATATCTGTATAAATCATAATTCATAAATTTTATTTATTTATTTATTATTAGATAGCGTTTTATTTTGAGCTACTGAATGTGTTTTTAATTTCAAATTTTACACACGTACATTTACTAGGATTTTTGTTTCAAGATTAAAAATGCAATATTTATATCCCATAATCCTAAAAAAAGTTAAAGTAACCATTTTCGTAAATACGCTATACAATCACGTAATACAGTAAATGTATTTTTTAAATTTGTTTTATTAAAACTGATATAACGGATAACGTATTAGTTACAAAATACATAATGATATGGGGAATAATTCAAAACGTGATAGGTTTACATATTTTGTGAAATACTGCAATTTATATTTATAACACGTGTTAAGTTAATTCATAAATTGTATTTACATATGATTATAAATTCATATTTAATTGTTTAATCTTTTAATTAAGACGACTGATGGTTACATTTGTAGGTCATAGTGAATTATAATAATCTAGATTGTTCGTTTTAGTTATACTATTAAAAGAAAAAGAAAACAATTCTAAAAAAAAAGCGGGATTATAGATTGTGGACGTTTTACTTTCGTCCCTTCAGTCCTTGGAGAAATTAGTGGTTTATTATACTTCTGATTTGAATGCAATTATATTGCATTAGAAATACGATTCTGAGTGAAACTCAATATATTACAATATACTATACTAATAATTCATTCCAAAATTTTACCTATGTAAATATTCAATATAATTTTCAAGTTCATTTGATTCAAACTCAATTAGTTATCACAAAATTAAAATATTTAAAATAACAGAAATTGTAATTTTGCCGATTTTCCGCCATTTTTGGTAGTTTTTTTTCTCCCAAGGAAACACTTCTTCTTCAAAGAAATTTGAAAAATGAGCTGAGTAAAGTACAAACTAAACGAAATTTGCTACCAAAAGCATACCTGATTTGTGGCAATCAAACCATTATTTCTACCCAAATAAATGTTTTCATACATCAAAAAAAATAAATAAATAAATATATAATATTCAACTCTACTAAAAATATTCAAATTTAGAAGCTTATAAAAAAAATTGTGAATTACGATTTTAAAATATTTAAAATATTTGGTAAAAAGATTAAGTTGTATATGATTTGAGTTCAAATAAATTTTCAAACCGATAAACTAAAAATTGCAAGAATTATTAAACTTTTTTGGAAAAATATTCAAAACTCTAAACCTAGTCAGAAAATCAATCAATCGTTTCGAAATTTTTTCCTATAGTGTAGAACACTTATAATGATATTAAAAAAAAAAGTTTCAAATCCT
Source organism: Eriosoma lanigerum (assembly GCA_013282895.1). Classification (NCBI taxonomy): domain Eukaryota; kingdom Metazoa; phylum Arthropoda; class Insecta; order Hemiptera; family Aphididae; genus Eriosoma; species Eriosoma lanigerum. Next base: position 3,023,768 of record CM023358.1, on the reverse strand, counting down.
TACGATCAAAATTCAATTAGTTATCACGAAGTTAACAAATTTAATATAATGAAACCGTTAATTTGCCGATTTTCGGGAATTTCAACTTTAAAAGCCTGTAAAAAAAATCGTCAGTGACGATTTTCATTTTATTTTGTAAAAAAAATTAAGTAGTATATGATTTAACTTTGATAAAATTTTCAAAGCGATAAACCAAAAATTACCGGAAATATTAAACACCTTTGGAAAAAAGTTCAAAGTTCTATACTTGGCCAAATAATCAACCAATCCGTTCCGAAATTGTACTACATTTATATATTACCTATGTTAATACTCAAAATAATTTTCAATCTCTTACAATCAAAACTCAAGTTATCATGAAATGAAAATATTTAAAATAACAGAAACCGTAATTTTGCTAATTATTGCCATTTTTTGGTAGTTTTTCCCCTCCCAAAAGTTTTTGAGAAATTCGAAAAATGAACTAAATAAAATATCATCTAGACGCGATTTACTACCAAAAGTATACTCTATTTGTGGTAATCGGACCATTGTTTCTACCCAAATAAGTGTTTTTATACATCAAAACAAAAAAGTATATCTTTGTAAAACCAATTGATTCTTCGCTCAGAATCTAAAATAAATAATTAAATATTGTATGCAAATATTTTCGAGCTATATATTAGTTATCTTATAGTAATATGTTTATTTTTACATTTAAATGTATAAATTGTAAAACTGTATGGTTTAATATCAGAAAAAAATTACGTAAAGTCATATAAAATAATTATAATATTATCAGCAATTAGAGTATAAATAAATTCATTAAGTTAAATTTTTTAATCAAAATTGAGGAATAACCAATATAGTGATTTTATGAACTTCTAGAATATCAAATAAAGAATTTTATATTCTAATATAACATATATTTTATTCCATTACTTTTCTTCATTACATTTCCTGTTGATTTAAATAAGATTATATTATACATAAAAAAAAAAAATTAATTTAATTTAACCCAAAATAATCTATCAATATAGTTTTAATAAAGTATATTTTTATTGCCATTTACAATTGTAAATAAATTACTTTTAAATAAATATTGATTACAATTATCCATGTACAGAAAAAATATAAATTGGATATATTTAATATTTTTAAAACGTTTTAATTTAACCAAATAATTATTTAAGTACGAGTACTATTGCTTGGAAGTTTAATTTAAATGTATCATTTTTTGTATTTGTTATATATTCCAATCTAACTTTAAATTTTATTTTCTAATTTAGTTAAGAATTATTTTCTTTTTTAACGCCTATTCGACATTAAAATACTCGACTAATAAATTTTGATTTATATATTTAAATGTTTAAAATATTTTATAATTAGTATAACTTTATTATTCATCGAACGTCATGCCAAAAACCAAATGTTTAGTATTCTCATTATAATAAATATATAGTTATTAATATTATTATTTTTTTTTTATAACTATTACATTTAATCAAAAAATGTAGGAAGGTCAGTTTGGATGATGAGAAATTAGTAGTTACAATTACTAAATATACTTAAGATTTCAATGCAATGATATTGAATCAAAAATACGATTCTGCGAGAAACTCAATATAATACAATATATTATACTGATATTATACTGATCATTCCATGAATTTACCACATATGTATACTTTCTATGAGAAAACTCATAAAAAAATTTAAAGTATTAAAACTTAATTAGTTATCACGAAATTAAAAAATTTAAAATTTCAAAAACGTTATTTTGCCGATTTTCCGTTACTTTTTGGTAATTGTTCTTCTTCCAAAGAAAAACTTTCGAGAAATTCGAAAATTGAGCTGATTAAAGTACCAACAAAACGAAATTTTTTATCGAAAGCATACCCTATCTGTGGTAATCGGGGCATTATTTCTACCCCAAAAAAGTGTCTTCAGACATAAAAAGAAATATCATAATATTCAATTTTACTAAAAATATTCAAATTTTAGAAGTTGATAAAAGAATTTGTGCCTTACGATTTTCAAAATATTTTTGGAAATTGATAAAGTAGTATATGATTAGACTTTGATCAAATTTTTAAACCGATAAACCAAAAATGCTGGAAATATTTAACATTTTTGGAAAAAAATTCAAATCTCTATACTTAGCTAAAATCACCTAATCCGTTCCAATATTTTACCACACTTGTATTAATTTAATAGTAGTTGAAAAGGTTTGCAATAATTATTGACTATTGTTAACGTCTTATTTGTTAATGATTTGTATAAAAAGAGATAGAGAGAAAGATAAAAGGGAGAGGGTGTAGTGTAGGTTACATAATAAACACATTTATAAAGTCTAAAATTTTATAAAAAAAAAAAAAAAGATAAAATTCTCGTTTTTATTATTAATAAGTAATAGTATTCGGACAATCCTCTGTTATCTTATAGCAAGTTAAGTAAAAGTGAATCGCAAACTTTTTGATGTTAATTAAATGTGTTATTTAATGAAGAAAGAAATTATATATTGTATTTGATTAAACATAAAAATTATTTTTAGATTTCAATTTGAACAAAAATACTACCTATTAATTTTTATCATTCATATAATAATTAAAACAGTGCGTTATAAGTTCATTCAACTTTGAATTTGATTAATATAAAATAAAATATAACAGTTTTAAAATGTACAAGAATTTAAAATACACCATTGTGCTCAAATTGGCATAATACCGAGAGATATCAGTTTTAAACTTGACATGTAGCTTTTCTAACTTGTATTGTTTCCATCGAATTTTTAAAATAAAATCCACACAAGGTAAAGCAATCCAAATAATAATCTGTATAATGGTATTGTTGTTATATATTCAAAATGTATCATTAGTATTGCGAAACGTAGCGTATTTACCCGAACATATTGTCGAGGAATCTCATAATGGATGTGGCGAAGAATAAAATATGACGTTTACAAAAAATTCGTTTAAAAAAAAAAAAAAAACTATGAATATAAAATATGTTGAACGTCTTGCCGGCGATATCGTATTGTCAATTAATTAAAAGTTATATAATGGAATAATGACCAAGACAGGAAAATGTAATGCGTATTATTTTTATCATTATTTCGAATTTATGTATAATGCATTATTGCATTACAGTAGTAAAGTACCCATAATAGGGCTACTATATATTTGTATGATTTTTATTCATATTTTTATTGACTTGTATTTATTCGCAAACGTTTTGTTGTCCATTTGTGCAATATGATGATTATTATTAACTTGTTAAAAAAAAAAATATGTATATTTACATTTTATTTCTTATCTTGTTCATTATGTTGGATGTAGCTGACCAATACAACCGCCATTGCCTTTGACTTAATTTTTCGATAACCTTACATGTATTGATACCGTTTTGTATCTGTTTTTAACTCGGCAAAACTTAATATACAAGTTTAAAATTCGGTTTGTGAATTATTTTATACAGTGCAACCGATTAATGGTTATGGAATAGGTACTTAATTAGAGACATTTCCCTACGGGTTGGAAACGGTCCTAATTTTAGGGACTAAACATTGGCAATCTGCATACCCATATATATATATTACATTTGTACCCTAGTTTACCTTCCATTCTATGATACACTAACAGATATTTAACAAATACTTTATTAAATGTTCTCATTTATATAAATTTATTTTATACAAAACCAATATTTCGAATACATCTATGTACACTAGCGTTTATTAAATATGTCTAACGGCATTTACAAAAATTTAATTTTGAAAATATAACATATTTTATATTTTTAACGACTGTTTAATTTAAACACTTTTCCGCTAAAACTATTTTAGTTAATCCAACTGATAGTTTTGTTTAAAAATAGGTTAGGTATAGAAAGTACTTAAAATGCACATTCAAAAGTTTTAAGCTATCAAACATAAAATTATAGTTGTATAAACAGCAAATAAACATATTTGGTACAATCATTGAAATATATAAAATATATTAATTTTATATTACAGAGGCTCATTTTTTTTTTTTTTTTGAATTCAAAGCATTTATAGGTTATTGATATAATTTTATTCTATAATTTTATTGCACTAACCTGTTGTTCAGTTGTTGATCCTTCATTGACAATATACCTCACGATTGAACCATCAGCGTGTCCAGATATAAATGCCGTTCCTCTTGTACTGAAAATAAAACATAATTCTAATTAAAGCTTAAAAATTATATTATAAATGTATAATGAATTTATAGGTTTTCATATTTTACATTTTATGATTAATAATAATATTTATGACTTTAGGATGAACATATTCACATTTTTTATATACAACAGTGATAAATAAAATGTATTGTAAAAAGAACTAATTTGTTCTTATTAATATTTAGTATAGTTTGGATAATTTTAGTTATTTAGTTATTATTATGTTATAATGACATTTATATAGAGAGAAAAATACAATGTGTTGAATATTATTAAATATTTATCCTAATTAAACTTTTTATTATAATTATATGTAAGATATATATGTCAAACTATAATATTAACTAATATATGTATACTAACAAAGCATAAATATTATTGGAAAATAATGTTCATCAAAGTGTATTGGTATTATTTTAATGGATCATATTTGTAAAATGTTTTTGGACGTCTGTATAATAATATTGTATTTTATATTCAGCAACAAATTTAAAAATAAATAGGTACACATATTATTATTTGACGATGTAATAAAATACCTACTTAGGTTTATATTAAAATATTAAATAAAATTATCTATAGAATACATATCCGTAGTTATTTTCTGTATACGATTATAATAATTTTATTCTTCATACTATTTTTTTTTTTTTTTTTTACTTGATAACAGTTCACACAGATACTTTACGTAGGTATTATAATATCCATTATAATGTTTGAAATGCATATTGTTATTGTATTGCAAAAATATTTAATGCTCATAATGAAACTGATAGAATAGTTTTTATATTTAAAATCATTGAATACAACACACAACACATAGTCATTATTAAATCAGAATAACATAAATGCAAACTATATATATGTATACGTATACAAATTAGTTTTTCGTTTTTCTCTAAAATATAATATCAGATTGAAAATACAATTAAAATAAATCCTTTAACAGGGAATGATTTAAAAAGTTTATTACATATTATAGTGAAACAAAGTGAATTTTTATGCGTGTTAAAATTGACAAGTATGTAAATGCAATTTAAATAATGATTAAATACGAATTAAATAATTGTTTTATACAAATAATTATAAAAAAAATTGAATTAAAACATTTTATTTTTTTATTACATATATTTTTGAATCTGATTACAGTTATTTAATGTATTTATATATACATGTAAAAAAATTGCATGATAATATATATTTCATATGTAATTTAATCATAAACATTAATACAGCCTATAAAAATTTAATTTTAAAAATTTATGTAGAGTATTTTATTATTTTAAAATAATTGTTAGTATACATAATAAAGTTAAAAATCATATAGAAAATTATAATGTAATATAAAAATATTATAGTTGCTTTTATAGTTGGTTTAAAATATAATGTGTTTTAAATAAAGAAAGTTAAATGAGAAGTTTAAAAAGAAAATATATCATTTAAAATTTAAATTATAGTTATTAAATATACCTATACAAAAATGATATATTTTGGATCATTTTCAAAATAATATTTTAATTAATTAATATTATGATAAAAAAAATTAAATAAAAAAAAACAATTTTATTATTAATTAAAGCAGTTAGTTTAAAATTTTTGAAATTAAATTAAATGATTATATAATTGAAAATCATAAGTATTTTCTATACTTCGTATAGAGTTTATAATGCTATTTGGTATTTCGTAATTTTTATTATTTTTCATATATATTTTCATTTGTTTATCATAAATCATGTTTATAAATTCGAAATTTACAATACGATAGATAATACATTTTATTTAATAGTCAATATTGTCACGTGAATAACAAAATAAATATTAATCATTTTATAAAAATAATAAAAATCTTAAAAACTATTAGATTTTTTTATCAGTAATATATAAATTTAAAAAAAAAAAACATTTTAGTGTTTTACAACTTAACGTTACACATTCGTTAAGTTTTCACTAAAAAAAAAATATAAATGTGCTTAATTTTATTAAAATTTAAAGGATTTAAAGAGATTACCTAAATAATATGTAAATGATAATATTTATTTCGTGTATATATTTTATTCGATTATTATTTAATGTTATTTATTTAAAAATGACAAAGCTGTATTTTCTACGAATTATTGTAGTTTTTCAAAAAAAAATATAGTTTTATCCCTTGGCTCCATTTTGACAAAATGTTTTTACCACAACAAACCCACAACCATTTTATACAGCTACAGTAATAAGGTGGAAAATTTCCCTCGGGATAAGTAAAAAAAAAAAAAAACTAATATTGTACAATATATAATTTTACGACACTGAATAGTAGTAAAAATGTGAGAAAAAAGTTGTTATATTTAAGAAAATATTTCCTGCAATTGTGTAAATTTTAATTTGTTTATATTATATATTATATGGATATATAATATTATGTAAGTGTGTTGAAATTTAAGAAGCATATAAATACGTTAGCAATTCATATTATTAGATTGTGTTGAAAAATAATCGTAAGCCAAACGTTTCCGGTTATACATTTAACTTTTTTGCGATTTTTACAAATAACCACAACACATTTAGGTAAAAGTTTGGTATTTAGTTTATTATTAATTAACGAACACAATTTTTTATTCTGAGCATACTCTTTGGTTCTAATAGGTGTCTTGTTTAATTTTGAATAAGCTTGTCAAGACACACTGTTGTAGTATTATTATTATATTTAGTGAAAAATGCACTTACTTGGAAGCTAGTGACACGACGTACGAACCGGTGGCGTAAAGGGTTTGAGATTTATTGGATTTGCAGTGGGCAGCCCTTATCTTGCCGTCTAATTGCCCGTAAATTATCGGTCCCTCAGACATCCACAGCACACAGGTCACCGGAGACTGTGTGCCGAATTTATTGCATATCGCCTTTTTGGCTCCCCTGTAATTCGGGTTTTATACACAAACCTATACGTATACAGGGCGATCGAAAAGTATTGACACATTTGGCGTATTTCTCGTGATTTTTTCGTATTCAAATTTTCAATCATTTAAAATATTTCAAAAATACTTGTTCGAGGGCTAATAATGCTTTTTGTCTATTGTTTATAATACGTAAATCATTGTAGATCATTATCGGAAATAATATCGTTAAGACGACTGACAAGACCCACTTTTCACGGGATAAGTTCAATACTCTTCGAACACTCTGTATGTTTATATTTACCTATATATGCACGCGCGGAATTAACAAGATTATTTCCCAAAAGCGTAAATATATGATAAAACAACGATTTCACATTAATTATATATACGCCGAACGGCCATTTTTTATTTATTTTTTTGTAACTTACCAACTGTCGCCGATTTTGTACACAAACACCATATTGTCCGTCTGCCCCACAGCTATTTTCATGGAATCGGGAGAAAATGCCAAACCTTTTACCGTATAACTTTTTCGACCGGCCTGCGGTATTTTAGTAAAACAAAATAATAATAATAATATTTAAAACAAAAAAATTATAAATATTTGTGTTTGTGTGTGTGTGTGTGTGTGTGTATGCTCGCGAAAAACAAGGAAAAGTGAATTATTATAAATAACTTTACTAAATGTGAGCTAAAATAAAATGCACTCGACAGAAAATTATGATTTTAATCATAATATTGTAGTTAGTATATGAATATTGTATAACTGTTAAAATACAAATATTACCTACATAAAGCGATTTCAATAATTATTACTGCTGTCATAAAAATAAATAGGTTTACAATGTGTATATTATATCAATTATATAAAAAAAAATTATCCATATAGTGCGAAGTAAAAGTTAGTTTCACTGCCACGGTGATGGATACATAATATACCAGGTTGGGTTAGGTTATGTAAGGTTAGGTTAGGTTAGAACAAACCATTATTATCGGCCACCCTATAACTTTTGTCTTTTATTCGACATCGTACGATGTATGTTACCTGTAGAGTGTTACTCCTCCCTTATTATTAAAATTAATCTAAAGCTTCTAATATTAATACTGTGTGTATATTATTACAATAAGGCACACATCTAGAGTTTATTTTTCGAGTTCAATATTGTCAGCTTTTGAAAAATTGAAATTATTTTTAATTTTTCCGATTATGTTTGTATAATGTGATGTCGGTCAAATATTATGATATATTGGTTTATTTTTTTTTCTAATATTAATTGTGTCATTACGTTATTATGTTTTGATGTGTAATTGAATTATACTCAATAATTAAGTTGGTATTATAAATATTAAATTGTTATTGCTTGAAAGAACGAATTCTACAGTAGTAATGTTGTACAAATATTATTTTGAGTAATCTGAAAATAAATCAAATTTTATATGTATACTGAAATTAGATCGGCTTGTTTATTTTGAAATAAAAAGATACAATTTCATTAGAAATCGAACAATTCAATTGGTTAAATTTATTTTTGAAGAAAATAGCCGAAGAAAGATATTAATTGCATTAGGAACAATGTTATTTTATTGTTTATGTGCATTGCTAGAGTTTCGGGTTATATTAGTTTAATAAAACTGTAATTAAATTACAACATCCGAAGGATCTATAATACCGCTACGAACATAATTTCATAATATAATATCCTCCAGGGGATTTCTTATTGAGGTCTTTTGTCTAGACTATACACACCAATATAATAATCACCAGTATATTTTTGTAAAACTAATGGTTCGAGAATATTAATTTTACCTTGTCAGTTTAATGAAGTAACTTTTTTATTTGTTATTTTTTTTTCTTTCAAAATTTGTGTACCCAAATACTCTTTTAATGCATTAAACAATTATGGCGGTATTTTTTTCTATAATAATAAACTATTCAAGTTTGTTTTAAAGTTTCCTGGGCTTACTACTATTATAAATGTGCCATATATGTCTGTCCCTATATACGAATAAATAAGAATTTTTATTTTCGTTTATTTTATATTATTTTAAAAAATTAATTTTTTAAAGATAAATTACTAACAACGTCATATTTTTCAGTCCTATCCTACAGACATTACTATTAAATGTTTGAAAATTCGTTGACGGATATAGATATTTTTCATGGACGGCTTAATGGAAATTTGGGGTTCATAAACTAAGCTAAAGTATTCAAAGTAATTTACTTTACTTGTTTTTGTAATCTAGATTTATGCTTTCTTGTGGTTTAAACCGTACACTGTTTTTATTTATTCGAATAAATGAGGATTATCATAAAATTACTAAATCACGTCTAATATATTTATTATAGTATGATTGTTTCAACAACAACAGTCAAGATTCGTAATTAAAATAATAATACACAGTACACCATTATTCGTTGAAATACTGTATTATATTATAATGCTATATTATAAATGAAAATAAATATTTACATAAAAGCTGAACCATTGCATGAGAAAAAAAATATTTATTTGATTAAAAAGTGTATATTTTTAGTTATTATGTCAACAATATAATGAATGATTAAATATAAATATTATACAATTTTCAAAATTTTTATATTTTAATATGATCGTTTCAAATTTTTAGACGTGAAGATCTATATATAAGCTATTTTATATGACTTGTATATAAATTGTCAATAATAATAATAATTCCTTAATACAATTTTACCTCTAAATCTCACTTCTATTAACTTACCCAACCACATTAAATACGCATTTGATCCTTATTGATATATTATTATGAAAACTAAATTCCAATCTTATGAAATAGTTTAGAACTGGGAAACTCAAATTATTGACAGAATATTGCTGGCTATTATATTAATTATTAATTAAAATGGTTTAAACCAATGTCAAGAAGTTATGTTAAAGATGACTCCATACTCGCATATTTTGCTATAATCCGTCTACGTCTATCTAACGGGAAACAGTAAAATCATATCAACGCAGTACTTAAATATAGCTGAACATAGAGTATAAATATTTATTACGAAATTTGAAGAGAAGTATATTTTAGAGGAAATATCATATCATCTTTGTAAAATACCGTTTAATAAATAGGTTACAGCGTATTAAAAAAAAAAAAAACTTGAATAACTTTTGCCTGGAGATATTTTACAAAACGGATATGACATTATCTCAAAAAAAAAAAAAAAAAATAAATAAATAATAATAAAAATATGCTACTCTTTAAATTTGGTAATAAATGTTTTTAGACTATAAATTCAACATAAACAACACAATTTAAGTTTAATTTATGTTGATTTTTATTCCCCGTTTGATAGTCGGTGACAGTATTACAGAAAAATAGGCGATCCTCTTTAGCGTGAGCAATATTATACGTCTAAAGATGTATTCCATGATCAAACTAACAAATACTTAAAATTGTTAAAACATTTATATTAATGCGTGATGGTGAGTGGTTAATGCGAAACATTATATAATATCGTAGATTTTAGCGTGATTATTATGCTAATCAGTAGTCGCCTCGAAATTTCGATGACTGTGCCGCACTCATTGTGTGCACTTTTCCTCACTTCCGTTTTATTCATTAGCTCTCGTTTAAAATCTCTCCGTATTATATACGCGTAGATATTACGCAAATTTCACGTTCCGCGCACTTACTCGTGTTGTAATAATAATATACGTTTAGATACAGACGATGAAGGGCTGTAGACCTTCATGAAAATAAAATAGACTAGTCAAAATTAAAGGGACGATCGCGAACAAGGTTAGGTGTGAGGTCAAAGGCTATTCGATGGGAAGTCCAAGAGCACGGTTTTATCGTACCGTTCTACCGAAGCACATCGTTGTCTTGTTGCACCGACTTCATTCGATATTTCCCCTCAGACTTTCGTTCGAAAATGTGTAGTTAGTAGTCCGCTCGCGTTTCGCCATCTATCTATCTATATATATATATTTGTACACTCACCCCTTGTTCGACTGACTTAGTGGGAAACTTGTCCCTTTTCACGCCGGCTTCGTCGAACAGCAACACCACCCGGTCATTGTTGCACACCGCCAGTTTTTGATTGTTCGGCGACCACGTGGCAGCCAGCACTCGGTACGGCCCATCCTGTGGTGGAAAACAGACATAATAATATGAATTTCCACCTGGACGACAATGTAACATGATATTTTAGACGTACGGAGTGTACGTTGTACTGATAAATCGGAACATTACGATATCGTGCAAATGATGAAAATATCGTATCGATAATTAAGATTTTACCACAATATCGTTGTGTATATCATCAGTAAGTAAATCTTTAAAGGTTTATATAGGTTAAGTGTGACGTGTATTAGAGTAAGAAAATATGCTGAGAAACGTTTCGTTTCCATATCGAACACTCTGTATACTCTGTAAACTATGGGTTTTGCAATGTTTTCATCGTCCGTTACGTTTGATTAACATTAATAATAATATTATTTAGATTATCGCGGTGACAGCTGTCGGCGGTTCGTTTCTCGATCGTTCTGCTTGTGAAGTGGTGGGAAACCCATTATCACAGCGTTATCACGAAAATACAATAATAATAATAATAATATCTAATATTGTAAATTATTATTAGTTACCGCGCCGCCGCCGCTCTTGCGCTGCTTTTGATCACGCGCCTAACCAACCAAATTCACCGCAAACGTTTATGCATCGAGCGTTTATGCACGGTAAAAATATTATACGCATTCACGATATACGCATTTAAGACATAAATCCAGTTTTAAAAAATTAAATATATTTATCTAATATCGTCTACAAATTATTTCCAGTTCACTGGTATATACCAAAATTTAATAACAAAATAAAGTGCATTATGTTGTATGGTAATTGAAAACAATTTATTAAAAAATTTAAAACTTGTATGAAAAAAGAATAATTTTATCAGTTTATAATTTTTTCATATCCAACCAATGAGGTACACCAACCTATTTAAGTAATATAAAATAAAATTATCAAAAATGATTTGTGTCATGTTATTTAGATGTTAATTGATTCACGAGGCTAATTATTTTAGGCTAAACATTTATGTATTAAGTTTATGGTATTTAATTTGTATTCATTTTATAACTAAAAATTTAATTATAATTAAAAACTTTATTAAGTGAAATATTTATGTATAAAATCAAAAAAAAAACAAAACGATATAGGTACAGTAAATTATAATACAAAATATTTCAATTTAATTGAGTTTTTAAACGCACATTGTTTATTAATGGTTTAACCCATTTTATTTTTAAAATAACAAATATTATCTTATTCAATTAATACAATTTTTTTAAGTAAGAGTACATTTATTACAATAAACAAGAAAACTTTATATTTTAAAATTTATTACGCGCAATTTTTTGTTTAATATAACTTTTTATTATAATTCACATACTTCAAAGAGGTATTCTTTGGAATTTATTTATTAATGACCTAGATAGTTGTATAAGTGTATTGGTATGATATTATTTTATATATAAATAATAATCTTATTCTTAGAGAAATATAATTAATGTTCAAATTTGCTCTTTTGAATCTTTTTTGTATTGTAATGAACGACAATATGATTTATAATAAATAGACAATAGCTGTAGTAGACAATTAATAGGTTTTTATATTTTTATTTTGCAATATAGAATATTATCATATAAATCTCTACAACTCAATAATAAATGTATTAAAAAAAGGTCCTTTTAAATATTAATAATAGTTCGACCCAAACAATGTTTTTTATAAAGAATGATGAATGTTATTTTTGTTGAAAAAAAATAATTATATTTTCCATGAATGATTAAGATAATGATGTCTTGTATTTATGAAATAGGGTAGAAAAAAAATAGTCATTTCAGTCATTATGTTCTATAATAACTTCTATAATATATAATATTATGTAATTTAATATGCTGAGTAATCAGAATTTAATGATATAAAACGGTGAGATTAAATACGATTTCTATAATTATTTAAATTAATATTATAACGTCTGCATATATTTACTAAGTATATATATTTCCTGAAGTAAAAAATAATTTTGATTCAACAATAAATATTTAAGAAAATAATAAAACTGATCTAAAATGCAAAATACCCATTGAAAATAAATTTTAAAAATCTCCGTGCCATTAATATTTGATTTACATAATTCAATAATAATTATAAAACATTCCACGTATATTATTTATTTAAAAATAATGTAACTCACAATATATGTTTGATTTAATAAAAATACATATTACTAAACGTATAAACTAATATAATATAGTGATTGGCAATAATATAATTTTGATATTAATAATTGAAAAAAAATACCAACTAAATGTAGATATTCAAATATAATTATCGATATAATTTTAAAACCTATGGCCACAAGTTTATAATATAATAAATAGTTATTGTGTTTGGTGAAACGACTGGAAATTGTAAAAAAAAAAATAAATTATTTTAAAATTTGTTTCATAAAAAATCCTTATAAAAAATGTAGAATGATTTGACTATATTGTTTATTATTAAAATCATCACACTATTCAAAGAAATATGTGTAACTCCTTAATGTGAAATATAAAAATGGAATACTCAGTTTTGCATAATCAAATATTCTCTAAAAAATAATGTATTTGTCAAGAGGAATAATTCGCAGCCGGCAGTCTAACCTTAAATGTTTTACACAAGCGTGCTCGCAAGTCTTTACCCCACGAATCGGTCCGCAGCCCAACGCAACAAAAAACGTAACAAATAGGTACGTCGCTTGTGTTTTTAAAATGTGTATTTTCTCGTTGACAGCATCGATATTTGCAAACGTTTTTTCGTTCATTGTACTTCGTTCATAAGAATGAATACGATATAGATCGTAACGAGTTGACTCACCTCCGTATGTTGCGACAGCGACTGCAAATGTTTCAGCTTCATCGTGCGAACAGCATAATACACTAATGTTATTATAGTTTTCTCAAAATTGATTTCGATTTGTTTTCATGTAATTAAAACGTGAATGATTGTAAATCGAAACATATATCGAAACGCACGAAAAAAACTTACTTTGACTTCATTGCCACGCACGTCGTTTTGTTGTGACATCGAAATCGGTCGTCATGACGACGATATTATGCGTTATGCATGGGCGACTATGAGCGTCTCCGATGGGTGTGGAGAGCAGTATGGAAAATAAGCTTTTTAAGAGAAACTGAGCAAAATATTGTAATTGAAGCAATATAATATGGTTTTAAATTTTAACATATATATATATATGTTTTTCTTGCCAATATAATACACATAAAATCTACTCGACGTGGAGATGAACATCAAGGAAAAAAAACGCTATTTCGTATGATATTTTCATAATATTCAAACTGCAGTATTCTGCTCTTTTTGATATCACTGACTTATTTGTACGTCTTTCTCCACTATACAAATATGACCCGTTTTCGAAGTAATAACGTATTAATTGTATTTATTATATACGTATAATAAATACACGCGGATGGCCCTAAACTATTTTTTAAGGGGAGGTAGCGAACCTATTTCAAATGTGAAAATAATAAATGTATATTTTTATTTAAAATTGAAGGTATATAAATTACAATTTTACACAATCCTTTCCAAAACGAATTAAATTTGTTTCAACTGTTTTTTTAATTTTTTTTTTTTTTTATAATAATTGTATATATTATATTAAAATTTATTATATTGCGTGTATTGATTATTATTGTATAATAAAATCTGTTTACTCTTATTTTTAAAAATTGATCAACTGTACGTAATATTATTTATATCAATTTGAATATTTCTGTTAACGTGCATCATGAATGTCAGTCCTGTCAATCTACTTTATCTCCGTAATCAAATTTGTAATAAAAAAAATCATGGAGTAAGTATAACTAAGTAAGTAGGCGTAGTAAGTAAGCGTTTATGTGAAAACAAAATTATTACCGCACAATAGTATTTTAACTATTAAAAAAGTAATTATTATAACTAATATTTAGTTATAAATATAAAATATAACCAAAATATTGTTTAATTACAGTTACACAACTTTATAATATTATGATTACATTTAAATCATTATTTTACAGATAATTCTTAATCATTTTTATGTTTTTATCAATTTGCTGCGGGGAGACGACTAACCCTTAGGGACTGCCTCAGTATACACAATATCGGTATATTTCTCTTTAAAATATTATATTTTGTTTCGTAAGCGTTTTTTTTTTTTCGTAAAGGATAAGCACCTTTGGATTAAAGCAAAATAAAAAAATAAAAAATTATAGAATAAACATACATTTTTTTTGTACATTAAAAGCCGATGTGGGTTTTAGTGTATGCGTCAATATTATTTTTTATATTGAAAGCTTAGTACTCAAACGAAATGGAAAACCTATCGCTTAATATTCTATACGCGTGGTTTCAGAAAAAAAGAACAATGTTTGGATGGTATTTAGATTTTCAGTACTTAAAAATATAATACTTGTTTTAAAATTTATAAACTAACTACCTACTATACTTGCATTGATAAAAATAGATGGCAAATAAATAATTGTGTTAAGACCAAATAATCTTTAATCTGAACAAAAATTTATTACAATTATTATTATTTCCGTAAAAATATATAATACTTGTGTAACCTTGCCATACACATATACATTAGTATTTTATGTAAATGAATAAACTAATTATTTTTTTATTTGTAACAGATATAATTATCATGTTACTCTATAGTATTATTTGAACGACCGTTTTAATAGATCGAAGAAGAAATAAATCATTAAGACGTCATAATTTTATACTCAGCTACTATATGACGTACGAATATACAATGGGTATAGTAGTGTTTATAATCAATGATCATATAATGATATAGAGCATTATTAAAATAGATTGGTTTTTAAGGATTCATAAAGAATATAATTGTTAAATTATTTAAATAATATATTACACACTTGGACAAATTATTAAGTAAAATATTTGTTTATTATATTATTTATAGTAATGTAGAACTAAGAGTCATAAACAACTCAAAAAGGTCCTACTGATGGCATATACTATACATATAAACAAAACATGCAAAATAAAAAAATAAAATTTATACATCATTTCACTTTCTTTTTGCCCATATATATATATATAAATATCAGTTATTTTTTATCAGCCTATGTAAAATAAAAACTATTAAATAATGCTCAAATTATTTTATTAAAAAAAATATATTTTAATCTCTATGATTGCGTATAATTTTAAATCTACATGATCATATATACAATCAATATACATGAAATAAAATGTTTTCATTGTATATAAAATAGTAATTTATACTTTTTATATTTAAACAATATTTATGTTCATACCTCCATAAAGTAAAATCAGTAATTATATATAGATTATAAGTATATTTTGATAAAAATATTTCAAAACAAGTTTTATAGTTAAGAATATTTAAAAAAAAAAGAAATAATTAAAATAAAATATTTGCGCTAACGGAAACGTGTAAGCGTAAGTGACATTAAAATTTGATTACGTGAAGTTTTTAAGGTTTTGTGTCTAATTATATTTTTTTAAATTAAAGATTGCAATGGCGTGATATTATTAAAATATATATTTTTATGTAGATTCGATGGAAATAATATTTACTTTAGAGTGACTTATAGGTTATAATAAACTTATAGACAAATTATGAAATTAATAAAAGTTGTAATTTCATTATAAAAAAGGAACGATAGTTTTTTAGGTTGTTATCTATATAATTGTTAATATATTTTTCTAAATATTATTGCTGCTGTGTCTATAACAACTAACTAAAGTTTATAAAATTATAAACTAAAAAGCGGGGAAGTCGATTACGGGCGTTCCTCTTTCATTCCTTTGGTCTTTGAAGAAATTCAGAAATTTTGTAAAAATCAGTCAGATATATTATATACAATAATATACTGATAATATGTTTCAATATTTCACCTCATATTTATGTAGACTACCTATAAGAATACTCAAAAAATTATCACGTAATTACCTTCAAAATTACATCATTTATCAATTTATTATAAAATATTTGAAATCAAATCGGTCAAAATCACAGTTTCGCAGTTGTTCAACTATTTTTTGGTAGTTTTTTTGTCCCAAGGAAAAAATATTGAGATATTTGAAAAATAAGTTCAATAAAGTACCCAGTAGATACAGTTTTCCACTGAAAAAATATCCCATTATAATGGTGATCAGACTATTATTTCTACATGAATAAATGTTTTGAGACATAAATAAACATATTTATAAAACCAATACATTCCCAGCTTCTCTCAAACTCTAATATTACAAGATAGGTACCTACCTAAATTGTAATATATTTGATATGAACTAGATATAATGATAATAATATAATAATATTCAAAATATATGGCAACATATTTTAAGTATTTATTTTTATAACTTTCATAAATTTAATTAATTATACTATTAAAAAGTCAATAAAAGCAATTTTGTTTATAGTTTTAATTAAACTCATATTTAAGTGAAACACAAATTCCAATTCCTTTCCATTTCCAGTGAATTCGTTAATTTAAAATCTACTTGTCTTATAAGTCAGCCAAATTCTTAATTGGAATATTTTTAGCAATTCATAAAATACGTTCAAGGATATTTTATGTATAATAATATAATATTGTATATATATTTATTTATTATAAACAATGACATCATATTCTCAAACCTATTAGTAGAATCGGTCGTCAAAAATTAAATTAATTAAAAAAATTAATTAAAGTAATTAAATTAAATCACCTTGTCTATATTTACACGTTGGACCGAGCGTAGGTACGCTATATTATACAGTGTACGGTATACTATGTAAGTTCTTATAAGTTCCAAAACAATAACATAATATTGTTATTATTTGAAAAATCGGAATGATGATATTATGATTATAATAAACGAAATCGGTAAAATAGATTTATCCGTTAAAATTATCTAGGTACCTACTGGTTCCGGGTTGTTATTCAAAACGATTGGAAATTAGCCAACACGCGGACAAGACGTATCGATGATTCTCGGTTGTTTTTAAATGCGATGATAGGCTTTCCTTAATACGGCCAATACGCGCGTAACGGACCGCATCGCACGAGGTAAATATAGAATTGGACCGCGGTCAACGAAAATCGTTTTCCTCGTGCATAACTCGTTCACGGCCATTTTAGCTGTACGAAATCATGTTTAATATTGTAACCAGCTCCTGTCTACGATCTCAACCCTTTTGTATTATATAATAGCTGTACAATCCGACCGAATTTGTCTTATTTACTCTTTGTTTACACCATCGGTGTCCGTACAATGTGTTCCCAACAATGGTTTCAAATTAGGCAAAATAATACTAATATAAATCATCGTTTATTCTCGTCTTGATTTTATCCAAACGGTTGGCTGACAAATAGACTGTGTTTTGTAAATATTTTATTAACATTAGTTATATTTAAAAAATTAATTTTTCGTAATTTGAATTGTTTTCAACATACCGATTTGACGACAAAGTTCATATTTTCAGTAACTTTGATTTAAATGAATTCCATGTTTCGTTTCGAATTATAGGATATTTTAAAATTTACAAATTATTTAATATTGAATTCTGTCGATAATATAAATTGCAATATTAACCTATCGAAACTTACAATTTATAAGATACATATAAAATATAATTTTTTTAAAATTTAACCTAACCTTTTGTGATACACCCTGTATATGATGTTACAACATATCGCATCCTACCTAAAACATTTATATAAATTATTCTGGCCAACGTCCAAACGAGTGTTTTTTTAAAATATTATTATAAAGTACTCGAGTCACATTATAGTCAAAATTCAGGCTCATTATAATATGATGATATTACCATAAACGTATTATTTATTAAATACATTTTCTACAGAATATTTAAGAAGTACATTTAACACAATTTCTTATTTTATATAAAAACACGAAAAGTTATAATAATAACGATTTTACCACGTATAAATTATAATAATATATTATTATGGTTAAGCATGCAAATTAATAATATACAGTAAGTAATATTTTAATATAATATAATTTAATACACGTTTAACTAAATGAACTATCCGGTTAAATAATTAGTCACCTATTTGATATAGTTGACTTAAAATATAGAATAATAATAAATATAAAATTATCAATAAAGTTAACATTTTGATGTATAATTAGATTAATAAAATATTTTGATTATATTTTTTGATAGAATTTGTCATTAATAATTTTAAAAATATCTACTTTACAATTTTTAACAGAAAAATAATTATTAACCTTTTTTTTAAAATAACTTAAGGCATTCAAATATTAAAACAAATTTAGCCCATTATGTGATTATAACATGCTTTAAAATAATAAATCACTTTATTCAGTCAATAAAAAAGTAATATTATTTATTTGAAATAAAAGCAAAAAAATTAACATAATTAAGTTAAAACTTAGTAACAATTATATTTGCATTTATATATTTGATGAATATAAATAAGAAATATTATAATACAAGTTAAACCTAAACCAAATATTTTAATAAACACGAATTGTAAATTTCATTGATTATTTAAAAAAATAATAATAACAAACACGAGTTTTACTTCAAATTTAATACTTCGAATGAAGATATATATAATATCATTTAACTGATTTTATCTGCATACGATTTTTTAATTTTTAAACATTTATTTTTATAATGGTGTTTGGTGATGTCGATTTTTGTCGAAATTGCTGTGACATCGTGGCAACTACTGCGACGGTGACTGGGTCAAGTTATATGTTGGAACGTCAGCTCGAGATATTTGGGACGTGGTGCTGTTAGAATGTGACGCTAGAATCGACCTTTTCTAGTACTATCATTATTGTTATCATCATTATTATCAGTGCTACAGACTATATTGTGTTAAAATTTAATGTTCGGCAATAAGCAGCCATATGTGTATAACGATCTTTTTTCGTAGGTCATTTATATTCCGTCTATGAGGTGTGCAAAAAGGTGTAATAATGCAACGTATTAACTTTTCTGAAGACTCGGTAAACCCAGAAACTTATGAAAATTAACCATTTGCTTACCGTTGGCATTACGCGACAGTCGTATCCAACGAATAAACATTATTTACGAAACACCGTCACAATACTTTTAATTAAACATATTAAAATATTATTACATTTTAAATTCGCATAGATAATGTAAATTAAACACAAAACGAAAATAACTTACGTGACATTGTTTGTACAATGATAATAATCTTTCGGCTTAAATAATGTGACAGTTATTGTTAAATTCCGTAAAATTTCTCTGATATTGCACTCAATTATCACAAGTAAACATAGGCACACTTGGACAAAATTTGAACGACATGTTTTGAGGAACCGCCAATTTCAGTAGGAATTCCAAAACAATTCCATACGGAGGAACGAATTGGAATGGATTTTAATTTTCATAAAAATTATCTAGACCGAACGCTATAATTTCACGTCTGTTTTTGATTCTTTTGTTCGACCTATAACAAAGCTTTAAACCACTCGAAAAATAAGTCAATTTAAATAAATTAAAATATAATAATAAATGTATAAAAGACCAACGAACATACTGGGTAGTAGGTTTAAAATAATTTTCATCATTTCAAAATTTCTTATTCATATATGTTATTTTTCAATAGGTATTTAAAATATAAATTTCATAAGAGTATATAAATCTTCACCAACTATTTACTTTTTTATATATTTTTTTATGTAGATAATGTATATTATTTTTTTTTACCAAAATCATATAAATTATATTATATTACGTTTGGTAACTAATAAATAAATAAATGCGTATCTGTTTTTCATACTATAGATAATTATAATATATATCTTTAAACATAAACAATATTACAATAATTTCTTTAGTTATTTTTACTAAGAAAAAAAGATATATGCTAACAATGTATACATTTAAACTAATTAATTATAATGCATATTTTAAATAATGATAATAATAATTAATATGGATTAATGGTATTAAAATAATACGTCTTTATATTATTTTGAAGCCAATTTCTTATAAAAATGCATTGAATGATGTATTGAAGTTTATATTCATTGGGAATTGTTTAATTTAATTTGAAGTTTAATGGTTATGCGATGAATTTTTATCCCAAAACTAAATTTTAATGAACTAAGTTATTTTATAATTTCTTAAGATAAAATTCCGAGTACAGTTTTGAAATATATTGATAAATGCAGCAACCTAAACAAATAAAGTTATTAAACAACTGCACAACAAATATTATTTCGTATAATATGTTTATGCAAAATATTTTAACAAATCCTTTATTAACCATAAAGAAATTTGAATTTATTGTGAGTTATAGTATACAAAACATTAATTTAGAACAAAATATGTACTTTTAAATAAACATTGATTTCTATTATTTGCAATTAAGTTTAAAACTTAATTAAATTAAGAATTATTTAAAACATTTTAAATTTTATATTGTGTTTTTTTTCTTCATATTTATATACCAACGTCTGCAATTAATTCACTTATTTTAAGTATAGGTTCAAAAATAATTGTTTAGAATGTTAATTATATATATATATGCCAATATGCATATAAAATGTAATAATAATTGTAGTTACTAGTTACATTATGGTAATATGTATATTAAAGAGATCATAAGGAGTTTACCTAGAGGATAAATAATGGAAGTGAATGAGGGGTATACATGCCTAGCTTATGCAGATGACCTGGTTCTCCTTGGAGACACTAGACAAGATGTAATTCAGACACTTATTGATCTAATGAAGGCTAGTAAGCAGATGGGTCTGTCAGTTAACCAAGAAAAAACCAAATACATGTTTCTGTCAAGGAAGACGAAAAGCGAAAAGGACATAAAAGACTTGGAAGTTTATGGTCTCACCTTTCAACAAGTTAGCTCTTTTAAATATCTAGGCGTTAATGTAAATAATACAAATTGCATGCACGAGGAAATCAAGCTACACCTATAGTCTGCTAACAAAGCATACTTTGCTATGTCGTCATTGTTTAAATCTAGGTTACTATCTAGAAAGACCAAAGAGAAACTGTACACAATATATCTAAGACTAATTGCTACTTATGGATGTAATACATGGGCCACAACTGGAGGGGACTACAAAAAGCTCCTCGTCTTTGAGAGAAGAATTTTAAGAAAATTTATGGACCTGTTTTCGATGATAATGAGCAAAAATGGCTAAGGAGGTCAAATGAGGATCTGAAGAATCTATATTCAAAAGAGGACATAGTGTAGTTCGTAAGGAGTTCAAGACTTGCTTGGGCTGGGTATGCGTGGAGAGCTGATGGGTCCCTCATAAAGATGGTTATGGTGAATCAAATAGATCTGAAAAGACCAAGGGGACGTCCAAGGCAAAGATGGCTAGATGCAGTTAGAAGAGATATAGAGGTGTTAAAGCTGGATTGGAATGGAAACTTAGATCTAGCCTACGCAAGAGATGTATGGGGGGAACTGGTTTTAGAAGCAAAAAGTCTAAATGGCTCGTAAAAGCTTAAAGAAAAAAAAAAGAATATGTATATTATGTTTCATAAATAAAATCTGTATAATTGAAATTATTGCCTACAATAAAAAAAATAAAATAAAACTATTTATTATTTAAATAGTATAACATTTTTATTATAGTACATACATGTTTATAAATTTAATATAGTTTTTCAGACTAATGCAGTTTTCGGTAGTACTTAGTCATTTTTATCTTTTGTTAAATATCAAATTTGGTACATTCATCTAAAGGACATATTTATTAGTTTTTAAATTTAATTTTACATATATAAATTAAACATAATATTTATTATTAGATATGAATTACTAACATAATTTTATATCATTATAATTTTTTATTTTTTATGTAATTCTAGATGACATTTATATAACAATTAAATATAAATCTCCATTTCGGCCAGTAATACATTAAAATTAATAAATGTTTATTTTTGTTAATCTGTGAATGCACTTTTTATTTATGCAATATTAATTTAATCTTTGTTTAGAAGTATTTAATAAAACATAAATTATTTTTCTTATATCAATGTACTAAAATTAGTATTACATTGGTTAGGATAATATTATATATTGGTTCGTCTCTAAGTTTTATAATATAGAATTGGATTTAATTTCTTCATAATTTACAGATTATTTATTATTTTGTGTCAGTACAAAAATCATTTGTTGTTAGGATAATAATTATAGGTAATAACTAATAATATAACATGAAACGTAATTAAATTTTAACTGAAAAATATTGTTGCATAATTATATATACAATTATATGAATGAGCAGTAAAAGTAGTCAATTATTGTTAATGATACGAAGTTTTGAATGTAAATTAAAACATTTAAAATTGACTATTTCGTATCAATAATTTAAATTACTTACATATATTAGTAATACCTACAAGGTAACGTAAAATATATAATAGTACCTATTAATAATTTTAAAAGTTAATAATTTATTAGTATTACATAATTGCGGACACATAGAATATAAATGAACATAAAGAAAAACCTAAAAAATATTGTGATGATTTAAAATATTATTGTTTGGTAATAATGTTAAATGATGTGAAATAAATATTAAAATAATAATGAATTTGTTTAATAGTTTAATAGTTCGAATTATTATTATATTAATTTTTTCTGTTAATAATATATAACAACATGTATCAATTTTTTAAATAATGACATATTGAAAAATATATTTACCTTCCAGGCACGTTCACAAAAAGATATTTCAGGGGGGGGGGGGTTCATGAATATCAAGTGACCAATTTATAAAATTTACAATAAAGGATAATATTTGATACTCATTCATTAACTAAAGTTTGCGGTAATCCTTACCCGTTATTCCTTATAATACAATTAATTAGTTATACATATTAATGAAATACAAAATACAAAATATAAAATACAAAATTAAAGTGCAAAATCTCACTTACAGGATAATCTAGCTAATAACTTCTTCAATGTCAATTTCATAAATTCGATTGATATTTAACAGAGATAATCCTGAAAGTCTATCTTGTCCGATATTGTTATTAAATTACAATTTAATCAGTCAAGCAAAGTATAACATTATAAATAAAGTCTCATAGGCATTATAAGCAATTAGATATAAAATATTAAAAATATATTCCTTATACCGTAATTTCGTAAGAAATTTAACCTACTGCAATTTTCGAAAAAGAATTGGGGGGGATTGAACCCTAAACCCCTCTTTTGTATACGTGCCTATTATTTTCTTATGTAACATAAACAATAATGGTTTTTCTATGCTATTTAAAATTAATCTCAGCCTTTGTGTTTCTAATAGACTGAACCCAACAAAATTATTACTATCTAATTAACATAATATTATAATAATATCTATATATGAGCAACCAAAACTATTCGTAGTTAGAAATATGTTGAACGAAAAGTGACAGTTCTGCGTGATAAATTATCGTATTAAACAAAAATTGACATTTTCAGGTACTATCAAAAAAAATATATGTGTACCAAAATGTAATTTTAGTGACATTTTATTAAAATTTAAAACTACATTATATTTGTATTAACTATACTTTTTAAAATAAAACATATTTAGTTAATTATGATAAAGAACGTATGCTTACCCTGTTTGAAATGTATTTGAAAATATTATTT
This sequence comes from Eriosoma lanigerum, assembly GCA_013282895.1. Classification (NCBI taxonomy): domain Eukaryota; kingdom Metazoa; phylum Arthropoda; class Insecta; order Hemiptera; family Aphididae; genus Eriosoma; species Eriosoma lanigerum. Next base: position 2,998,990 of record CM023358.1, on the reverse strand, counting down.
ACTTAATTAATAAAAATAGGTATCTATTTGAAATTTAAATTTGATTGTATGCAATAAATTACATTCTCAGAGAAGAGAAAAATGTTTTCTCAGCGGTCGTTTTAACCCAAATTATCTAATATTTCATCATTCTGAGCTGACATTTACTTCGAACGCTATATTTCATTTCTTTCTCACGTTTACTTATATAGCCGGTGATTTCCCAGATATTGGATCACGCAGGGACTCGTTGGTATTAACAATGCGTTCAGCTTAGCTTTTCGAACAATGTTACATCAATTTCTTTCAACGTCTCATACATCACATTGGGGGACATTCTCTTGTTAGACAACAAGGGTATGAAAAAATATCTTCAAAAAGACGTAGTGTAAAAAATAAAATCATGTCCAAAATAGATATTTTTCAACGAATCAGAATGTTACTTTTTATCTTGTTTGTTATACCCCTATTTTGTATTGTCCATTGACTTCAATTGTTCGCAAAGTGTTTGTTATTGCGTCTGTCTTATTACCACTTCATTGCCCAAAATCTCAAAAATCATTGTTGAATTTCGGACAATTAAAATTTTTAATAAACAATAAGAACTTTACTGATTTAAAAAATAGCAAACTCTTTATGATAATATGTGGCTATAGTGACATATTTTTGTTATAATTTAGTCTATTAATATACCTTCGTCATTATTGTTTATATTATTTTGTAGAAAGAGCGTACAATTTTTTATACTCGTTAAATGATTGCAATTAGAAATAAAATGTTATATAGGACTTGAGTATACAATTTTTATTCATATTAAATTATTATTATCTTCATTATATTTATATATATAAAACATAATTGTAAAACTAAAATAATTTTATTGAAACAATACAATATGATTTGAAACAGAAAATATCTAATAACATTTGTTCTGACTAATCACTATTCAATTGCTACAAATGAAATATGTAAGTAATTTGTAACTGAGAATCAAATGAAAGGATGGGAATAGTTGGAAAACACTTATTCACTATTTACGTCGAAGTTTATATACATTTTTGTTTTGTTCTTTACCCCATAGTGATTTTTATTTAAATTATTGGAAATAAATCACATGGAACACTGAATGTACAATTGTTTGACATAGACAGCAGACAGATGAGCTTGTGAAATTTACAATGCATTATATATATAAGACGGTGTCGTGTACAAATTGTAATTGATATGAAAATACAAAAGTATCGTTTAACGAGTGCCAATATACCTGCTTTGTATTTTTTATTTCGTATTTTTTTAGTAACACTGTGGATGAAGGGCATCAATTTGTACTTATCTCCTTCCGAATACTAAACTTTATTTTATATATTGTTGATTGGGGTGTTTTTTTTTTATTGACCTTTCATGAAAAAAATAACAAAAACAGATTTTTTAATATTTAATTAAATATAAATAATTAAAATCAATATTCAAAGTCAACAAACACATTTTTCCAGGAAAAATATATACAAAATATTAAAATTATATTAAACATATTAGCATTTATTTGTTTTATTTATTAACAATTGATATTCGATCGTTTCAATATATAACAGAAACCTGCTATAATATATTGGAGATGAAATTTAAAAATTATATCTATAAAATAATACAAAAATTACATTATCATATTGGTTAGAGAAATATATCATGAAAATTTTAGGATGAATACTACTGTAATATAATAAATTAATTGATATTTGTATTTATAACTAAACAAAACAATAGTGTAGTAAAAGAGTTTTGACTAACAATTGGCCTTTTTTCCTATAAAATAAATATGCTTTATTTTATTTTGAAATACTTTATTTCTTTATTGTATTATATAACTAAAAATGACTCATATTTTACTTATATTGTTTTTATGTAATATAAAGAGTTGTTCTATTGCTGTTAAATGCAGGAATATAGTTTTAAAGAATAATTTTACATGATTATAATTAAATTTTTATTAACCAATCGTAAGCACACAGTACCGAAATAATTAATGATGAATGCTTTTAGGGTCGAACACTCAAAATGGATTTTACTAATGCATTTTGTATGGTGAAGTGGTCAGTGAAAATAAAATAATAATTTGATTTTCAAAGTCCCTAGACTGTAAATTATATTATCATTTGTCGTTTTGTATAAGTATAATTTTTAATAATTTGATTACCTTTAATATTATTTTCTTGATTTGGGTAGAGCTTTTAATATATTATCATATATATATATATATTATACCCACTATTAACTGTGATTAAAAAAACGTATAAAACTGATCAACGACTGTTCTCATTGGAATTGAAAAAACAAAAAAATAAAATACGCCCAAGTAAGTGTAAATCATTAAACGCTAATGCGTTGGTGAATTTTTTACTATATTATCCTGGCAGAATATAATTATTTTTTTTTGCAGTAAATACTCGATATGATAATATTATTCTGTTGGTCGTTATATTTTTTTACATTAGTTTTTTCTGAAAGTTTTTATCTTAATGTATATTCTATAGTTCTATACATATAATATTAAATAGGCACTGTGATGGATAGAGACAGATGCTAAGTATGTAAAGTTTGTTCCTCAGCACCTATCAAAATTTTGAACTCGTCAACATGTTAATAATAAATCTAATAATATAATTTTTTATTATAATTTATTTGATTAAAAATAAATTAAAATATATGTTAGTTATTTCAGTGGCTTCATAATATAGTTATTACTTATTTATACTGATACTTTAATATGATATTGCTGGTTAAGAATGAAAGGGATCTTACCCGATTTTTTCAAATTGAATTATTTTAGTAATCTTTTAAACATTTTTTAAATTAATTTTTTAATCAAAAAATGAGATTCCTAAGTCAAGTCTTTAAGAAAATATAGAAAATTAAAAGGTTTTATTATGTTAAAAGCTATTAAATAGTGAATTAGATAAATAAAATTTATAATTTATAGTTAAATAGGACTTTTTCATTTTAAATAGAAATATTTTAATTTTTGACTTATAATTAAGCCGGTAATTAAGTAACTCATTGTTTGACAATATTATTTAATAGAACTAATTGGATTTTTACAAAATAAATTAAAACACAAATCTTATATATATATATATATATATATATATATAAAAAAACAATAATGCGGACTGAATCTTAAATTACCTCTCCTGAATAATTTCAAAATACCCACTATGATAGAACCCTTTCATTCTAGGCCAGAAATGTTTTTTTTTTTTTTAGCATTTTGATAATAAAATATTATAAAAAACGGACGGTGAAAATTACAATTAAAAAAAAAAAATAAGCATTTCGATAATATGTAAGTGATATTATCAGTCACGAAAACAGGAATATTTTATCCCCACGGCACATTAAAATAATTAATAACGATAATATAATATATAGTTAGAAAAATAATAGCATAGAAAACTCGGTCGACTGCGGAAAAAGACGGTCCGGGGGAGGATGTCGTCGCCGCCGAGGGACCACCGCAGCGCCGCTGCCGCGTCGTCGTCGTCGTCGTCTCGATGACAGTTTTAAACGACTGTCTCTTTTCATTGTTGCCGAATTGGCTTCCGACCAAACGCTCGCCAAGGTGTGTAAACATATCAAATTCACCGTTTGCCGCCGAAGTTTAACGGCTCGTAAAATAATATCCACCCACGTGTATTATGAATATAATAATAATAATAATAATAATAATATATATATATATTTTATATAGCATTGTGTTACGGTGAAACTTTACAACCGTCGTTGTGTGTTTGGGCGGCAAAACAAAACGGCAGAGGGTCCGTCTCTCGCTCGTGTTCGGTTAGTACGGTTAGCGTTGACGGTTAGTATTTATTTAAATCGATCACACGAAACGATAATATACAGTGTATTATTGCGCGTTGCAATAATGATAATAATAATACCGAAGTTGGGATAACAATAATAACAACCGTCCGAAAACGGAGCGATTACAAAACAAAATAAAAGGTGTTTTTTTTTTTTTAGCTATCGATCTATAATAATAGTTCCATTATCAATACTATTGATCAAATCTCTTACTGTGTGGAGAGTTTTTTTTTCTATATGTACCCAAATCTGTTTTGTATTTTCTACCATACCAGTCTCCAACCAATTTTTAATTCTTCGCATGAATGGAAATGACAAATTATCAATGGTTATTATTATATTAACAGTGTATTCAATAATACAAAAATATAAACTGGGATAATTTTCAATAAACGCAATAAGAATAATATTTGTGAAATACATTTTTTATCAAAAATATTTTAGCTAAAAATTGGAGAAACTAATTTAACGTTTTAGGATGCTAAGTACCCTCTGGGCCACATCACTTTTATGTGTGCCAATGCATAACATTTAGTTTTTAATTCATAAAACCCCATCCTTGATTAATTTGTAATTTACAATAATTCAAACAAAATGAATAGGTTATTGACACTTTATTGGCATTTAAAGTTAAAACCGAGTGCAAACTGAGGGTCGTGACCCAAAAGTGTGTAGAAGTACAATTTTTAAAATTTTTTTTATTCTATGTATAAATTATTATACTACACTTGCACTTTTCGATACCAAATTTTATTGTCATAGTTATCTGGGTTCAAATGTTAATGATGCTTAGATAACGACGACAATATATTATTCAAAAATAAATAAATAAAATAAAACCCTCGTTCATCGAGGTAGCCGTATTACGAAAAGGTATGTCCGGCAAGAACCGTGAGCGGTTCTAAATTGTATTTAAATTTATCTTAAAATTATTTTTATATACATTTGTGATAGATTATAAATATTTGTATTTGTTTTGTATAATACAAAACACAATAATTAAAAAATAGAATAGTACGTTTGTTCCATTAAAATTTAATAAAATAATAATCCTCCACACCCTACTACATGTTCTGAATAGTGTATAATATAGTTTAATATTTTATCAATATTTTTATGTATATTTAGTATTTTTTGTCGATAGTCAATTATATGGACATATATGGTAGGTACATCACATTAACCCTTTCAGCCTCACTAAGATAAATATTTTAAAATTAAATAATTTTCTTTTGTAATGTGATTAAATTTTACTCATATATCCAACATACAAAAAAAAAAAATATATATATTTTTTTGAATTTGGATGAAATTTAAATTTTTTATTAGCATTATATCGTAGTATGGCATCATTGGATGTAAAATATCAAATTTTACCTAAACTTACCGTAATTTCACAGGAATATGATAAATTAATAATTAGTACATATGAAATATAAATAAATCAACCATTTTCATATAATCAGTAGTGTAATCCTAAAAATTGTTTTGGGTATACTCACTAATGAAGTACAATATAAAACGTGGGGAACACTGCCCCCACATACCCCTGCAAATCATTATTTTCATCGTATTTCAGTATTTCAGGCGTATACCTACGTATTCATATTATTTTCTTACTTATACGCAATTTATAATTTCAACGTTATGGCTATACTTCGTATATTCCTGTATACATCCACTACACCACAGCCTACAATTTAATATGTATTATATTATATATAAAACTCATTTACATAATATATTATTATGCATTATTTCCTTTACGTATATATATATTGACATATATTCCGGAATTCAGAGTATAGAATTTTTTCACTCGATGGAGAAACTTAATCTTGTCCTATCGACTCGAAACTTGGTTTTAATGCAAGATTGTCGATTTTATTAGACATATTTTAAGCACATTTAAATAGTAAATATAATAAATAGTAATAATAATAATACGCTTTTTTATCTAATTTAACATTTTTCTTTTGAAATAATAATTTGATTATTTTTCAATATTTTAAAATATTACTTATCTAATAAATTTATTAAACCGATAAATTCGTCATTATGTCGACAAAATTTGACATTTTTCAAAAAATAGGTCGCACCCATTAAAAGTTTGATAACCTTTCCTACGAATATTTAACAACTATATAGACCAGTTTAGTATTATTATAATTATTTGGTAATTAAATATATTCGTATCGTCTTTGAGTTACATCAGAACATTTTATAGAGATTCTACAACTGATGTAGATAGTAGTTTTAACCTTACACTTCAAACAAACATTTTGAACATTCACGCGTCCGTTGTTATATAAATAATAACCTAATACTTCTCGCTCAATATAAGTTAAAACGATAATTCCATATTTTTTTTCAGAATTTAAATCCTACTTGCCTCAATTTCGTCTTCATAACTGTATTTATATTTTAGCGTTTAACGCCCCTTACATACAATTCTTAAACGGGCTTGCGATGAAATCAAACGAATTTATAATATGAATTTAGAAAAAAATTAAAAATTAAATTCTATGCGTACAATTTGTTTGTTACGCTAAACAGATTTGTGAGAAAAAAGGGAGAAAAAAAATCTATCGTCTCACACGCTGGTCTGAAGCAAATAAAAAACAAACAATCGGTATCCCAGACCAGCTTGGTTATATAATAGCTGGTTGTTGTTATACGCGAGCTCGGAATTATAAATCTCGCAGGATAACCTCTATACGTATCGTTTTATACCCGATACGAAAGCGATGACTGCGTCTAGTGCCGTGAAAAAAATAAATGGGGCGTGCGTTTTCTTATACAATGTGCATATACGAACTTATTGGAAACGTGTCAAAGAAAGTGGTAGTAGAGATCAAAGGTGATACAAACGACAAAAAAATGAAATAAAATAAAATAAAAACCTAGTAACTTTCGTGACGTGGAAAGAATATAATATATATGTATATATATATCACTTGCAATATCCAAGGAAATGAAATTGTATCATACGCCGAACGGATTGGTTAGAAGTCCTCGGTGCTTATATTTGAGTTGAAAATGAAAACAAATATCGATGAAATTAATGTTTAAACATTTTAAGTGACTTAAACTAGAATAAAAAATCTGGATGCACATTTTTTTTTTTTACATTCATATAGTACAGTTATAGGTATATACCTAATACTTAGATACTTTTTTCACACATTATAATATATTATTTCAGATTACAGTGGATCAGATATATAAAAAATTAATTTTAATAATTGATTTTTAATTATGTAAATTTATTATATTAAAAGATAAAACAATAATTATAATTACGTTTGAAATAAGAAGAAATATTTGTTTTTTATTTTTTGTCATAAAATTCAGAAAATCTACTCACTGTAACCTAATAAAACCGAAAGAATTTATAACATTGTAATAAATATAATTAAAAAGCTTATTACACGAAAAGAGTCTTTGGGCGAAATTCAATTAATTAAATTTGTAAAATTAAAATTAAGATGAAAATAAAAATAAAATAAAACATCGGCTAATTCGTTTACGGGGAACGGTTGATTATTATACACCTACTGGTCTGGGAATAATATAAAATATTAAATACTTACCATTTTACCAGTTTGTCACAGTCGTTTTATATTATTTTAACTACGACCAAATGTATTATATTATCATTATTAAAACATATTATATTTATTATTCGGATGAATAAAATAAATTATGATGCACTGTCAAGTTAATTTCAGTATATTTAAGAAAATAATTAATTTAATAAATACTCAATAATAAATTTATAAATATAAACACCAAAATTACACCATATTGTTTTATTATAATTTATAATTTAACTACTAAACAGTTTACACTTCATAACTTCGTGACGACATGTCGTATTTTTATGTCACGGAATAAACCAATTGGTTACTGTAAGGCTAGGTGATTATTTCAACTCGTTAAACTAATTCATTATATTTATTTTCAAAAGTTAAATATATTAGTTTAAAAAAATATGTATTTTATATTATAGTATATAAAATATAAAATAATATTTATTTTTGTTTTACCTTCAATTTTTATCATATTTTCCTATAACTAAAAGTGTAAATTGTTAAATTTGTAATAATTATTTGCAATTTTTTAAAAAAATAATAAACTAAAACTTAGTATTTCTAAGAAAAAAATAACCCGTTAATAAGTTATAGATAAGCTTATACTTTAAAAATTAACTTGTTATATAATTTAATTTAAAATATAATAAATTAAATTTTATAGTTTAACTTTAACACAATGTACACATTCAATATAAAACTTGGGTGTATGATCTCCACACTCCTAACTAATTATTAAATAATTTAATAAATTTTTAAAGTATTTACTATTTTTTTGTTTTTGTTTATGATTTAGTATTAAATATATTATTTTAAATATTTTAGATTATTGTGTTTTTATTTATGATGAAAAGCAAAGTAAAACATATTAGAAAATATTAAAACAATTAATTTAAGAAACTTGTATTATTTTTTTTTTTTTTTTGATACTATTTAATATATAAATAATATAAAAATAATTAATAGCACTATAGAAAATGTAGGCATACAATTGTATGTTATAAATTATAAATCTATTCTACGTGTTTTTGTAGTAAATCTATCTATAACAGTTTCATTATCATTACTATTGGTCAAATATTTTATTGTATGAAAAGTTTTTCTATATGTACTAAAATATGTTTTGATGTTTCTACCACATAGTATGGTCCCCAACCAATTTTTAAATCGGTGCATGGATGAGAATGACAAATTATTAATGCTTATTATAATTTACAGTATAATCAATAATACAGAAATATAAACTGGGATTATTTGATAAACGCCAAAAGAATAATATTCTACATTAATAATTGTAAAATAAATTTTATATTAACAATATTTTAGCTGAAAATCGGAGGGTTCTAATATAAGATTTCAGGATGCTAAGCAACTTTGGCATACTCATATGTGTGCCAATGCTTAACATTTACTTTTTAATTTGTAAAACCCCACCCTTGATTACTTTGTAATTTATAATATTATTATATTTTTTCGCTAGTAAATAAGCATTATTATAGACTGATATAAGTTATATAGTATTATATATACTAATGATATTATATAGTTTTTAAGTCTGTAATAATAAATGTACTAAAATGTATTCAATAAAAAATCATTATTTTGATTCGTGAATGTTATTATGTTCTATTTACATAATAATTTAAAATACATATGAACTTTAAAATAAACACGTATTCATTTAGCTTATTTAGATAAAATTTTAAAATATTAAAATTATAATACGATTATTAGACAGGTTGATTGCGTGAAAAAAGAAAATATCATAAATAGTACAATAATTAACCTAGATAAAATATATTTCAACATGAAATCTTATTTATTTTTATTTTGTTATTTAAATAAAAGAATTAGACCACAATAGTTTTATAGTAATTCGTAGAAAATGTTTTTCAAAGGAACATGGCAAATAATTTAATACCAATAGATGGTTTAATTTTCTGCGAATATTAATTTTTTAAAAAAAAAATGTATTTTTAGTTTCATTTTGAACAGACTTATTTCATGAAATGTATGATTTTATATGTATATTTTAAATAGATCTTTTTGTATTACAATACACGTTATTAATGAATTTGATGCTATAACTTTTCTTAAGTTTCCCGAAACAGAATATAATTAATTTAAATCACCAAAACACGTATCACATTGTTAATGGCGTCAGGTAACGATAAGTTTGCACAAAAAGTTATTATAAATCAAAACATACAATAACATTGATAACTAAAAGTAATATTAAGTTAAAATAATGGCGAAACTAATTTGATATAATAATTTATATTTTATGTTTATTTTCAATTAAGTTTTAATTGGTTATTTTAGAATATTACTATTAAAAAGTATTGATATTAATACTGCGTTATTCAATTTAATATGGTTAAAGATATAATAATCTAAAATTTGTTTTATGAAATTTATAATATTATTTTTATTTTAAAGATTTTCGGTGTTGAACAATATGAGATAAAGTAGATACTAGTAAAATACCCTATTATATTTTTAAATGTACTCGAATTTTTTTATGTATTAGGTACATAATATATTAAGATTATTTATCATTTAAAATAATGTGTTGAAACTTCAAGATTATGTTTATTGCGTATAGTTTACGTACATATTTTTTTGAGCCGCAACAATTATACTGAATACAATTTTTTATAAGCCAATAGAAGATACCATTATTGATAATTAAATTATATTTGGTTTTTATAATAGAATCATATTTTTGTCCATTTTAATAATTTAATAATACAAATTATAATGTTATAGTTCTAACTTCTAGGTATGTTCTAAGGTTATTTATTCCAATCATAAATTACCATAGTAGGTACTATTAGAAAACATGATACCATTATTAATAGGAATATTATATTACATTTTTACTATAATCGATTTTGTAATAATTACTAAACCATAAACAATATTATTATCATATTATGACTTTAACTCATTTATTGATTTTAAATATTAAAACAATAAAAATATAATAACGTAGATTATGCTATCGTAAATTCTATATCATACATTCCTATCAAACAATTAATGTTTACATTTTATTAAATGTTACAAATATTGTGACTTGTTAGTACTTTGATTTCTATTGTATTATTTGTTACAAAAATAAATAAAGGATAATATTAATAAAATATTCCACACATTTATAATTTCCCTTTGATTTGTTGAATATTTCTCTTGTTAAATAATTATATTATTTAAAATAATAATATTAATAATGTACTCAAACGTTATTCAATAAAACTGCATATTTAGATATTTTACATACTTTATTCTTTATTACATTTTTACAAATAAATATATTTGAATTATTTGATTTTTACATACCTAACATATTTTAACATTAAAATTAAATATGTTAATTTCTTTGACGAGACCAATATTTTCGATCGAACAATAACTTTCAATATAATTTTGTACAGTATGCATTTTAAATTAAAATACATAATATATTTTTAAAAAAAAATATTATATTTTATTAATTTTTTTTATTTTATATCCTAGTCATAATATATATATATATATATATTTAAATATGTATTTAGTTTAGAAGTTTAAAATGCATATTTACATTACCTACTTCGAAATAAATAACTAATAAATAAAAATGACATTGAACATTATAATTTATAAATGGATTTATCATAATACAGTTTTATTTGTACGCATAAATATTATTTATTTATTCAAAAGCGTGTCCCTGCCTAGAAAAACTTTATTATCATTAGATTTTTTTTTTATTTTGGAAGGGGGTTTTAGTTATAATATTTTATGACTATATGTTATGTGTAGTCACAATTAAATTATTTTTATGAATTCATTTAAATTTCGGTGGGTCGACCAACCGAATACTTACCGCTGTTAAAATCCTTCATTATAATATAATACGTTTGAATTTGATTTATAAATGATTCGCAGTTTTGCACACATTTAAATATTTTATAATTATATGATTTTTCAAATATGTGTTATGATAATAATACATGATTTATTATAATTTTATTTATTTAAATTAATATGCATTATACTTTATTATAAGAACGAATAAAAATAGACATTTCACATTGATAATTCATTGCATGTGGTATGTGTTCGCATTAAGATATTATAAGTTTATATTTTCGTTTCAACAAACGAAATTTATATTAATTTATTGCTACATAGTTCATTTATAAATTATAATTTACATGGACAGATTCTGGTGTTATAGGTGTACTTAGTGAATTCAAAAACGACACATTTATTCTGTCTGTTGGGAATAGGTACCGATAAAATTTGACCCATATTAATATTACAAAAAATAATAAATGATTTAAACATCGCACTTTATATACTACGGTTTACTAGTTAATTTATACCAATTCGGTATAATAATAGACTATTAATGCATATTTTTCTGTATGTATAAATTATTACAATTTTATATTTTTAACGAAGCGAGGAATACATTAGCTTTATAATGGTATTAATGTGTTTTTTCTCAATTATGTTAGTTTTGTATGCTAACTATTTACGGGTAGATAAAAAAAAAGTCCAATCACATCATATTATGAGTTTAGGGTTGGTTTTCCGTCTCCGATGTCAATGGTAATATAACCTAATACGTTTAGGTATATTTTATCAAGTGCATTAATTTTTAGTTATATTATGTTAGTTGACGGGAAAATCGATATATATGTCCAAAAATTACAAGGTAGGAGCTAATCGACGAGTAGGATATAATTTTTCAAAATAATGAATGATGAATGAGAAAAAAATCTCTCATAAAAAGTAGAAGGTAAGGTAAGTTCATTTATCATTTTTTATGAAACTAAACACAAAACAAAATAAACATCATTAATATTTTAAAAGCGAACATAATATTATATATATTATATTTTGGAATACTTTGCTGTGACCATAAATAATATACTATCTGAACTTAAAATTATTTGTTTTACAAGCTTTAATATGATAATATATTATTACCGTTTTCCGACCAAGGGCTATTACTATTTTAATAATGTATACAATTTTTAAACAAAAATTGTATATATTAAAATAATTTTCTCAAAATCCGCGTATATTAATAATTTGTATAACTCATACGTGATGGGATGTGTTATCGACATTATTAAATTTGGTAATATAACTAATATACATGTGGCTACATAATATGATATTAAGTTTTACAGTTATTACATTTTTAACTCTATATTAATTATATTTATACATTGAGGAAGGAGGTATGTTTTATTAAAGACGCAGAATCACTTAAAAAATAAATAGTTAGGTACCTATTATATATATATATATATTATATAATCGCAATTTGCATGTTTCGTTTAATGAATTTGCTTAATAGTATAATACTACTAAAATAAACAGTATAGAACGAATTACTTTATTAATTTTTATTACCGTAGTAAACATTATTATACTTTGTTATGGCCGTTGTAAAAATAAATGCGCGCTCAGACTGTAAAGTATTTGATAATTTGAGTTATATTGCACAGAGTTAATAACACAAATAGTAAATAACTTTTGCATCAATAAATTATCGTCGACTGAAAGCAATTTGTGTTCTACTTTAAAAATAGAAAATAGAGTAACTGCAGTTAACTGTTACCATCTTTGGCCAGTACCCCTACTATGGACACTTTAATTTAAAAAAAAATAATAATAAAATAAAAATTTACAAGAATTCATTTAATTTTATCACTTGGGATTTAGACAGTCAATAAGTTATGATATTTCTTACGCGGGTTTATTTTTGTATTAATTTCGTCGTAAAATAATAATAATAATATTATAGCGCAATCTTGTAATCTCATCCATTATCTTGTGCATAATTCCACAAGTTCTTTTTTTTTTTGACCTGTCAGCATATTAATTAAATTATTATTTTTTCCTTATTGTTATTATATCATTATTATCTCGTAAATTGTGTCAACAGTATTAATAATAATATATCTTGTTTTTTTATTAAAATTTTTTTACTATTTTGGCTTCTATGAACACGTTATATAATTAATATATTTATCTATATTAATTTAATCGTTGCTTAAACTATTTTTTATTTTTACGCAAAAACAAATTTAATAATAATAATATCTAAATATGTAGTTGTATTTATTTATACAATCAAAATATAAACAAATTAGTCCACAAATTTCCATGGTAAGCCCATCGGCAAATCTATCTCATTTAATAATATTTTTGCATCTCTAACCTAACCATGCAAATGTATAGATCAAAATATTAAATGTTTTGTAAATATCATTAAAAAATATTACATCGTTGAGTAATTTTAATCTGAGTTAGACGTAAAACTACAATAAAATTGGCATTGGAATATGATTTGTGAAAACATTTTAATCTGTTGTGAAAAATAAATTACATTTAAAAAACATAAAATGAAATATGCATTATAGCTTGAAACTTTTATTTTATCAGTACGCAGCTGTATTGCTCTCGAGGAAGCTGTAGCCCTGGTACCACAGCCAACACAAAAACGCCCACCACTTTATTCAACATACATAATGTAACTTTTATACTCGCACAATATTTTGTACCATAAACATTTTGATGTATTTTTATTATTAAAATAATAATAATAACAACATAATGTATACAATTTATCATTCATTACTATCTGTTTTTAAAAAACCAAAAAAATTCAATTCATTTATCCTATTAACATAATTATCATTTATTATCGATATGATAACTATAATAAACATAAGTGTTTTTAAAATTTAGTGAATAGAGAGCAAACATCAAAATGTATTTTTAAATTAAAAAAAAATACTGTTTTCGTCATATAATTACTAATCGTATTATTTATCAGGGTGAAAAAATTTCGATGGAGGGGAAAATTCCCACTTTCTATCCCGTAGACACGCCTAAAGTTATAATCAATGACTTTCGATGCATTTATTTGTAACTTTTATTAAATCTTATGTTTTACTAAATTCTTATACCTATAGGTACAAGTATCACGTATATATTTACGGGATATATATTAGTTATTTTAATCGTATGTGAAGTACATATAATATATTTTTTTATAATTTTCTCAAGTTTTTGATTTTAATTTATTATACCTATATAATATTTCAATATTTCCAGTTAAGCCTAATCATCTAAATGTTAATAAAAGTGATAATTTATTAAATAGTCAGTACTTTTATTGAAGTTATAGAGAATAAAGAGCTTAAACAGAATTCTTAAGTAAATGTATTCAAGAATATCGTGTTAAATTATGAAACAATTTATATTTGCTTTTAATTTTTGACAAATTAATCATATATTATTAGTTTTGTATATGAAAAAACAAAATAATACTTTTTATAATACAATATATAATAATGATGTATTAAAATTACAATAAATATATCATTATATCAATTGTTTACATTTAATTCACATGTTGATTTTAATATAACATTATGCATTATTAAATTATTTTTTAATATAACAACTTAGTGTAAGTTTATTTAAAAAATATCACTACAGTGATAACAAATTAACATCTGTGTTTTATTTTAATATTACTATTATTTATTTTGTTTATTTATTTATTTATAATTGTGAACAATTTAAATATTTCTAAAATATAATCATATTCGACCTATACATTAATTGTTTGTCAAATATTCCTTGAATGATGGAAATATTCATTGTTGAATATAATTAAAATAATTGTTTTATCTACAAACTATTTATTAGATGTCTAATATCATTTTATAAATTAATCAATTACCTATAAATTGTATTTTTAGTATATTCAATAACAAATAACGTAGATGCATAATTTTAAATTATGAAATTTAATATAAAATCTCCTTTCTTGTTCTCTCTTTTTTTCTCTCCCTTTCATGGTATTATTGAAAAATGTCTGATATTGATTCGGGTAAAACAATTTTAGTCTAAGGGAGACATCTAGGTCCTCGTTATTTTGTGAATAGAAATGTTTTCATTATAATAAGTAATAAATTCTAGTTTATTTCTTCATATAATATACTATATACAATGTTTGCTGCGTGTGTCCGTGCGTATTTATATATTTGTGAATTTATAGAAACAAAATAATATAGTAAACTTGGTTTTCGTGATCTCTGATTATATAATATACTTGTATATTATATAATATACAATGTAAACGTAACTATATTATAGTTAACTACTGAAGGTACATTAAATATACATAATACACATGTATATGATAAACTTCCATTTACCATAAAATGGGCTGATGTCTATATTTATAATATGTGAACCTTATAGTAGCTTGTCGATT
The DNA here is from genome assembly GCA_013282895.1 of Eriosoma lanigerum. Lineage (NCBI taxonomy): Eukaryota > Metazoa > Arthropoda > Insecta > Hemiptera > Aphididae > Eriosoma > Eriosoma lanigerum. Next base: position 2,983,261 of record CM023358.1, on the reverse strand, counting down.
ATTAGATATTATTTAGTTTAAATTATAATTAAGTTCGTCTTTAACCGATACTTATTAATACTTGAAACAAAGTCGAAACGTACGCATTACATAATTACTACAACCATAAATTGGTAAATGAAAAAATGAATTAAATACGACCGGAGGTATTTTATAATAAACGTAATAGATTGTATTATTATTATTATATCACATTGTTTAAATAATAAACTGTTATGTGCTACCGACACAAACGAGACAAAATGACTTTATTGTCTCTCTGTCTATATTAATATCTGAACTAAACGTATTAATTTTACTCGTAACATCAACCAATGAATATATCGATTATTCATGATTTCAATATGGACATACTCGTACTTGTATAATATTATATCAATTGGATGATCTATGAATATAATTTAAAACATACATAAAATTAAATGTTATAGCAAATATATTGTTTATAACGATTTTTTAATAAAATATATTACTTATTTCCATCGCATGTAGATATACCGTATGACGTATGGCGTCGTAACTATATATACGTAACTGATAAGAAGATCGCTGATGAAACATCAAAATAACAATCCTATGTCTAATAAATACTAGCATAACTTTTAATATCATTAAAGATTTATTAAACGATTTTAAATAAATAACTAATTATATGCTATACATTAACAAATTAAAATTAGTGGTGTGACGAACCCTGATATTTAAGCTCGAACCGAACTCCATAAAAAACTTTCGAACTCGAACTAAACTATATAAAGACTAATATAATATAATATATATATATTTTTTATTTATTACTAATATAATAAAATTATATTACAATTTAAATTTTAATATTAATAATTATGTTATATATAAATATGTATTATGTGTTATCATATTAATTAATATTATCATGCAAAAATACATGTTTTTCCACCAGCTCAGGTGACAGTCTTTGTCTTTTTGATGTGACTACTTGGCCTACTACTAGGTACGGAGGTCGGAGAGACGTATATTGTACTTATTACGTAAACCACAACCGGTCACAACGACGCGGTGTAGTCAGCGGTTCAAAATAAAATTTAATATCGGGCAACTGCAGAAATACTATGAGCTGCTGTAAGCCATGGCTTGTATTATTTCATTGTAGACATAGAGATAAAGTATTATTTTATTATTAATCTAATTACTATGATTGTAGATAATATTGATAATTGATAATCATAATCGACAATCGTATTGTGGTAATCACAAAATTTCATGGTGATCATAAAAGTAGTTTAGTGTATGTGCATTCATGCTTTATGATCTTACAATGGAAAAACAAACACTAAACAGTTCGAATACATAATCAAAACGAAAGTTCGGTTCGAATATTTGTAATAATAAGTTCGATTTTCGAACAGTTCGTCACAACACTAATTAAAATGGATTAAATAAAATACTAAAAAATGTCATATTCCATAATATTTCAAAAAAGACATGAAATCAGTATAATAAGAGCGTTAACATTCATACCATTCCAGGTTTCATAGCTGTGTATTTAACTGGTCAAGCCATCAAGTATAAATATCATAAAAGATAAAATATTTTCTTATTGTATAATGCATCCATAGTTTGTAAATAAATATTTCTGTTAAATAAAGTTAATATTAATATAATATAAACATTCATACATAACCCATTCATTTTTTAATTAATAAAGGTCCTCTATCATTATTCAATCACTCTATCAAGCTATTTATCTAATCATTCAACTAATAAAATTCTAGAATAACATGAATGTTGAAGTATGCAAAATGACTCGTTTATTTCAAAAAAATTAAGAAGAAGGAAACAGCCCCAAAATTATTGATTTTCTAATTAAAATAAACATTTTAAATAATGTAACTATACTTAAAGGCTACTAATTGGTTATATACTATTATTGTTGTTAAAGAGTCTCATTAAAAAAAATGGAGTTAGACTAGGCTAAGTGGTTTAAACTTTAAACACATATTTCGATGCACGAGGTCCAGATTCGATTTTCGGGTTGCCACGGATATCATCTGTACTCTGGACACAATTAGCCAAAACAGCTCAATCATGTGGTTGAACTAAAAACGTCATTTACTAGTTAACCAAGGACCTCTTTTTTGACCTTATGACGTGTGATTGGTGTCAGTCAGATAGCATGGCAAGTCCTTAGAAAATATGAAGAGGATGTAAAACTGCTAATTAATTTTAGTCTCATGAAAATGAAATAAATTTATTTTTATCATAAATATTAAGAATAGGTATTTTAAAATCGTGAATTGTATCAAACGAAATTATTCAAACTGCTCTATGTCTGTAAATATAAAATACAAATAAAATTAGATAATTAAGTGAGTTTGTAATTAAGTACAAAACTAAATTTATATGATAGATAATTTACAAGTAAAGAAAATACATAAAGTAATAGAATAATGAATATATATTATTCATTATTATTAAAAAAACAAATTTATAAGTTATGTAAAATAGTATTTAAATGTTGTTTAAAAGAATACAATAAATGATAATTTTGAAAATTAACTTGATATTTGTTCATAATGAAACATTCATTCAGGAACTAAAAATGATAAGCGATCAATAAACATACAGCAATCAATATTGTTATGGAGGATACTGTATAGAATATTATATAAAAATTAATAATAAACTTTATTTTATATAACTTAATAGAGAGAAAGAATATTGAAAATTGGATCATAATAATTATCTGTAGTACGAGAAATAATACAATGATAACAAAAAAATCCTAAACATTTATCATGAACACTTTATAATGTTATAATGTGTTTTTGAAGATGAAGAAACTAAATGGAAGAATAATATTCAAGAGTAGATCTAATAAAAGAGCAGTAGATTCAATTATATTATTAAAATTAATTACTATAGGAAAATTTTATTATACCAAACATTTTTAAAGTCTTATTTTTTATATAATTAATATAACTACTATAAGTCGACTTATTATCAAAAAACAATACGTAACTACATAAACAAGTTATGAATAAGTAAGAAAAACAAGATATAAGCATATTATTATTCAATAACAATGAAAAATGTTTAGTGCCATCCGTTAATATAATTCCACATAAGAGAAAAGAAATAACTAAAATTTAGATGAACTATTGAACTGTCTTTACTTAACGTTGTACCAAATATAAAATTAAGCTTATGATAAAATATTATAAAAATATAAATGTAGAATAAAAATCAAAAATTGAAAATCGAATACATTCGATTCAGATACAAAGAAACCGTATTTAATATAAATATTATTGAACTATTATTTATACACCTTCAACAGTGAAATAAAGAATAGCCCATTGTGATTAAGTCTAGAATTGAATGTCAGAACTCTAAAAGCAATCTTACTAAGGAGTTCAGAACATTCACCATTTATTAATTTATGAGTATATACAAAAGCCGCATGATTAAACTTACGTCTACTTACCGTTAGGGGAGAAACACCTAAAGTGTTAGTCATCTCATTTATTGAACGATCACTCTCGCCTAATTTATAAGCAAACATATGGACAAATCGCCTCTGTAGTTTATTAAGTTTCTATAATTGACCAAGTTTACTTGGATTACAAATTTCCAAATGACTAAACCAAATACCGTTAAGACCAGTAAGAACCTTACCAATGCACAAAATAATGCTTTTAAGAATTGTGGGTCAACGAGTGCATTATTATCTCTTAAGAAAACTTCTTTTATAGTTATTTTAAAATATACGCGATATGAGTAGGTATTATATATATCACTATTGAATAGAATCCTTTTTATATTATTATACGTTTTATATAAAAATCTGACGAATATTTTAAATAATTATTTTTATAAGTAATTGAATAATATGATTATTACTTATTACTTGTAAATTTGTAATAATATAGAGTTTTAGCTAATAATTTGTATGTATAAATTATTTTATTAATAGTTTTCAACATGTCAATACGAATGAACGAATAAAATAAATACGGAAAAACATTTCAAAATGAATTTCGTAGGTAGTTAAATAATTAAAATATGATGTTATTTATTTTATGTTTATTAATAAAGAAGATGACTTTATTTAAGGTTAAACTGTAGGTAGTTAATAATACCTAATTGACATTTTAATTCCATTAATTAATAATATATTTTATCTTAAAATCAATGACAAATGATATTTAAAATAATATTATGTAAGCATTTAAAATAAGAGTTCCCGTGGGTGTAATTTGATTATAACTTAAGTGTATTGAATGGGACAAACTCGTAAAATTGTTAGGAATAAAATAACAACGAACGGTAAACGATAGATGTACTTGGGAAATATTATAAATGTTTGCTTAATCGAAAAGCAAATTATCATATAATAAAGTTAAAATGTTTAATATCATAACCTATAAATACATAATATACCCGTTATTCCTGTTGGTTGAAAATTCAGAATAAAATATTGTCGAAGTACGAGTTGTATTAAAATATTGATTGATTCTCAAAATAATAACAATTTTCTAATCTTCGTCGCTATAATTATTTTAGTAAATACAATGATAGTCTTATTATATTATTGGAATAATAATCTTTCGCTACGACAGACATTGACGGCCGGAATCAGCGTCATCCGGTTGGTTCGGTGTGCGGATCTTGGTTTATGATCGCACAACGACATTACCGACTATAGTATGGTAACCGATAAAAACGGATAATTTATCCGAACGCGGTATAATACAACATACCCCGCGCGGTATGGTGGTAACGGTATACCGTCGACCGGGTTTAGCAAGAAGTTATGTTCAGCGACCATTGTGCCGCAGTCGTGTCACATAACTCGAACACAAATAGAGCGACGTTGCGGCGAGGGAGTTTCGTGCAGCGTTAGTCAAAGACGGGTATAAACAAACAAGCGGCGCACAGACGATGAGAAATGGAACGTCAGATGCTAAAGTGGTTGATCGTACGGGCGGCGCTTATTAGTGGCAGTACGATAATAGTAAAGTACGTATGTTATATATAATAATATGTTACGAGGACGACACGGGACTGTCCTCGGAACTTGTCTTATGCATTATCCGTCAGCACACAACTACTTATAATACGGCAATCGTGCGATGGTTATAATAATGTAATATAATATTGTATGCCTATGAACCATTAACCGTGCATTATATACGATCTCTTTGGCGACCACGGAAACACGACCGCGGTTCGGTTTGTACCCGCGCTGCGTGCAAAAGTGAAAATTGGTCGTTTGATGTTCGCGTGTACCGATGACGACGACGTTTTCAATTTCAATAACGGTTATCGATATAGTAACATGTATATGGTATATTAATAAATTGTTGACACAGGGTCGTATTTAGACTTTTGTCGCCCCTAGGCATCACGATTTTGCCGCCTAACCTCTCTTGAAAAAAAAAAAAAAAAATGAACATATAATTTTTAAAGTAAAACAGTAATAGTCAAACAGAAAAAAACGTACCCTTATTTCTATTCAAATATAGGTGGAAATACATAAGTAATAATATAACGAAACGCACAAAAGATATAAGAAATATAAAAAAAGCGAGAACGTCAATTTAGAATGTTCCTCCATCGATTCCTCCATCATCCTCCTTAGATCCTCGGAGAAATTAGTGGTATATTATAATTATTAAGATTTGAATGCAATGATATTGCATTAGAAAATACGGTTCTGAGTAAATCTCAATATATTACAACAAATTATACTGTTAATCCATTTCAAAATTTTACTACAAGTGTAAATTATATATGTAAATATTCAAAATAAATTTCAAATCCCTAAGATCAAAATTCAAGGAGTTATCATTTCATCATAAAAATTATCAGTCATGATTATCAAAATTTTTTGTAAATAGATTAAATAGTATAAGTGTAGGTTTCTATAAAAATTTCATAATGTTAAACATTTTTGGAAAAAATTCAAAGTTATATATTTAGCCAAAAAATCAACCAATCCGTTCCAAAATTTTACCAAACGTAAATATTAGCTATGTAAGTACTCAAAAAAGTTTTCATGTCCCTACGATTAAATTCAATTTCATGAAATAAAAATAAAAAGTACGGAAATCGTAATTTTGTCGATTTTTTGGTAGTTTTCCTGCTCCTTAAGAAAAAACTTTTGAGGAATTCGAAAAATGAGCTTTATAAAGTACCAAGATAATACAATTTGCTACCGAAAGTATACCATATTTGTGGTAATCGGACCATTATTTCCAACAAAAAAAATGTTTTCATACATAAAAAAAAAACTTTGTAAAAACAATACATTCCTCGCTCCGCTCAGAATTTAAAAAAAACATCGTTGTAAAAATAATACATTCTTCACTCCGCTCAGAATTTAAAAATATTTAAAAACCATAAATAATTTTTATATACTATACATTTACCGGATGACGTTTAACGTTTTACGATTATATCAAAATGCTTTCCGGAAAAGAGTCGATATCGTATCGTACAACGACGTTCCGGTAAATTTATTTTACCGGTACAAGTTCATAGTCTGAGCAGATATAAATTTTAGTTGTTCATAGACATTATATGAAGTTTAATTACATGTCGTTATTATATATATATTTTTTTATTCTGATCGGGTAAAATATGAATTCAACTGCTGTACAATTTACATTCGTCGTGTCCTCGCAGTACCGTTCACCTTTTGATAACTAACTTTTCCCCGACGACTCTTGTAATAATATACTACACCAGCTGCTCCTGTAAATATTGTTAACAGAGATTTACCAACGCCGCTGTGGAGTAAAATATTTTATCATAAATTATTGATATATCTGCTAGAGTATTGTACAATCCCTTGTACGTTTTGTTGTTACGTTTTAAGTAAATAAGTAAATATAAATCATAAAAGTCGCCAATTGTTTATATAAAATTATCGTAATAATGTTATGCATAATATTTCGGTACAACAAAATATTCAACGCAGAACCGACTGGCTGAATTGCTTATTACATAATATTACATTCAAAGTTACAAAACATTTTTCGTTTCTTTTGTCCCGCCATGCTGGGTATCGTCTAATTACACCAATATTATATTATTTTAAAACATAATATACGAGTATTATAGTCTATAGATTATGAAACAAATTACTTATGTTAATTATGTGACATTCTAATAATGTGAAGTACATATTAAAAACAAACTCAATTGCCTATTTGGCGTCTTTTAACCGACTTTCTCTCAATTAGTTTATCAAGCAGATAGTATCGTGCAAGACTTAATATTATATCAACATAATTATTGAGAGAATAACTTTGGTGACAAACATATTAGGGCCTATTATAGATATACAATTATTTTTACCATTATTTATTTTGAAATGAATTTGTATTTGTCAACTTAGACACGTTTTATTCATTTTTTGTAGTATATTTTAAAATATTGTTAACATTTTTAATATACATAATATATAATATAATATTTCATATTTGTTAATATACGTATATTTTATGTTGGTATATAGAGGAATAAAAAATTAAAATCTACTTCTTATTTGATATCTTTTTAAATTTCAATATGCCATATTAATTAGCTTGAAAACTATGTACTGTAATATATATATATATATATAAAATCAATATTTCTATTTATTCTAAAATAATCTTCAGCCTATTAAAAAATGTTCATTAATAATATTTAATATTATAAATATATATAAAATTTTCCCAAAATTTATTTTTTGTCTTTTAAAGTAGGCAGTAATAAATATAATAATAATAAAAAATAATAATAAATATTTTTTACAATAATGTTTGGATTGGTAAATTATTGAACTATTTGTATATATAATATATATATAATTAATGCTCATACAATTCATTATTTCATTCATTTGTTTCATTTAGTTTTTATTAATTTGTTTACATAAGTATATTAAAATTATGCACAATTATGTACAATTTATTTACACCTAAATTATATTAAATTTTTATATTTGTTTTCATTATATCGAAGTTATAGTTTTAAGATCACAAGAGTACTGAACAAAAGAATACATAAGGTTTCTGTAATCAAATTTTACATCATAAAGGTCTTTATTTATTGAAACATGTGTCTATGGGGAATAACGACAATAAACTTTTGATTTTTAGGAATTTAATCCATCACCTCAAATATTGATAAAATATACTTTTTTTTTTATCTCAAATTGTGATATAAAATATTGTTTTCATTGTAGATATTTATTTTATTACAAATATATTGGTACAGTTTACTTATTTTTTAGATTGACATACTTATAATTAAATCAAAAACGAGTTTGATAAGTGTCTGGTAATAATATACACTATTCTATGTAATAGGTACAAAATATACGTAAAAATCATGTTGAAATATATCATTGTAATATTTTAAGACAAATATTATAATGTATAATTTATGTTAATGTTTGTAACTTATTACTAATGTACTATAAAAATAGCTTTATAATAATTCATATAAGGTAAATCTATTGTTTTGAATAATACTAAATATTTTTCTTAAATTATACTTTAACAATTTTTTATTTAAAATTATTTATGTAAAATAATGGTCTATTTAGCTAAATTAAAAATATAAATCATAGAAAAACATCCCGAAAAAACTGAACTTATTGTTTTTATAAATAACCATAGTATTTACTTTAATTCTTTTATTTAAGATGCCTAATAAAATAATTAGATTATTGATTATAACCATATATTATAAACTAGTTTAAAATACAAATTATAGCCAAAATTTAACGTAATCTATAATTTAATATTTATAATTTACTAAAATTATATCAATAAGTTGTATCAATCACAAAATTAATTGTGTACAAATATTAATAAATTAAAAACACGATGTACACTTTAATATTAAATTGATGGTATGGTATTTAATTAGAAAATTTAAAAATAACAATGATTTATAAAATTGATTATATTTTAGAAATAAATATTAATTTATAATAATTAACATATATTTTCTCGATTAATTATTTTATTTATCATATAATGCATTATTATAAGTACATAATCTGTAGTTTAATATTTAATTGATTCTAATTCAAATTCTATGATCATATTATTCATTATTTTATATTATATATTAAATGACAAAAAATTTTAATTTTTATAAACAGGTTTCAGATTTTCGTATAAAATTATAGATTTCCGGTGTTATTCTCCAAGTAATACACTTTATAATATATAATATCGATAAGAAAGAATAATAAATTATTTAATTAAATTTTCAGTGTAAGAATTATATTTGTATTATATTAATTATTTAAATTATTAAAAATCGCTGCACAGACTAGAGCGAACAAAAACTGTAAATCTTCCATCTCATTGTTTCTCAGGATCATTTTTTATGGCTAAAAATCTCTTTTCTGTTCGTATAGGCGCATGCAAATAGCAAATAACTGATGACGGCGTGAATCGAGATCAGCAAACTAAGGTAGATTCTGTTAATGAATTTCCCCAGTGAACGGTATTGTAGATTGTGATATACACTAAAAGTGTGTCAGTCCAATTAAGTGTATTCCGATAAATTTGGATGAACCTTATCGTTTAGTAGACGTATTTGGGTGAGAGAATGACCGTTTTGGACTTGTGTTTTCTGTCTCCTGTAACAAATGACCACGTCACTTAGTCCCGTTTTAAAAGGGGGAGTTGTGATGTTAAATGATCACGATTTCCATTTCAACAACTCCGATGTTAAATGTTTACTCAACCAGCGAGGGATTTTTTTCTCCATAAAATTCAACAGACCTTATAAATGAATAACGTATAATAATGTAAAAAATGCATACGTCATTTATAATTTATAGTTTAAAGTGAAATATTTAACAGATTTATTATGACGTTAGATCCTTTTCGGTCGTACTACTCATTTAAAAGTTGTAGTGTGTATAAGTATTATTATTTTGTTAACAAAATATTTGAAAATGGGAGAGGTTATAAGAGAGATTATATATTTTATTTTAAACTAAATTTAAATTTTTTAAACATAAAATGAAATTTACAAAAAATCGACAGGTAAACTATTATCATAAAATATTTTATTGTAAAATATATATCGTAATTGAATAATTTACGAGTACAATTAAGAGTTATGGTATAAAAACTTATACCACATAGATCATAACTTATTTATACTTCGTTAACTATTTTTTGTTTTCTTCATAGCGATCGTTCAAATTCTTAATTTATTTATAGTAATATATATATATTCATTTTGAAAAGAAGAGCATTTTTATGAAAAAAATAAACACAAAACTCAATAAAGTATAAAATTATAACAAATTAAAATATAATTTTATATTTATAGTTCAACTCGTAAACTTATATAGTATCTTTTATGTATAAGTATTAATGATACTTAATAAGAAATCCAATTTAAACAAATTTGTTTTTATCATATCATTACTGTCACATTTATATCGTAATGATGTAATGACATTTATATTTTGCCGTATAATTTTGTAAATGTTACGTGAAATTACATTTTAAAAATAATTATTAATATACTACAATTTGAAAATGTTTAATAACACCTATAAAAATTGTTTTTTTAAAAATGTCATAAGTAATGTTTTGGATCCACTAACGTAACATTGTTCGAGAGATAAATCGATTGAACTTATAAGTATGACACACGTGCGGTAATATGACTGATAGCTGAAATTAATTCTCAAATAAATAACGATTAATATTGTGAGAGGGAATTGAATCGTTATAAATTTTCTCTCCAGTATATTGTTATCAAATTGTGATATATTTCATTAAATTTATTTTAATTTAATTCTCAAAGATATTCGCAACACGAAAGTCTATATAGACTGTTTAGTGATTGAGTACACTACCGTCAAATTAGATTACACACGAGGTATGTGTAACAGCATAAACAGCAATATGCGAAACAAAAGGCAACGCGCGTCGTGAAATAAACTTCCGGAATTTGCGCTTGAGATGTGTGACTCGTTGCGGTAAACCTTGGTGTAGCAATTTTACACATTCTCACGAATGTCAAGACCACCAGCGTAATACAGTCAAAGGGTTGTATTGAAAAAAAAACACCACACGTTTGTCTTTCGATAAAAAAAAAAATCGTCTAAAAATGTACATATTATCGCTGTATACAATATAATGTCAAACGATTTGTTGTAGGTAACGTGGGTTATTTTGGAAATCACAGATTATACTTAAACAAAACCTCTGGTTGAAAATAAAATGATATAACGACTACCATTCGACTGTCATATTTTATTACTCTTTAATCCTGCTAAAAAAGAAATTTTATTTATAACCTTTGGTGAGTATTAAAATTGTTTAAACGGCAAATTTGTGTTTTACAACTATTCTGAATTTAAGAGACTAAAAAGTGTTTTGTAATGAAATTATGTTAAATTTTCTGTAAAACAAACAATATTCAAATGCATTCGTAACGAATACCTGGAAATATGTAAAAATGTATCAAAGTCGACAAAACACGAGGAGACATGCTTCGTATATAACATATATATGTATTATATATTATATAACATTATGCTTTGTCGTAAATCAGTTGGTTGCGTGCAACAATACACGTAGGAAAAGCATGAATTATTTTTAAAGAATTTACGTTCCCTCCAAAGTTTAATTGCGACTCTTCGGGGGTATCCGGGTAGCGTAAAGCTGACAGCAAGTCCATTTGGAGCGGATCCCAAAACCTTGGTTAGGTGAAGATTTGACACGATTTGCCGTAGCAAGATAATTAACAAATGGTAGAACTTTACAGGAGAGCAGTAGAAAAGACATGCGATATGGTACTTAATTCAGTTTCCACTTAAAATAAATCACAGGACATCGAGTAAACTCTAAAATCTTAATAGCATAGAGTAAATTATTTCTCGCGAAACGTTAACCTTTCTATATAAATTATACTATCGTTATTAATATAAAATCGTTTTCTTTCGATAATTATAATTAAAACATTATTCAAATTAATGGGTTGCCTTAGAAATTTTTTTAGATTATTATATATATATATATATATATATAACGATCTACTTTTTTATCATTAAAAAATAAATACACGATTTCCCATATTTTTACTGACGAATAATAATAATAATTAACACTTTAATGGAAATATTTATAAAATCCATAAACGCAGTTCCCTTAATAACGGATTTATATTATGAATTTATTGTAATAAAATTACAGTAATATTTTCCTTAAAATCATAAATTAAATACGTGTTTACATATAATAAATATAAAATAGAATACCATTAAAATATATTATGGAACTAAAATGGTTTTTAAATCAGCAATTTATTTTAATTCTAAAATAATTTTCTATAAAGATTGCATATTTATGTCAATTCTATTTCTTTAAAAATATACATATTTTAATTTTTGAATTATTTTATAATTTTATATTCAATATTATTTTATTATAATTATTATTTATATAATACATATTAATTTTATAAATAACTTTCAACGTTTAAACAAATATAATGTTATAAAAAATAAATATTATGATGTATAGATTTAATGTTTGATAATATGATGAGAATAAAGGTAAGAAAATTAAAAACAAGTATTACTATAAAATGATGAAAAAAATTATTTTAATACGTATTAGTCTATTACAATTTTATTACATTCTAGATACATAATTTATTTTAAATAAATTATTATTCTATTATATTATAATAGAATTAAATTTTATTATATTATTCTAACATATTATAGTAAGTTATGTAATATGATATGCTCGTATTAGTCAAATAATTAAAATTTGTATGTAATAAAAAGAAAAACTATCATAAATATTGGAATTATTATATTCATTATTAATCTATTGAGATCATGTTAAATAATATTTAATATATTTTGTCAGGTTGCTGTCCGTTATATTCGTATAATAATTGTCAAATTTAGAAAATGAGAACGAATATCATAAGTATATAATAATATTCTCATAAAAATTTGAGTATTTATTTTGGTAGAAACAAAACAGTATTATTTAATAGTATCATTTGATTTTGTCTGTCACGTGCAACTACATTGGTATGTGTATAATGTTTAACATCAAAAATCGTCCAAAAATATTTATTACCTACCTGTGTAAATATACTCTTTTACGCATGATATTTTCTTCCGCCTTAATTTGCGACAAAAGAGTATTATAAAAAACGAATATTTGACTTAATATTTTATTTTGTAGCTATCTAGAATATTGATTTCATCATACTATCTCGATTTCGATATGTATTCATAATAGTAAAATACAGATATCTAGGTTCCAATGGTGCGATACATTTTGATTACAAACGGTTTTTCTATATAAACAATATTAGGGCTATAAATATATTGATTTAAGCTATTTTGTAGTTGAAAATTATAATAAAATTGAGGGATTTTTAATATTTTTCATTAAAATTGTTTTAATCTAATCAATAGTTAAGAAGTAAGTGTAATAATTGTAAGTAGTGGTAGTTAAAAGAAATATTCTGCCAACTGGAGCTACATGAAAATGATTTTTACTTAAAACGTTAATAAAGAACACGAACGAAAGTTTGAAATAAGATATTCGAGTGATTAAAATAACAGAATGGTCTTATTTTGATGTACATAGTTTTTGCACACATTTTCTTTTTAAATTAGTTTAAGAGAAAGTTCATAAATATAAGTTTGAGAAATAATGATATAAATATTTTTAGACATGTTTTAATATATATTCATATAAAAACAGTCAATATACTGATTTACATTAACCTATTTCAGTATGATCATGATCTCATAGAGTTTACTAAATATAATTATCATTTAAATACAAATAAAATACGATTTTATTAAATTTTTTATTAGTTTTTCTTTCGACATGCAACGCAGATTTTATTAATGAAGATAGATTTCTATCGAAAGTAAATGTGCAACTGTCGTTCATTAGGTATTAGTTGCAAGAGACATTTTTGATTAATTTAACCGGTAGAACTTTTTTTGAAATGTTTAAAACAATACAAGAGTTTGAAATGGAGTTTATAATTAAAAAGAATTTTGTTATAAACGATTACGATTACATGGTGTGTGTAGTGTCCATATAGTACTGGTCGACAGTCGACACTAATATCGCAAGTAAAAATATATAACAATACATTACTAAAAAACCGACAGTCATTTAACATTGATGGTTTCTAGTAGTGACCTAAATATATTTAACTGTAAATTGTGCAGTTATATGTAAGTTATAAAAAACTGAACTTTATATTTTTTTAAATTGAAAATACAAAAAAAAAAAATAATTACAATTATATTATTTAATCGGAATTTTAAATAGAACCAAAATAACACGCCTTTAATTTATTAAACAAATACTAATTTTAATGGATAGAATAAAAATTAATTAAAAATAGCTGATTCCTGTTAGGTTAAAAAATCTACAATATTATTATACTCGTATTTCATAAAAATTGTACTGTAAATAATAAATATTCATAATAATGATACATAAAATGCATTATTAAGGAATAAAGAAATATAATATATTTTATATAGTAATTGTTTCGATTCCTTATCTGTGTTATTCATAAAAATACAATTTTCAAATATTGTTTGCGTTTATTACATTATTATTTTTTATAAGGAATAAACGATTTTGACAAATTGACGAACTGTTAGGATAATAATATTATTATAATAACGTATAATGAAACAAAATTTAATTTAAAGTGTTTTCTGTTGATGTATCAACTATGAATTTATTCATGCTTGCTTTATAATGAATTTTAATGTATTAATATTTTCAGCGAGATATCATTATTGTAATTCTCATCAAGCAATTTTATGATAAAGTTCATTTGTCGATTAATTAAATATGTAAAAATAAACATATTTATCCACATAAATTTTACAATAAATAAGGATATTAATTATTATAACATAATTTTCGAAATAAAAATTGATTGAAACATTTAGATAAGTAAAAGAAAAACAATATAGTGGTAATCGAATAAAATAATAATTTTTTTATTTAAGTGACCAACGTTGATAATATAAATTAATTAATGTTTAATAATATAGAATTGATTTATTAACTATTAATGTGCCCATTCATAAGCGTATTTAGGATTTTGTCATATGTAAATATATAAAATAACTTATTTTATATCAGTTTATGAAAAATATCACTAGAGAAAAAGATTAAGGGGGAATCTATCCCCTATTCCCCCCTCCCTCTTGCGCTTAAATAGACCATTGTGCTCACTACAAACTACTGTAATTAAGAAAATTGAACATTTAATATAGAAATTGTGTATTATACATTACGTTAAATAATAATGTGTAGGTAATACATATCAATAAATCATTTATACTAAATTATGTGTGTATCAAAAAAAGTGTTAAAAATAAATTATTAATACAAGTCCTTATGTTAACTTATGCATATGACTCCTTTGTACCAACCAAATATTATTCTGTAGAATATCAAATTGTCTGTGTGTGTTTTTGATCAAAAGGTAAATTATTTAATTGTATGTTATACATAATATTATAGTATATACTATTACTCATTCTACTAAAATACTATCATTGTTTTTCAAAATTAAATTGAAATTCTTATGGTTACGTACTCCAACACGATACTCAGTTGTTGTCCAAATTTGATAGTAATCCGTTTTTCTATTAAAAGATCAGCTTAGAGGCACTGGTCGCGGTTAAGCTCTAGCCTAAAAGATAAAACAGACCCTTTTTACAGCTCAAGGTTTAACTTGCAGATTGCACAACTCTGTTTAAAATACGATGTTTGTGTGTCTGTTGTTTAAAACAAACTAGAAAACACTAAAAATAATCAAATATTTTTATTTTACAAAATAAATTGAAATGTTGATTTATTTTAAATAAATAAATACATATTTTGGATAACTTATATTATTTAAGTTCCGGCGTTATGAAGATTATATCAGATTTGTATAATTTATGGGGTGCTACTGCTAAAATCGTTGTTTGTAATATGTTGTTTCTTTCATAAAATATGTATTATTATTATTATTTTTTAATATTATATAAAAAATAGAAATCCCTCGTTTTTTGGTAGGTTTGTATAATAATAATTTTAAAACGCTTCCTAACTTTAAGTTGACATGAATTAATTAAATGTAATATTTAATTAATCTAAATACAATATTTTAAAAACAAATTATCTATTCGTTTATGTTTCGTAATATGAATTTGTAAAATATTTTGATGACGAACAAATATGATATCGAAATCAACTTATGAATCTTAATATATATTACGTATTTTATTATTTTGTTTCAAACTCAAAGCATTTCAAAATTTGTTTCACTTTTTTATTATTAAATGATAATAATTTATCTTAGAATAAGTAAAAATTTACTATGTCCATCATTAAATTGTGCAAAATGTAATTCTATCTTGATATAATTATTAGTTTCAGAAATTTGTTCATATTTAGTTGATAGTTTTTGGATAACTATTAACTATTGACAAGTTCGTATAGATACACATTTTGTTTCAATAGCGTAGGTACCTATATGCTACTTTTTTATTATAACAATGTGTAGGTATTACTTACATAGACAAACATGTGTGTACTTAAACTGTTACGTCGGAATAAGCAATATTTTTATCTTCGTGTTTTTAAAACTATTATAATTGAAACTTCATGAGTTCTAAAATAGGTAATTTGTTAATTGAATGAAATTATAATACTTAATATTTGTCATTTATCAATTTATTTAGATTTATATAAATAAGTATTAAAAAAATAATCTAAAGTAGATTACAATATTAAAATTACATTTCTTTTTTTAAATTTGTTAGTATGCATTATATTACATAGAATGTTAAAAATTATTATCGAGATTAAATTGTATTATTTAAATTGTATATCGCATGGTTTTTGTTTTGTTTTGTAATTTTTGTGATCTAAAACAACCAGTAAATATTACACTAAATAATCATTTCATGGTTGTGTTACACATACTTGTCGAACTCATTTAAATTATTTTATAACAATTCTGGCGATAAAATTCACAATTTAAATCTATTATAATTTATAATACATTTTACACTTTTATCGGATCGGCGGCAGCACAAGTGAAAGGGAAATTGTGGTTCTACATTTGGATTTTGCGACCGTGACTGCGTTCACTTCGGTGCCTGTTATCGCGTATGCTCATTTTATTTTGTACCGTCTCTGACAACAATATATTTCAATATCAGCCCTACATTGAGCCCTTATCTATGCTTGGAAGAATAGTTTTGTTCGAAAGTTTGGCCATCGGAATATCTCTTTTGAGATGTTATTCACTTCGCATCCATTCATTTTAAATCATATGGGAATATAGTTTGCGATATGATTTATTTTAATTGATATTATGAACTTTATAAAATAATATCAACATGATAACCATAATTTAAAATCATAAAAAAACATACTAGATATGACGCGTAAAAAACGAGTAATTCATAGTAATAATAATAATAATAACAATAATATAATAACTTGTAATTAGAAGTAATTTCAAATATTATTTTTCTACTCACGAACGGTATTAAGATGGTTGCATGAAAAAAGCCGTACTGTTTCACAATTTCCTGAATTAAGTTAGTTTTGGTGTTTTGGCGGGAAACGTATAGTACGCGTTTGGACTGTTTAAAGGAAGCCAACATCCTTCCTACAACACATCATATAATTTACGCCGTCGTTCGGTTAATGACCGTCCGCGTGTTCACAGTATTTTTTTTCCTTTTAGTACTCCTATTTTCTTCATAGTGGTGGGCACATAATTTTTCGGACGGGTCACCAATTGAAGAAGCTCACTTCGGTCAGACAAAAGCGGTGTGCGCCAACCCTCCGTAATTTATTGATTCGCGTACTGGAATTTTATAATGATAAGTTATACACACATTTATTTCGTTATGAAATATAATCTATTTAATATATCCGCATCAACAAGTGCTTTCCGTTATTTGAATAATAATAATAATAATAATAACAATCGTGGGATTATGTCGATTGTTTATTATAATATTCTTAGTAAGTGTGTTTTGTATGGATATCTTTACTATACATAACGCGATTATGTAAAACAATGTGATATTTCCGACAATTAAAAAACGATGAAATTTAAACAGTATTGCAATGTGCAATAGCATTGTGTTTAGCGGTCTGGTGATTTTCGATGCAATTATGGATAACGTCGTTAAAGGCCAGTAAAAACAAAAAAATAAGAAATTTGTAATAATATTACATCTTTCAATTATATATATATATATATCGGCCTTTGCGCGAATCGACGGGAAACCACCTGACGATTCACGTTCTGAGTCCATATATTATAATAATAATATTGATATGCGCTTGATCTTTAACGATGAAAGGAAGGATCCATATACGGATCGATCACAATAGATCATTCTATTAAAGATAATTTCGCGTGTTATCATAATTGAATTTCTCTGCACCTCCTTGAATTTATAATTTTTCTGCACCTAGTGAGAATAAGGGACCTTGACGATTTAATTCTTCGACATTTAATTTATTTTTATCTTACTATCCACTATATAATCGTCATCATCATTTATTTGTTTTGTATGTCGCGACTCACGGAGTCAAGTCATATAGGTCGGGTTTAGGGCGGCGGCGTTTAAAAATATGTGGACACGACGCGAAGGGGTGATGGAGGTCACCTCCGTCCCGGTAGAGAAGGCACGCCACTATCCGAGGGGAAGGCGTGCACTGAGTTTGCGCGACCGTCCGTCCAAGGCGTGCGCTTGCGTGAGTCCGTGTGCGTGTGTGTGTAGTGTCGCGGTCACATCCACACGGGCCACCGTACCCACCCGCTCGACCAAACTCACCCACACCAACACCCAAACACACGAACACAGACACACGCACACTGAAACACACGCACACTGTAACGCACGTACACTGTAACACACGAACACAGTAACGCACGTACACTGAAACACACGAACACAGTAACGCGCGCACACTGAAACACACGCACACAGAGTCTGTTCTCTCGTACCACATCATATTATAGTGTATACCGTCAGTTCGCGTTCAACCGAACACCCGCGCGGTCGTGTACGCGCCTCGTTGTCGCTGACGTGAAAAATCGTCGAAATTTGCGTCCGAGCGCGCGCGCGCGTGTGTGTGTGTGTGTGTACACGCGTACGTCTGAATCCGCGAGACGAATCGTTCGGGTACGGTAATTATTGTAAATCGTACCATAATATTTTCTGGTCGTGGTCTCGTCTCGTTTTTGCCACTATAAGCCGGCAAACGGACAGTGTGGATGGCACGTACGTACGGACAGGTGAAAATCATCAAACACCGTTTCTTCGCGTAATTTAAACTCTCGACAACGTGCACGCGATCGCAACATAATTATTTTTCGATATTTATAAAACTCGGACGCGCGCGCGCGCGTGTGTGTGTGATTCTGTAAACACGATGTTGGAAATTCGCCACCTTGTTCAGAATATCGTCCGGCACCGCGACACCGCAGTCCGGAAGTAGTCGTAGACGAGACGTTGCACTGCGATGAGACGTCGTTGCACGGACCAATCGGCGGGTGATTCGCGCGTAGCACCGGTGACATAACCATACTCGAAACAGCGTGAAGAATACTCGTATCCTGGAAAAAAAAAAAGAAAAAAAAGGTTTGTAAGATGCAACGAAAAGCCGATGGCACTGAAACTTTTTTTTCTTCAAATCTCGTACAAACGTTTTAATCAAGACATCTGATATAATAACGGTGTTGTTTATCCATGAACGTGTTCTTCGCCCACACGTTGGTATTCCAATTAGAAGTAGTGTCGTAAATTATGACCGGTGCGCTGTTCTGACAGTGTCATCCGATATGCCAACGCTACCGGGGGAATCGCAGGCTACAGGGTTGACGTTAATTTATCGTCTTCGTAATGAGTCAGAAATCAAAATTAGCCAAACATCCTCGTGTCCCGCCGAATGCGTTGCCTACCTCTCTCCCCTCACAACACCCGACACTCCACATCGCGCCCCGCGCACCTCACATCGCCGTCGGTAAAATATACCACATGAGGCGCCATGCGATTTGTTGTAGTGCATTTCATAAGAATTTCCCCCATTGACCTTCACCTAAAAAAGCGTACATAAAACATATATTCAATTTCGCATTTGACCGATTCCGGTGAAAACGGTTTTTGTCACGTCATAACGGTCAAATAATATATTAGTCCATATATGGCGTTTCTTTTTTAAAACTGGGGTATAATAGTTCCGCTAAATCATTTAATGGTCGATAATTTTCTTATACATTGTGTCAATCCACATCGTGCCAATAATAACACACATCGATAATAAACTCTTTAAATTATTTTACTGTCTGTATTATGTTTATTTCAGTTTTTTTTTATTCGGTAAATATTTTATGTTCAAAGAAAAATACGAGAAAAAACCATAAACTAACGAGACGATATTTAATGTCCCGTTGGACTTCCGCCAGGATCTTAATATACGAAATTAAACTCGTACGCAAAAATTCGATTTCTTATGGCCATTAAATAATGTTTGTTGTTGTCGTCTCGGCCAAAGAAATAAGATGCAATTTTCTGGTGTAAATGACTGACAACTAGATTGTATTTTATAATATAAACATACTTTGATTTTACTTAATGTATTACATAGACTTTGACAAGAACACGTGTAGTATTTAATTTTTATAAAATCTATATTACCAATGAATTTTGTCATTTAAAAAGAAAAAAAGGTCTATAAACAAAAATCCACGTGTGAAATTGAATAAACCATATTGATGTAGTGATAAATGTGTGGAAAAATAAGCATTTTTCATTTACGAACGAGAACAAAAAAGTTCGAATTATAATTTTATAATTGTATATAACTAATCTTTTTTAATTTTTCATTTGGCAAAATAAATTCAGCAAGTGGGATATGAAAAAACTCAAAAGATAGTTGTTGTTTTTGTAAAACAAAATAGCCGGACAGTTTAACTTGGGCGTTTCTCCTCCATCCCTTCGATTCTCGGAAAAAATTGTGGTAGAATTTTATATTACTGTGTTAAATTTTAATTTATAATTAACATTTATGCAATAATTATTATATTGAATTTGAAAAAAAAACTATTTTGTGGGAAACTCATTTGGATATATAATAGACATATATATATATATTTGTATGAATTTCCTTTATTTATCTAATAAAGTGCAACAAAAAAATTAGTTATCATAACATAATGAAAATTATATTCATCAAAATTGTAGATTCTGTGAATTTTGCTGTTTTCTGTCGTGGTTTTTACTGTTTCATTAGAAAAATATAGAATTTCAAAAAATAACTCAAATAAAGTACCAACTACATAAAAGTCTCTACTAAAAATATACCCTACTTGTGGTATTTGAAATATTATTTCTACCAAAAAAAATTGTCTTCGGATATTTAAAAACGGAAAAATTAAATATCAATGTGAAATTTTAAAATTTGAATGCATGCAAAACATATTTTATATACGTATTCAGGAATATGTAATAAAAAAATTATATTTTTTCAGCTTCGTGTATTTAAATTCAAAATATTTATTCTATAAAACATACAAAAATATCATATTTCCTCGAGTTCTCTCAAAATTTAAATTTTACATACTTATATTAAATTAAAATATACTAATAAAAAATTAGGACTATCGATTGACGATTTTTTTTAAATCTGGATTAAATAATTATTGATTATACTTCTATTAAATGTTCAAACCGTTAAATCCAAATTTGCAAATTATATTGAACATTATATAGAGAAAAAAATTATAAAAATATTTAAATTATTATAAGTATACATAAAATCAATATAATACCTATGTCAATGCTTAAAATAATGTTCAAGTTTCTACGTTTAAAAATGCATTAACATTTTAAAATAAAATATTTAAAATCAAGTTCGTCAAAATTACAGTTTCTGTGAATATTGTAGTTTGTCAATCATTTTTAGTAATTTTCCTTATTCCAATAAAAAATAATTGAGAAATTTGAATTTTTAACTAAACAAAGTTCTAAGTAAACCAAATTCTTTACTGGAAGTTTATATTTTTTTTGTAATCCGACCATTATAACCGCCCGAAAAAGTGTCTATAGATTTGAAAAAAGTACACATCATAGTAAAACCAGTACAATTTCACATCACACTGTTTATTATATTTTTAACCACTTTTAATAGACTTATTAAAATTTAAATAACCACATGAAATAAAACACTTTAATTATATAGAAAACGCAAAAATTGAATATCACAATTATCAAATCAGCAATATTGTTAAATTGACATAGGTATTTTGGAATCTAGCAAACATTTTTACCTGTTTTATAAAATATTATCTATTAGATATAAGTTTATACAGAAAGTGGAATATCATTTAAGTATACTGATTTTTAAAGTTACAATAACATAGCCAAAAACGAATATTTTTCTTATTAAGGATTTGGTTTCCACTGTAATATTGTCATATTATTGTTTCACCGTCATTACAGTATTTATGTTTTGTCAGCAAAATAAGAACACCAAATATAGTATTTTAAAAATTCATAATAATAATATAATAATATACTGCACAGTATAATTTCATAAAATGTAATTATTTCATACGTCGCTAAACGTATCAGTGTTCGTGTTTTTTTTTAAATATAATCAAATTTGGAAATTATATTAGTTTTATATTTTTGTAATATTTGTCAATATTCGATTTAGTTTTAAAATTATTATCTTTCTTTTAGTGGAGTCCCATATTAAGTACTGTTAAAATGTTTCTTATTTTAGTAATATAAATTAGAGCTTTAAATTTTGTACTAAGTTTATCTTTTTGTGGGTTACATTGAGATGTATATCAGACATAATATAATATTATATTTTATTTATAACAACAATAACATACTGTAGAAGAATCATAATTGGTTATATAATAATAACTATAAAATCGATTTATAATAATTTTGAAAAAAAGTCTTAAATTGTTTTTATATGATTTTAAGTTAACGATACGAGTTTTGAATTGTTTTCATTTTATCAAACTTTGAAGGACATTTGTGAGCTTTTTGTGCAGCCAATCGTAAAAATGGTAATTCAAAACTTAGCCAAGACTTTTATATTAATAGTAATACGCATGAAAATCATTTATTGGAGGTATCCTTTGAACTAATTGTATGATTTTGTAAAAAAAAATGAACATATTTTATTTTAACGAAATTAATAAATAATTAATTTTATCTATAAAATATTAAACTATTAATACATTCTTCTAGTAAAAAAATAATTCAACAACTACAAAAAAGTAAGTTATTTTTATAAAAAATGTAATATTTTTTTATATATTTTTTATGATTATTTTTATATATAATACTTAGAAATTTATAAATTAATGTAAATTTATAAATACAAGTGACATATTTATGCATTTAACTGTAAGGTACTTATTACTTATTCATAATACAAATTACTGAAGATTGTTTAATGTCAATTATTTAAACTGACAATTTAGTGACTTAGCATGATTGTTGGTCAATTTAAGTGTATTCCTAAAGTTTTCTATAACAAATGGTCGACAATTATCTATCTCTATCATAAATTATTTTTATAATTTAGTCAGGCAACCTAAATATGAATTTATATTTACAATACCTAAGATCAAATCTGTGTATCTAGGTACTTAATTTATAACTAAATATGACAAATTAATGTAATATCTTAATCTTGCCATACAATTTCATATTATTAAGTTTCTATAATACCTAATACTATTATCAAATAACTAATATAATTCAAGAATTATGTAGAAGTATTAAGTCCTAACTAAATATTTATTTCATTATAGCATATAATAGGTAATATTTTTAAAGCTTTAACCATGACCTAAATTTCCAAAATTCATTCTTTATATTGTCATAATATATGTTATTAAAATTTATTTTTATTTGTTATGCTGCATAAAAAGTACCTAGCTTTAGCTTTTAAAAAATATATATACAACTTTGTATATTGGTCACTAATAGCTATTTATTATAATTATATTATATCCAATGTTGTACAAAGATAACCCATAATTTATCTAAATAAAATAACAAATAATTCATTTTAAATTTATCTAGATGAGATAAATAGATAACAATTATTTTTTTTATCTAGATAAGAGATAAAAGATAACCAATTTTAATTAGATAAAAAAACAGATAATTAATATTTAATATTGTAGATCTAACGTTTGTACTCGGCATAATCCATAGTTGTTATAATCATGATTAGTTTGTAAATATAATATTATTATTAATTATAAACTATCTGATGCTTCAGTTAAAACTAAATATGTAAACTATAAATAGTGTTTACAGAGCGCGGTTTAAAATAATTTTGTATTAAAATTTTTGAAATCATTTATTGAATAATTATCTAGATGATTATTTTCAGATAGCCTATTTATTTATCTAGATAAGATAAAAAGATAACTTTATTTTATCTAGATAACGCATAACACTGATTATATCATAATTATGACGATGAATTTGATGTACCTAATATTAATAAAAATGTGTAAAATATAAAAAAAAATATGTAAATGAAGTGTAACTTTGAATATTATAATATATATAATAATAACATGTAAAATTTTGGTAAACAAAACAGATAATGATTTTGATATAATTTTTTTTTTTTTTCGAATAATACTAAATGATACTTATATACTGAAAATTAGAAAAGTGTTATTGCTATTAAACATATTATAAATTATAATACTACAATATTTTATATAATTAATTAAAGCCAATGTGCATAAATGTATATACTCAAAGAGTTTTACAATATTTATGCAATATCTAATCAAAAGGTGTATGCTATAAAACAAAAATATAAAGTGCGTCACATTAAAGTTTAATGATAATTTTCTGTTGTCTGTGGTGTGCGTTCATACCTAATAAATCACAATTAAATAAACAATTATTTTATATTAAAAATGTTATAATTGCAATAAAATCCCTTCTTTCAAGAAATTTAATTAATTATGTTTCAGAAAAATACTATAAAAATTTAGAATAATTAATGTTTTTAATTGAATAGTTATAATAATGCAAATTTTTTTTTTTTTTTTTAATGTAAATTTATTTAATAAATAAATAATGTTTCTTATGTTTATTTAACTAAACGTTATAATTAACAAACATACTTTTATTTAAAAAAAAAATGTTTTATTTTTAGAAATTTTTATATTTTAAATTTGTCGTATATTATTATTGAAGTATAATTAAAATAAACAAGTGCAAAAACATATTTTTTTGTAAGATAAAAATGTAAGTACGTATACTTAATTATCGTTAGTTAATGCGAACATTCGAATACGAAGAGATTTATTAGAAATCAATATGGAAAAAATGTCTATCGCTTATTCGATGAATGTACAATTATAATTGAAATGGCATTTTGTTATCGTAATATTATTTCACTATGTTTATATTACAAACTTCAATCAAAACCTTTTATTCCAAACATTCATATGAAATTCGAATCTTGGTTATAATTTAACATTATTTTTTGACGGGAACATTGAAAGGATTCAAATAAATGGTGTATATGTAATAAATGCATATAAAATATTAAAATAATAATAATAATAATATATATATTCACAGTGACATAGCAATAACCGAGACGTCAGTGAGCGTACAATTCAACGAATTTACCGAATATACCGTGCACAAGAAACAGTATAATTTTTCGTAATTTCCGTTTCGGTGCTTGGTAGTGAGCAATTTCCGGAGATCCAACCAAAAATAGAAACTTTCACGTACAATGCAATGACAGTGCAATGCTGTAATATAACGAAAATTGAATTAAACACCGTCAGGTAAAAATTCATTCTTTAACAACACGTAATAACTATCTATCATATAACACTACGTCGATCCCTTTCCGCATATGGTAGTGTTGTATTAATATAATTTTCAATAATATTATACGAGTATTATTATAATTATCATAACGTTTAGGGATAAAATTAACATTTGATAATACGACACTGTACACCACAGATACTATAAGGTAACACGTCTACTACCGTGGTGTGACTATTTGTCTTAGGGAATGACAAAAATGGTGTCTGTGATACCATTTATTGTAGACGTTAAAATAATGCCAACAGGTCGAGTATAACCTATATTTTTTGTAAATAATTGCGCAACGATAAAGTACCAAAAATTGTCGTGTAATCTAAATATAATTTTATGAGTACCGTGTTCTCGGATTACAAAATTTAATATCCTAATGGATTTCGTAATCGTTTATCGGTTTTGTTGCTGTTAAAAAGTTATAAATACTTTCTGTACTTAATATTATTGTAATTTGTCCGAAAATTTTATGTGTGAGTTTCAGTTAAAAATAATAAATCAATTTGTAAAAAATATGTTTTTATAAATCGAAAGAATTTCGATTTAAAAATACTATTTAAATTTTAGTCGCTAGAACGTACCGTGTAAATATCGAATCCCGGACACGTATTATTGTTATTGTTATTATTATCGGCCAATAGTCGCCTACTCATTTGCATAGTTATAATTGAACAGCAGTTTAATGTTATTATCATCATTATCATTATCATCATCAACATTATCCTCATCATGATGATGATGATCATCATTATCATCATGATCGTCATTGAAACCTCTGGGCGAATATACCAGCACAAGGCGGATTAACACACGGCGTAGCATGTATGCAATATTAATACATTTGCGTCGTTGAGACTATTTTGAAAGTATCATTACGCAAACCCCGGGGTCACAATAACGCATGACTGATTATATTATTATTTACATTGTTATTATTATATTATTATTTTGATAATTGACAAAAATAGTTAATTAACTATTTTCGTCATCTCGTTTGTCGTACGTTACGATTATAATATCACGCGTGCGTACTATACACGCTAAATTGTCAATCATAATTAACCTCTTAAACACGCATTTTACACACAACGGAAAAACGGATCTCAATAACATCCCTTTAAAAGGAAAATGAGAATCCCGCGTAATTATATTATATTATCGAATCAGTTGTTGTTAACAAAATTATAATATTGTGTACTGTAACGTGTTTAGGTTAATATCGAAATCGTGGTTTTAATACTTAGGTAAAAAGAATCACCGTTTTATCGAACAGTTTAAAATAATAATAAATAGCTATTAATTGTGCACGGAATATCGAAATTTTTCGATTATCAAAAAATGATTTTTTTTGGTGTACGGGTGGGAGTTAAGTAACATAATGCACGCTCAGTGAATACACGATAATACACTAGAATATTAAATGTATCGTATATATTGCAGTGGTTCACAAACGATGGTACTCGGAAAGTTCGCTTCGATAGAAATTAGAACAATTATTATTGGAAATGTTTAGAGTGGCACGTACAAATTTTCTTCATTTACTATATCTCGGACAAACAAATGTCGAGAAACTCTGATCTCAATACCGACGACGATTCGGTGGGGTTCGGATGAGGGAACGGATCGGGATATCGTAGCAGTTGTAGGAATTATGGAGTGATGAGGGAAAAATTGACCTCCTCCGAGTCGAGTCGGCTGGAAAGGTTTTGATGTTGGCAACTGAGGGGAAGGGGCAAAAGTCATTTATATACTAAGCCACCGACTGTGGGTCCACATTAGTCATGCGCCACCGGCTTTTGAGTTTTCCACACACGTTCCATCGCCAAACGCGATGCGAGAAAACTTTACCGCCGACGACGACGTGCCATCGCGTCGCGACGTCCCGATCGCACTTTTACCGACTGATACTTTATATTATATACAGTCATATCCGCTTCTATGAACCGAATATAAGATAATGTCGAGAAAACCGTCTTGTCTTTCTTTCCGGCCTTTTTAACGTCTCTTCCGTCCCCACATAAAAATATATGATAATATTGTAATACATAATTCGTATAAGTAACCACTTTACAAGGCACTGTCAAACAAACGGTACTTTTGGTGGATGCAAATAATAATAAAATATACAAAATCTCTGACCGTTTTCACTTATGGATGTTGATCCATTACTTTGATAAATAAAAGTATGTGTGAGTGACCTTGCATGTCTTATATTTTTACCTAGTCTTGATACGTATTTCCAAGGATAAAGGCAGAATTTGAAAAAAATAACCAATTATAATACATTTTGAATTTGGATTTATTTACGATCGACCTTAATAATGTTCAGAACATTTTTAAACATACATTTAACAATAAACGTCTTATATTAGACTTAAGTATTTATTTACTAATAACTTTAGGTTAACGTTTTCTAGTTTATAACAATGTTAAAATAAAATAATAATGAAAAGTGTGTAATTTTCCTTACTCATATTCACTCCCTAATTATAAGTTCAAATTCGGGTAAACATAATAATATTATTATGAAATTGTGCGCCATTCATGAAACAATTCATTACTATTATGTTACAAAAAATATTATCTCTTGTGATTTTCATCAAAATGTTTATAATAATATAATGAAATTTTTATCTCTAAAATTATATTATTCGTAATATTATTTTCATATATATAGTATTATGCATTTTCAAATTTCTGTGAACGGTATAAAAATTATATTAAATATCATTTAATATAAAATATGTTTTATATATTTAAAATAGTACATTGAATACATTTAATACTTCTTTTTTTCAATTTTCGATGTTGTTACATAATAATGATTAAAATTTTATTTTAATTTCGATTTCGATTTTGTTACATTCAATTAAACATTAACAAACAATTTTTAGTATAATAGTTTACTCTGTTGCAAAATATATGATTATTTTAGATTTGTTATTGTATCTACATATTAATTATTAAGTACTATTTTTATTGTAATTGTTTAGACGAACGTAAAATTATAATCACAAGAAATAATAAATTAAATAATAATAATAGTAACTAAAAATAAATATTGATGCAATGTGGGTATAATTTTACAAAATTAACAAATACATAAGTTTATAATTAAAATTTTATAATTTAACCTATACTATTGTAAAATATAATAATATTAACGTGATTCATATATAATTTTACGTTTATATTTATTAACTAAAGATAAAACATTGTTATACAATTACATATTTAACTATTTAAACCATGTTTTTGTTTCTTGAAATTTATTAAAGACAAAATTATTAAACAAAAATGTTATTGTTATCTACCAAAGATATTTTCTCTTTGATGTAAAATATTTAAAACAGGAATTTTCTCAAATACTTGTAAGTATATTATATTATTTATTATTCCTATATTTGAAATATTTTCTTTATAAAAATAATAAACAATTTTGCTTAATATTTACTTAAAAAATAAATAAACTAATACTAAATAAAAATTAGGAATTTATGTTACGAAGATGGAAGGGATTGAATCAATTTATTATAAAATCTAATTTTTTTGATAAATTATAAATATACGTATTAACGTTACTTTATTTTTTTTTTTAGTATAATTATTTTGATTTAATATTCATTAATATTTTAATATTTTTTTATTAAAAAAAAATCACCTTTTTATGTTTCTAAATCTAAAAATAAAGGTTATAACTATTTAAATCATATGATCAACCTTAGTTCTCAAACAGCCTTCAAAATAAATACATCAAAATTACGTACAAATCAATATTCTTTACACCACACTCATACAAAGGAATTTTGAATTTTTTACATATTTTATTATTTTATATTTATTTAAGATAGTATCGATTTTCAATATTAAGATCAATTTTTACAAAATAAAAATAATGGCAAAATAATTAAATACACTTATTAGTAATTATTTTTTATGGGAATTTATTATATAAAATTATTATTATGAAATAAAATTCTATATTTTTGTTATAAAATAATTTTAATTTAATAATATTATATCATATAATTATTATTTAATGTTTATCGTATAGTACATATATAAATTTATTATTTATTAAAAATAATACACTTTAAATTATTTTCTGGTACGTTTTTGTTTTTTAATAAATAGAATGACAATTTTGTATTTATTATTTAATTGTTCGTATTTACATATATCATGAATCATGATATTATATAATTAAATAATCTAATATTTACATAAAATATAATATTAGTTTGTATAGTAATAAAATAATTGTGTTTTTTATCTGTATATTTAATCGTTTCGTTGTTATTATGTGTCTTAAATTAATCGATTTTTTATTTATTTTCCAGTGACATTGATAGTTATATTAATTATTTAACTCGCTGGCAATATCGACTTTTTTAAATATGTTTTTATTTTTGTGGGAAGTGAGTTTTCACATAATGTTCTAATGATAATAATAATAATTAGGTATACGGTAATTAGTGTTAGTTGCACGCGTCACACCATATTATATTCATTACAACTATATACCCA
Source organism: Eriosoma lanigerum (assembly GCA_013282895.1). NCBI lineage: Eukaryota > Metazoa > Arthropoda > Insecta > Hemiptera > Aphididae > Eriosoma > Eriosoma lanigerum. Next base: position 2,952,783 of record CM023358.1, on the reverse strand, counting down.
CTGTTGCTTTTGTACTCGTTCCTGTCCCAAAACTATTAAACCGTGTGTTGACGTATGTATATGACCAACAATTTCAAACCTTGACAATAGGCCATTGCCATAATAATCGTGTTATTCTTGTTCAGAAAATTTCGAGTATTCCGACTGTATTTGACGTATATACGATATACCAAAACAACAGACATAGTGTCTATACATTTTCAAGTCGTAACCGAATTTATTAAGCAGGTAACCATAATGTAGAAGAATTTACGTTTTATTATTATTTTTTTTTTTTAAAATTTTTGTCGAGAATTAAAAGAGAATAATTAAACGTTAAACAGCGTAAAGAAGTGGTTTTAACCATTCCCTCTACTTCGAAAATAACCTCTCATGAGGATAACACTCTCATTTTCTGTAATATTATGAAATTCCCCCAACAATACAATATGTCGTCATAATATTATATCGAGAGGGAAAATGTGACTCTCCCAACGATATGCGATGACATTTTAATAATAATATTACACTTTATGATCGTTGTCGGACGTCATATATATATACTATATTTCCGCTTTTTCCGACAATAATAATTATCGGCATTTAGTTGCCGAGTTTTCCACCATCGCTGCCGTAAGTAATTATAATCATTCAATAAACCGCCGAGCAAATATTTCCTGCCCGAACCCGCCCGTCTATCATCATGCTGCCGTAGCAAGCCGTCTCGAACGATTGAAATTCTTGAGATCGGCGGACAGATTAAAAGTAATTCCGTCCAGACGAGCAGTTAACCGAGTATACCCTGGTACTGGTAAATAAGAAACGACGATACTGTTCTACAATAAAATAAATATAATTTTATATACAATTGTGTACTTGTGCGTATTTCAACGCGGTAACCACTCGACAATATTATCGTTATAATATATATATATATACAAATTATATAATATTTAAATAACGGATTTATTATTCGTTCCGGCACATAATATACCCGAACACGTAAATAGAATACTTTATGCACATTTTCACTAATTTTTACTACTATTTGTACCATGTACCTAACCGCACCATGCCGCCTCGCTGTTACCCCCGGTAGAGTAGAGTAGTATAATAATTCGTCCCGTCACTTTTTGACCCAATTTTTTCATTAGGCGCGATAGTGATCTGGGTTGGAAAGTTATGACTCTTGACGTTTTTAAAATTATTTTCATCTCGTCGTCGTGCAATATAATTAAACACTTAAAACTTTCAGCAGCGGTACATTTCGAAAGTCACTATAACACGATCCGGCCGGCCCGTCTAAATGGGTCAGCGCTGTCGTTAGAAGTAAATACCATCGAACAATATGTTGGATTTTATTTTATTTTCCGTTCACGAAGGGAGGTATCGTTTTAAAAATAAGCCCACGTATTGCATTATACACAATTCGTGTAATCAACGAAACAAAACTATTTGCAGAAATAAAAATAAAAACAAAACGCGAATTTCGTTCCACACAACAGATTAAAACCTAATATATACGAACAGACACTCGCGTTTTGTCCGTATAATAATGCGTTTAGAATTTATTTTTATCGTCAATTACCGAGAAAATCACCTTACGCCAAAATCAATACCGGCCACATTTTTTATGGAACTAAAAATAAAATGTGTTTGATTAAATTCATTTATAGCTCATGGGAAACCGTATACGATAGATTCAATGGTGGCATCCATATCGGATGTTATCATACTGTATAGAAGTTTCGGGAGGGGAGGAGGGGGGAAATTCAGCAATATAAGTTTCAATGATAGTGGGGCATATCAAGAACACCATAGTATTTTTACAGGATTATAAGCGTTCGAATGAAACCAATAACGGTATAACGTTTATAGAATACCTACATTTCGTTTTCGATTTTGTTTTATTCGCCGTTGTTATCCTTTATTATTATTTTCTTATTTTCGGTTTCGTTCCTGTAAATTCCAACGTAAATATGTTACCAGAGTTATTTTATTGTAACGTCACACACGTCGTCCGAAAACTAAAGTGTTTATAATTTTTTCTCGAAATCAGACACGACTGTTACAAATACATTGTTCGAAGTGGCTAAAAACAAGTATGGGGATCTTTGAAGAAAGAACGTCCCCATCTCTTTTTAGCTTATTATGGCGTAAGAACTATACTTCTCAAATAGTAGCGGTTAGTAAAATTTCTGAAAAATTAGTTTAGGTACTCGATCCTTCTGCGTCCCATACAATTCAAGCACCGTATAAATATAGAACTTTAAAGTGTGCAGACGGCGCATTTCGATGTAAAAAATCAAAATTCTTCTTTAATAATATCGATCAAAATAAATATAACATTAAATAGAAAAAAAGAACTAATTATACATTTTTTATGAAAATTGTGATTCAATAAAATTATGTCGATTCACGCTTAATGGAATGGAAAATTAAAACTAATTTTCTATTATATGAATATATGAACTATTAATAAAATTGTTGAGTAATTTTTATTATACGAGAATAATATAAAATATACTACACGTAATACTTTATTAGTTTATATAACGTAAATTTTTTTAGTAGTGACATAACATGACATAACAATGATATATTGTTTATAACTTATTGAATATTGATTCTTCTAAAAATCCATGGATGTTATCAACAGTTTACCCCTTTCAAAAGAATCACATATTAAAAATAAACCACGAATATTGAACAATAAAATATAATTACCTTAAAATAGATGCTTCATTTAGAAAAATATATTTTGACAATGTCTACTGCTCAACATAATTTTTAATTATATTTCATGTTTTCACTTACAATAAATTATATAGACAATAATTAAATTAAACATTATTTTGCTATTGTTTTGAATGCTTATAAACTTTTCACTTTTCAAAATAAAAATAATTTTAAAATTGATTTCTAATATTGGATTTTATTATTTACAATATTATTAAATTATCACTAGAGTAATAAACAATAATACTTAATATAAAAATAAATCCATTAAATATTTACAATATCCTTATAGCTTTTATAGAATTACGCAGTTTAATCTTATATTCAAATTTAGGATTATTCTATATCTATTACTATTCTATATTCTGTTTCGTATTATATGTAATAAATATTTATTTTTTAAAATTTTGTTGTAAAATTGCAATATGATAATTTACAATTAAATGCGACCATGTGTATACATGACTATAACAATTATCATCACTATATGTAATACATCAGACAGTGGATTATTAAAATAATAGAATAAATTTTATTTTTAAAAATGAAATGTAAATAATCAGAAGTCAGCAGGAACCAAATAATAAGTTGATGTTAGAATATATATATATTAATAGAGGTAATACACAATGCTTTCATCATTATAAATAGGCATAAAAAGGTGAGAAATTGAGAGAAATAAGAAATAAGAATGTGACAGAGTAGAAAACAGGATAAGACTATAATCAGATTCCAGGTATATATAGTATAATGTCTTCAGATTTAAGTTAAGAATTAAATAGGAAATATTATTCAGCAGACTTCTTATATTGAGAAGATCAAATAATTTAAAAAACTTAAGATTCAAAACTTAAAATTATTTAATAATCACTTATTAGATACCATCTTGCACTAAGTATTTTAAGTATAATTATTATTTTTACCTACACATTTTTAAGTTGGAGTTAGCATTTAAAATTAATGAAATAAAAATAAGTATATAAAAGTAAAAAAATGATTAAAATGATGAATTTTTATACGTTTTACAATTTTACCATTTTAAATTGATTTGTAACAATAGTATTTTTCATCATTTAATATATTTATGAAGTACGTACAATTAATAGTATTTATTATGTATATGAATAACAATTTTATCATTCTTTATATTATGTTTCATAGTATGTAATTGCACTGACAAAATGATAGTTAATACATTTTTAGAGTGTTATTGATCATTAAATGAAAATCTCAATAATCCAACGATAGAAGCTTACAAAGGAAAGTTGTTTCTTATAAAAAAGTTGCCAGTGGTAGGAATTAAACTATTTAATGTTTTGGATACTCTAACAAGAATTACTGAAGTGTAAGTATAAAAAATTTGCTTGTTTAAGGATTCTAGAATATTTTATGCAAGTACTCGCATATAAAAAGTTTTAGCTATAATATAGTAACAATTTTGTATACACCGATCTTTGAATTAGGTAACTTAACGAATCTTAGCAAACGCTTTTGTTTCGAAATACAAAAACAAAATGACTTATCATATAATAAAATAAACACCAAAACTAAAACAACAGTTTTCTTAGGAGTTGTAATTGACGATGGGAAACTTAATTTAAATAAAATTAACATAAATGTAATTTTTACTTCCCACAATTAAAGTGCTAATTTTATTAGCCATGAAATTCTAAGCCTAAAGTCGTGTAGAATAGCAACTAAAAAATACACTTAATATTCTCCAAACTAACAATAATGCGATTTTAGAATAAACAAAATAAGTGTACTATTATATGTTTAGATAAAAAAAAAAAAAAAAAAACAATATTATTGTATACGTATATTATTGTGTACACTATACGTGCTCAATGTTTATCTTACAGTAGATTGGGGAGTGTGAAGGTACGGTCGCATACAATAAAAATTTAAAAGTAAAAATAATCATTAATATCGACGGTTTTACAAAGGGATTATTATTTGAATATTTAAATTGAATTATATGTATTTTGTGATAATATTAATTTATTCGTATGAAAAAGAAAAAAAATATTAAAAATACAAATAGTTTACAAAGGAAAAAGAAGAATATTATGTTAAACATGGAAACGCACGAATTGAGTGAAAGAGAAATAATCCGATAATGTTATACAATTATATTTTATCGAGTTCTAACGTAGGGTTTTTCACAATATTATTATTACATTTCTTTTTTTTATCTCTACTGCGTAGTATATACTTATACATACTCGTAAAGTACAATTTATTGGACGTAATAATTATAACGAACAATAAACATGTTTTCGCGAAGGTACCGAAAGGAAACTGTTTACTAAAAATCGTTTTGGCGATTGTTTTTGATTAAAACAGTAAACTGTTTACTAAAATATTTGCTCTTATCACTAAGCACCTTTTCCAAGAGTTTTGTATTGATATAACCTCTTATTATAAAAATTATAATACAAAATACACTGTATTGTACACTCGTACTGTCGTAGTGTCGTGAAATAAAATAGATATTTTAATAAGTGATTAGGATTTAAATTTGTATTATCAGTTTTCACTCGTTTTGGCGATACATAAACTTGTTATCTAAACTAATAAGTATCAGTAAACAGTCTGTAAATATTTTGTTTTCCGTACCTGTCGCGAAAATACATTGAATGATCGCTGCTAAACGTTTATAGTACACGTGAAACGAAATAAATATTAAAAATCGATAGCCAGTGGACTAGAAAAAAAAAAATTTATGCATTGAAATGTTGTAATATTATACCGTCATACGTGTTCCGAAAACGAGCAGATGGTTATGAATCCAATTTTTATAAAACGTATTAAATTCAGCATAAGTGTCACCTGTATGGAGAGGAAAAAAATGGCCGATATCCAATAGAAAATTGCAATAGTTTGATGTATTACATTTTTATATTTTGTTATATTGCTAACGAAAATTCTCACATACTAATATCGCAGTGTCGTTTATTTATCGTTTTCATTTATTATCGGACGAATTACAACTTATTGTTTAATCGAATCCTATTTAAATGTATCGTAATCACGTCGTTTGTCTAAAGTGTTTGCATAGAATATTATTTTATTAATAGAATAGGTAACGTAAACTTAATGTATGTCCTATTAAATCATAATATTATAGACCTTGTTTATTGTACATAATATTATCGTATATGACTAAAACGATTATATTAGAACTAATTAATCAAATTAAATATATTCAAACATGATGTTTATTCAATCTTCCAAAATATAATCGCATCGGTTTTTCATAGTGAGTAATTATGAACATTGAATACATCCTACGACTTACTTGAAATTTATACAATGTAAACGCATATAATGTTGATTAATTTATAACAAATAACCGTTTATCTTGTAATAGTCTTTATCAAACATTGTTTGTCACACAGCTCGGCTAAAAAGCCCTTTCCGTTGGTCTGACAAGTATATATTATTTAAAATGATATTTTCATCTCGATATTGTCCGCATAGTTAATTACATTGGTTATCTGACCGTCGTTTCCATTCTAGTCTGTTGAGCTCTACATCGTCCAGTACAGGGCCGTAGTTACAGGGGGAAGGGTCCAACCTGTCCCTTACACTTTTAACAATATAGAAAATGTGCACACTTATACCATATTTCAAAGTATTTATTATTAACGTGGCTATGAAAATAATCATTTTTTTTTTCTTGGAACTTACTCGTATTAGTAGGGAATTGTTACGATATTTCAAAACAAACATATGTCATTTAGAGTTGCTTTTTTTTTCAATAATTAACTTGATATATTTATAAACTACTCATATAAAATATATATCTGCAGCGATGGTCCAGTGTATAATAATTAATAACGTGCAAGTTTGAGCTTTTATTATCTATTAGTAAATAGCGACAAATAAAATTTAGCAAATACGACAACCACAATTATATTATATATAATTATTATTTATTTTTATAATATTAGATAAGGAAAAACGAAAAAGTTCTAAGTATAATAATAATAATGTTAATTCGTAGACAGAAAAATATAAAATATCATACAAAACCAAAAGATTAATAATAAGTGTAATTACTTATAAATTTAGAATTTGACGATAAATTATAACTAATATTTAAGTTCAATACATGAAATATAGTACGAGTTTCGCCAATTTTATAATGAGAAATGATTTTTTTTATTATAGTATTTATTAATTGTATTTCTAGTATATGTACTGATTAGTATTTTTCATTTCGTTTTTCAATGAAAAAAGACAATGAAATTATATCAATATTTTCAATAATAAATTGTTGTTTATCATCTAATTTAAAATTACACTAAATAAATAATATTGCTGTGGAATTTATCTATATTTTAAACTACAACAAATTTAAATTTTAGATTTATCAATTTTATTATTCTGTCTTCTGTGAAACGTAATCTATCACACAATATACATTGTTAATCCGTTCACCCTTATTATCAACCTGCAGCATCATTTACCGCAATCAAAATATTCTAAATCTGATGTTTGTTTATTTAATTGACTTATTCTCCTATATTGTGCACTCATTTTGAATACAAATCCTATATTCATGTATAAAAAGAAAAGTTAAAAATGAAACCGAATTCTAAACTAAGGTTCTTGAAATTTCTAAAATAAAAATATTTATTATATCAAAACGTTTTCGTTGATAATAAACTAAAACATTAAAATTGCTAATTTTGTTATTTGAATTGAAATTATGAAATGGTTAATATTTTTATGAAGTAATTAAAAGTTTGAAGAATGTTTGATTGAAATTTTAATTTTAATTTTTTTTTTACAGAGGAAACTTATTTTAAATTTAGTTTTTGTTTATATTTCAATAACTCGTTTTATCTTAAATATAAAATAAATTTAAAAAATAATAATTGTACAATGATCATGCCTATTTTATTGTAATTTTAATATACGTAATACGTATATAATATGTATAGCACAATAAAAGTAAATATAAAATAAATTACATTAATTAATAAATAATTATACAAATTCCTATGAATATGTTTATTTTACAAAATACTTTACTAATTTTTAGAAAAAACAGTAAAGCGTAGAATAAAATAAATATATTCTGAATTTACATGATACTTGTGTTCTTCTATTTAATCAATTAATATTTGATCATCGTTAAAGTTTAAATTTAATATATTTCAAAAGGAATAATTATAGATATTAAAACTCGTTTTTAAACTTAGTTTTATAAAAAATTATTAACCACATGAAAATATTATGAGTACACATCATTTATTTAAATCTTATGGAAATATTATAATAAAATATAGATAAATATAAAATCTTTGTTAACTTATATGTTATAAAGTTTATATCCCTAAACTATGACCTTGGAATCTAATTACAGATATATACATTTAATATTCGATTTTTACGGTTCATTGTTATCACTCAAAACTTTAAATTTCTAAATGATTGATGACCATGTGTTGATATTCCAGAAGTTGTTTATTTTAGGCTTCTGATGAAGACGTAGAAAAACAAGTACATCGCAGATGTCACATATATTACCATGAAAAGTTAGGTTGTTATTTTGGAACAAAATTTGTGTACACACAACCATCTTTCTGTGCTCTGATAAGCATAATTTTATAACGTTAATATTATTTATTAATTCGGTTTGTATTTTGTCATATAATTTTAGACAGCAAAGTTCAACAATTTTTTCCCCTTTATTAAATGATATACGTAAATTGAAAATATACGCACATGGCGCGTGCACACATTTAAATCATAATAATATATTCCCGATGGGATTGTTGTATACAGTAACATTTCGTAGTAATCGTGTGCACACATTTGTCGTATCTATTTTGTAGCATAAAATTATATTCACCGATATAATGTCAGAAAACTATAATAAATTAGTTTATTATTAAATAGTTTAAGTTTTATGATTAGTGTTAATTTTTTAAAAATTTTTTATAACAATCATATTATTTGATATGTTAATACCCACACAAATACTCTTCGGTACATTTAACCTGTCGTCAATCACGTGTATTTTTTTACATATTTAGTCGCGCGTAGTGAAAACTTTCACAACATAAAATAAGTTTTACAACAGCTTATGTTTATTATTTATTTGATAATATTATTATATTTTAACGTGCGATTATTTACGTCTATTAAATTTTTGTATTTTTTATTATATTAATAAAATATTATCAATCTTATTAAAAATGTTAAATATTCTGGGAATATTTCAATTTAAATGTCCTATCATATTTCCTTTATAACGATTTTTTTTCTCTAAAAGTATTTCTATCATATATTTTTCAACAATTCCTTTAAAATGACATCTATGACTATTGTACGAGTATGAATACCATTTTTGCTCTTCTGCCCATCAATTTTAGTGGTGATGTAACCAACTGTTCGAATTTGAACTAATTATTACAAATTTTTGAACTGAACTTTCGTACTTTTATATTGAGACATGGATTTTTAATTTTTAATTATTGTTCGTTTCTGTTAGTGTTTGGACATTAATTGAAATATTCGGTTCGATTTGGGTTCGGGAAATTTTTATTTAACTCGGTGCTGCGAACTCAAATATTACAGATAGGGTTCATAACATCACTCAATTTTAGTTTAAAATGTTCAAAAGTTTTATTAAATTTCCCATTTTTTTCTTATGTATAAACTATAAATTCCGATACCAATTTGTATCATGAATAATTCACCTCATAGATGTCATTATTTAAATATTATTTAAAATTTTCCTATGATATTTTTCTACGTTTTTCTGATTCCAGTAATCAATCAATACGATATTACTCAATTATTATTTAATTTAAGCGAAAGACATATATTTTAAAATCAAGTAACCAAATATATTTTTGTATATACCTACAACTAGCATTCGTAATATTATTAAAAAATAACAGTTTATAAATTAATAAAAAATTTTAATTTTTTTTTTCTATAATCATTAATCATTAATAATTGCATATATATATATAATATGCTGTTAAAATATGTTTTCACACATTGACATGATGATCGAACAAATTCAACACATTATTTTATGTCGGAAACCTTATTTATGTGTTTGTTTAGTTGTTTTTTAATTGTTTAAGAATTAATTACAACGTTACAACAATATATTACGACGCACCATATATACTCAGAGTGATTATATAACATAATATTATTATATCAACGTGTTTAGCGATATGAATTATTACGATGTTCCTAGGCAATTCTTTAGTCAAAGATCGTGTTTACTCAACGACATAAATCGTTGTGGGCGAGTCGACATCGGTATATTGGCGCCCGTTCTTGTTTTCTTTGCCACACTACACACAATGTCCGCTCAGTCTTCAATTCTATTTCCGCCGATACCGCAGCCATTGTCCTTTAAGTTTGGGTAACAAGAAACAAGTTTATGCGAGCAAGTTAGTACAGCTCAAATATCCCGGGCGTTAATCAAATTTTCTCGTCTTACACCGTATGCCCGACATTCCATTTACACCGTCTTTGCTGGCTCTCAGCTCTGCGGTTCTCATAGTAGTTTTTTAATCGGGTTAATAAAGAAAAAATTACAATAATTTCGTATCGAGTACGGAGATCTTAAGTTCACGTTTGCAAGCAGCAACATTATTGTGTTATTGTACGTTTAAATAATTAAATTCCAATACCGGCGTACGTTTATTCGTAACACACGACAGTATAGTGTATATCTATTATGAAAACGATATTTATTTTTCTTCGTTCTAATAATTACGACATTTTTTTTTTTTTGATCGATTTATTTATTGATTTTTTTGGTTTACCGCACGAAATGTATCGTGTTTTAGATTCCGCGAATTTCCCATCACCAAAGCCCGTTGTTCGTTGAAATAATAATAATAATATAAACTTGGACTATATGAAATTGTACTGTAGTAACGAAATTACACGAGGGAATTTATAAAGACGGACAATACTCAAATCGTAAAACTTGGACAAAAGAAACTAGTTTCAGTATTGTGTTACGTCGTAGTTTAATCAAATTAACGGTGAAAGTCAAGACACGAAATGTATCTTATACGCGTAATAAAACTTCAGTACGTATCTCAAAATGAGAAGATTGAAAAAATATAACATTTTTACAATAGAGACTTATTGTAATATATTCATAAAAATATAGATACTTTTATTATTCGATTTTTTTTTTTTTTTGCTTTTTTATACTATAAAGTCATTAATTTTAGATTCAATGAAGAATAGAATAACTTTAAAAAGTTTTTTTTATATATATATATATTGATTTTTAATTAATCATTAATTAAAATGTTAATCAAAATATGTACTGTTGGTTAGTTTATTTTAATTATACAATTCATGGAAAATGTATAATTTACATAACATTAGAGGTAAAAGCATACGTGCAATTTAAATCTGGTAACAATTTTATAAGTATAAAAGACGACAATTCCCTTTCGTAAAAATGTTAATTATACGTTAAAAAAAACAATTTTTTATTCAGTATTAAACTTTTATACTACATGTGATAAATCTAATTTATATTTCAGTCAAAATACAAAAACATCAAATAGATTTTAATAGACTTTCCAATTATTTTCCATGCTAAGCTTTTCATATGTATAATATGATATATAGCGTATAATAAAATATATTAATACAGAGATGCATAATTTAAAAATTGTATTAAATTTCAAATACATTGAATTTTTTATAATTTGAATTTAGGTTAAAAAACCTTTTTATGAATAACAAAATTAAATTGTTTATAATTTTAAATAAAAGACTAACACACTATTTTAAAGTAAAAATATGATATAGGTTTACGTTAAATATGTTGTGCACAAATTAAATCATTAAAATATATGTATCACATAATTCAAATCAATGACTAATATTTATAAAAAACAACATTATTAATATCATAAATAGGTACGTACCTAAAATAATTCTATTTCATAATTTCATTAACGGATTTCAAATTTAAAACCGTATAATTAAATAAAGTTATATTTTATTATGAAATTATATTAGGGTATATGTAAATAGAGTTGAGAAGTTATAAATTAAAGTATAAATTAGTCCATAATTAAGTATAGTAATAAAATGTAATCAACGTAATCCGTTTGCAAAATGCAATTCTTGATTGAATTATCTACGTGTTAATTGAATTTCAATTATACAATTACATATAATCATATACTTTCTACATAAATTTGTGCATTGTTGTCAAAACGATTTGACCGGTTTTTTTTTGCAAATAGGATGTTTGTACGGATAAAAAATACATAAGAATTGGAATAATATTCAATTTTAATTTTATTACTTTATACATTTAATAATATTAGAACAAAGAAGTTTAAATACATGCGAACCACAAATCATATCGCACCACGTTAATAAATATTTAAATGTGTATTATTTTATAGAGTCATATAGCAATGTACATATTATAATATTTTTACGGAACGGTAACAATTCATTATTTAAATATAAATCATAAATATGTTCCTTTATTTTTTTAAAAAATTTAAATAAAAACTTTATATCTACGTAATTGATCATGTAAAATTACTACAGGTTAATAAAGTCGTTTTTATTTATTTATTAATTACGTTTTACTGTTTTATTTATAAATTTGTTTATTGTGACTTTTTTTGAAATGGATAAGTAAAAAAATATGAAAAGCACCTATTTTCTTATTTATTTCCGGATGATTTAGATAGTTAAGCAAGATTTTGGTCAAAACTGTATTTATTTATTTTTTCAAGACACAAATATTTCCCAAAAGTGCAATGATTCCAAGCTTTAATAATACTTTTTTTTTTTTTTTTTTTTTTTTTTTATTATATATCAGATTATTTTTACATTTAGATTTATTTACAATGATATTCATATTTTTGTCATAAGATAAATCTCATTTTAAATTATGTATTTTATTGTTCTCTAAACGGATTGATAACTCTAAAGTTCATAATTTTGAGATAATAGTTTAGTTTTAACAATATTTAAATATTCGAACTATTATTCAGCTCTCCGTTTACAGAGTATCATAAATTATTGTTGATAAAAGACGTCATGACATTCATAATTCATAAATTAATTATTATTTTAAAAGTCAGACCCAGCGTGATTATTATGGGATATCCGACTAAAAAAACGTTCCGGCTGGATGTTACCACAACAATAGAAAAAAAAAATATTATTGGAATACGTAAGTGAAGTATAGGAAAAAACAAGTATAATGATGATAACGAAAAGCAAAACAAATATTAGGTTTAAGTTAAAAAAATTGTTATAAAATATAGCAATTATTTTAAGTTCATTAATGACAAAGTGTTTAAATATATTTTAAATAACTTGTAAACTAATAAACATTTTTTAATGATGTTTTCAATGATTAAATTATTCAAAAAATTACATAATTTAAAATATTTCATCGGTGTTATATTTTAAAAATATACAGAACGAAATGAATACTGAAATGTTTCAATTATATGTGTTGATCTAAAGACTGTAGCCAGACTCAATTTTCAGTGGAATTTTAATTTTACTATTATAATAATTTATTTATTACTTAAAATTATAAAACAACTTTTTTAATAATTTTAAAATTTTGGAGTATCTGAACCTCTAAAATCACCCTCAAATAGGAACCTGCAGGTTATGTGCCTTGAAATATGTAATAAATTAAAAAAATAGATTCTCATTAAACAATTGGTTTTTTCAAATTTATGATTTTACAATACAATTGAAAAAAACTACCCAAAAAAATTTCATGTAAACATGTAAGTTTATAAGAACATTTAAATGTACATAGTTTTTTTTTCTTTAATAACCTGATTTTATTTAAAACATAAATCTGAAACCATAAATATTATTAAACATATGTACACCACAGGACCTTTGACAAATTATGATCACATAATGATTGTTATGTTCTATAACATAAACCGTGATAATTGATGGCCGAATAATATTTTATCGGGTGGATAGTCATTTTATAAATAAAAATAATTTTTTACGATCAAATAATCATAAATTAAAATATTATTTAAATGACTTAAGGTACCTACAATCGAATTAAAATTTAAATATGGTTTATTAAAATTAAACACATATTAACTTTTATAAATAAATGTAATATTATAATATTATTGTGTTCCACCCCAAAGCAGTAATGTTGCCAAAGATATTATTTAGTGTTTTAGTCATTGCTGAAAAATAATTATGTAAATTTGATTATATACAACGTACCATTTTATATTATGTGACCCACATGCCCGTATGTAACATTCTGTCATTCTGATACTTGGTTGGTGTTTAATAAACTCATTAAAAATAGCAGCCTTCACTGTCTATCCTAATAATTATACTTATGAATTATATGACGCATATATTATAAATAAATTATAAAATTTATAAACATATGAATTTTTGATTGAAATTTATACGTAAACAACGTAATAACACGAAGTTATTTTTTAACTAATAGTCATAGACATCGTCACTAAAAAGAGGTCATAACTATTGATTTAATGCATTTAATATAAGATATTAATTAATAATAACAATATTATTTATGATCATTTTTATAACCTACTCTTATAATGGTACTATAACAATGAAAATTACTTACTTTCTACTTATACTTGAATATTATTTATAACTATTAGCAATTTAATTGAATCTATTACTCTAAATTTTCTTAACCTAAAATAATAAATTTGACTAGTTTTATGACTTATAATTTACTTGAATTTTTTAACAAATTTTAACTATCGAAATACTAAGTTATTTTAAGTTACATAAACTTGTACTTTCTTAAATAGGCTTAAACTTGAAGAATTTTTATTTTTGTATGTATCAAAAGAACCATATTGAATTCATTAAAATCATACATTTAATTGATTTTACTACGGGAAAATTATTTTTAAGTGAATATAATACGAGTAACATTTATGATATACGTTAAAAATAATACTAAAATATTATTTCTTATGTAACATATCAGACTGTAAAATATTGTTTGATATCATATTTATTCGATTAAGTTATTTTTTTAAAATAAATTTACAAGAGATGGCAAAAAGGTATTAGATATTTTAAATGTAATGTCAAAAGAATATGTTTATGGTTTTGTTTCAATTAATTTTATAAATATAAATAATGAAAATTTATTTTTTTTCATCTTCATGTGAATAGAAAAAAAAACAGATTTGAAATTATTGTATAAATCTCGACATTAAATTACTTTTACTATAATGTTAATTCATATCTAATAGAAAATAGTAACGTAATAAAGGTTAATTTACTTATCTATTGTTTTGTAATTATATTATATTCTATTATATTATATCTATTGTATTATATATAATATGGAGATCAAAAAATTAAAATGATACTATTTTCGTTCGTCTCGCTATTAGAAACGATTATTTTTTCTTTCGCAATGAGCATAATAATTCAAATACAACACGTTTCAGCAGTGTTATATATTCTTTTTTATTCCATCAGAAAAACTAGATTCTGCTCATAACTCATATACTATCCGGGCTGTAATAATATTGATAGTCTATATAAATAATACGAGTAAAGTTTTAATGCAAGTTGTTACAAAGTAAATGTATTTCTATGAGTGGTATATTTATTATTATTGTGCATTTTATGTTAAAAAAAACATATAATACTATTTACGTCTAATAAATTGATTGCGCATCATTTTACGATAAATGTATTGGAAACAATATAATATACATACATACGGTGTTGGTTTATTGCATATTAAAAATAAATTCAATCATTTGTTTAAAAATATATTCCTTTATTTGGTATTTGAAGGACTTAATATCATTTGTAAACCTTATAGTACCTATAGTACCTTTTTAATTTTGTCGTAAAAATAAAAATAAAATAATAAATAGTTCAATCGATATTGATAAATGTGGTTTTTTATTTTTCTACTATTATTATTCATCAGCACGGGTAATTTAAACTCTTACAACTCGATTTTTTAAACGATTTCCCAACAAGCAGTAACCGTAACTGTAATAACAGCGAAAGAAACGATTAGAATAATATCACATCAATAACAAGTAACATTGAATAATATTTCAAACCATCTGAAACTATCACCATTATCCACAATACGTAATGAATTTCTATCCAATTACCAAAGAACATTTGTCTACTCAGTTTTCTCATGCATTATAAATTAATATAAATAAAACATTTTAATAAGTATATTGTATAATTTATTATTATAGTAAAAACGTTAAAAATAGCAATGATAATTATCTAAAGAAAAATTATAACTGTTTTGAGAACATATTGTTATTAAAATAAAATTTGTATGCTTCTTAAATCCGACAGTAATACAATTAAGTAGATATCATATAATACTAATGTAATTCACATATTATTTAACTCATTTTTAACTCATAATTTAGTTTAATAAAAATTGTATAGTTTTTACATTTTATTGAAAATTTAATAATTGATAATAATTTTGTAGATTATTTTATTACATCTAGAACCGTACAATTTATATAATTATTAAAATATAAAAATTCGATTTAGTCGAATGTTTTGTGCTTTTATTTATGTTTTACTTGAAATTGTTATAAAATTGTCTAACAGTTATTTGATATTTAAAATTTTTTCGTTAAAAAAAATATAGAATAAATTAAATAATAAAAATAAAAAAAAAGATCAATCTACTCAATTTCTAGTACCCGGAGGTACGGCTTAAACTTGATCGACTGATCATAAATGGTTGATTATTATTAATTTTTTAACAACGAATGGAGGAGGAGTTCTACAAACTTTTAGTGAAGTTTAGAAGTATAAGGTAAGGGTTAAAAACATTTCAATGCTATGATAATATAATTAGGAAAATTAGATTGTAATATTAACTAAGTATTAAATTATTTTGGCTATATTATTTATATTACCTATTTATTCAATTAAGATATGAATTTGAAACTATTTAAATATAACTTATATTATATAACTGAATTATTTGCTAATTGAATTGTTATGCAAATAAAAGTTGATCAAAGATTTTATCACTAAATAAAACGTAATTTATCATATTATAATGGAATTCCATTTAATGTATTAACGACATATTTATTAATAAAAATTTTAATTTAAAACACTAAATATAAATAAACCTATAGTTGCATTCCTTTTTGTTTACTATTTATGCATACGTCAGTTTTAAATAATTAACCAACAATGATTATGTATTATAATATTGTTTAATGAACATCGTTAGTTTGACGTTAATTTATGTACCTACATCAATTTCCGTTTAAATTTCGTGTACATCAAATAGATACAATTCACTACTTATATTTTGATACTCATTGTGTTGTTTATAATATCAATAATTAAAAACGTTAATAAATAGTTATGAAAGCATAGAATATATTTTATAGTCAATCTATTCGATTAAATATGATATTCGGCGATTTGTATCGTAGCGGTTTTGAATGAAATGCACAATTTTAATTAGCTACATAAAACGAAGAGTGAACTAATTTTAAATATTCACGTATTTTAGGGTTTAATTGATAATAAAATTACTGAAAAAGAAATATATTCTATGACTATTTCGTAATTAATATTTTTTTATAATAAACATTATATTTTATATACTTTTTATTATTACCGAGGGTTTGTTTTTATAATGTATGTATAGAGTGTACCTGTCTTGTTTCTAAAATGCGTATGCACTCTGAACAGTTTTATTATAACAATGTTTACCATCAAAATATTAGAATTCTATTCCATATTATTATTTTACCGTCTAATGATGCACTCAGTCACGAACAGAAATGTTGTCGAGTGTTCTATTAAAATTTTACAACACAACCGTTGTTTTAGTTTGCATAGGTATCATGCTCCACTGAAAAGTACTTGGAATGTAATGTTATTTATATTATATTATTATAATGTATGAACATTATACTTTGATAAAGTTACTAACTCAGGTGAGATTATAGAAATGTTTCGTGTTGTTATCAATTCACGTATGATGGATCGTAATGAAGACAGATGTCAGTAAAAGGATGCACATATTATGATTGAAGATTATTGTGTCTATCTAACTGTCGCTCATCGTCAGTTACGATGATAAAACCCGAATTTAAAACCAACAGCCTTTACTGACTGTGCAGTATTTTCCAGGATAGAATAAAATTACTGTGTTTACGTTTATACAATAATACCATTATTTTAGGTACATTGTGTTTACATAAAAATTATAACGTCATCAATCATAGACACAATATAAAACAAATTACACATAATTTGCATATTATTCAAAATTATATTTTCTATGCTAAATGTAAATGTAATTGGATTATTGTGTTATGTAACGCATTTCCGTTTATATTTGTGTACTAAGAAGATGACAGCGCAAAATTTGCTGTTTCTGTCTACCGTTCACTATAACAAAATGATACGCAGAATAAAAATAGTGGAATTTTGTGTAAATTCAGAGCTTAAATTCCAATAACCAAATTTTAAGAGAATAATATATATTCAAAAGTCTTACATAATAATCATTTTATATATAAAAAAAGTCAAACCTCCGTAATTTTATTTTTAATAAAATAATTAATATAATGGATGTGTCAGAATCAATTTTTTTTTTTTTTAATTTTGTAATACGCGTTTAAGCTCTACATTTACCTCGATTGCCACGATTTATGTACTGCATATGAAAATTTTGCTACGATGCACTTCAGACATAAACGGAAAATCAACCGATAAAATCCTCTTAGACACGAAACATCTTTAAATACTTACAACGTCCATCCGATTTCAATTAGAAAAACCGAAACGTTGTGTATTTAGCGTTTCCGAGAATAGGTAATCCGCGTGTTTTAACATATCCGTTGGCCATTAGACGTCGGACGAGGAACGTGACTCGAGTTTAATACCGATACTTACGTTTTGTCGTTAGTTGTTCTCCGTAGCAACAGCGTAGTCTGTTAACTAGGGATTTACTTTGTTCGCGCGCAACAACGTGGTTTTTGTTTTTACTTACTTTGGTGTTTCGTTTGCAGGAACCCATCGGGATTTGAAAACGCGCACGGGTCATGAGTTTTGTCTGGTGGAAAGACTTCCGGAGAAAGCGTCCACCGCCGGACCGGCAGACGTGGAGGAAATTCGACCGTCGGCGGCAACCGATCGTCGGGGAACGCAGTCCCGCTGACGCCATCGCTGCCGGTCGCCGGTCAAACTAGACCGACCTCCCCTTATTTCTCGTCGACGGGCGCCCGCCCCGCAGCGTTTTAACCACACTCGCGGTCACTGTAAAATGGAAACGTCAAACGCGACGGAAAACCTGTCCGGCCTGTCCGGCATGGTGTTCAAAATCGACCAGAACGAGTTCGGCGTGTTGGTCGACCAGAACGGCACGGACTACCTGAACGGCAGCAACGTGACCATCGACCCGAACCGCACGTATTACATATTCGAATCGGTGTACCCGTCCACGTACTCGGTACCGGAAATCGTCGTCGCCTCCGTAGTGGTCATCATGCTGATGATCGTCGTGGTCGTCGGCAACATGTTGGTCATCATTGCCATCGTCACGGAGAAGGCGCTGAAGAACGTGCAAAACTGGTTCATAGCCAGCCTGGCCGTGGCCGACTTCTTCCTGGGCATAATCGTCATGCCGTTCTCGTTGGCCAACGAGCTGATGGGCTATTGGATATTCGGCGACTGGTGGTGCGACATCCACGCGGCTCTCGACGTGCTCCTGTGCACCGCTTCCATCATGAACCTTTGCCTGATCGCGTTGGACAGGTACTGGTCGATAACGCAGGCCGTCGACTATCTGAAGAAGAGGACGCCGGTACGAGCCATTGTCATGATCGGGTTCGTGTGGATATTCAGCGGCGTCATTTGCATACCGCCCCTGCTCGGCTGGAAGGTCAAGAGGGTACCGGAACGATATCCGAAATGCGAGGTAAATTTGAATTACATATGATCGTCTTACAGTAATTTAACGTTTACGTAGACGGACGTAAAAAAATACTTATATTATCAATTAGTGACTAGTGAATTAGTGAATTTAATATTCGATATCATCGATAACGATATTTAAATAAATATCACGATATCGAAAAAGATATTACTATTATTTTTTTAATTTTTTTTTATATTATATTAATTGGTAATTTGGTATATTATCAAAACATTTCTAGGTATATTTATTTCGCAATTATGCAACCTACAATGGGTGTCGGGCTAGACAGAAATATCTTTGGTTTCTGGGAACTTGAAGCTTATGTGTAATAAACACGTATTTTAATATTTACAATACTATTTTTTTATATTCAATTACTCTACAATAATTTTCAAAATTGATAAGTTTTCTAAAGAAGAGTATTCTGTTCACGATTGCGTTTTTTTTTCAGATTTTTTTTTTAATTTAATGCTTAAATAATTTAATTACAATTGAAATTTTTTTAACTGGTATATTGCAATATCGATATATTACGATATGGATTGTAATTTTTTTTTCGATATCGTGATAAAATATCATAAAAAAACACTTCGATATTTAAAAATATATCGTATGAGACCCCAATAACAGTTATAGAACATCTATAATAGGTCTATTGTTATCATAAATTAAACTAACTGTATTTGTATAATTATTATAATATTATTCTCGAACACCAAAAAGTAGAGTAGATAACTAACTCGCCAGATGACAACAACTGGTTGAATAATCAATTTACTTTACATGTCCCTTATGTACATCAGATTGATTTCTTTATTATTACGTTATTCGTTTTTATTACAATAACAATTTATATTAATTTGATTTTTAAGTTACTTTATTATGTTATGAGGAGAGATAATTTAAAAGGCCACTGAGAGTTATGATGTTAAGGAATGAAGATGGTAGGAGGAGAATAGATGGAGGTGTAAGACTTGAATGGATGTCACCATCTAATTGGGAGTGTGAAGCGAAGAAGGTTATTCATTAATTATTATTATCAATTAATATTAAAATAAAATCTATCAACAAATAATTCTATATGAATATTAATTTTTAAACATTAATTAATTAATTGAAAATATATATTTTACTTGAATAATATAATATAAATTAATTTTATATTAAAAACACATTAAAACAATACAGTTAATTCTAAAAATTTAATTGTTTTAAACATTTCAATCAATACCATTATGATTCCATAATTATTATGTTATATAGATATGTTAAATTTAAATTAAAACTCATGTAACAATGTCTGCATATTCAAATTCTCTATACGATAATAAAAATGTATGACAATCAGGGCTTAAAGTGGGAAAAAATTCCAGGGGGGACTAATGTCTCTATATAGTTTTAAGCGTTCCATATATCATTTTATGTCCCTAGAGTGTTTTGTAATGTGTAATTTGTTAAAGGGGACGCATTTTAACCACCATTAGAGCTAGGGGGACTGAGTCCCCTTACGTCCCCCCCACTTTAACACCTGATAACAATTCATTTACCAAATAACGATGATTATTAAAATTAAACAAAAGTTGAATTTAAAATAGACCAGCATTTTAAGGGAAAAATCATAATAACGGAATATGAAAAATGTATTGAGAGAAAATGATTTATAATGTACCTAGTTGAAAACACATTACGGCAGCAATGGTAAAGAATATTTATATACGTTATAGGATATATTAATAACATAGTACTATAATATAATTATATATTTTACAATATTCTATAAATAGAAAACAAAATTTGCCATTATATATATTCATTTTATATGTAACGAAAACTTCAATCAATATAATATAAAATAAATCTATATTATTATTGTGTTTATTCCATAACTCTGTCACTCTGTGTGTTTAGATTATTCTTTATCCTATCGATATTCAATCTAATAACTTTATTAAAAACAAACAATGCAGATGAGATTTATATGGATATCAAGAGGATAGTATTAAAATTGAATTCACTTGAACACACAATATTCTCTGTAAGAATATTTGACATTTTAAAAAAATCAAATATTTGGTGAGGCTATACACTGATTAAAATAATATTATATATCACGTATTTCAAAGCATATTTCGTAGTAACAATACTATAAGATTAAGTTTCAATTATTAATTAAAGGAAAGATTAACAATTTAAATGGCTATAACTATATTAAATAAAATAAGGACAACAAACTTACGACAAATAATTATAATTATTTCAGTTAAAACGTATTTTGTACTATTATTTATTATAACGTCACGCGTAATTTCTACTTGCAAACGTAATGTGACGATTATTTTAAGGCTGCCAACTATTAACCGAGATCTTTTGGTAGGAGTACCATAGATTATCTTAACATGTAAGAAAGAAGTAAAGAAGTATAAACAAAAAAAAAAAATGTATATATTATTTTATATACAATTTGTATCAAAGATATAATCTTGGTGAACATAAAAATAATCCATATAGAAAAAAGCGGTAAAGGCGATTTTGGATGTTTCTTTTTCGTCCCTTCGGTTTTCAAAGAAATTAATGATTTATTATAATTATTATTTGAATGCAATGTTACTGCATTCGAAAATACGATTTTCAGCGATACTCAATATAATACAATGTATTATACTGATAAAACGTTCTGACGCGGTCGTGTTGACGACCGTTCATATCTCACCCGTCTATCCCGACGGCCTATGACTTCCAATTTGCTTATCGTGACGGGTCTGCCCGAAACATATGCAAATACCGGTTTACGCTAAATCGGTAAGTATCGACGGCGGCGTTGATCGGCAAGCCACCGCGATCGCCAACAACTCGCTCTCGTTTACCGAGACCCGTAGCGCCAACAACACCGATACGAACTATTGTCCCGTATATTAAACTGTTTTTGTAAACTTTATTTGTAAAACTATTGTTTTTATTAGTTGTTCAGTTTTGTTTGTTTGTTTTAAGCTATTTATTTAAATAGTGCTGTTGTTATATAAATAATATATTTATATTATTTCTTTTTATTTAATTATTGCTATATTAAATTTAATTTATTTACTTATTTTTAAAAATTGCGTTGTGCGTTATTGGTCACTTTTACCTCCACAACAGTTCTAAGATTTTACCACTTCAAAATTGCATTAGTAATCATGAAAATCTAAAATCAATTGCATCAAAATTATGATTTCCGTGAATTTTTCCGTTTTTTTATTTTTTGGTAGTTTTTATTGTCCCAATGAAAAACTTTTGAGGAATTCAAAAAATGAGTAAAATAAAGTACTAATTAGATGCAATTTTCAACCAAAAGCATACCCTATTTTTACTAAGCTAACCATTATTTCTACCCGAAATAGTATCTTCAGACTTTTAAAAACTCAAAAATCAAATATTAATGTAAAATGTAAAAGTTTGAAGACCTATAAAAAAAAAAAAAAAAAAATGACTTTTGATTTACAAAATATTTAGTAAATAGATTAAGTAGTACATGATTATACTTAAATTACTATACATTTTTAAAACTATTAAATCCAAAATTTCAAATCATATTAATTATTTTTGATAAATAAATTACATTTTTGGATAAATTTTAAAGCTCTATATTTAGTTAAGAAATCAACTTATTTGTTCCAAAATATTTTTCGATTTTAGACTACCATTATTGGTTGGCAAACGAGGTAGAGTATTCTTAATGAAATGTGTGATGAATTTACATGTAAATAAACTATTCTACACATTAGTGTACAAATTTAGACGTTAGTTATGGTTTTTTTTTTAATATACTATCAAGAAGAGTTAGTAAAAAATTGTTGGCTGTTTATTTTGTTTTGCTAGTAAATAGCTAGTACCGCAAAAATTGGCGTGTTCAGTTGAAGGAGTCATTTACTACATCCTATCTATATATTTGTATGTTCTAAAATAAATGATATTACATCAATGTATACAATTGATGAGAATAACACACAGTAGAACTTTTATATCTCGATCATTGATAAGTAGAAAACTTTAACATCCCGAAAAATATGTCATTTTCCTTGGAATCGCTTATAAACTTATATTAAAGTATCAGTAAATCAAAAATTATAGTCTATTTTTTTTTTTATCTCTCTTGAGTTTCAAGTTATGGTTTTTCTACTATATTCCATTTCCGACTTTAGTTTCATAATGACATATACAGATGTGATATGAAGAAAACCACGTTGTTTGTATTTAAATTACGAGTTTTTATGTTGTATATCCAATCCATTTCAAGAAAATGTGATTCTTCGTCAAAGTACATTTATAAATATATTAAGTATCCTTATATTATTATTATGACTATAATTATTAATTAGGTTTCTTAAATACTATAGTCTAAATATTATTTTGTTATTATTAAACGTTTACCTATGTTAATATTTTAACTTGATAAACATATATTTTTTTAAAACTTTATTGTTATATTTATAAATATTGAATAGCTATTTTAGAAACTAAACGAACAATTTTTATATAATTAATATTTAATAATTATTAATGCAATTTAATGCAAAATAATGATTGCCACTATTTTACTTTAAGTTAATATAATACTACACCTTATGTATTTCATTGAAACTATAATTACACATAACCTATATATCGCTAATATAATGTATAAATAAGTATATATTTAAATTTCTATTTGCTATGAAACAAACGAACATGTTTCATTAAAAACAATATAATATAATTATATTTTAGAATATATAAGTATAGTAGAGATGAAAATATTTCTGATCGTGCCTTATTTATTACAGACTTGGTAATAAATATTATTTTATGCTTTTTTTAAAATTAAAAACTACTTATTTAGTAAAATAAATAACATTCAGTAAATTTTCGTTAATATGATGTGTCAAGGCAATTAAAAATATTAATATCTTTTCAGTTAAATATATTTATGTATTATATATTTTATATTTTATATTTTATATTTTATATTTTATATATATATATTTGAATATATGCAACAATTATTCAACGTCTACAAAATGATTATCTAAAAAAATTATTTGATAATTTATTACGAGTTTTATTTCTTTAAAATGTATGATGATGAACAATTAAACATAAATAACAATTATATAATTTAGTATTTTTATTTTATTATTATCACGCATATCGTGTAAATAATGTCTTTTTAATTTGTTTAATTTTAAATAGTTATGATAATATAAACAATTTAATGTACATAAATGTAGGTAAGTACCTAGATAATTTATCGTTTATTAGGGACTGATAACCAAAGTAAATACAACTCAATTATATGTAAAAGATTTACAAATATTATTTTATTTTATAATCACATAAACTTATTAACTTAATATTATTTGACAACGATAGTTTAGTAATATTGATCGAACTGTACATTTTCAGATAATTGTATATTTTTCATATTTACAATTTGTATTTAGAAATGCATTTACTTTATTTTAGATGTAATCATTATTTGCAAAACATATATAGTGTATTAAAGTAATATATTTGAATAATAATCAAAATTCGGTCATAATTATAAACATTAATCATGCTATTACATTAATTTATTATGTAGATTTTAAAATATCATAATTTAGTACATAGTATCGTATTATTATTACAAAACGTTTCAGTATCATGTTAATTTTGGATTTAAAAATAGAATACTCATCCACGTAAAATAATTTTAAAAAATTAATGAGTTATTTTAAAATACACGTTTTCAATCGTATATTAGTATCATCCTAATATGTTATATAAATATAAGTAGGTACTATTTAAAAAACTTGAATTTAATCTAAATTGAATATAATATAAAATAAGATATAAATTAATAAAATGTGGCAACGTTATTAATAAATATTTCTAGAAAATTGGAATATCTATCATCATATTTATAATATTATTGTAAAGGTACATACTTGAAAACACATTTTTTTAATTGTTCGGAGTTCTACAGTACATTCCATAGAACACAGAAAAGAAGTGAAAATCTCTTTAAATGCAAATTGATTTTTTATGTTGGTATTAATTATAATTTAGAAGTTAGATGTTATAAATAAAACATGATAAATATGATAAAAGTGAATTATTCTAAAAAAACGTTTGTCACATATATGTGTTTTTTTTTCGTAATTTATTTTTAGATAAAAGTTTTTAATTATGCGTTTTGTAAATATTTGTCTGTTATTTGCTATATTATTAAAAATATCAATTCTGCTTAAGTATAGCATTTATAAAACATGTTCAAATTGTCAAAATGTTGATATCTCTATTATACAGATACATTAATATTTAATTTTTTTTTTAATATTATTAATGGGTAAAATATATATTTATAGACTCTTGTTGAAAATAGACGTAAAACCTTCCTGATATTATACTTCCCTTGTGTTATTTAAATATATTTAATGTAATAATAATTATGTAAATTATCTTTACTTAAAATTGGATCATTGAATATATATATATAGTGATGAGTTACAAAAACATTAGGCAAGTGTTTCGATGATAACTAGAACATCCAATTTGGATATACTTATAAATGAAAAACTTTTCATTACTCTAAATAAATTATATACTTGGATGATTTTAAAGATAAAATACAAGTTTAAAATTAAAAGTAATTAAATATAATTATATACATTTTAAGTATATTTATATGGTTTTATTAATATATGCATGTTGTATAAGACAATAAAACGTACCTACCTGAATGCATTATTTTTATTGCCAGCATTTATGATATCATTATTTAAATTATTTTTAATGGCTTGATATAGATATTAAACTCAAAATTTTAATTTGGTTTAACAAAACTTATAAAATATAATTATAAATATATGTGTATATTATATTGTTTTATTATATTATAAATAAAAGTACAATTAAATTTAAATGTAAATTTACTAGTAACTTGAAATATATTTAGTAATTATTGGTAAATATGTACTTTATTAGTTTATTACATGGCCACTTTGATACAAGGTAGTAACCAATTTTCATTATTAATATACGACATTTATATTTTATAAAAATAATATTGATCAAAAATATTAATGTGATTCGCAGGATAAATATTACATAATACTACAATAGTCATTGATTTATCTATTTTAGTTTTTTAAAATTTAAATGTGTATTATCTCATAACAATTTTTTTTTTTAGTATATATAAAATAATTTACCTTATATTACATATTATAATTTAAATAAAAATGTTACAACTTACAAATTTATATAAATCATATTATATTAAAGTATAACATCGTGTAAATCGAAAAAAAAAATATTACTGTTGATTTGTGTAATTGCAACATTTAAGTCAGAAAATGTGTCTTAAATACAATATTAGTACCCTTTAATATTTTCGTATTTAAAAAAAATCCTTTTTCTCGTGTGTTTTTTAGTAATTCATTGTAAATTATAATAGTAGCTTTAACCAATGTGGAGTTTTGGAAAAAAATACATGATTGGTTCCTAAGAAAACAAAACTGTACATATTGATTCTTACTGAAATTATGTGATTTGTTAGAAATGTGTACGTTGGTCTCTGGTGAATGGAATTTTCACTCAGAGCCGAATGATTCATCTAAACACCCAAAATACACTTCCACTTAAAATGGATTCTCTTGTTTCTATATAAATTATATAAGACTAGAGATAACATGGACACAATGTTATCCTGTTTTCCGTATATTAAATTTTGTTTATACGTATAGTAAATGTTGGCCATCATTTGGTAACCAATTCGTTAAGTATTATAATTCCCACTCATATAAGATTATAATAGATACTCTTCGATATTTTCTCTGTCAATTAATAATCACCCAAAATTGAAGAAAATACGAAAATATGATGTGACAATAAATGTATAAGATATAAAATAATATAATATGATCTTTTTATATAGTGATTTAACTGATAGGTAATGTAACTGACCCAAAAATATTAATAAAATAACATTTTTGATAATGTTATCATAACTTCTAAATATAAATATGGATAATATGGTTCTTAGAATATATAATATATTGAATTACTACTATAATTATAATTGAAAACGGACATTATTATATATGACTCAATTAACGAAAACAATAACAGCAGAAAGATGAATGATCACTATAAAGGGGCGTTGAGTCATCAAGTCAGAGAGCTCAGACGACTATTTATGATCAACAGATGCGCATACACGCAGTCAATCATAAATGATATTGTCAACCATAATGTTTAACTAATTTATAAACATTTTTATTAAACAGATATAACTTTATAAATAGATAAATATTTAAAAACTATTGAGTTTAATTATACATTTTGATTCGGATCAAGTTGATCAAGGTGCCACGTGAGGCACAACAGTAACTTAAACAGTCACCGAAACGTAAGCCAGAAAAATTGGTTATTATGAACGTTTATGTCAGTTCACAGTGTTGTTATTTTACTTTTACGTAAACAGGGACATTTCGTACGTGACGAGGTGACCAGAAGATTAGGGATTTCTATGGTAAACGATTAACGAGGACTTTGTGAGCATCAAACTTTTGTCAGACAGACCTGCACGAACACATGAGTTGTATATTACGTATGTATGGGGTGTAAACACCAACTGTCTAGACTAATCCATATTCAGTGACTATCCCTTCGGCGACCATATTGTATGTATCAAAAGTTTTGAAATATACTACCAGTGGCAACCAGTAGTGTACGCCGAGCATTTCGACAACGTTCGCCGACTATTTAACTACATTAATTATGCATTGTGTTGTGTCAATATACTGATTCCTAGGATATAATATTTCGAGTAAAGTTTACCAGTTTACGCATTTATTTTCGTAGCAAACAAACAACCAAACAAACGAAAACTATTATTATTTTTAAATGTAATAACAGCATATCATGATTTAAAAATGTTTACGAAAACAATTTTATTTAAGTGTTTTGTATTAACTAGTTGGGTGCCTAGTTAAATATTGCAAAGACAATTCAAATTACTTATAAATAAATATTAAGTTTTGCTTATATAAGAAAAAAATACTACAAAATTATTTAGTTTGATACAGTCTAGATGTGCGAAAATATTTCTCAATTTTCTCATAATATTTAATTAAAAACAATTACTTAAGTGCATAGGTACAAATGATATTATAACGTGTATTTTACAACTGGTATATAATTTAAATATTACTTAATTTTTATCTATTATAAATATGAAAAATGTAATTTTAAGTAATGTAGTACTTAGTATAAGTTTAAAGTTTTTATATAAAATGTTTAAATATATTTTTTACAACATTTTTGTAAATATTACAATATTAATTTTGAATGTAATATTTACTCATTTCAATTCCACTCAGAACATAAATTTAAAATCTTGATTTACTATAATCATTAATATTTTAAGTTATAAAGATTAATATTGTAAATAATAAATTAGAAGCAATTTTCGGTTTGAAGTACCTTCTGCGTTATTTTGTAATCCCTAAACCGATTCCAACAGCGTTGTATATAGGTACATGTATTTTAAAATCGTCAAATTAATATACACAGGGAAATAAGGAAGAGATAAATCCGAACACCTATAATTTAACTCCAACCCAATCCCCACAGCGTGACTGGTAAATATTATAGTTCTTTGCAGAAATGTATCCATCTATTTTCAATACCTTATGGCTTATACCAATTTATTTCATTTCCTTTCATCATATATCCAATTGGTATTATGGCGAGTCTGTGCTATATTAGGTTTTTTTCTATGTTTATATAAAACCAATATATATTTGCCGCGTTACACATACCCATCAAATGAGAATTTTCTTTGAAAATGTGTGCCTTTATTAGGTATTTTACAATATTGTATTCACATAATATTTTCATCATTGCACTTTAATTAATGGATCATTAAAAAAAAAAAATCATTTTGTAACAATGATTACTCTTAATAATACATTAAATGCCATTTTTTTTTATCCTTTTAGGATTTCATTAATTGTTAACAATAATTTCAAAACTAATTACTATTGAAAAAAATGTTGGTTAAGTTATGTAATCTATTAATTTACAAATGGATTATATAATATATTCATATTAATAATTATGCCGTTGAATACAAATTTTACACAAATAATTAGTTTTTATTTTATTTAAAAATAAACTGGCTAAAATATATTTAACCTTAAATTTATTATATGCCTAGTGATATGTAAAGAAAATTCAATTTTAAAATGCATGGTCATCACTTAGTGTGAAAATTGTTGTTAGCCATAAATTAATTAATAATATACAGAGTGATCAGAATTTTGGTTACAAAAATGCTGGGAATTAATAAATTTTGAATGTTATTCTTATAGGATTTTAATAAAATAAATAATAATGTTAAGTATGTAATATATTATTATTTTACTTTATATAATTTTAAATTACATAAATATGATAACTATAAAATAATATATAATTATTAAACTTTCGTAAGCATCTAATAATTTTGCCGTAGTAATGAATTAATAAATTAAACCAAATATAAATAGTAGGTAACAGAGTGAGTTTCAGAGGGATAAATATTGTGTTAATCGTAAACAATAACTGTTTTCTAAATTTTCTTCTGCGAATATTATATATTATTATATTGTGGATACAGAATAAATTAAACTTTAGTTGTTTATAGCGCAATCTATATAAATACGTTGAAATAATAATATTAAATATTCGTTATTAAAAGTTCTTAGAATTATTAATAAAACTAACTTATAGTATTATAAGAATCCCGTTTTAACTTTAATTAAAGTTAGAAGTTAAAATTAATATTAAATTAACTTTGTTTGGAACAGTATCATATGATTTAAATAATGTAATTCATTAAATAAAATAATAACGTTATATCATATATAATATATTAGTTTAACGACAATGACTTATTCAGTTATGAAAATTATTTCAAAATTAAATGGTGACATCGTAACGTTTTTCGGTGTAATTTTTACTTTCACGTTTATCAAGGAAACTAATTATAATGATTATTGATATTTGATAACTTAAATAGTATAATCACGTACTAAACAAAAAAGTCGTCCTAATAATCGTCAACGTGAGCGGATTTCGGGATTCCGGTCTCATTCGGGGTTTGCGAGAAAACACGTCTTTTGGACTAACGTAATTATAACCTGCGACGAGACTTCGTCGGGTTAAAGTGTGTTTAAGTTGCGCAATTTCTCCTGTAAATCATCACCCTTAAAACAAACCGACGACGGAACAGTAGCACACACGAATATTGTACAACCGTCGGATAGCGTGGAATAGCGTTTTGGAATTTCGCCTAATTGCAGTTTGCCGTTCGTCCTCGTCCGGCGGGTCAACAGTATATATACCTTAACGTCGTAAATCTGAGCGAATTAAACGCTGATTAATGCGTACGGCGAAGAAACGGATTCGCGTGTCGTTACAGTGTCGAAATCGTGGTGTTTGTCGACGAAAAGTTTTCGAAAAGCAAGCAAGAGCGACCTGATTGATACGTATTCCTGCTGTCGATTTCAAAATATATATCGTTTATTATCCGTCACCGCTATTTTGGCTAAGAAATTTTTACAAAAAAAAAAAAAAGGTCATTGTGTGACGGTCGCATGATGAAACGCGTTTCGACGAGGGAACCGCACAAAGAGGACGACGAATGAGTAAAAAAAAGAATATGAAAAAGGCAATAAACGGTATTACTATTCGGAGGACTGTGAAAGACAAACTGACACAGACCGTTGTTGTGCATCGTGGTTAAAAGAATAAATAAATAAAATCCGTTCTCTTACGGTTAAATTGATGCGTATAAAAAATTACAGAGTCCGGCCGACTTGCTATCACAGTCAGACGATTCGAGACTCGATGGCGGTTCATATGACGATTGACCGGAATTTTTATTTTCTTGGCTTTTTTATCTGTCTGACGGTTCGACGTTTGTTTTACAGTCTATTTTTCGCAACCGATGTTGATTTGTATTTTATCTCTCCTTTATTATTATTATTATTATTATTATTATAATTATTATTTTTATTATTATTATTATTAATTCTTTGTTATTATTTATTTTTTCTTTATCACGCGGTATATCGCAAGCTCGTGATCATATCACATTGTAACAAATTAAAATTCACATCAGAGTTGCCAAGAAGAATACCAACGTTAATTATTATTTTTCCAATCTTAATTTATATGTTGTTTCTAATAACGTCTTAATTTTGTGAAGCAAAATAGATACTTATTTACCACATTTAATTTAATAAAATATCTTTATTTATAAGAACATTTATTTAACGAACTACATAAATCCAAATATTGTCATTTTTTCTTAAACGTGAGATGATATTATGTATTTTTTTTATGTGAAATATCAATATTAATATTACTCCAAATAATGTTTAATACAAGTTAGTTTATATTATTCTATTTTTTTACAAAAAAAAAATATATATATATATGTCTCTAAATAATATAACATATCATTGTGTATACATGTAGGTGGATCATAATTTGGTGTTATTGAAATTATCTCGAATGAATATAATGTTAAATAGCGAAATGTGTAGGATATAAAATAGTAATTATATAATTAAATATAACTACAAATTTTTTAGAGGTTTAATATTTTTTAAAACATTATCTATATTATATTTTCAATTTAACTATTGTTATAACATATAATTTTAATTTTTAATATAAATAAATACAATGGGTAAATTTAATTACACAAAAGAATTATATGGGCGAAAAAATCCACTATAAAGAAACATAAACTAGTTCTGAGTTCAGGTATTAATGGTATTTGTATTATTTTTTACGTTTTATCTAGCAAAATAGAGAGAGAGAATAAAATTTAAATGCGAGGATTTCAATGATTAGTATGTAATTTCTCATGAAATAATTTATATAATGTAGATACTTGTTCAGGGATGGCCATTATATTGAGATTAAAAATAACTTGGTAATTAAATTCCAATCGCTTCTTATTTTCGATTATTACTCAGGTATTTAATTTTCAATTATTATACATTTTCTTATTATAATAAATTTATCGTAAATTTACTATTCTCAGTAAACTTGGGATAATTGTATAAATCATGTTAGATGTATTTGTAATTTTAATTAAGAATAATATCTGGGTTTAATAAAAATAATAATGTTAATATTATATATAAATTATTTTTATTATTTTTTTGCTAAAATACCATAAACATTTAGGTATGTATTTTAGTGAATAATAAAAATAAAATAAAATATTATTTAAACATATTGGCATATTATAAATAATAGTTTGTTTTATTATAATGTTTTCAAACTTATCGGTTTTTTTTTAATGTACATTTATTCTTCGGAAAAAGAGTTATCATAATTTTTTTAAAAAAAATAATTTACACGGAGTTGTTATCGATTAATCTGTGAAACATAAATTTTAAACGGCCGGTTAAGTTTTAACTTGTAATACAGCCAGGAATATGCTCATTGAAGTGAAAATTTTAACCTCTAAAAATTGTAAATCTAAAATTAAAACTCATATAATCGGATTTCTACAATACAATATTCAATTATTATTCAGTTTTTTTGTTTTGTGTGCATTTGTTGTTCAACATTAACTTTATCCTGATTATTAATTGACAATAATTTATATACATTATATAAATTTTTCAAATGCATCTATATATATATAAATATATATATATATATATATATATATATATATATATATATATATATATA
>CM023358.1:2698192-2919310 GCA_013282895.1 Eriosoma lanigerum | reverse complement strand
AGTAGGATTACTATAAATTCAAAATAAAATGGCAGCATAAAGGTTCTTGATGCAATCTTAGAAATATAATTGGTTTTGTTATCAATGCATCATGACTTAGTTTACAGTATCACATACATATAACAATATGTAACTATACATATGATACATACATGTCACATGGCGTGTATTCAATAACCAAATTGTAAAAAAAATATCTATTTTTAATTATTTAAACTAATGAAAACATTGCCCTTTTCGCTGCCATTTCAATATTAGTAATTAAAAAAAAATGACCGAGTGGGGCGGTATCACTGCAATAACCATGTAAATTTCAACCATGATTAAATTCCAAAATTAACGATTTTTAAATTTATTTTTATTCGCCGATAAAATTCCAATTATAAATTTAACAAAACTGAAATGACATGGAAAAATATTTGAATCAGCTTTTTATATTTTTTTTATAAAAAAAAAAAAAAAAAAAAAAAAAAAAAAACATATACGATGCTCTCGCGTATATGTTTGTACGATTGTGTGTTTTTATTGGTATAGACGTCAGCGTTTCATTCGGAATAAATGACTTAGAGCAATAAATATATATCCTTCTGGAAATCGAAACCTTTTCATTGGTTAAAGAAACATTGACTTCGACAGCTAGAAATATATTCTATTCCAAAGTGAATTGCAAAAAAAAAAATTTAATAATAACGAAAACGAGGAGAAAGAAAACAATAAATCCGTGTAAAATAGTGAAATTCGTCGACACCAAAATATGACACCGTGGCTTTGTAATCGAGAAAATGTGTCGGATGGAAGGGACAACCTCTGGTATAATCTGACCTTAAACAGAAAACGGTTTCGATTTGATTTTGACCCGTTCGGCTCGTTATGTGTATAAGAACAACAATATTTATTTTCACTTTGCTCCAGTCCGGTTGTCTACCAGGCACAAGTTCTATTTGGGATAAAAACTGTAAGAAAGGAAAAAAAAACTTTCTCGTCTTCGATTCAGCTCCCCTAATATGGAAGAATGCATTTTATTTCGTTCCGTAAATAAACCGTAGCTTTTGTACCGAATAATTTAACTGTATGATCAATATCCATATATACATTACCTATTAATGTTGTTCCATTATACGCTCTAGTTAACTATATTCTTAAACTAAAAAAGTTAACATGATTATTAATTGATTGTTGTATATTAAGTAATACGATTTTCACGTAAATTACTTTTATAATAATAATAATAATAAAATAGTACAGTCCTAAAAAATGTGTATTACATCTATAATATATTATATCTTATTATATTTTAATGTCGCTTTTAAATCAACTAGATCAAAACTATATGAATGTGATTATTTTTGTTTTAATTGCACTCTGTAGTAATAGGTACTTATAAGTATATAACGTCTAATTATCATTTTCATAAAAAAAAATCACAAACAATTAGAAATATATAATAATTTTAACGTATAATAATAATATGTTACATACTTATTAGTTACTATGCAAAACATTTACTCTTTTGTTGTTCGTAAAAACTAAGTAACTTTAAATTACATTTTTAGATTCAAAGTTTGTATACCACTGGTTGTCGTGGTCTGTGCTTATTTTTGTTTAAAAAAAAATATGTCGTTTAAGATAATAAAAACTTTTTCAGTAACTTTATATTAGTACCTAGTTTTACTATAAATTATATCAGATAATTGGTCCCTAAATAAAAAATATCTGTCTTTTAAATCTCAATATAATATTTATAATAGTTAGATGGGTGTTTCCAAAAATTGTATACTAACTAATTATTATAAATTATCAATAGTTTATTGGTTCAATATTTGAAATACATCTTACATACATACATATACAGATACATTTCAATGTTAAAATTTATTATAAATATTAACGTATTTGTTGGTACTATATATTATAAATCATAAAAAAAAAAAAAAATGAAAAAATGTATTAATATGATATATTAATAATAATGTTATAATCCATATAAATATAAATACTCTCGTCGTACAAAAACATAAACATAATATTTTAGTCAATTTTAAATAAAATAATGTATTGATTATTAATAATTTATAATGAAAGAAAATTAATACCTATTAAATTAAGTATGGTTGTATGCCATATTTTTGTTAATCTAAGAAGCGTTCCAAGTTGATTTTTTTCTTAAAGGTTTTTAAAATATAAATTAATCTTATATATATAAACGCTATAGATGCATCGTACCTAAATATTTTTATAACATTCCGTTCTGATGAAACGCCCTTAAAGGTATTGCATTTTATCAATTTCAATATCCTATAAATAGCTTGTGTTATAAGGTTTTTATATTTTTTGTTTACTATTATTTTTATGTAAGAATCGATTTATTATAAGATATCTGGGAATATTTATAAAACACTCAACAGCTATTTTTTTTATTTTTATCATTTAATATTTCCATATCTTTATAAAAAAGAAAATTGAGTTTAGTTTTGTCCATTATCAAATTGTAAATATTTTTTTATCAGTTTCTTTAATGCGCTTTACATATTTTATCATTTGCAAAAATATATATATTATAAAGTAATTACCTACCTATTTTTTTTTTTTTTTTGTGTGTTTTATCATATGTGTAACAATATTAGGCATGAAATGGTCTATTTGAAATTAAATTAATGTATTCAATCAAAGAACAGTTATTTGGTATAATATCATAATTTATTTTATTTTTCTAATTTCTATATATTTATAAAAATATATGTATATATAATGTTCTGTAAAAATGTTTAATTATGTTAAATAAATCACAGTTATCAATTTATAATTTTTAACTGAGAAATGATTAATTTTAAATTAATACCTACAATAATATTAATTAGTATAAAACATTTCAAAATACTAAATTTAATGTAATTTAACGAATTAAATGCATGATAATTTTCACATGATTAGGTTTTAATATCTTTATTATATTATTATGATTTCCTTAAATAATTGTGTGCATTAAATTTAAACATCAATTCTATATCTAAATCATATTTAATTATCATTAATCATTTAATTGTATTTTAAGGAAATCACATAATATTATTAACATTTAACTAATTCAGTTAAAATATTAGTTATTGCTAACATAGAATAAATATGCTATCAAACGTTTTGCTTCAATAGAGCATCAGTTCAGATAAGTATAGTTCATTAGAATTATATTAGGTACATTGAGAAGATTATGTTTTATGAAATATTACTAATGATATGAAATAAAATAATATAACAAGATAATATGCATTTATAGTATTTTACAGCTACTTAAATTATAATTTTTATTTAAACCACTAATTATTTGTTTTTAAGCAATTAATTAGAGATAATGCTATTGTTGACGAACGAACATGATTAAGGTGTAGTAACGCGTGTAAGCCTATTGAAAAAAACAAGAGTAGTAACATGTGTATTATTCATTATATTAACAATAAAAATAATGGTCCCTAATTCATTACGTATAGAGATTGCAAAAAAAAAAAAAAAAAAAAAAATGCAAACAATAAAAACATTATGTAACATTTTATTTAATAGTTACAAATTATAACGCTAAAGAAACACTTTTTTCATTGATTATCCTATACAGGATAGACACGATTGTAATTGTAATAATTAAATAATAATACATTTATTGTCTTATTATTATATAATATTATTTTTTCATGGTTCAATATACTATTATCAAATAAATTATCTATATAATTTTCAATAGGTAATCACTTAATATTATTGTCTATTTTAAGTCGAATACCAATATAATTTTATTTTGACATTTTACTTAAACAATAAATATACAATATGTACCTAAAAGTATTATATAGTCTGTACATAAGCATTCAATTTGTATAATAATTGTATAAGTACTATGTATACGCATACTTTTGTAGATTTTTAAAAATTATCTATTAACTATTTTTGTAAATTCAAATGAATTTTTTAAAATAATATTGATAATTATGTCTATATTTTATCTTTAATTATTCACATATCGTCTATTATAATATACTTTTTTGTTTTTTATTTGAGTTGTTTGAGTACAATGCTATAGTACCTACATGGTATTAGAGAATTAAAGGCGTTCATTGACATACAACAGTGAACAACAAGTTAAATAAACCAGACATCTCCATTGTATATTGCCAGCACGTTGCTAACCCTTTTCAATTTACTATCAATATAAAACGGTATAAGTTATTATTGTTACATTGCTATTTTACACCCTTCGGCTTTATGAGTAAAAATATAAGGTTTATGACTCCTAAAATAAATGCGGTGTTTGGTATTTTGAATCATTTTGAATTCAGAACACATGCATAAAGCAACGATTTAAAAATAAAAGAAAAAACTTCAATATAGATTAATCGTTTTGTTAAAAATACATATTTGACGATGGACAATTTAGGTGTATATATAACTAACTAATCCATCCATAATGTTTCATTGGGTGCTATAATTTTTTATGAGTTGTAGTGTTCTACTTAAAACCTATACAGTATATTAATTTTCAAAAATAACCAACTAACTTTTTCAAAATAAATGCAACGGACAATTGAAGTTAACAAATCGTAAAATATAACATCCAACAATTTTCATTATTATTATTAAACTACAATTGTTATATAAGAAGCAACTATTCTTTCAATAATCATGTCGTATTATAATATTTGATCACTGGAATTTAATAAAAAACAATATAATTTGTTTTAAACATTAATGATATTTCTGGTGAAATTCCTAATTTCAAGTATGAAGATGATATTATTTATACTAAGTATCATTAAGTTGATAAAATATTCAGTAATATCCTAATGAAACTAAATTTTGAGTATTTTGGGAAGTTGTAGAAAATCAATTTTAAATTTTACAAAAATGTATAAAATAAATTATATAATACTGGATAGTATCTGTTTACAATTTTCAGGGTACCCGGGTAATTTGGGTACTTTACCTAACCTACTTATCCACCAACTATAGTTTACATGAAATTTCAGTGTAACAAAGGCTACAACAATATTATTTATTATAATTAAAAAATTAAATCCCTAAATTACATCGGTTTGGGTGATATTATTTTACTGAGTAATAGTATGGCTAATGATACAGTTTTTAATTTTCTGTTTAGTAATTTTCATGTTGATAATAATTAATAATTTTGTGGTGGTATCACGTATTATCTAATAACAATAATAACTTATCGTATGTACTGTAGGCATATGTTAACTGTTTACACATATTAGGGTAAAGAAAAGTTAATCAAATTTATTCATATTTGTTTTTATAATTAATTTTATCATAAACTCAACTAATTCAATTGTTAATTTTAATAATAACGAGTTTTAAGTTATATGTTTGCAGTTTATAAATTAAAAAGCTAAATACTTCGAATGGAAAATATATATTTTATATTATATATATATTATATTTTAACTGATAAAAATTTTCATTAACTTGCCCATCTTATTGCGTATCACGATATTTATTACATACGACGTTATATATATATATTATTATTATTATTATTATTATTCCATCGAAGAGACCGAGTCGTTGTTTAGAATATAAATTATAATTCCGCAGTCTATAATAATATGTTATGGAAAACATGGACGTGGGCAAAGTGTTCAAAACAAAAATATAATAAAAAGGCAATTCACTGGTACACTATGCATAATAATATTATTTATATATATATATATACATATTTTTATATTGCATCATATGACCTATTTCATTTTGATAAAAAAAACCCCTCATAGTGTACTATGCGTCATGTTCAAAATGTAAAAAAATGAAAATGCATAAAAAACTCTTTTAAAAAACAAAAAAGTAAAAATCGACTTTGAGATTCAACTACGTTTGCGGAGTTGTGCCGCCTGTGGACATTCCGTTCTTTCGCAAATGCCGTATGTTCGCATTTCCATAACGAACGCGTCGGCGACATCGCGACTGACTGACGGTCGGATGTAGCGACGACCAGAGCTCGTGTCTCGCGTCTCGTCTGACACGCTGCCATCCCTGATCTTGGCCCTTCGAATCGGTTTGCTGGACCACGCGCCTCGACGATAATAACCTGCCAAAAATCGCTTACGACCGACGCGTACCAACGTCGCTTTAACCAGAAAACGTCCCTTCAACCGCTAACCGACGTGGTACCAGTAACCCACGTTTGGTATCCTTATCATCGAACCGGACACGCGTTCGAGCCGGCCGCGCTCAGAATTGTCGTTAATCATTGTCGGGGATCGCCGAATCGTTGTTGACACTTTGTTTCCCATTACATATTATATCCACGACCTATCGAAGGGTCCGACGATATAATGCCATTCAAGTGGCATGCTGTCACTGACGGGACGATATAATGATAATGTCGTTATAGTCCCGTCCGACAATTATTGCCCAAAACATCGAATCAGTATCAACAATAGGCTGCAATTGTACGTATCGTTTATCGCGATATCGTTTTAAAACATCGGTAAAACGAAATCACCTGCGATGTAAAATATTATCATGGTCCTTATTACGATTGTATTCATTTGTATACCATGTCAGTGCAACGAATTAAAATGTCAAAAATCGTATTCATCGAAACTATAAACATTTATATCTTTTATATATATATATATAATAACGTATGACTCAAAAAATTCAATAGTGTTTTATACTGCATAAGTGTGTTTATATTGCAATTATTATTCGTATATTGATATAACGATACGATTCAATTCACCCTGCGTCGACTAATCTGTGCAAATAATATGTATTGCTAATGGTTGTAAAGTAAGTGTACTTAGCGATTATATAAAATCAAACATGTTGCAGTTATAAAAATTCAATCAAACAGTAAAATATTTAAAAAAAAAAAAAAACAAATTGAGTTTAATTAATGGCAAATTGAAATATAATTATACCAATTAAAATATTTTCATTTTGCTTTACCTATATTCACTAAAAAATATCGTAAACGATTAATATTCATCAATTTGCGTATAATTTACGGGTGGTAAAATGGTGATGACCAGTGCCGCAACTACCGGGGGTGCTAGGGGTGCAAGAAACCCCTGGCCCCGGGCCCCAAATTAATTCATATTAATAGGCCCGTGGCCGAACTATTTGGAACATTCTTTCTAAATATTATTATGGTTACTAACTTACAACTTATTATGTCTCATCAGAATGAAACATTTTTAGACTATAGGAACATTATTATTTAATAATGCTAATAATAACAATTCTGTGTATTAAGAAATTAAACTATTTACATAGTATCTAAAAATAAAAGGATTTTTTATAGTAAGAGTAATGTATGTCTGAGCACGTACCAATGAATTAAATATTGATCACATAATTGATATTTTTGCAAATCAAAAAGCAAGGAAAAAAAGCTTTTTGAAATAGATATAACTATAACTAACAATTTTTTTTTAAAAATGTATTTATTAGGTACTCAAATGTAATAATATTTAATTTTTATTAATTTTATTATTTGTTTTAATTATTAATTAGATATATTACATGTTAAATATTAATAAAAATGTTTCACAAAGTAGTATCAATTTTTTTTTTTTTAAGTATAAATTAATGAATAGGTACATTAAAATCATAATTATTATTATTATATTACAACAGTTTAATTATAATCATATCAAAATTATAATTTCAAATGGCAGGGGGCTGAATTAATAAATAACAGCAATATGATATTCTTATTGACCATTATAATTTTAATTTTGTTATGTTTTGGCAGCTGATGGTTTTTTACATTTTAAGTGGTATGAGATAGAAAAACGAATTAACTGTTTTAGGAGTTTCAAGCCACTTTGCTCCTAACCTATTTGTGTAAAATAATGTATATAGCTATAGCTACAAAGAATAAGTGAAATTTCTTTTAAGGATCTATTAGGTATTTAGGTCCTTGGTTACATGGGCCCTATAATATTTGCTTGCACACCCACCAGTATATACCAAGTTGCAGCACTGGTGATGACAACCTATTTTAACTGCCAATTATAAAATATTTATTACTGAATATCAATTTATAAATATAAATTGTTCTTACTCCGTGAATCTAATATATTTAGTAGATATTATTAGTATAATCCAGAAACTATACAAAAGCAAAAATTATTGTTAATAATTCAACCGTAGCTGAAGGCTTCTATGTCTATTTTTTATTTATGAATGAGAATCCCTGTATATGTATATTTTATTTTAAAGTGACTAAAAATTATTCTTTTCTAGAAAATGTAAATAGGCATTTAAAATATTATGTTACTTAACTGTACAGTTTTATACTTGATCTCATATATACGAACTGATTCGTAAAACAATAATTTTGATAGTATTAATCTAATTTTAGATTCTCAGTGAAACTAGAAGTTATTTATTCAAGCAATACTATACAATGCAACCTATGTTTATTTAAATACATTTCGACAATTTTCGCATGCCCAAGAGAATTGGGGATTCTCTATATTATATTATACCCAAGGGATCATACATTCATGAGGATATATTTTGGTTTCATGGAAATTGAAATAAACCCGTTCGTGTGTACTGCAAACTAGAAACTGAAAATTTAAAATAATAATAATAATAATAACCATGTAGAATGCTTCAAACGTGTTTAATTTAATTTTTATGTTTGCTTATCAATTTAGTTTTTCTCTTTACCTTTTATATTTATATTAATTTTATTTATTCAAAAACTATTATAATATTATATATTTTAAGTTAGTAACGAAAAAAGTGAAAATTTGATTAAATTTCAATTTGCATTATACTATTTGTAGAAATACATTTGTAACTATATTAAATCGAGCAATTAATAACATGCATGTATATAATATTATAGTTTTCTAGCCTTTATTTATTAATTATAACTATTAAAATTCTGTATAAACTAATGAGCATACATGTAAAACATGTACTAATTAATTTTGTATAATTTTTGTTTCTTGCTTTCCTCTGTAATGCATGTAAATCTACACATTATTTCCATCTTGATACATCCTTTGAAATTACTCTATTTATCCGCATAGACACTATCCTCTACAAATCATTGCTAAGGCCTATGTAGGCTTATAGTATACAAATTCGGGTAATGCTAAACTGTCCCAAATTTATACCATTCAAGCTTTGCAATTAATTTTATTTGGTATCATTATTGTGTTTGTCCCTGGACATATATCGAATAATTCTTCCTAGAACGGTTTAAATATAGAAAATGTAAAACAATTTCATTATAAACAATAAATTGTAAAGTTTTTACCGAGAAAATTAAATGTTTTATTTAATAAAACCACTAATTCATATCGATTACAAGTATATTAAAAATCTGATTTTGAGTGAAGCCATAACCGTATTCGTTATACAATTATGATTTATTAATTTATACATAATTAATTTGTTCGAAATAATTTAAAATTTATGGATAGATTCCGTTTGAGAATTATGTACACATACATGGTCACGGTACTCAGCTAAGTTATTTTTCTATCATTACTTTATTCTGCCATATGTTTAGAAAACTCACAAAAATAAAGAAAACCCGTGAAATTAATAGTGTAGCATATTTTAGTTACATTTTTGTAAATCCAGAATTAATTTCCGTAGTTATTTTCACACAAGTTTTAGCTAAAATATTATAAGTTATTTATGATTAATTTCGAAATAATAAAAAAGTTTTCGTGTCCGAGCGTCGAATGAAAAAAGACATAAAATTACCACCATATCCAGTCTGATTTTATTTATTTATTTGTTATTATTATTATTATTATTATTATTATTATATTATTCGCACACTATTTACATTAAATTTATTATGTTCAAATAACTATTGTACTACATTTAAAATATATTCTAACAATTAGAAATTTTAAATCCACATGATTAACCTTCTACCGACATAGTTTCCTAACTGGCTATTACCAATTATATGACATAAAGTCACATAAGATCCTTGGTTAATTAGTACATAACTAAATACTCAAAAATTTTAAAAAACCTAACCTAGGAATTAAACCAGGATCTTGTGGGTTGAAACATATGCTTATAGAATACTCGTCAATGTTCAAAAATATACTTTTATTATTTTAAATTCTAATCGTTGCAATTCTAAAATATAATCAAATTTTGTATTTATATATAGAAAATTTCTACATATCATTGGCAAATATCGTATAACTGCAGGTCTATATATTTTTATCTATTATTTCAGGACTATATTATACTGGGTTTTTGTATTTTACCATTTTAAAAAATCATACAAATAAAATAAATGTAAAATAAGTAAAGTTTAATCATAAAAATTGAGTATAAATAATATATAATAAACCATAAGTAATAACAATATGAAAAATATTATTATTCTAATAAAAAATTTATTAAAAAAAGAGTTATTAAAATATTTTTTAAATGTTTTTCTGAGGGCAAGCTAACAAGAAATTACTTTTGAGAAAAATCTGGTTTGATATTTAGAATTCTTATTTGTTTTACAATGTTTGAAAAATAAAGTGCCAAATGCAATCTTTCGGGTTGTAAATTGTAGTTTAGGACTCAAGTTTTAATGTGATTTCCAGTTTTTAAAGTATCTCCAGTGTGCCATTACTTCCAAAGTTTTAATTTTAAAATAAAATTTGTATTTTTAACTAAAAGTTTTGGTTAATAATTAATATTATGTATATTATATAATAATTGGTTTATACGTTAATTATAATGTATACGTATATATTATATATATATTTATATTTTATATATGTATTTCCTACTTAAACTTCTAATTTCTTCATAATTTATTATAAATACCTAATTACAAATAGTTCTCAAATTATTTTTATATCTAATCTTAATATTTTGTTTAGGAAATTTGATAAATTATTTATTGCAATCAGCTTTGAAAACATAATAACTTTAAGTAGGTTAAGTTCAATTTCAAATAAAATACTATTTAGTTCTACGTATTATAATTTTATAATAAATGAAAATTATTTATATATGTGTACTTGTTATATTGATGAGTAA
Organism: Eriosoma lanigerum; assembly: GCA_013282895.1. Taxonomy (NCBI): domain Eukaryota; kingdom Metazoa; phylum Arthropoda; class Insecta; order Hemiptera; family Aphididae; genus Eriosoma; species Eriosoma lanigerum. The sequence goes on along the minus strand of CM023358.1, from coordinate 2,908,270 downwards.
AATTATTTATAATGAATATTGGGTGAGATTCATTATTATAATAATATGAAGAACAATAAAGACATTAAAAAAACTGTAAAAATAAAAATACTTCACACCAAAACAGTAGGATTCCCGCAGGTATAAATTCCAAATTAAATTTGTACGTTGATAGGGAAAATGGTAGTTAAGGGACGAACTGAAAATACAATCGTCGTAACCACTAAAGTTGATAACCAAATTATCAAAACGTTTCTAAGACGTTTAGCCACAAATATCAAATTGGCCCACTGTTTAAAATTAACATTCTAAAATACCCAGCGGGGGTTTTTGGAGGCGGTAAAAGCTTAAACGGATTGGCAAATAAAACAAAGGGAACGAAAAGAGACAGAAACTTGCTGGAAATAAAGCAAACCGGGTTAATACCGTCATTCAGTTGAGAAAAAATTTTAGTTTTATAATTCCGCCACAGCTTAACGTATTATGTATTTAATAGCTCAATAACGAATCTTTGATACTATGGATATTAATCATTATATTACACTTTAAAAGGCCAAAGACGTACCCAATGAGCCATGAGTTAATATAAGCACTGGAAAAATATGTCTTTAGATGCTATGAAATGGGACGTTAAAACGTTTTAGATATCTATATCAAGGAATTTATGGCGGACTGTGGTAATCGTTTTATACAAATATAATATTATAATATACTCTAATATTATTATCATTATTTTATTATAATATACATATTTAATTCCCATAATATTAAGTACCAATATTTTTTGATGCAATTATTTAAATAATTAAATCCAATTAAACAATTTAAATTATTATATTATCAATTAACACGTATATTTGGTGATACATTTTAGATTCTGAGCAAAGCGAAGAATGTATTGGTTAAAAAGATGTTTTTTTTTTGATGTATGAAAACACTTTTTCAGGTGGAAATAATGGTCCGATTACCACAAATAGGGAATGCTTTCGGTAGAAAATCGTGTCTAGTTGGTACTTTATTTAGCTTATTTTTCGAATTTCTCAAAAATTTTTCCTTGGTAGGAGAAAAACTACCAAAAAATGGCGGAAAAACGATAAAATTACGGTTTCTGTTATTTTAATTTTTTTAATTTTGTGATAACTAATTGAATTTTGATCGTAGGGACTTGAAAATTTTTTTGAATATTAACATAAGTAGTATAAAAGTGAGGTAAAATTTTGGAATGAATTATTAGTATACTGTATTGTATTATATTGAGTTTCGCTCAGAATCGTATTTTCTAATGCAATATTATTGCATTCAAATCTAAATAAACCACTAATTTCTTCGAGGACCAAAGGGACGAAGGAGGAAGGCTTAAAATCGACATTCCCACTTTTTAAAACTTATAACTTATATCAGTGCTGTGTTAAACCTATGATTACAAATTTGTATGATACCACTTTTCTTCATAGATAATAATATTATGTCATATTTCTTCTAACCCGCTTATAACTTACATTACGTTAGTTATATTGATTTGGTTCTCAACATCTCATATTAGAAATATATACTTTGACAACTCACAGTTTTACTTTAAGATATGATGTAATTCAATTTGATGAAAATCGTATTTTTAAAGTTCGCATTTTTGGTTTTCATGATGAATTTCAAAAGTAATATATTGCGGATCTCGAGAAAAAACTTTTTTTAAGTGAATAACGATTTTAGTTTTAACGACGTCATTTTTCTTGTAGAATCGACGCAATTTAGTTTTCAGGATACTGATGGTAGATTTGACGGAATATCTGACACGACGTATTGAACCGTTTAATCATAACCATCAACAAAGGCAGAAAAAGGTACGTGTATATATTAAGTCAGTGCGGGACAGTCATTCATCAGTCAATGAGATAAAAAAAAAATAACAATTTTATCTCTATATGCGCCTGTGTAAGAGAACAATCAAAAATAATAATTCGAGATTATTATTCGCCTGACCGTCATAAATTAAAAACACAAAGTTTCTGTGAGCCTTTTCCATTTCACAACTGTAGTGCCGAATCAGAGAAAATATGATATAATTTATATTCTTGTCCATTAACAACAGAAGTTCGGTCTGTTGGAAAAGGAGGAATTAAATTTCTTCTCCTTTATTGTCGAGAATCTGTGCTGGGCACTGACTCATTTATCTGCGTGTGGTCTCTTTTTCTGGAAGAATAATTTCGGGTCGTTTAGGGCACACCGTGGTTTAACGAAAACCGCCATAGGATTTTCATGTCATTTACTTGGGTAAACATTGGGAAAGAGTGAGTGAGTAAAATTGTGCGAGAGAAAGGGACCGAGAAATATAGAACTAACGATAGAGAGAAACATCTGGTAAAAAATATGGAATGAAAGTGAATAGAGTAAAGACAAAACTGACTTTTGAACTCTGTATAGTTACATTTATTCAAAAAAATTGCGCAGAATTAAACATTGTATATGAATATAATTTATTATAGTATTATGATTGGTAAAAAAGCACAAAATATTTACCAAAATTATATTATATTCGTAAAAAAATAGTAGTTATTATACACCTTTTATTCTCATCATTTTTTAATATAATATGGATGATTAATTTCCAATGATAATTACCTTTCAATGACAATAATGTTTTAAGTAAACTATTCTTGACACTAAAAGTATTGTTAATTTAAAGTTATTTAACAAATATTATAAAATGAAGATATTGATTTGCTTTTATATTTTGTTTGTATTTTTAATATCTTTCAAAATGTTGTGTGCCCGAGGCACTTCTTTGCTTTAATTCAATGGTATCCCACCCCTCCAACTCCCGTTATTTTTCTAAAACAAAAACTTAATCGATCTTACTGGGTGTTGATATAAAAGTCAAACTATGTTCATACAATTTTAAAGGAAAACAACACAAGGAAGTTTCTTTTGTCGTTTGTTTTTAATGTTTAAATGAATAATCAATATTTCTTTAAGTAATCATAAATAATCAAAAAGTGGATTGTGTTTTAAATTATTAAAAATTGAATGCATAAGAAATATAGTGCTTGATTTCAATAGAAATATTAGAATAGCTATTATAAATTATAATATATGAATATTTATATTATTTTGTATTTTATAATATTCGTTATAAATAAATAACAGTTTACACTTTTTAAGCAAATTAGGAAGTTTTAGACATTATAAATAAATTTGAAATTATAAGGGTTCTGATAAATAAATAAAATATAAATATATGAATGAATTAATAAAAAATCTGTTAGTCAGATTTACATTTGGCTATTTATAACCTAAAATAAAGCTACACGATTAAGCTTACCATAGAGACATATTACGTGATATTATTATATGCGGGGAAAAATATTCTGAAAATAGATAAAACGATCATTTAAAACATAAAAGTATTTAATAGTTTATTAAATTATATTTGAATTTAACAGTTATTTATTAAAATTCTGTAAACATAAATATAAAATATAGGTATAAAAAAATTATTTTATTTTCGTTAAAATTATGTCACTTTTTTAAATTGAATTTGAAATTAAAATTTATTATAGAATTAAATTTGTTTTTATAAATCTAATTCAGTAATTATAACATGTTACTATCCTACATTATGATGATATAATTATAGATATAGTAAACTAAATGTACTTATTCTGTGGAGACATGTATAATTTAAATTAGTTATAATTAAAACATAAATACCATAGCAAGATATATTTAAAATGGTTAAACTATTATAGGAATATTATAATAATATAAATTATAAACTCTACGTAATTTATGTATGATTCCGGTGAATTATCTAACACAGTGAACTTAACTCGAGGGATGAAGTTGCAATTTTTCTTCTCCTCAACTAATGTCAAAATGATATAATGGTATCTATCCTTTCAAATTGTTAAGAACTTAAGTATATCAAACAAAGCGCTTGACAGTGACTCGTATTTTTATTTTTATACTAAAAAATAATTCATATTTTTATAACACACGCACACAGTATCACAAATAATATATATAAAAACTTGATAGCTCACTTCCTATTATTTTTCGAACGAATTTAGAGGTCTGACGCCATAATATGCCAAAAGAGTAATATTCACAAAAATATATCATGGTAAAAATAAGTGATAGTGAATAATATATTATGATTAACATAATATTATTATTATTGTGTCATATATTTAATCTTTATTTTTTATCTAATATAATATTAATTATTAGAGCAAGTGTTAATTGGCCATAGTCTTGTAAATAGATATACCTTATTCTATTAGCTTATTCTTTAATTCACAATTTAGATATTACTTTTGTGAAATACAAATATAGGTAATGAAAAAAATATTAATATAACCTATATGCTATAATAATATTATTCTAGTAAATAACACTATACCTTTAGATGGAAACTTGTCAAATAAAAGTATTTTATAATACATTATGATAATTTGATATTCATTAAAAACATTTCAATAATATAAAAAATAAAAAAAGTGTTTTCTTTTAATAAAATTATTGCTATCAGCAATCAGGTAATGTAAAAATTATATAAATGTGATATTCCTCTTAAAAACTGAAATATAGAGTATCTAGTTGTATTATTCATCTGTAGCACACACCATTGACGCAATTTGTTTGAGTATTTAGTTACTTAGTTAAGTACACCAAAAATTCATTCGTTTATTTATTTAAATTAAATAATCTAAAATCCCCCAATATTTTTACTCAAACTCCGCCTACGGAACACAATTTACGTAATAATAAAAAATTAACACCGGTATCCATTATTTAGGTTAGTTAGGGTTTGGTAACCAAATCTAATTTGTTTGATTTAAGCGTATTCTTAAAATGTAATGCAAATTTTCATAAATAAACACATAATTTTTATTGGGAGAAAATAAATATGCAAATATAATGAATATACGTCCGTATTAATGGACGAATTATATTATAACGCATAGATTTTGATTTCCGGCCGGTTGTCAGCTTTGACAATAAACAACAGTCATATAATAGTTGAGCTATTGTATCTAAGATAATTTATTCTCCGGATACGGCGTAAGAAAAATAACCGCACGGAAGAAGAAAACGGTAGAATACGTCCGACGGAGACTGGGGAAAAAATAAAAAATAAATAAAATAATAATAATGCTTTCGGTGTTGAAAATCTGTCTGCTCGGCGAGGGGAAACTTACGATCGCCAGTTTGGTGGGTGGGGGAGGGTGATCGGGCCGGCGGTGACGTAGACAAAAACACGGTGGGAGAACCAATTTATCAATCCCGCGTTACCATTCGGTTGAAGCTTGAAGGGTACATATTATATAATATAATATACAATATGTACGTGCCGGTGGTTATTTGGAGTTTTGAAAATTAGGATCGTGGCGGCAGTAGCGGGTTCGCCGAGTGGTTTCCCGTTGGCTTGACGATTGGGCGCGGTGCGGTGGGAAAACGACGTGGTATATACGCACATACCACGGTTACCGTACTCCGTTCATCCGCCGCCCGGGCAGATAAATTATGCTTTTTTTAGGATAATGCAGCCCGAAAATAACGGCCATCTTTGTGCAACTAAAACCCCGCGGCCGCACCCGTCCCTGCCACGGCACTATCGCAGACGTGTGAATGCGCACCGGCAACAACAATAAACCGACACGGCCATAAATATGTACTTTAACGGGGTGGAGGCCCTTTTTGTGGAGAAGAGAAACCCGCTTCGGCAGTTTATATATTATTTTTATGCTCATTTTTTTTTTTCTCTCTCTACGCGGTGCCATCGTCCCAAAGCGTTTCTGCAATTACCTCGCGAGTCCGTCGGTCGCGAATAAAGGTAGAGCTCTTATATATATATATATATTTATAATATCCGGACCACTTATAACATTCGTATTTCTGCGTGTGTCCGTTTATCGATAATAATAATAATTATAATAATATTTTACTCGATTTTATAGTCGTTTTCAAGTTCGCGCACGCGCAATATATTACTACGATACGTTGGTACATTTTTATAAAAATAATAAGCCGACGCGAGCGTTTCGCGACCTACTGCGTTGTCTGTGCACGCCGAAGAATGTTGCGGGGACACGCGTTCATTTTGACAAAATGCGTTCGCCAGGAATCCGGTCCACAATGCCCGTTTCGATTCCGCCTCGGGGACCAAAGCGCTTTGTCGCAGCAATACCCTTCCGGCGACCCTTTCCATCTCGTACTTTACGGCGTTTACCACGTGCGGATGCTTCATAAACGACTCCCGCCGGCCGTCGGTGGTCGCGGGGCGGCGAGGCGGTTAAGGGTATAACTATTACAGTTATCTCAGGTGCGTCCCCAAAAACAGAATCCAGCTGACCCAGATTCAGAGTTCGCCGCCGCCACACAATATTCGACCAATTATGTTGTCTACGTGTGGTTCCGAGATAAACGTGGCAATCTATATATATATATATATATATAAATTTATATGGTAAACCGTACAGGTTCACCCATTATTTTTCGACATGTTGATCCGCTAAATTATTATGGACGACTTTACAAATCCGCTTTTAACCCGCGACGCGAGGGTTTTATTTCGAGTATTCCTCTATATCAATCTGTCACAAGACGACATTCTCATTTTCAGTTTTTCAATCGTTCCCGTTTCAATATGCGTGTGCGGTCTCGTGAAAAAAACAAACAACGGATTAAAAACAGAGTTAATATTTTTGGCCGCGTTTTTCTTAAACGACGTTTTTTTTTTTTTTGCTTTTAATATTCGTTTATTCAAAGTGCATTCTTTAAAGTACTTCATATAACGTATAAATCTTTACACGGTTAACATGCCATAAAACGAGTCACATTTAGCGAGAGGAAAAGTTGGTAATTTTTTTTTAAAATTATCAAAACCATGATTACAACCTAAGCAACCCTATTACTTTACCTTCTTGGAAGAATATTTCTATGATTCTAATATTTATCTTTGTGAAAATTCAAAAATGTCTATAACTTGTCGTTCTGTATGCTCTTTAACTATATATAATAGATACGATATAGGTTAGGTCAGGCACACTAACTTAAGTTACATAATTGTTAAAAGTATAATTTAAGTATTTTTAACGTTTCAATACGATTATAATAATTGGCCATCTATTACCAGGTTGAGTAAGATAATATGCTTTTGTACTTATAAAACTATTTACCTTTTTAAATAGGTACACCAGAGAACAAATAAAAAGTTTTTGATACCAACTTTTCCATTTATACCAACTTTTCTAATGTTGAGTTTTAGCAAGGATTTAATAAGGCCAACACTCGGGTCAATTTCCATTCTTTACTAAATTAATAGTATTCATATTTTATGCAAAGCAATCAACTCTAACTTATAATGCAATTAATGAAAACTCCGTTTATAAATTAATTTTAATCTTCGGCGATTTACAAGTTAATTTCAAAATATTTTATTTATTTACAAACAAGCTAACCATTTTATTATTATTGTTGTTATTAAACAATCGATGAACATTTTTATACAATTTATTGTTTTTGTAATTACTTAATAGTTATTTACCACGCTCTTTATGAATATGTTTTTTGTACTATTTTATTCCCTTCGGGTTTGTTCTTAATTTTAGAAGCATCTTTCATTTTTATACTCTCATTTGTCCGTTTCGGAATCTCATTATTTATTCCCCCAAAGACTGAAAAAGTTCATACATTCCTCCATAATGTTATCCTATATATATATTTTTACTCCCTTATAATAGATATAAATTTATCAACAAATATAAAACTAAATTACTTAATATTGCCAAATACTCGGTTGTCCCATAAACTATTTAATTGAAAAATTATTTCTATTTAAACTTATTTAAATATTAGTAAATGAACTTATACAAATTATATTCCATATTAAAAATATATATATAAGTATTCAATAACTTATTGAATATTATTAAAATATCATAAAATATAATATATTTAAGCTACTTTTACTTAATGGAATATCATTTTCATCAAGAATTATTACCTTATAGCAGAATTATAATTTTATATCTAAAATTTAAAACATGTATATATATATAACTATATTTTTAGAAAAGAACTACAATACCTAGAACATTTCAGTTGTCTAAGGTTCGAGTTTCTGAAATTTCTTCTTGAATTTTACATACGGCATTAGGTTTTATTTTAAAGGTTTTTGTTTTTATGTTGCCAAAGATTGTTATTATTATAACTATTTTAATATAAATTATTTATTTAAATATAACAGAAATAAATATATTTATAATACGTATAATTTTCAAATATTTATACTTATAAACTATAATTACAGCACAAGAGTTTGAAGAAAATTATCATTGACTATTTAAATTAGAATTTAGCTTAGGTACAGATACGGATTTTGTTAACAAATCATTTTTCCTCAAAAAAAATAGTTTGATTTTAAATTTGTTGTGTTATTGGAAAATCACGATTTACAAATAATTATTATTTTATATCAGTTCTATGCGTAAAATTTTAATTATTTCAATTTAAAATAAAATAACAAGATACAAATATATATATATATATATATATATATATATAAAAATATAAAAATCATACAAATAGAATTAAATACTAATTATTATGAATCAATAAATAATTAAGTTAATTTCTTTATTAATATAGGTATTTTAAAACATATTATTTGTGAGAATACTCTATTTTTTTATTGGTTAAGCTATCTACTACTGCTATATCATAATAATTGAGGTCATGGAAGTGTGTATAAACATTACAATCATTAAATGTATTTATTTTCCTAAACGTTGAGCCTATATTTTTGACTTTGTTAAATTTAACTAAACATATATTTAACAAAGATCTCTACTTTTACTACTTACTTGTAAAAGCGTAAATCTATTCACTAAGTTTTGTTAAATTATACGAATTAAAAAACAATATACTAACAGCGTTTACGAATAAAAACTATTTATTTTATTTTTTATGACATTAAGACCTTAATTTATACTTATTTTTAAATTCAAAACTATTAAAACATGATATATTGATACAATAATATTTATAAATATGTAGATAATTAACATTATGAATTAATTGATAAATAATATATGAATAAAACAAGGTTAAGTATGGCATTGTAAATTGAGACCGATAAATACTTAATATCAAATAAAAATTAATCGATCAATCAATGGCAATAACAATGAAATAAAATAAATAAGATATTGTTTAAATAATAACAAGTTTCTTCAAAAACTAGACAAATGTACGAATAATATTTAATATGTAAAAAAAAACATATTACATTAATAACATTAGTTGAGTGCTTGACATCTAATATACATCATAATTTATTACGCAAGTTACTTTAGTCTAAAGTTTTTTCTTAAGTACACATTTATAATTGTAATTTATTTTATAAATATATTTAAACTATCAAAAAAATAGTTTCTATTAAAAAAAATATATATGTTATGTGAAAAGTGAAACTATTTATAGTAATTATTATATAATCGAATATTCACATAGATACTAAGTTAAGATTAGAGATCAGATCTAGATATTTTTTACACACATTATATTAAATTTAACACACACACATTTTTTAAATTTTTCTCATACAATAAGATTTACACCACAAAAATAATTATTAGTATACGATGTTAGGTGTATCGATTATGCAACATTTTTACCTGTTTGTTGATTTTATTAAGTGGCCCGCGTACAGAGAAGGTCATAACTGTAAATTAAAAATTTTAACAAACCTCTATTGGTTAAAATAATGATAAATAGTTTTGAGCATCATATTGTTATATTTATTCATTTTTCCATGAGCCTTGAGGTTGACGAGAGATTGTATTATTATACAGAATCGCATATAGACACGATTATTAATTATAATGATTATATCCCGTAGGGAACTTACTATACAGCTTTAAAATAAGGTTGAGAAAAGGATAAAAGATAAGATTAATGGAAAAACTACAAATGCCGATTGATCATGATCCCTGCTACAATCATTAATAATTCCACAATGGGATACACGCGGGTCAATGTGCGTAGATGTTGTTAATCAGATACGTCTAGCAGTTATAAAAGAAGGTGAAAAAAAATAACAAAATGAAAGTCTTTAAAGATTTTTTTCCCCTCTTTTATTATTATTTATATCATTAATGAACAATGTACAAAGTACAATAACCAAAGGCAACCACATTTACCTAAATAAATTAAATTTACATTTGATACAATAGAAAAAGGAAAAAATACCTTTGGAAAATATCAGCTCTGGCGATACAGTTACGGTGGAAAAAGAATATTAACGACACTAGAACTTATATGAGGTATAAACCACGTGGTTACTACTAGCTAAGATTACATTATATCCAATGAAAACACAACCCGAGGCGGGTTTTTAAACTATGTAATTTTTTTGTTTTATCTAAATTTGTTTATGTTATTATGTTATTATTGCAACGTTTTATGCGTACGCATATACTTACCGTTTTTGACTTCCATCGGAGAACAAAGTCTTCCTTCCTTGCTGAGCGTGTTCTCAAACTTTATTTTTAAAATAAAGTTTCTGGAAAATGATGTCAAATTAAAATTCATATATTTTAATAATTAAACTGATGTTTACGTTTCCTTTTAAGTTTGTGGAACTACTCATTTAAGATGTTTAACGAACCACGATCAGTGTTCTTACATTTTAAGCGTATTATGTTTTAATGAAGAAAATTATTTAATAAACTCCCGGAGGTAATCAAAAAGCCAATAAAAATATAGATTTATTTAAATTGTTTTAATAATTATATATTACATAATGCATATTTGTGTTATATGATATTATGCAGAACTCATTTTAATTATGTACGGAAAAATCGATTTTTCGTATTATGTGAGTTCTCATTATTATAATTTTGTGTTTATTTGATAAAAACAAATAATTTTATACATCTTGTATGTACTATATTTAATGGTTGATAAATATTAAATAAGTTTATAAAATTCTAAAATAATAGTAGCAATTAAAATGTCGGTGTTATTTTTATACAGTTCTATCTAAGTTATTTAAACAAAAATAGGGTGTGTATGACATTTGGTCAAGCATAATATACTTTATTATGAACAACGCATAAATGTTAAAGCAGAATAAATAAAATCTTATTTTTCGTTTTTGTGTGTTTATTTTATGACAATAAAGTATCTATTATTTCAACTCGATTTGTAAGAACTCCTTCGTTAGTTCTAATAACATCTTATAATATAAAGAATGTAATAATACAAAGTTAAATAATTCGATTTAACCTATAATTCACGAAATCAATTTTTTCTTATTTATATCGATTTTTATAAAACAAAAAGTCGGAATTTCATTAAATTTATTAAATATTGCAAATAATTTTGTCAATTAACTGAAATATTTTCAGTATAGTCTGTAGTCCTACTTAATTTAATTATTATTATTTATCCTAAATCATACTTAATATTTTGTATTTAATATTTCTGAATTGTTTAATTTATAGTATGCTAGTAAAATATTATTTAATATTATAATATTATACAATTATTTCCTTATCGATAATAATATTATATTGTATTGTTATTATCAATTTCACCATACGTTGTTAGTTGTTTAATACCTAATTTTATCTATTCACCGCTATTAATTAAAATTAAATTTGTATTTTATTATTTAGTACGAATCAACAGTATATTCATTTTGTAGCCCATCGATGAAGGCTATAATTTGTTCACGATCACTTATATGTAATTAGTGTCCATTATTAATCTGATAACTAAACACGTATAATTTAATCATACCATTCATACCTACAAATACTTTGTTCATATTTTTTTCTACATATAAAATGTTTGAAATAAATACTTTAATAATTTACTTAAAATTTATCAAATTTTCGAATAAAATTTATACTATACTAAGGTATTAATTTTAAACAAATGTACAAATTATTACTATTACATAATTTTAATACAATTTTACTATCAAACAACATAAGAACTAGATAATAGTATGACAAACAATAATTATGTTTTAATATATGAATTCCGTTATTTATTTTCATATTTTAAGTTAACTATATATTTGTTTTGTCCCTCACTGATTATAATGTTAATTTAATTTTCAGGTAAGATACAATTTATTTGCTCAATATTCAACACAATACCGATATGAAGGTAGAGTACACTATTTTTTAATATTTATGAAGTAAGTTATATATAATATAAGTAATAATATATTTCTTTAGGATAAGAAGTTTGCAGTGTTATAAAATATATAATATTCTAATAATAAAAAATATCCTATAAACATGATCATATTGTTATGAAATAATCGGTAGATATCTATAATTCATTTAAGTAAAAATAAACAAACAAAATATTGTTCTAGGAAAAATAATACTGAGTAAACATAAGTTGGAAGTGTCACTTTACCCATATTTAAGTAAATCAATTGAATAGTTGGGATGTCACTGTCAAAGTTTTATTGCTTTTTCAAATATAATAGCAATGGATCATTGTACTCAATGAATGGTGGAATTTAAGTGCGAGTTTAATGAGTTGAACCATTATATAATATATTAAAAATATATAACATTTTAAATAAAATACAATAAAAATAATATAATATGTGTGAGTCGTCGTATTTTACACACTTATACGACATTTCAGTTTTACAAATAGATTTAAATTGTTATATAAAACCATAATATTTTATTATTTAACCATTTATCAATATTTGTTTCATTCAATAATCTTTTTTTTTTTAAAAAAAAACAATAAGAGCATAGCTAGGACATTCGCGTTAAGAATGATGAGATTTACAAATTTAACCGTGAACATATTATGAAAACCATGAAATTATTTTGTTCGAACATTAATTTTTGTGGAGGAATAAAATATTATATTCGATATTATATATTATCAATACACCAATGTCTAATATTTTGAAAACTAAAGTCCATGGGTCTTCATTGCTTGAGAAATCGATAACTACTTGCTTATAACAATATTATACTTATATCATTTGTATGTATTGCACTAAGAACATCCTATTTCCTTTAATTCCTTCTGGTAGTACTGCAGGAGTGTACAAAGTTAAAAGAGTGAGATAATGTGAGAAAATAAATACTGGAAGAGAAATGGGTGTAGAGGGGGATACGGGGAAAAGACGAAACAATGAAAGAATTTTCAATAACGTAAAATCTCGCGACAGAAAAGAGACACATGACACACATTTAACCACTTTCCTGCCCTTTTGACTTTTAGAAGGCAAAAAACAACACTCTTAGGAATACTATAAATTTTCTGTTTGGAATACTACGTTGTGGTCGTTACGTCTATACGGCTATTTGTGATTACAATAGAAAAATCGATTTTTATTGCACCTTTAATCTATTATTTACCCGCCAAATATTAATAGTAAAAAAAAAAAAACATCAAAAATTATTATACTGGTTGATTTAACGGGTGAAAACGATGGATTTAATAACAATATACCAAAATAAATAATACGTGTTTACAACAAATATTCTAAAAAATAAAATAGCAATTTCAATACTGTGTATTTAACTAACTGTCAAAAACCATACTGACGCAGAATATGTTTTTAAACCGAAAAGGTTTTGTATGAAGTGAATCGTCTTTTGAAAATGCATTCATGTTGTCACTCGCATGACCCGTGTTCCACGTATGTCGGTTTTGTAAAAACACAAATGCAAACACATTGAAACGAAATAGAGTGATCGATTTACCGATTTTTACGTTTTGTAAATGTCAATCAATAATATCGTTACATCCTTTCAATATGTATTATTGTCAATTCGGTTTCGGTTAAATAATGTAAGAAATATATTTCTTTCGTTTTATTGGCGAGGAACAATATTAATATGTTATGAGTATGATCAATTCCAATTCGGTTATTTCAAATACTATTAATACGTTTTTATCCGTTTTAAATACGATATGAATAGAAAAAATTGTTTTTCCGACAAATGCCGTCCGCGATTAGAAAACGTTTAAGTGATACTTAACGGCGATCAAAACAAATTTTCATTAAATCACGCAGCCGTCGTTTACGATTACGCGAAACGTATACACACGTAACACAATTATAACGGTCTATAATATTTCAACGGTAATTTATTGTAATAGAATTACGTCGAACCGTAATCGATCGCCAGCGAACACAATTAGGACGAAACGTATGTATAATTGTATTAGTGTCGCGCACACTTTTCCGTCAGTCGTTTCGCAGAGAAAGCAAAAATAGCTTATATTATTATTGTTATGAAAAATCACAAAGTATTTGCGTGCTTCTTTATTGGACGCGTCGACGTACCGTTTTCTGTTTTTTGGGGTGAAAATGCCACTGTGGTCGAGCAAGAGCCGCATGCTGAAAAAGTAAAACTGCTTAAAGCCGACCAAATCGACTACTTAATGAAAAATTACAGAGCACGTTGTATATATAATACGGACAAGTCACGGTCGAAACAAATTGTTCTACTCTGGCCAGTCAGAATAACATTTTTTATACCAGAGGTGGACAAACATGCTTTGGTCAACATATACTATATGGATATATTTTTCCCTTTACGTTCGATTTATATAGAAAAAAACACGTTTTAATCACGACTTATGAGTATTTTATATTGCGACTTAGCTACGATTAATATATAAAAATAAATATGTACGGATTGACCACCCCTGTTTTATACACTTTTACATAGTGACTAATCATTTTTCATCCGATTCAATAATAAGTACTCTGAAGTTGTTATCAGTCTGTTGAATTTCTTCAGAAATCATGTTTAAAATACAATCAAATGTTTTGAAACTCGGATGTATAAAGTTTTAGAATTTTAATTCCTCATTACGAGGTTCTCGTAAAAAGAATTTAACTAGATTATTTTCTGTACTTACGTTTTTTTTTTTTTTCTAGAAAAGGATATACCTTCCGTTTGATCCTTCGTTATCGTTTCTACACGTTCAATACATAATAAAACGATTTTTGTTTTCCTTAAATTGTTGATGCGCGTCTTCTGTTTTATAACGACCAAGTCAACTTACAGCGAAATTGCACAAAGCCGCATTAAGCAGTTTTGCTTTTTCAGTGTGCGGCCGGCCTAATTCGTATAACTACCGTCGTGTTTTACACTACACTATTTTGTCGGACGGCCACGCGGCGGCGAAATATATATAAATTGACCGGGCAGCAAATGGACCGAAAAACTAACCGTTTTTCAGAAATTACACCCATCAAAAGTTCCGAATAAAAGCGTTTATACACTCGGTCGCGTCACAATGGCCCTTCTGCGCTGAGCCGCCGCCCGCGTGACAAAAAGATGGGAAAAAAATAACCGCCGAGGACCGAACGACGACGTCTGGTAGGCGAAATATCGTTATGACGATTTCCCATAACGAAGACGCAATATCGCCACTATTCTTTTTTCCGTTTTACCGTCGTCGTCTAAACTTTATATATATATATATATATATATATATATATCTGATATCCGTAGTACTGGTAATGTGTGTGACTGTGTACGAACGTAATGGTTTTGTTTACCCACCTGGTCAAACTCAATGCGAATTTGTGAGAAAACAGAAAACGAAAAACACGGCGAATAAAACTCGAACAATCGTTAGCGATTGTGCTTAGGCCTATGATACGTTGATGGGTCGCTAGTCCGTCGATAGGTTTGATCACGAGTAACGGAATCGATAATGATACGTACGAGCCGATCCATACAATTATTATGTCTTATTTATAATATGTAATAATTAATACCAAATATTAGGTTAATTTATTAAAATAAAGCGAAGAAAAATATGTTATCGACTGCACAATTTAAACTTTAACCTCACAAGCTAATTTCGAGAGTAGATTAAATTATTAAATATATATTCTTCTTCTTCGTCTTGGCTCATATCTATATTCATTGATCTCATCTTAAATCCATGTATCCGTTTTTTTCTTCGGAAAATTCTCTTATCTTATATTAACTAGTAAATGAAATATATTCTATAATAAATGCGGGTAAACTATATATAGATATGTACTGTATATCGACACGAATATCCAATAATTATAGAATTATAATCAATTTAACGTGTATACGATATAACTTTTAATGGTTACCATTTAATCCATTCAACTGATAAAAAAATCGTAATTTAATAAATTCAAACGTTCATAATATTGTAATTTGATTTCATCTACTTTTACAAAAAACAAAAATTAAAACAATTTACACTTTAAATTTGAAGAAATATGTAATTATTTTTTAAGTATATAAAATATGGAATTTATTGAAAAAAAATATAATTTCAAAATGAACCTAAATTAATAAGAATTAAGTACTTAATACTAATTGACAGTTTGTTACATTTCATTAATCGTTATTCATTTAAAAATATTGAAGGTAAACATTTTATTAAATTTACAATAAAACCCTAATAATAATTATTAAACATTAATTTTGATTGCACCTTACTACCACGCACATCAATACACCACATACTATTTTAATATTATATAATTTATTGTAGTATTATTATCTGTTTGAGATTTATTTTATTATTTATGTCGTACGTTTTTCTCTGTGAAATTTGACTCTAATCGTCAAAAGACATTGTAGAGGTGCAAATATCTCATTGTTTTCATACAATATTATATTATTGTTGTTCAAATTTTTTATGATAATATTTTGTTGTTGCACCAAACAGGCAATATATTTAATAATTTATTTGTTCTCATTTTAGTTGGATTCCAATATTTTTTCTTGGCATTACCATTATTTTTGCGATTTATTGATTAATTTAATTGGTCCCATAGATTATTATATTGTTTATTCAAGTTTTACTAACACTATCGCATTCTAGTAGGTACTCATTGGTTTGTTGACCCTGTCCACATACTGTTGAGTATACTATTATACACGTGTATCTGTGTGTGTACACAGATGTATCTGATCGGTTTAATGTTATTACGCTCCCGACTTGTACAAGACCAATAATTATGGAGCTTACACATTTTCAATAGCTCACTTCAGTTATTCTCTCACTTATAAAGTTATAAAGTTATAAACTTATAAAGTTTGAAAAAATAAACAGCTGAAAAGATAATAATTTAACAGATATTTCTACATATAATTTGAATTATACGTATATCAAATCTGTTCACGTTTTATAGTATATTAGAAATATTATTTAGTATTAATAAATCGGTGTTCGTGCCAATTATTTGTTCGGCGCATACTCGAAAAACCCGCGTTTACAAGTAGACGATCCTATTGCTAAAGTGTCATAATACTATCTGAATACGAAATACTTTATACAAGTTGGGTCATGGTTACTTTTTTAGTGGTTTATTTTTTTTTTTTTTTTTTTGTAATATATTATAGTATACTTAAAGTTACCTATTTCTCTGAATCGTCCACTAATACCTATATACACACACATATAATATGTATCGATAAAACTCACTTGAAAACATAACGAAATATTATAAAGAGCGTGTATTTGATATTTCGGAGAAGCACTATTTATAGATTCGGGGCCGCCCGTTTATCATGTCCCCTCGGTTTCGCGACTATTCGGACGCACACGCCTTACTTGCACCGTTCTAACGGCGACGCGGTCGATGTGGTTACGAGCCGGTACATAATAATATGTATTATATACGTATAGGTATATACCTAGTCTATATTTCATTTATATTCTCTGTGCATATTATATTGATCTGTGGACCGTCACCGCCGCCGCAACCGCAATCCGCCGTCCGACGGTCCTGTTCCCTTCCGATCCGTACTCGCAAAACTCGTTTCCGTTTGTCCGGTCCCTTACGTGCACGGGTCGCGTGAGAAATTAATATCTTAACGAGACCTCACGTCCGTACGATTTCTCGATTTCTTCGTTGCTCCGCGTAACAGAACAATGACTTTTCGGCCCGGAAAACCGATCGGTTTTAAACGCCTCGACCGTCGATGACGTTTTTCGTTGACGGACCGTCATTTTGCGATGTTTACCGTGCGGTGAACGCGGAAAAACGGTCGACTGCGCGATGTCCGTCGCCAAAACGTTTTAATATACTTCCATTTCTCCAGCCTCCCCCAAGTCAATATTTTTCTAATTTACCATATCGAATGGTTTGTAATATGTTTGTAAAAGTTTTTAAAAGCAAAATTTTCGTTTGTAAAGGCCTAATTTTAATAATATAGCCTTTTAAAAATGGGGGGGGGCTAAAGAAATGCCCAAAAACTTTAAATTTAAAAGAATATAATAAAATACTATTTATTTCTATAAATTGTATGATTATAGATTGCAATTTATTATATTTTTTATGGGCTGTCTGGCTTACTACTTTTAGTATTATTATATATATATATAATTTGTAAAACATACTTTTTATTTTACTTCTTATTTTTATAAGAATTTAGTAGTAGGTGTATATATAATATTTCGGTTATCATAAAAAATGTCGTACATTATACATTTGAAACTTTCATTATTACTAGTTGTTTTTATTTACTGAATTTTTAATGTATGGTAATTAATTTTTAACATTATTTTTATATTAGTGTATAAGTAATTATATAATGTTACAGGTGCAAAATATAATAGTATTGTAAAAAATAAAATATTTGTGTACCAAACACAATTTATCATAGGTACAATATACGGAATTTTCTACCTAATTATATACGCACTCCTTCTTTAATCTATAATGAATTGTAAATTAGGAAATTTTCAATATTTACTAATAAGTAATATACTAATTAAATAATAACTATTAGCATTTAAATACTTTATTGCTTAATTTTATAATTGCTAGTGTTGTAAAAGACAGTATGTTATTCTAATATTAATATGATAAGGATAGATAATAAAATATAATTATTTTTTTTTTAATTATATTATTTTATATTAAAATAAAATATATAAAATATGTATAATATACCCAATTATATTCGAGTACATTGTATTTCAATAATATAACTTCTAAAATATTTGCCGCTTTTCTATGTTTTTTAAATAATTCTTCATACCACTTTAAATATTTTTTTAATTTATGTACGGATATCTACTAGTTGAAATTTATTTCAATCTATAATCCATTTATTATATAGACGTATATATAGTAATAAAGTCGTATAAATATAGTTTGATTTAATTGATTGATTGAGATGTAAATTTATTTAGCATGTTCACACCATTTTTTCTTTAATAATAAATATTTTGTCATTTTAATGTACCATATATTTATTTATTTTGTATACCCATATTTTTTAATACCATATAAACATTTTAGTTACTTGTTACTATGTTGATTTTAGTAACAAAATATTTTATTATTTCTGAAATTATAATACAATATGAATATGAAAATATAATTAATGTTATTATAACTTAAAAAATAATACTTTTCTTATAATTATATAATAATAATCAAACAAAATACGTAAACTTATAGGTGATATGTAAAATCTGATTACAAACGATTGGATATAGTAAAATTTAAATTTAAAATTTTTGGGCATTTCTCCAACCCTCCCATTTTGAAAAGACCATTATACTAAAACTAGGCCTTTACATACGAAAATTTTGCTTCTACAATCTTTTACAAACATATTACAAACGATTCGATATGGTAAATTAAAAAATTATTGATTTGGGGCCTGGGGAAATGGACGTTTCCGGATATTGTGTTTATCCAAACAACTATCATTGCCATCCCATACAATCTCATTCTAGATAAGTCCTCGTAAAGGTTTTTTACTTTTTAAACCCTGCAGAAAGTATAACTACTTCGAATGATGAGAGTGGAAAATTAATTTAATATCGAGTGGCGTTTTATGATATTTAAACAATGGTAATGAAATTTCATCAAACAATTTATTGTTTATGTCTAATATTTTAAAAATAAAATTAATAAAACGATTTTCCATCCGATAAAAAACCAATAGGAAGCGTATCAAGTACATTCAAAAAACGACAAAACGTTCTTTTGACTTTTATATAAAAATATATTGTAATGCATTCTTTTGTTAAAACATTTTCATATATTCATAATAGAATTATGCGTTTATTTTGAAGCGTCGTGCATCGTTGTTTATTTTTTATTAATTCAAACTCGGTTTTTTTTTTTAAAAAAAAAAATATTTGTTTTTACTAAAAACATTTTATGCGCAATTTAAATAAAATAATCAAGTAGGTGTTCAGTTAATATTATAATAAGCAAGTGACTTTTTATAGCTCAAAGTCTCTACAACTTTAAATTCTACGTTACGTAAATAAAATTAATTGTTAAGAAATATGATGAAGTGTAAGACTACGTGTTATACAGTCGATATCCGGTAGACTTTTGCAAATAGGAAGAAAATATTACACAAACAAAATTCGTCTGATTAATATCCTTGTTGAATGATAGTTCTTGGCTTACATTTTTACAACACAAAATCAAACTAAATTCAATAAAATAAACTATCAAGATTCAATATATTGTGTTAGAAATTATGGTATTTATAATTATTAATTTTGGAATAGTTACTTTAAAATTAGCTAACAATAATAATGCTTTAGAAAGAGATAGAATATGAAACTTAACAAAAACCCGTCTGTTTCTTCTCTTGACTATTTTACACGATTTTAAGCAAACAATGTGTTTTAAAATATAAATTAATGGGCATTTGTTAAAAGAGACAGAAGTCACATATTTTAGCAAAATAGTTTTATGATAAATTGTTTATCTTTGTATGTAAACACGTCATTTTATGTTAAAACTTAAAAGTGACTTTCGTTGTATCATTTTCGTTATACCTAAATAATTATTTTGAAATAATCATAATATGTTAAATGGTCATAAATTATTAAACACAAATTAAAGAAAATTAGGATAGAAGAAAAACTTAGTTTTTGTTTCCTCTTGAAAATTTCTTAAAAATCCCTTCTGAGAAATCCCCATTCATAAACTATTTAATGCACATCATTGAAGCAAATTATACGGTTATAATATCTATTCTATATACAAAGAGTGATTTTTGTGACCTACAAAATAGTTTGTAGTATAATGTATTAAAAACTGGGTTGAATTGAACATGGTGGGTGGTGTTTTCCGTGACATTCAACAAAATATGAGTTACTTTTTTGGTTACTAATAACATTTTATTTAACATAATAGCTTCGTGGTTCTGCATAATGCATCAGCAATAACATCGTCCTATATATTTCGGCAATTAATCAATATGACAATACTTGACAAAATAATATTTTTTTACGACCCTGTAAATTACTATAATGTTAGTCAACTATTTACCGTTATTATAACTATTATTATTATTTGTTTTTATTTTACTGCTTGTTGATTTATATGTGATGAATTGTGAATGTTATGAATCTATACTGATAAGTTATACGAATGACTTTAAAATAGTTTTTGAGAAGTTAAATACTTCTAATCTAAATATCTAATTTATATTCAATGAGTATCATGAAAAGAAAAATTGTATTTTAATAATTATAATCATATTAATTCGTATTTATGACTTTTATTTTTAAATTTAATTTAATGTAAGATAAAAGTGAGTTTTTAATAATAAATAATAAAATATCTCATATGCATGCAATATACAATAGTTTTATTACTTTCATCGAATTTATTTAATGCTTATACTAATATATAATTTATTTTATTTTTACAAAATATAATTAATTACTTTACTACTTTAATATTAAAAATAAATAAATTTCAATGGGTGTGCAATAGTGATATATTTTAAAATAATTAAGAAACGGAATTAAACTGGAATGTGCTTTATAGATTTAACGTAAAGATGTTTAGGTAAATCTAACCTAAACATGGTTTTATTAAAATCGCTATAGATACCTATATTAATATTAATTTTAATAGTTATAAAATATAAAATAGTATTTCATTGGAATGATATAATATATGCATTTTTTAGAAGTGTTTTAAAAGAACCAGAGTAAAATCTCATATCGGCTAGATATATAATAACATGTTAATAATATACATGAAAGTAAATTGTATTTTTATTGATATTTGAAAATATGCAATATAATATAAAAAATTGTTTGAATTTTTAAAAACAATTACAAAATATAATATAGTTTGGTAATTTAATAAGTGCGTTTAGTCATGGTATTTTTCTATGTTATCATGCGAGTACAATAATATTTATTGTTTATAATAATTTACAAATAAACGTTGAATTGTAGTTATAGTTATTATACTATTATAATATTATTAAATTCATAAAACCCCAATGAATACAGAGTTTAAAAGAGTTTTCTTATAAAATGAATTCACTCAAAATAATTTTACAAAACAATATCTCGGGATGTCATATTTAAAATGAGTGTTAGTATTTAGGTTAAAAATGTAAAATATTTAAATTTAAATTAAACTATTTAAATATGTTTATTGTTTATATTTAATTTAATTTATCTTTCATTATTTTATCGCTTTATGAATAATGTCAATGACGTATTTTATAAATATTTATTCATAGTCGGTACCTAACCTATGATGCAAATTTATATTTAATTAATAATTATATATATATATATATATATTTAGTAAGTATTAAAGTTATTCAATTTGATAAAAATAAATATCATAATAAAGTTTTAATTTTTGCTAAAATTTGAATTATTATGATCAATGATCATATTTTAGTAATAATTTACATAGAAATACATTGATCCAAAAATAATAATGAATACGTTTTAGAAAGTAAAAACGCAATTATGGATTTTATACGAGGGATGCTATACAATAAAGGGCTAAGGTACTAACACGAAAATTAATTAATATTGGGATAGTCTGCAAAGGTCAGATAATACCATTTTCCATAACTTAATTTAAAATGATCACAACAATTATGTATATAATGAATTAAAAATAAATTCTGGAGAAATTACACTTTTTAATTTATTTCTCACGTCTTAATATCAATTATGTTTTAAATACAAAATTTCGAATTATGATAAGGCATATACTTTTGTTATATAAAACAATTTTTTTTTAAGTATAATAAAAATATATTGATTAATTAAAACATTATAATCAATTCTATGATATCATACTCGTACCGTACAGATAATAATTGCATTAGTTATATAATATAATTATAATACAAATTTAAAATATTTATACAAATATTTCCTTCATGTTACCAACATTTTGAAGTTATTGATGAACATAAATTAAATTTACTTTATGCCAATTTAATACGAAGCTCAAATAACAATATCGGTATTATTATATGTAATTAATTATTTCCAAAGGTTTTTTTTCCTAATACAGACATTCAATTATATTTATTAAATTTAAATAATTAATTTTTTAACGTTTACTCGACTAATATTTTAAGTTTTATAATTAAATTTAATGACTGACACATCAAATGATTATTTTTTAAGGAAATGTAAATATTTTATTAAGGAATATATTTTACGTTAATAATAATATGATAATGGAAAACCGCCAATCAATAAAATGAGTTAAATATTAGCTTATTTAATCATATTAATCTTAAGAACATTAGATAATAGAATAATAATTGCATAACATACTTTTAATAGTAGGTATTTAAAGAACTAAAATATATCCAGATTAAAATCTCAGAAATTATTATGTTGGTCTTATATTATTATTTTATTTTAATTGTACAAATATTACATAATATAAAAATATATTAATTTTAAAATAATATTCCTAGATTAACCTACATTCTAAAAATAATTTTAATTTTTGTTATTAAATATAGAGCTTTTATCAGTAGTAGTATTTTGTAAATCATGTCTATTCATCGAATTACATTAATATTATGTGCTTTATGTAGATATTTTTTGACAATTACTATACTCATGGTAAATATCTAATAACGTTAATGGTATATGTTGATTGATAACCCTTTCAAATCGTTCGATATATAATTCATAACTATATAATAATAATTAAAATTATTTAGTATTTAGGAACTCAAAACAATAGGTACAACTTTTCGATAATCAAATCCTTGACCTAAATTGAAAAATAGTTTAAACAGATACTATAGAATCTAAAATTACATAATAGATGATATTAATTTAAAACAATATTATGCATCGTTACATTTCGAATTTTGACATAATTTATAACCCATTTCTATATTCAGTTTAATATAATCAACAATATCAATATTTCATTATAGAAATAGGTACTCTATATTTTTGCTGTAGGATAACAACATTTTAATATACGAAGTTTTATTGTTTTTAATATTATATTAACAAAATAGGTTAGTGTAATTTTAGTTATAACAGCTAAAAAAGTAAAATGTTAAAAGTTAATCAATTAAATTAAATTTTGTTCATGTAATTATAATACAATTACGTCGTTCTAAATATTATAATATAATATTAGATTCCTAATAAAAAAATATATTTAAAATATGATCTGCAGTTTGTTAAAAAAATAAATATTAAAAAATATCTTCCTCTATTTGTTATGTTGTAATATTTACATTACAATTAATATTACTTATAATTGAACATTTTAATGTTTCGTAAGTGTTTATATGGATTATAAAACAACACATATTACAATATAATACTATTATTTTTTTTTATTAATTATAAATTCGTAAACAATATAGGCAACGATATACTATAGTGAGTGTTTTACTATCTTCAACTCTTCAAAAGTCCAAAATAATAACCAAATTAAATGATAAAAAAATCGTGAATGTATTTCCTAATATGATTTGATTATAATTTTTCATTTAATAACAATACCTATTATTATTGTAATATTGGTATAAATCGGTTTTCTTTATTAGGAATTAAAAATGATATAAAAATATAATATGCATATAAGGGTAATATTCAAAATGCTTCATTATTCATGTCTGTTCATAGGCGTAACTAGACTTAATCCACAGTAGCAGCCTAGCTTATGATTGGCGCTACATTATAAACCGAAAAAGAGCCCCTTAAACTCAAGACCGTATTTTTCAAGGGACAGCAATACAACCTAATTTATGAAACATATCTTTATATCAATGTTTAAGACATTTTTTTTTAATACAATTTTTAATTTATTTATCTTAAAACTCCGTTGACTAGCCACCATAGAAACGCATATATGTCTGTTTAAGGCCTTTATGTATTCTGATACAAATATTCCTATACTTCATTTTAAACATTTTTTTAAGTATTACGAATAATTAAAAAATATTTTATTTTATTTCAATACTTAGTATATAATATTACATTTTTAAAGCTACTAAAAAGTGTTTTATCCTATAAGAAATAATAATAGGTTTTAAATGAAATACCTCTGTGTCTATGTAAAAAAGATTTTAAAAAATATAAGAAAAATGTTATTTTTTTAGTGATTTGTGACTATATTTTAATAAAATAATCAATTTTTAAAGTATAACAATATTTTCATAACACAATTGTTATTTTATATTGTACATTTTAAAAAGTATCGTTTCAACTTATAATTGATCGTGTGTGTCGAAAATATAATTATAAAAAATATCCAATAGATTAAAGTTCTAAAAAAATGTGATTGCAGTGCAACCAATAACTCACTGCAGTCTAGGAGACACACTCTTAAGTAACGTCATCATCAAGTTCTCTATGACGTAAAAATGACGTCACAGGTTTAATGATTTTTAAGATCATTCGACGTCATAGTATTTTACTCGAATGTGACGTCACTTTAACCGTTACCATGGTAGCGGCCGTGACACATGTAGGTATAGATAACTATTTTGAACACGCGGAGGGCACTGGGCCAGAGTTCATTCGTTTGTTTAAATTCCCTCTGTTAATACGCACGTTGTATTATAATAATATAAAATAATAATACAAAATAATAATAAAAACTAGTTATGGGTACTTGTAGACAACAATTAATATTGACCTAAGCTTTATTTAATGGTCCAATTGTTATTTTTAGCTTGTTTATTTTTGATAAATGTATTTCGATATTTACGCTGCTTGAAATAACACGTACACAAATTAACCAACCATTTTACATCCTCTTTTTTTCTCTCCTAACAAAAAAAAACCTTGTAAAATTGTACCAAATATTTCACGTCCCGAATTAAGTTTTAAAATATTGTATTTACTTGCCAAACATCCAAAACATATTTAATTTTTTATGCTATTTAATATTGTAAAAAATTTAAATTATGATAATTGAATGAATTAATTATTAACTCTACTTTACTTAATTTAAACATATTAGGTATCTAAAAACTAATAAAATGTTATATTTTTAATTTGTTGATATTTACAAATAAATGAAACAAATAATTAAGGCAAGTACTCCATTATTTAATATAAAAATAATGGATTATGAATATTTTGTCAAAGGTAAATTTTAAATTTTATAAATTGTATTTATTGTTTTATATTTCTACATTATCATATTGTTGTATAGTCGCTAAAATCCAATTGAAAAAAAATTCAATAACATTTCCTTATTAAAATTAACAATTATACGAAAAATTATGGTTTAAAAAGTAAATTATGACATATAAAACATAGAATATAACATATAATACTTATATAATTCTTAATATAATATAATTATGCCGAACATAATATTGTAAATATTACAAAAGTACAAATACTATAATTTCAAAATATTAGTGAATAGATATCATAATGATAAAATTTTCAAGTGTGCCAAGATTGTTTGAGAAATAATAATTAATTGAATAGGTATTATTTCATTATCTACACTAACATAATAATATTTCATTCACATAATAATTAAGAACAATACTAAATCGTATGTAAATATACTCTTTTTGATTTATTTTCAGAAATAAATATTTAAAAAAGACGCGGTTGAAACACAATATTGTTAACACATACGTTATACATATTGATACGGTTAGATTTTTATTGAAGTGTTCCGATAATTCTATACGTGTTATTTTCTTCGAAATCCTTAAAAGTTATTTTAGGAATATCATAAAATATCATAACCCAATGGTAAAACAAAACGTACAATATATATATATATATATATATATATATATATATATATTTATATATATATTAAATTTTCCCCTTCTCGTCCGATCCGTGTGACCATTGTGATAAATGGAATAACTCCATTTCAAGGGGTAGATCCAGAAGAAAATATAATGCAGTTAACGTAATCTATCGTATAAATCATGATTTGTTATACGGACCCGAATACGAACGGAAAATTTCACCGAAAACCTCGTACTTGAGAACCGTACAAACACACAACAATGAGTCTTTTGGTCCTCCATTTTTTTTTCCTTTTTACTTTTTCATGTCTAATGTTTCACGTATTTGAGTATAAAATATATTTACAGCAGCGCGCTTGTGTGTGTACAACAAAAATGTATTGTATGGCTAAAAACGTTTCGAACAAAATGGAAACAGACGATTTTCTGCTCATTTTTTTTCCTTCCAAACAATACGAACGGGTTGTATATTTTGCATTTT
Source organism: Eriosoma lanigerum (assembly GCA_013282895.1). Taxonomy (NCBI): domain Eukaryota; kingdom Metazoa; phylum Arthropoda; class Insecta; order Hemiptera; family Aphididae; genus Eriosoma; species Eriosoma lanigerum. The sequence goes on along the minus strand of CM023358.1, from coordinate 2,880,781 downwards.
ATTCCATATTCTCTAACGCGGTATTTATTTAGTTAAAGGATAAAATACCGTTATTTTATCATGTATCGTATGTGTTTTATGAGCGTATTTAATATATAATTTATATTGAAATATCGTTTGTATTGCATTCGAATACGGGACATAATGATTTATTTACCAAATATTGGTATAGAGATTTCAATTAATATGTAAACTTCAGACAAAAAAAAAAGTTAATTACAAAATTATTACATTTTAATTAAATTTTATTTGACACATTGGCACGATTATTCAACATAATTAGTTATTAACTATAAGACAAACATTATTGTTGAGTGGACTGTAAGAGAATTCTGACGGTTCTCAGACAGAGAAGAGTTATTGATTTTTGTTTACAAAAAATTTTATTTTATTCGTCATAAACTTAATCAACACCAACGTGACAATGTTGACGCTATAAGGTGCAAGTCGCGACTGACCGTAATGTGGGTATCTATCCCGCACAAATTTATATAATGTTATCTTAAAATTAAAATTATACATAAAGAAATTTTACCTAGCGCCAACAATTATAAAAATTAAATTATAAATTATATCAAACAAATTACATAAATATTACGTCCTACTATCAAATCAATAATCTGTCAATGTACATTGTATTTATAATTTAATTTATAATATTTTCAAACCGTGTAAATGTTCAAGTAAAGTAATATGTAAAGTTAAATATGGTAAAATATTTCAAAGAAAAATTAATATATTCTCTAAATTTATTTGAATGAAGTGTTTAAGTATCTTTTTTAGAGTACTATAGTATTAGCCAATACACATTAAAGTACATAATTTAATTTTGTAATAAATATATTTTACGTTATAATGCATAATGTTAAATTTCGTTTGAAAATTTCTAAAAATATACAAAACCATATAAATAATACTAATTAATAATAACTTCTACGTGAGAAATTTTTTTTTTAGAAATTGTATATTTATAATAGATATAAAATTATATAATTTATAATTATAAATAAATAAAAAAATATCTTAGTAAAATATATAATTTACTGAAAATAAAGCATAAGATTATATTCTGAATTATGACTTTGGTCAATTGTATACATTACATTTAAAAAAAAATTCCTACAATATAATGTACAATACAATACAATATACACATATTATAATTTAACCAAATAAATATAAACTACAAAAAATTATAAATTAAATATATTTAACATTACTTGTTTGCTATTTTTATACTGATAATATTTTAATAAATTTTATTTTTTGATTACAAATTCAGCTTAATTTATTAAACTCTCAATTCACTTTACTTTAAATGACAGCGTTTTACGTTAACTCATACGAATCAAGTACTGATAAAATCATGTTTCTAATATAGTTGCGATGGCGATGAAAATCTTAAAAATCTTTCATTTCGATCCCCTTAGGATAAGGGCGAGAAGAAAATGTAACCCGACAAAATTGTCCACTTCCACGTAATTTATAGTCACGAAAAACTTTTGTCTATGTATCTGCAGTGAAACTTCACTCTATCTCATCAAAGTTCTATCCGCCGATAGTAAAAGTTGTCCGGACATGAGAACCAAAACGGATTTCCATGATTCCCTCGACTACTATAGGAATAGCATTTTGAGTCTTTATGATGTTTCGTCCAATTGTAAAATGGTTTATACGAGAACGTCAAAAACGAAAAATTATCTACTTCCTCTTGTAGATACACTAATAGAGCATTATATAATATCGTGTCAAGTTTTCTTTTTTTTGTTGTTGTTATTTATTATTATTATTTTTATAATAGAAAAACATTATTGTTTTTTTAATGTGCTTGTTGCATTAACATTTGTAAACACCAATATTAGAACGAAATACAAACATTAATTTAGTTTTATTTTTAATAAATAACTATGGACTATTTTGCCGTCCAATTTTCAATTAGGAATTAATTTTATAAAATTGGTACCTATTTATATATATAAGTATAATCTTTTTGTCAATAATTAATGTCAATAAATCACTAGAATTATTACAATTATTTCAATTTCGATAATAAAAACATAACATAACTGGAATATGTGTAAACTTCTGTTTTGTATTAATATTAAAATGAACAAATATGATCTAAAAAGTTAAATTAGTCAATGCATTAAATTATTAATTTTTATACTTATTTTTTTTCGTTCTCATTTTTACGCTTGAATTTGTTTACTTCAAATTACAATAATTTATTTTAAATATCCTTAATAAAATACTTTTAACAATGTTATATGAGTTATTGATTTCATATTTGAATTATATATAGGTACTGATTAAATAAACTCTCAATTTATTATCTTGTCCGTTGATTCAAAAAGTATTAACATCACATACATGATAAATTAAATATTATGCACAACTTAAAAAAAAATCTAATGTTTTCATTTCAAGTGTTAATAATTGAAAAATATAATGGTCTACAGTAATTTTTAGTAGACATATGTGAGACATATAAAATATAATTTTACATTACGGTTGCTTTTGATATACTAATACAATAAATATTGATTGAAAATGTTTACTTCTGCGAAAACGATTTTACGAACTGATATCGTGTCTCTGAAATCCAGTCACGTGCACATTATTATTTAGAGGACATACACTATACTTTATAGTCTATACAGTAAACCCGAATCAGTTTATATTATATTGCACCTCATATCGTCCTGGGATAGTAATTCAGAAAGATATAGAAGTGAAAAGTAACAACTACCTATATGAAAATCATATAGTTAACCAGCACTGACGTTGGAAGGACCGTAGAAAACTTAACCCTCGGGGCACTGTTTATTACATGATTTTTCTACCCCTTTCAACTTTAATAGTCATCGTGTCAAGTTTAACGGGTATTCGCTTCACACGTACCTACTGGGTCACCGGAAGCAAAATGAAAGTACCTACCGAATGAGACATTCGTAGCAGGTAAATGCAATTAGTTTTAAATTGACTCGAGATAAAATAAATAGATTACCTAATAAAAATATTCACCCAAATAATAATTCCATATAAATACTATATAGATTTGTGAAAGTATTATTTATATTGAGATTTGTATTGACTGTAAATAACTGTTCAATATTAAATATAACTATGATTTTTGTTTATTTAAATACGTACCGTTATAACATGGCGTACTTTTAATTTACTCGTAATAATTAAAAAGAAAATATACGTATCATTTTTTAATATCTTAATTTCATATTTTTAACAGACTTTCTTTTTTCAATCATTATTACTATTTAATTAAAATTAAATTTAAAAAAAATTGATGGTCGATTATAATGGTTTCTTTTTTCTATTATTTAACATGCAATTTTCATAATGAATTTCGCAATAAATTATAAAAATAATCAATAATTTTGTAATACAATTTATATTATAAAAACAATTATAATTATTTATGAATTCCTCGTAGTTTATATAGGTTTACAATATTCTTAATGACACCAATAATTATTTACTGTATAGTCTACAATCTTTAATATTGGCTGTCAATAATGATAAAACAATTAAAGCGAAAATAAGGATTATAATATGATTGATGTGACAAGAAATTTTATAATATGGAGTTTATGTATGAAATAGAGTAGCATATTTGAAAAGGAAATTATAGAATGTAAATTTATATATTATGGGTAAGTTGTGATACGGATTTTAAATAATCATTAATAGGAGTAAAATATTTAAGTATGAAAGATTATGATCTATTTGTTTATTGGTAATGTTTTGAGGAAGACTGATATCTTGGAAAACTGGATATCGAACTTACGTTGCTGACCTACGTAAATATTGGGAAATGGAGATAAAGTAAAAATGTTTAATATAAATTCTTAAATATTTAAGGTTGATCGTCAATTATGAGAGTTTAATAATAGACAAAATATATTTCATCAGGGTCCAGATACAACACTCTATATTTTATATGTAATTTTAATTTGTAGTATTAAATTTGTAATTAACAAGAACTATTTAAGATCCGTTAATAGTCTTCTTATTTGTGATGAAAAATTTAATTAGTTAGTTTAGTTAATTTTAGACGTTTATATTAATTATTAATAAAATAATAAAAGAAAGATGATTTTATACATTAATCAGAAATTGGTAATATTATACAGTTGAAAATGACAACCAGTAAGCTCGCTATTCGATGGGTTAGATATCTACATTTTACGTCCAATATAGTAGTGGGTTGAATAAATTATAAATGATGAACGTAACTATCCACCATTAGTTACCCTTAGACTGGTGAAATATGGACTGTGAATAACTATACCAGGTATTGTAATATTTTTTACTAAAATTTTATGAATGATGGGATATAAAGTAACTAAACTTGATGTGAATTTTAAAACTAAAACATGGCAACTATGCTTAACGTAAATATATTCAAAACAACGTTTAATAATTGATTAGAGACTATCATAATTTGCTATTCATCCACTTTTCGAAGAATGGACTGTAAAATAACTTTGTCATAATACCTAGTACCTACAGTTAATAAATAGTAAGTTGAAAGTAAATTTAATATTTATAATAAATATATTATATCACAGACATTAAAATAATGGACTTGTTAGTTTAAAAAAATATTCTATTAAAAATTATACAAAATATGTTGTATGCAATAATTGTGGCAATATCCGTATAGATTAAATATACAATTATAAACTTATAAGAATTATATATATTTATAAGTAGTACAAATAAACTAGCTAATACTTAAATAATAATTATTTGGATAATAATTACAAGGAAAAGTAATAATTACATTTTATTTCATAGTGTAAATATACCATACTTTAATTTTAGTTGTTGGATGATAGATAATTAAAAAAACAGTGATAGATTTTTCTTCGTTGAAACAAAAAAATAATATATCAAAACAAAAAGTAAATATTTTTACTTTTGTAAAACTATAACCCAAAAATATTAATACAACAAATCTCACTTGATTTTAATGAAAAGAGAGAGAGAGAAAAAATAATAGATAAAATCAAATGTGATATATAATGTATATATATAAACATAAAATGTATAAAAATTATAATTTATAAAGAAATACTTCAAAAGTATATCAAAATACTTGAAACGAATTATGTGTCGAAATAAATATTTAAAAAATAATAGTAATTATAAAAACTAGAAATTGCTCAAAATTTTTTTCAAATACACTGAACAAAATTATTGAATGATCCGAAATTTTCTGTTTCAAATTCTCTCTGAATAAATCATTAGTAATAGTCTTTATAAAGTAGAGATCAAAAATCATATCCAACTAAAATTATCAGATGAAACCATTCAAAACAATAACTGCACAAGAATCTTAGTAGTTATGTTTGATAAAAAGATGAATTGGAAAACACACATCATGAAACTAAGAGAAACAACATCTTATCAAACAAATATCCTTAAAATGCGATCACACGCCACATGGGGTTCCGACTCATCTATGCTCAAAAAAAAATTACAAAACTCTTATAAGATCAAAAATAGATTATGCATCCTTTATCTGTAAGAATGCTAACTTAAATACACTCAAAATAATCGATACCATACAAAATAGCACTCTAAGATATATAACTGGAGCTTTTCGCTGCAGCCCTATAAAAAGTTTACACAACATGGTTAATGAACTCCATCCATGGATCAGAGAAATAAATTTAGCGTTAAAATACTTTTCAAGAAACCAAAGAACAGATAAACCCTTACTCGATTACCAGAAATCAAACATTCACAATTATAAAATCGATACAATTAACATATTAGAGTTCCACTCCACAACAACCCTCCCTTGGACATTAGGTATCTCAAGTATAGTCAATCTATCCTTGGCCTCTTATCCTAAACAGTCTACACTACCATCCAAATACAAACAACTACTCAAATATATACAGTCCCATCACCTTAATTATACTGAAATTTATACCGACGCATCAAAAGCCAACTCAGGAACAGCCATTGTCGTAATTATTAGCATTCATAGATCAACTTATAAACTTCCAGACATATGTTCAATATTCACAGTCAAAGCGTTAGTAATACTACACGCGACAGAACAAATTGAAAACATAACCGAAAAACAATTTATCATTTATAGTGACTCACTTACCGTGATCTAACGAACCTAACCGTGATCAGTAACATCATCAACAAATTCCTACAGGAAGATATAGTAACCAAAATCGCTAATCAAATAATCAAAATCATAAACTCAGGTAAAGAAATCACCATAGTAAGGATTTCCCCGGATATATCGGCATCTTAGGAAATGAAACAGCAGATAAAGCAGCCTCCGAAGTGACGTCAACTAACATCATAAATGTATTCACTATCAAAGATCTAAATAATCAGATAAACGGAAATTGGAACGCGTAAGGAATATCCATCATATACGTCAAACAAAATGAGTGGTGTATACGACAAAGTGGCACCCAACATGGGCTAGAACCCATGACACCAAGATTAAGAGTATCGTGCTCTATCGACTGAGATAGTCGGGCCATCACCGAGAATATATGGCAACGATAATGGAACAGACAAACTGCTAAATTAAATTAAATAAAAAATACCATTGCAAATTCCCCAAACTATGGCATCTGTACAAGTAAACGGGAGGTAATTATAAATCGCTTAAGAATCGGACACACCCAAATAACACACAAACACCTAATGGAAAAAAAAGAGCCTCCAATGTGCCAAACAAGCGGAACACCACTCACAATAAAGCACTTAGCACATCCTTACGGAATGTCTAGTATGTGAGGATCAATGGCTGAGGAACCATTTACCACCGTCATTATGCCAGATGCTGGGACCGCACCCCATCGAAAACACAAAAGTACTACAATTTCTGGGAGAAGCCAACCTGATCAGTCAAATTTAACGTATCCCATACAAGTTTATTTATATATATATACCTTCATATTTAACTCCATATTTATGTTACCAAATATTTTTGTAAAAAAAGAAAAAAAAAAAACAAATAGCTATGTAATTAAACTGTAAACAAATTCCAATGACCCAGTTGTCACGGCATTAAAAATAAAAAGTAATTGTATTGGCGTAATGATATTTAACAGTGATTTTTATGAATCTTTCTAAATATATAACTTTGAAATAAAATAATGAACACAATTATTTTTTAATTACAAAAACAGCGTAAAAAAATAATATAATTTGCAATTAAATTAATTAAAACATCGTGACCTATTTTACCTATAATTGATAGTTAAGAAAATAGATATCAAATTATTTATTAAATATTTTGCTTGGAAAAATGTAAATTAAGTTTTTATCTAATAAATAGAATATGAGGAAATTATATTAAAATTTAATATTATGAAACATCTACTGAGACCTGAAAATCTCAAGTATTTTTCAATACACATAACTATACATGGAAACAATTTAATCAAGATACTTAACTAAAAAAGTATTTTAAATAATATAATTTAACATTCAAAATCATTTAATTTTAAGTTTAGGTATTTTTTCAAATATAATAACAAAACAATTATATTATAATAATATAAAATAAATAAATCATTCATTTGAACATCGTCTCAATTTCAATTTTTATTTTTTTCAGGGGACAGAAAAAAAATTATTTATAAGTATAGGTATAAATATATATTTATAAATAAAGAACTATTATTTTATTTAATAGCTTCAAATGAACTTAAATTATTAATATAGTTAAATTTAAAAAATATATATTTTCATTAAAAAAATTGAAAATTGAAATAATTATACCTCTGTTCAATAAAATGATTCAACTAATGTACCTATAGAAGAATATAGTTATAGTTAAGGTGATTTTTATAATATATGGAAAGTGTAGTGGACCACCATTTTTTTTTTTTTTTGCTATTCTGTAGGTAAAGTTAAAAATGACCGTGGTAAAATGGCTATTTGTAAAACTATAATTGAATAATATTTGATTTAATGTTTTAATTTAATAAGCTACATTTTTACTGCAATAGTAGGTAAAATAAATATTTATATATTTCACTACCATACAAAATATATGATTTAAAAATCTTATTACAGTCTGTGGTAGATACAAATAAGTCTATAGTTTAAAATTTTTGACAAGCACCCTGATTATGTTACTATAAAAAGTATAAGTGATAGCACCGGTATTGTTACGGCAGTTATATAAAATGTTTTCCAGAGAAAAAACAAGTAGAAAATTAGTAATAATTGTCGAACTGAGCTCACCATCTATTCAGATTAACCACTTGGTTATAACTCATACTATAAGTTCTTTATTTATAATTCAGCAGTATGTTTAGTCGGAAACTAAAAAAAAATAAGACTGAATGAAACCTGCTGTCACTCGTAATATTATATAATAGTATACTATTAACAATTATGTATAAACGATCGAATTCGGAAGATGGTCTAATTAATACGTATAATTATTAGAAATTAGTGTAATATAATGAATATATATTTTGTGATAAAAAAAAAAAAAAGGTTGTTCTCATATTTACACGAAAGGATTGAAATATATTTCATAAATGTGTTCAAGTGAACTGCGAACAATCGTTCTGCAGTTTTATAATAAATATGAGACCCCCTATTGTGTATCGTACGTCAAACGCATATAATACCATCCAAAGTATTTTTGAGATTTTTATTTTTTCGCTTTCCGAGGACGTAACGTATTATTACGGTTTCGCTTCCAATTTTTATTTTTTTTTTTTATTTTTTTTTTTTTTTTTGTCCGATTTCGGAAGAAAAGAATTATATTTAAGTGCTACAATTGATCACGCGCCGTTTTGGGGTGTGCTATAAATGCGCGTTTTGTGATTGATGAAATCGGTGTGTCGACCTGGTTGACACGTGAACGTTATTGGTTAGTGTATATACACACAGACACACTCCTTTTCGATGTACTAAACGTCATTATTTTCCATTGCCGAATAGCGAAGAGACAACACGAGTGAACGTAACAAAACGCATTTGTAACATTCGTATACGGCCATTGTTTGGCACAGACCGAAAATATTTTCCAGCACAATGTAGAAGAATAATATCATGTATTATTATTATTATTGTATTGTCCGCTCACGTGTTTGTGTGTGTGTGTGTGTGTGTTTTTTCCGATTCCGAGATAATAGTGCTTAGATCATAGAATATACAATGGATATCACTGCTATCGCATATATCTATCGTTTGTCCAACAGAAGCCAACATATATACAACCTGTTACACATATACGCATGCATGACCTTTTATCAAATCATTGTAATATTCCCAATATAGTTAATAGCACAGACCTTCATAGCAATAGCCGTGTTGTCCTAAGAATTTCGGAAACAATGGAATTAAGTCCTACGTTTTCACGAGGTTTTTTAACGATTTAAAATACATACACATATGCATATGAAAAATAAATAAATAAATGAATAAATATTCAATCTTCAATACTAAAATCAATATTTTTTGTAATTATAATCATTAATATAAAAAAAAAAAAATTAAGTGAATTTATTAATATTTTGTAATATTATAATGGCATTAAATTGTAATTTTTAAGATATTTACCCTTGCTTTTTGTAACATGTAAATTCGCGTCCTAACGATAACGTTTGTTAAAATAGTTTTCCTTTTAGTGTTTTACAAATAATGAGAAGACGGGTCTATAGTATTATTAGTATATTTAATTGGATAATAAAAAAACGGATAGGATGTAAATGCAATTAACACGATATTCTTCGATGATATATCAACGAAGACTTTGGTTATACGCTGGGATGATAATTTACGTAGGAAAAGTCCCCATGTCGTCTGTCTCTCTGGTAAAAAATCCAATTGAATATCGGTGTTCTCTTTTGCCTAAAAAAATCTGCGTTCCCATACCTATAGGCGTGTCCTTTCCATTATTTTATTGTATTTGGATATTTGCCGTAAACGAAATAAACCAACTGATGCCGCATTGAATTTCCTTAATTGTTTACGATGTTTGCAAATGTCCGTTCAATTAAATTCGTATAAACGTATTTGATTAAAAAAGGGTCATGTTAAAATAATATTAGCACCAAGAAATGCACCGATGGGTCCATGTAATATATAATGATCTTAGTAATATCGCGTTAGTTTTTCGTCGTGAAAATCCGACCGAATTTGGGAGAGATTTGCAGCAGCGATCCCACACACGCGGATATTATGATAAATGTGTGTGTATTATAGAGGTATAGCTTTTCGAATAACCTGTCTGCCGCACTGATGATATAACACGAGCTGGATACGCACCGAATTTAAAAATAATTTTATGAAACCGAATAATATATAATATATACCATTTTGAAACGTCAAACGGTGAACTATAAAAACGAAATATTACGCATTGTGAAAACTATGTTATTATTACTTCGGTATAACTTTCCGTTTACTAAATACGTTTTTGTGGATAAGGATAATGTTCCGTTTTGTAAAATATATGTATAATATTTTAGAAGCATGTCAAATTAGTTTCGTGTTTATAAAGTTTATAAGGGAAACACAATGTATATATTACGTAAGTACAATATAATTTCAATATATACATTTCTTTAATCAAACTTACGTAAATTTAATAAAATAACTTTGGTTTTCAAAAATATTCAACTTACCAAAAACATAATTATCTACTACAATAAAGACTCTCTGAAATGGCATTCAGTGGAGAACAGAAATGAATATTGTAAACCATTAAAACACAAAAGTATTCTTGTCAATTACTTGTATACTACGGATTAAACAAAATAATAAAACGGACAAAAACAAACAATGTATGAATGGCTTTGTACAGTCGTCGTCACTCATCTCGCTTTGCTTAGATCAAAATAGGTTAGATAATATAAAATAATATAACATACTGTTTCAAATTTAATATGCAATAGGTAGATAATACTATAATTCCCGTTGCTTCAATGTTTGAGAATATTTTCTAAAATTGTGAATTTTATTTATGTTTCTTAATTTATGTAACATGTAAATAGCATATGTGTAATAACTTTATTTGAACACAATTTTAGTTTACTAAAAAATTATAGAAATAAACACATAATATATATACAAGGACTAATATAGAAATTAATTATGATCAAACTCTGTCAAGCATAAAATAAATTAAATGTTTTTAACTAAACATTATATTATTTTAAAAGTAATATTTTAGAAAATACTTAGTTAAATATTTTATATTTTTAAAAATAAATTTGTTTTTGATAAAATAACATTTTATTACTTGTCAACAAACTACCCCATAAAAAACAATAATGAATTATATTAAAGATATAAAATACTTAATGCATTTCGGAGATTTACAATTTAAAAATAAAGATCATAAATAGAAAACGTTTTACGATTTAGTGTACCATAAATCTTTTCTTGTGCGTTATATTAAATTAGTACCAATATTACATGTTTTACCGCTTTTTAGTATAGGACTGTAGGATATATTATATATTATAACAGGAATAAATTTAATCATGGTTTTCATTATGTGAAATGTATATTTATTGACAATGAATAATTGTATTAGTGAAAAACATACAAATATTATATGAAAACAAATAATTCTTTAAGTTTAATAGGATTTAATTGTCATATATTTTATCTTATATTCAAAAAGTATTATTCTTTTAAATCTACAATTAAGTAAAATACAACTAATAAATTTAGTTTATACACTTTTAGGCATTAGCTAACCAAATGTAGTTGAAAGCTGAAATAAATTTTGCATGTTTCAATGCAACACAACGCCTATAAAGTTTGTTACATATTTATTATAAACATCGACACGTGTATAACATCAATAATTTTATCAAGATATTACATGAATAATACATTTTGAACATCAATTTGTTATTACTTATAGTAATTCTATGTTGGCCAAAAATAATGAAAACCATTACGTTATTTTTTTTTTTTAATTTTTTTTTTTATAATATTTAAATTTCCTTTATAGTTTTTCTTAAAGTTTAAGAAAGCTTTTCATATGCATTTTTATTTTATGTTAAAATCACTGAACAGTTGCTTTCTCACTCAATATTTGTATAGATACACAAAATACAAAAACATGAGGAGAGAAAAGGGATATTTTTTATTCATTGTATTAATAAGCTTGATATAATACCTTAATTTATATATTGGTACTTACTATATATAATATTATAATAATTGTCTTTGAAATGTAACCAATATAAAATGTTCTTATTTTATAGAAATATGATTTTCAACGTTTATATAATAAAATTAATAATACTCGTATACTATACATTATTGTTGTAGGTACATATTTTTCAGAAATTATTTTTGTTATATTTTCACCGTTCATCTAGACTTACTAATGTAATGTGCTTTGTACATTGTACATTATATAAATGCTATTTCACTGAAATTTTAAATCGTTAAGCACAAAATTATGACAAATTTGTTCGCTTCAGGTTCTTATAAGTTATAATTCAAAATAATATCTAATCCATCCATAAAAAAACATGTTATTGCGTATATAAATCCGAGCTCGAGTCAAATAATATATACGGTATCTTTTGTACGGTAGCTCGTTATGTCATGGTTAATGTGAATTATACACTTGCTTACACGAAAATCGTATAAATATACCGAAATAATAATTTATAAACGTGTGTATAAAAAATACAATGAGAGAGAGAGAAAATCAGTGAACAAACATAAAACTTATGTATGATTAATAATAATACACACGCAGGGGCCGCGATGAAAATTAATAAACGCAGCAGACTCATAATTTAGACTAGTTTAAATCCTCGTTTTGGATGACAAACGATTTATTAAAATAAAATATATTGGCTTCGATCATAATATATAGTAAGGTTATAGTGGTTGAATTTCTACGGTTTTTAGTAAATAGTAATCGACCAAACACCGTAAATCGTTTAGTAACGACATTTTACAAGAGACGATAATAATAATAATACCATGTTATTATATTATATTCATTGTTCACAGGAAATACCGAGAAGAACACTTTGGTTCGATCATTACGAATATCTGTTGAATATTCGACTCGTATGTATTATTTAGGCTTAGGTTCGTTAAATTCGAACGGATTCCTATATGGACTTCCATTAATACCGTGGTCTAGTGAACCCACACGTCACACTATTTACCATAATGGAAAAACGACGTTATCAGTATTATTTTTGGTGATAACGCGTACGTAAAATATAGTATTCCTCTACTCCCTTGCATCATTTATAGTATCAATAGTTTTATACAACACTAACTATACCCTTGACTAGCATCCCAACCATTAGGTTTCTGTATTATAATATTATAATGGAATATTTAGTAAAATAACTATAATATTCATTTAATATATTAAAAGTTACATAATAAATATTGTTTTTAAATTAAAATTTACTGTACACTGTACAATTATACTTGAGTAGAAATTATTATTTGCTATAGGTACCTATTATAAGTCTTGCAGAATAATATAAGACATCTGAATATTTTTTAAACTCTCATATATATTTATACCTTATATATCTAGTATTTAAATTAAAAACAAAATTTAATTTGCATAAAAAAAATAATTTATATTTTAATAATTAAAAGTATAGACTTCTTTATACTACAATAATTTAAGTTGCAAGAAGGCTTATTAAAGGAAATGACAAATTTCGTACATTATAATATTTAAATATATGATTATTTTATACTACTTACAAAATTACTTAATCTTATAGTCAGTTATACATTTTATAGTACTTTACTTTGTGAAAAAGAAAATTATTTTTCAATGACAATAATTTCATATTTATAACTTATTTCGATAATATTAAGGTTATAATGCACGTTACTCGTATTATTTTATAATGTCAATGTCATTCGTATGATTTTATATTATATTTTATAAATCCCAAATGTATTTTATTCTCATTATTTATAAGTTTGGATGACTTTGTAATATATTCATTTCGTGATGGTATTATATTTTTTATTTTATTGAAATAATAATAATATTAAGACATGAAGTTTTAATCCAAGGTGAATCATATTTTATGATAATCATATTATAATAATATAATACAATTCAAAACTATATCCTCTCAATTTTATAAACATTTTGAATTTAAATAATAACATTAACACATTAGTAAACTAGTTTTTTTTCTCCGCATAGTTTTTAGAGTTTGACTTTTTTTGCGATTTTAAATCCATAATATCTATAGACTTGTGACTGAGAAAAAATAATTTTCAGTTATTGAGTAGGTACTTTATAGAGTATTCGTAGATCAATTATATCTCACAAATTTATACGATATTTTTTATAACTGATAACTTTTAGAATTGGCCAATTTACATATAGGTATACGAAAATAAATGTACATATTATATATTTCTGAAATATTTCAATTTAAATCTTGAATCGTAGATCAATATTATGATATGAATTATATAGTTTCATTATCTGATAGAAACTCAATTAATATGTCTTGGTATTTGCTAAAAGCAAGTTGTCGTATATGGTATATGAGTCATCTAGTTAAATTAACACTTTATAATTATGCCCTTAGAACTATAAACGTTATTAAATTGATTTACAATGGTACAATGACACAATGTACAGGGTGATTTTTTTATCTTCCTATACCTACTCATTTTTTCTTTTAATTTTTTTTTTTTTTTTTGGTATAGTGCTTTAATATTGTATGTGATTTATATGAAACTAAATTATATATCTAGTACATTCAAATTTTGAATCAACAATATTACGATGACACTATTATTCAAACATTTGTGACGTTTGCCTGAGGCAGACTCGGATATATGATATAATCTGCATCACGTATTATGACGATTTTATAATTTGCTATAATGATTCTTTTTGAATTCATAATATGCTTCAGATGAAAATTCACAATTAGAAAATCATGCGTAATTTTTTATCAAATACTTTATAAAATAAGTCTATTTTATTTTTTATTTATTTATTTTATTTTTAAATTAAATGTGTAACAAAATAGGATGATGATAACTAATTGGTATAACAAAAATGTTGTGGATAACATACGATTCCCATTAAACATGAATGTTTATTCAATATTTATAATAAGTTAATAAGTACCTAATAGTTATTTTAGTGCTTTACCTATAGTGAATAAATTAATATAAAATATTGTGGACGATAAAATATACGAGTTTGCACATTTGTTTTACGTTTTTGATAATTATGTAAATCCATTGATTTCACTATATCCATTCATATTTTAATATAATAATTATTCTTCTAATAATCATTACAAGTTCAATGTTAATCATCAAATTATTCTATAAGTGGCATTTAATTGAAATTATAATAAAAAAAAAATATAGAATGAATAATAATTCTCGAAGCAAATTTTACTGAATAAAAAATAATATAATGTTAAAATTTCTGAATGTAAATTATTAGAAATATTTTGCTACAAAAATTGGCATGTAACATAAAGTGATATAGAAAAAAACTTGACACACTGGTTTATTCACGTCATAGAATAAAAATACTGATATATTGATGTAATATTTGAGTTATAGCGAGTTTGGTGGTTTTTTTTTTTTTACTACAGATAAAAGCAGAGTCATATATTCTTTTAAAAATATATTATTTTTTATAACTTATATATATTATTATTAGTTAACTTACTAGAAAATTATATATGATGTTTCGTGAATTTTTAGCAAACAATACAATGTTTTATAAGCAAATGAATTAAGAAAAAATTCAATATCATATAATTTATATAAGAAACAATTATGATATTTTGAACTATTTATAAATTTATCTAACTATGCCATAAAACAATAAATTATGTTATTAAAAATTACATTTACAAGTAAAATATTAATAACAAATAATCTAACATTAAGGTTAATAAAAAATCAGTTTAGTTAATGGCTCTATTAGTCTTAATGTTACTGTTAATATTGTCTGTACTTTTTCTCTATTCTCAATTCTAAAAATTGACCGGTTGGGTGTTTAATAATAATAATAAAAAATGACTTTAACGATAAATAATTTTACACATAATATTTGTATTTCCAAGTTTTGTGATTTCACAGGAAAGAAATTGTAAATCTTACAATTATTACACAATTATATTTCTAACAGATACTTCATATTTGATCTCAATAAGCGTATAGTTTAGTGAAAATATATTATTTATTTCTAATAAAAATATTTACATCTAAATACACATCATAATGAATATTAAATATTACTTATTTAACAAATGCGTTGTGTATTATGCCGTTGATTGAGGCCTTTCTAATCCTCAACAATGTTTAACCAAGTGAGATTTAATAACAGCATAAAATTGTACTTCGTAGTTGTATCACAGATTATAAAATGATTATATATTCATATAATCTGCATGTGGCTGTATTAAAAATATATTATTACATAGGTTAATGATTAATGGACGATCATAATTGCAAAAATAATGTTTTGCCGTTTAATCGGAACGCCACAGTACTATAAAATATAATAACGATAAGATTAAATATTTGAATTGTGTCCCTACTAAAATTTTGTGTACCTACGGCAAAATGTTATCGAGTATTAGTATTATTATTATATTATGTTACCTACCCATAATGATGTTATTAATATTACCCATCTAACTATGTTGTTATTTATGATAATTATCTTGTTTTGATTAAACATTTTAAAACTAAATTTGTTATCTCGTGTCACAAGTTATTTTATCTATAGTTTGAAATTAATTAGTTTTCATATCGAAATGCGCCCAATTTTTGGAGAGTAATGCAAATACATTTTCGACTTTTGAAAACACTAAAATATATTATATTGTGCATATTATAGTACTAACACGAATTCTTCTACGAGTATAATATTTATAGTGAATTTTAAGTATTTATTACGATCAGCGCGAAATATTATTATTATTATAAATTGTGCGGCGTTATTGTAATACTGCGTATATTTTTAGGAACGTGTACCTATTATATTCGATGAAAAAACAAACATATTAATTCTTTAAAAATGATCAATTTCGTCCGTTGTTGTGTAGTTACTCACTGCAAAGGTAATTGCCCATTCCTTTCTAAAATATCATACTATTACATCACGACTCGTCAAAAAAAAAAAAAAATCAGATAATATACTATGTGTACACACCACGGGTGAATTATTAACGTCGATTTACGATTGAATCAACAGAATAAAGTACAAATCCGGACAAACACGCATACGTTATAATAATAATATTGTACTCTCGTCGTCATCACATATATACTAAATTATGATCGTAAAATAAATATATCATAATGTGATATATAGATATAATAAAAATAAAAAATAGAAAAAAAAAATAATGACAAAGGAAAGACAAATATTATTATCGTGTAGCGAACGGATAGACGAGCAACACGTTCGGCGATATTTAGTAGCACGTAGATGATTTTTGCATTTTTTATCATCATATAACGTTTATTATATATATATATATATATATATACGAATCGTGATAATAATATTCATGGAACCATGACAATTCTCCCGGAGGCGTCGGCGGCGGCACTGTCATCAACTATATTTTACTGTTTTGCATATAGCAGTAGCGTATATCCTGCGAACACCTGTAAAACCGTATACGCGAATGACATACTATTATATTGCAACCGATGACGGACGATAAAGCTACAGTTACTAAAAGATAAAATAATAATAATAATAATAATATATATTCCTTCGAGGTAGTCCTCGAAGTAAGCCGATTCTGAGTATACGTATTAACGCCGTTGGACCGTAGTGAGGAAAATAATAACAATAATATGCTAGAGAATGTAACGTGGTTAAAGTATATTTTACGAGTGAATTTTTTATTTTTTTTTTCGAAATATTTAACCGCACTTAAACCGAAGCAAAATAAAATTTACAGCTCCGGTTTTCACGCGCTTCTTTTCTTCTTTATTATTATTATTTATTTTTTTATTTTTCTCTCACTTTGATTCTATTCTTAGGCCGAATAACCGTTTCGACATGTTGACAAATCGATTTGCTGAAAATTGAATAACCGCAAATAGACGTTAATAAATACGCATGAATACGAGATCAGAAAAAGTTGGTTGATGTCAATTTTAAGACTTAACGCAATTTTTAAAAGTTTTAATGAAAAACAAATATTTGCTCGTATAATTAATGTTTTTCCATTAAAAAAAAATGACAATTATCATACCATTTTGTTAAAACATAACTTTACTTCGTGAAATTTAAAATATGATCGATAATTGCAATTTTGTTCATTATACAAATTGTTATTAAATTATGAACATTTATAGGTTAAGCTAATATAGCATCGATTGGGTTTATAAAGGACAATGATAATTTATTTTACACGCACCGCATTATTGATAAATGCATTTAAATATTCATTCCTAAAAAAAATATTTTTTGGGAAGATATAAATAATTGTACAAAAATTAATATGTTTGTAATTATCGTATTAACTTTTGAATATTTAACTAATTTGTATTTAATTTTTTTGTAGGTAAGCAATAATTGAAATGTGGGATTAAAATAAATTCAAAAAACAATTTTAATCAATGTTATGCTGTAAGTACTTACTCATAAATTATAATATACCTAAGGTAAAATAATAATATTTATTTAACTTTTTATAAAATATGGTGTTAATAGTATAAATGTACAATACGGGATATTAAATATTGTTTAAAATTCATTCATTCATTTAGAAATGTCCATAAAATAAATAATAATTTTAAAAAATTAATAGTTACAATATTTTAAATTATCAATTCAATTTTTATCATCGTAAATATCATTCATTATCAATCATGTAGTATTATAATACAAAAGTATTATTATATAACAATTTAAATTTCGAAAATTAGTAACTATTCAAAGAAATTATAATTATATACTTAACTTCGTATTAATACTTTTAGTAAGTATTTGTATTTATATTGACTTTCAAAACAATTTATATTACATAGAAGCTAAATGTATAATATTACAAAAATAAAATGAAAAACTATATTAAATTATTTTTAAAAGTGTAAGATAAGATTAATACATCAATTTAATATTATGAAAGTTTATAAGGTTGGATAATTTTATGTTTACGTTAAGACCATTAAAATAATTATCTTTTGACCGTTTTCTTTTAAAAAGTCTCGAAGGAGTTTTTCGGCATTTATTTTTAAAACTAGGCAAATGTAAATTTTCTAAAATTGTATAATTAATCGATTATTAACAAAGGTGATACCAAATTTAAAGATATATTTCTTTTGATAGATGAAATTCGATAAATGTTTAACAGTGTATATAATATTATGTTTTTATAAACTATTTGCCAATAATTATGGAGCAATTCGTCCCAGGTACCAGACATTAATTTCTTTCCCCAGAAACCAAAGGTTACCATTAAACTCAATGATTGTAATATGGTATAAATTGTTATTAAATCGAAGTAATTCCATTCTATAAAGGCATAATGTTGTTATTGCATTTTTCTACGTTGCATAATGCCAGTTAATATAATGCTTCCACGGGAAAACGTGCGTTTTAAAAATACATCACTAAAGTAACGACAATTTGCATTATAATACGAGTCCTCGAATGACATTGAACCGTAATAACTTGTTTATTATCATTATAGTTATGTGTGTATATTACATATTATTATGTTTAATCAGACCAAGACACGCAAATATTATCAGCGAAATATCATATTATTACGCGATATTCGTTATTTGGCATTTTGATTGATTGTTCTAATGACACGCGGTGTCACGAAATAAAACTATAATACGTATTATTATTCTTTTCGTCCAAAAACTTTTATAATTAACAATATCCACGTCGTCATTGCCGCGTAGGTATCAATGTTTAGTTTCCCTTCCCTCCGCATTCTTTTTCGTTTTTATTTTTCAACTCTCTTCTCTCTCCACCCCTCTCAATTCTCCTCGCCCTTATTCTTCTCTCCACTTCACTCCATTCCACTCCACCCCTCCTCTCTATCGCCGTAACCATCAACTCAACAAATAAAAAAAAAGATACGAGCACCTATATTATACACATACTTGAACTATTTACTCGCGATTCAACGAGAGGACCTACACTGCGAAAACAAATTATCTCCGTCTTACACCCTGCGCTTCTCGCGTGATCGTTCAAGTATTTCGCTCTTTTGTATCCGTTTCTGCAGAACGGCGTGCACAGTGTAACAGCAAAACCAAAACAATACAACGAAACGGCGATGATTAAACTCCGTGTCTATCCGTTCGAGCATGAAATGTGAACATTTTTTGACATGAGAGCGAGAGGGGAAACAACGAATAAAGTCTCCTGGTTTTTTTTTTTTTTTTTTTTACTATGTTGTTGTATTTTCTCGTTCACATCGCCGATTTTTGTTCGTCGCCAGACGAATCTCAAAAGAAAATCGGTTCCTCATCTCGCGATCTCGGGTCGGCGTTGTTCGCACTCGGCGTAGAAAAAAAAAGGCGAAAAACCTCGTGCCGATTACATTGTTGAACGGCGTACCGCCGCACCCGCGTCGGCAACCGTTAACCGCAAACCGCTTACCGCAGCATCATCCCGACAGAGCACTTCTTTTTCCCCCGTACGAGAGACCACTTTTAACGCGAATATAATAATATATCAAATATAACTAGAGTTGCTCGGCGTCAGAGCGTATTAGTTTCGAAATCTCCGGAGACCGGCGGCGGGGATATATGCCGTATATACACAAAACCACCACGTTTCGTATGCAATTTTTTTCATTTTTCTTTTATCATAAACTCTCATACGCTATTAAACGATAATATTGTTACGTTCCCCTTTCAAAGTGGAAAAAGACAGACGTTTTAGTTTTCAGATTTCTGGTTCTACGCACTTGTGCTGTTATATTTATTTCGGTCGGTTCCAATTTAATGCCGGCGACTTGCGCGTTTTACACGCATAAGCGCGGCGCCCGAATAAGGGTTTATTTTTTCTACGCTGGATAGGGTGCGCCGAATAGGTGGTACATAAATCAAACTGTCTGAGAGCGGCACTGAATTCTTCGCCACCTAGACGAGCATTCCCTCTATTTATCAACGTTTCATAAACTGACTTTTAAGACAATATATGTTATAAAAGCAAAACCTCTCCGCTACGTGCCGTGTCCCGATACCCGTTATTGGACTCCTCCGCTGCATACATATTATTCTACACCGATATTTATTTACTATTCCGAATGTTTATCTGTCTGTTATTTTTTTTTTGTTTTTTTTTTTTTTTTTTTTTTTTTTTTTTTTTATCTTCTGTATAAACTCAAACACGCGCCCTATTAATTCTTTACGGAATATCCAAGTATAAGTAAATACTAAATTTACCTTCGGTTGTATAATTTGTTTCATCAAACGCCATAGTCGGTTTAAAAAGTCTACACTGGAATATAATAATAAAAAGTAGGTTAACTCGCGTATAATCACATGATTAATTTATGTATAATTAAAGGGAATGATTTGTTTTCAGTCGTACCCACTCGTCTTTTTAAATGGAAGTATTAATTAAATTATAGTTTGTTTTCAAATGATACTTCAACACACGAAGATAACTGAAAATTACTGGAAATTGTTAGTATAGTTATACCCAGTATTTTATAATGGTTATAAAATGATATATTGTTTTGGTAGTACAAAAAAAGTCATTAAGACGGGGTGCTAGAAGAGGTTTCAAACGAAACTTCCATACCAAAGCAAATTTATTGCTGAAAAATAGAAATATAATTAAAATTAATGAATTAGCCCTTACCAAAAACAATTCGCAAAAATATAATATTTATAATAAGTAGTAATATTAATATCATTATTGAAAAATTATTATAATTATCAAAAACTTATCAAAAGTTTTCACTTACCAAACGATCATTCAATAAATAAATTTGACAAGTTAAGTACAATTAAGGATTCTTATCTTAACGATTAAAATTTAATTTATGATCAAATAAAAATATGTTTATTATATCTTAAATTACAAAAAAAATAAGTTGTAAGATTCTAGCATATAAAAAAATTTTTAAATTTTATTACGTAGATACCTAAACTTAAGATTATAAACATTTTTATATAAAACTATATGATAAAGGTATACAAATAATTTTACTACAACTAATTTGTTTATGTTTTTTATCAAACTGTATTAAATAATTCATTAAACGTACACAATGCATATTAAATTTTATTCGTTGTTTAATTTTGTTTTCAAAATAAATTAAATATATCAAGTAATATCTGTAGTTATAATTACTAAGATTTTTTAAATTACTAAATTATTATTTAACCAACTATCGTTATATAATTTTCTAGCGGAAACTACTTCTTGTCTAAAAAGTAATATTTAGCTGATTTCTCTGAACATTTGTATGCATTACAATCAAAATTCTAATAAATAATTTCTTAGTTTTTCTAATAATTAATATAATATTCTAATAATGTATCGCATGCGGAATTTAATAAAAAGTAGATATTCGTCAAGATAACTTCAATACACTGATTTTAATGTAAATATATAAAAATATGAGGTTTATTTTTAGCTATAGCTATATATGTAAAATAATATGGTACGATTAGTAGGAATAGTAGAAGACAAAGAAAAAGAAAAATCCGTTCAACATATTTTATCATTTAAAAATTTTAATAAAATATAATAAATTTCAGTTAAAGAATATTTGAAGAATTTGTCACGTACATGTGTTTGTTTATGGTAAATCTAAAATTTTAATTTGAACATTATTCAATCGCGATTATTTATCTATTATTGTTTTATCACGCACGTAGAAAATAGAAATTAGGTAACCTATTTTATTTTAAGTTTATAATATTACACAGAAAATGTTTACTTATATATTATTATTATAGTGTGGGTTGTATTAATAAAAAATACAAACATATAACACAAATAAAACATAATATATTTCGAACTTCTATGTTTAAAACAGTATACATAATATGTATAAAGTAATATCTCATTATCGTATTATCTTAAAAAAATTAATTATACGTTGTATTTAATCATATTTTTATATTCAATACTTATTATAGAACTATCAACTTTTATTAGGTAATTAAAATAGTAATTCGTTTTTTACTTGATTTTTTACTAGAATTTCGAATATAGAATTTTAAGAACTGTACCAAATTGTCACGAACCTCATTTATATATAACTACTAAAATTATTTGCATTCCATTATAATAATAGACAAATATAACGAAATGTATTAAAACACATTAAACGTATAAATATATACATATTATATTTTTTTGACAACGAAAAATAATTTGTTTTAAATTAACATCATGATATGATAGAAATTTTACTAATATTATTTTTTTTAATATTCATATTATTTAATAAGTACGTTTTAATAATAATATTATTAATTAAAAAGTTTATCATTAACATTTCTTAGGTAATTTAAAATTTAAACTATTAGTGAGAATTTATAAAATAATATTGATATTTTTTTGTTTAAAATAATAATAATTTATATTTTATTTTTTATTTTTTGGTACATATAAATTTTTAATATTCCAAAGATCACGTAAAAAATGTATTCACCCAAAAATGTTCACTATTATTATGGTTTTATAACACTATAATGTATTATAAAATTATGACGTGTAAGAAGCTATATTATTCTTCATAATAAATATATATTAAAATTGTTTATAATATAATTCTTAACATCCAATCGTGTGAAAAATCGTATACTTTGTATCATTTTTGATATTGCTAAGTAGAATATTGTTTTTATGCTGTTCTACAGCTACTTTTACCTTTACTCGTTATTTATTATCTGAACAGCAAGAAACGTGAATTGTAAATAAATTAAAAACATAAATTCAGTCTTAAATCAATGTGAAATTTGCCTTAAGTCATAACTCTTCTTAATTTGTATTAAAACTAACTCAATTATGTTTTATAAAAAATACAACGATTACGAGTTATATGATTTACTTTTGGGACAACATTTTCTAAATTGCTTATGAACAGGGGCGTATACAAAGGGATGACGGGGTGCCATATAACCCCCCCTTATAATGCAAAAAAACTTGTTGTTAATTAATTATTAAGGAAAATAATATTACATATTTAAAAAAATAAATAAAGTATAAATAGTATAATAGTATCAATGAATAAATATATGTGTATAACAATATATTTTATATAATAGTAAAATAAATCAATGTTACTAGTATATTAAGAATTTATCAAAATTGAGTATTTTAAAAATACAGCAAATTGTTTTTATAATAATAAATTAATAACGTACTACAGATACCTATAATATTAATATTGTAAATAATAAATTATATATAAAAACAAATGTTACGTTTATTGAAAATATATAATTAAATTCTAGAATAAAAAAAAAAAAAAAACAAAAATTAGAATATTAGAAAAACTAGAATATTATTATTTACTATTATTTATCTATATTATCTATGTCCCATAGTTATTTAGAATAAAGTCACTATAATCAATAGGTCTAAGAAAATGTTTTCACCACTGATTCTCGACTTCACTGCCCTACAAAGAAAAATAATGTTTACGCCACTGGTTACGAATAAACAATTGATAAATTCATTTTCATAGCCTATCCGACTATTCTATTTTTTGAAGAAAAAAATAACGTGATAATTTATTTTTGGTATATTATACAATTTTACTCATAACAAAACATATTTTTCCAGTATAGGTAATATTGGCGTATTTCTTTAAAATTATTAAATAATATCTTATTATGTTATTTTGAACTTTCAAATTCATCTTACCGATATATAGGTATTACAAACCTATATTATAATATAAGTTATACAGATTATCTATGTTAAATACATTTATCATGACCCAGAAATTATATTAAAGTAATTAGTACTAATATATATATAAGTTCTGCAATGGAACTACTTGATTCTAAAGTAAAATGTTCCGTATAAAGTTGTATGTTAGTGATTGTGTTTTAACTGTGCATCGAGGAAATTAAAATTAGAATAACGAAGGTCTGAACATCTATAATCTATAAACTTTTTGCACACTTGGACATAACTAAATTTATTTGAAGCCACTGAAATATAGAACTGAAAAACGGGTTTAAATTACATTATGCGATTTTAATCTACATAAAATATTATATGTTCGAAAATATATTGTTTTTTCTAACGCGTTTACAAAATATGTAAAACATAAATTATCATTTATTTTTATTTTTATTTTCTCTGAGTATACAGTATAATTATATTTTTGACAAAATATTGTTGCTAAAAAAATATTGTTTTATTATATTGAATTTACTGTAATAAAAATAAAAAATAAACTCAATTTGGATAGAAATTTATCAAAGTATATTATGCAGTCATTGTGCTAAAACAACCATATTATATTTCATTTTTCAATTCTTTTAATAATTGATAATAAAAAATTTTAATATAATAACAATAATTTACCAGCTTTAGCGCTAATTAATCAAACACTAAATCGCCAATAAGCGGTTGAAACACTATAAACTTTACACTCGCTAACCGTTTGTCAATATATCGATCGACGTTTAATTGACCAAAAATTCGTTTTTTTTTTTTTTAAATTTCTTCAGTTAGCAATAATTACTCAAAAACAACAAAATATTAGTATATCAAATGTGACCTGTTTACAAATAAATAGATTGTAACAATCAAAATTAAAATATAAATATTTAATAGATCAAAAATTATTAACAGGGATCGACCTGGCGAGGTCAACATAATCGTAGACAACAATACACAAAACTATACAATTCATTACTAATTAGTGTTAAATAAATGATAGAAATTTATACGAATAACAATATCTAATTTTATTGATATTATAATAAACTAATTAACCACAAAGCGTTGAATCAATAATAATTATTGTTGACAATAATAATATTGTATCACACAAATGTATATACAAGTCCAAAATATTATAATTCTTATTATTAATGTGAATAATTAATAACCACATCCGACGTTAGAAATTATAAAATATGCATCGTAACTGAATGGAAAATCGGTATAAATAATTAACATTGCTATTTCATTACATAATAATGTTCACAAGACTAATTTCGCGTGTTCACGTATGTACATTTGTATTAGTTTCATACGATATTAGGTAATATTATTACTATTAATAATACTGAACAATACTTATACTGTTATTCGCGGTAGCTACCTGACGAAACCAAACCAAAGGTTCATCGGAACCTCGGTTATTGGCTGTTGTAATATTTCAATTAAATTGTTTACACTAAATAATAATTCTACCAATATGGTTACATCGGTAATTATTGTGATAAAGGACTTGAAAATCTAACTGTAACCAAGAATATGTGGGCATACTATTACACGCGTTCAAAACTAAAACGAATTTTCAAAATTACAAAATTAAAGTGAATTTTAAGCGATTTTTGTTAATTAATTACGAGATTTTAATAAATTCGAAAAATACCTATACAAAAACGTATTAAATTATACATTAACCCAATAGCAGATTCTTCTTTTCACATTCTAACACTAAAAACAAAACTAAAATGTGTTGATAACTTATAGAGTATAATATATAAGTATATTACAAACTATTATATATTATTTTATGGATACCTAATAATAAAAGATAAAATATTTATTAAATTATTTTTTATATTTATATTTCATGAAATATACAACAAAGAGTTTAAAATGAAACCTAAATATTATCCATTTATAAGCAATATACAAATATAATATATATTGCATCGTCGAAAAATATTATTTTTTTACTCGAATATATTATATTTGTAACTCAAATGTGAAAAGTTCGGAAAATATACAAATTAATAATTACTTACAAATTATAGAATATAATGTTGATTATTATATTATAATGTTTCATAAATGACAACGTAATATATAAAATATATTATTTGATATTAGTAATTTATTATTACCAATATTATTTATATACATTTTGATAGCAGTTATAATAATGAATATACTTTATATATATATTTGTTTTGATTAAAATAATAAAAAAATAAAAACCATTATTGAAATAAATAATTATTATATCCGCAAAAAAATTTAATTTTTAAATGCAGAATTATTAAAATAATTATGCTGAGTATAATATTTCGGTAGACAATATAATTAAAGTACCTACTGTCAGCGAAAAAAATGTTTTGAATTGGTTAAAAATGTAAGATCTTGTGTTTTATTTATATAAATAAATAATTAGGTATGAGGTACAAAAACAAACTCCTTAGCTTTGAATTTAATTCATTTATTTCGTAAATTAAAATTTTTAAATTGATTCATTTATAGGTTTTGGATAAACTGGCTAGATTATTCACAGTTTATTTTACCTTAATATACTGAAGGTTAAGACTTTTCTAGTACACCTCATATAGTCATAATCCCTTCTTAATTTCAAATTTAAAGCTTGTTGAGCATTCTGTTCAAATTATTTTAATGAGTGAAATAAAAATAAAACCATTCGCCTTTCGTTTGTAAATTTCTCTTAAAACTTGTTCCAAACTTTGAATTGAA
The DNA here is from genome assembly GCA_013282895.1 of Eriosoma lanigerum. NCBI lineage: Eukaryota > Metazoa > Arthropoda > Insecta > Hemiptera > Aphididae > Eriosoma > Eriosoma lanigerum. The sequence continues at coordinate 2,853,153 of CM023358.1, read as the reverse complement.
TTTTCCCAGTGATTACGTTTATATAATAATTTATTATATAATTTTATAGAATAAAAATTAATTTGTTAATTTGTAGTATAATTTTTTGTGCATCATAACTATTTAAACCATTTTCACATGTAAGTGACTACCTGTTTTCTTAAGTAATTGATATCACATGATTTTTGATTGCATCAATTTAAACCACGATTATTAATGCACACTAAATACGTTGATATTGAATTATTGAATCAGCGACCGACGTATTGATAAACATTTAACTGTTGTATGTTAAAATATTCACTACGATTTATTACACTGAATATTAGGTTTTTTTCAGTTCCCTCGTTGCACGTAAATTGGTATAGAAAATATACTTTGTTCTTATAATAAAATAACTTCTATTTATTTATATAGTTTAGAGACGCGTGGCAATTTTGCAGATATAAAAACGTGAGAAGTCGATTATCTCTAGATGTACGTACCTATATAATCGTGCTATACGTTTAAATGTTTTCTGTTTTTTTATTTATTTATTTTTAATTTACATAATTAGTATTTAATACAAGTGTACTTTGTTTTATTTATTACGATTCGTTGACCATCTCTCACTAATCGGTTCATATTTCATTCCCTTCTGTATAATCATCTACACCGGTAATTACATCATTAAGTTCAAAAAGGTTTCACCGATACGAATAATTAACGAAATCGTCGTGTTTAAATTATTCTTCCGTGTCAACAATTTCCAAGTGTAATATAATATATTCATCGAGTGAATTTCATAGTAAGAACCACTTTTCACCTGCAAATCGTCCGTAACTTTTAGCTACAGTACTTTAGGAAACTAATCGTGTTTGATGTATCTCAAAATACTAAACGCTTATATTATATTATGATGTTCACGAGGAATTTTAACTTAACCCATAATAAACATTACATTGTATACCGACTAAACTAAAACTAAAAACTAAAAATTAAAATATAATATATTGTATTATTTTATTTATTTTAAAATAATATTTTTTCAATAATACGTTCGATTTCATATATTAAATAAAAATATATCAATAAACTTAAATTAATTTCGAAACGAAATAAAGGCAAACAATATACTTACAAATCATCGAACATTTGTGTTTAAAAATGTTTTATAGTTTTAGTATATTGTATGTTTGTGTGCTTTGTATGGGTATATACTCTTTCCGATAAAATTAATGTTCATTCAATCTATAAATCGCATAATTTTATTTACACGACACATTAACCTTTATAAAAAAAAAAAAAAAAACTTTTCATATATCGGTTAACCAAGTTAGTGATAATCTTGAGGAAAATACATATTGAACTGTATGTTGACATTAAATGGTGATAAATATCATTTAGGGACTATTCGTAGCATAAATAAATATATATTACGACATAAATACTATTGTGCGCACAACCGAGTTCTATGATAGTTAATATAATATTGTGGTTTTTTTTTCAAAATAGATGACTTTATAGTGACCTATATATACATTGTGATTAATTTAACTTATAACATTGATTTACATCAATTCGCTGGTTCATTATTTGTATTTTAAACAAATTGAAACCATTAATTTCCTTATAATACTTTAAAATTTATAAAATCACTGTAAATTATTTGAGCAAAATAAATATTAATTGTAATGTAATATTGACCAAAAAAGTAATTAAATGATAAATATTAAAAATTAGTGAAAAAATATAAACAAAAATGTACTGTTTTAAAATTTAAAAATATATCATAAAATGATATATACACGTAAATTGTATAATATTCGCAAAATATATTATATATATATATATATATAGGTATACTAGAAACTAAAAGACATCAGTATTGAAGCGAATAACTTTGGGTTGACGTTTATCATATTATTATATCCTATCATATGAAAAATGTCATACATTCCAAATTGTATCTGTCAGGTGATACAGATATCTGGAGAAGATTTATAGCCTAATATTACTAGACACAACGAAATGAAAACGATATAAATGAACATAAATGAAATTAACAAAATTTGTGAGAAAATTACATTATAATACCTATAGTAAATAATTAAAATTACTTGATCAGAAAACAAGACATTTAAAATGAGGTTTGGTTTATTTTTTTTTTCTAATTACCTTGTTTCAACAAATGAATACTATTTATTATAGATCATTTGAAAACAATGATAAAAATCGTTGAATTCGAAAAAAAAATATGTATATTATATTCCAAGTAATTTTTACGTATAATCAAGATGAACATATAAAGATTCTGTACTTAGGTACAATAAAAACTTAATTTAAAAATTTGTACGAAACATTTTTCTAATCTTGAAATTATAAGACATTATTTAATAACTGCTATTCATAGTAGATAAATATGTATTTGAGTTCTTCGCTTATACTAATTTGTTCAACAAAAAATGTTATGTTTTACGAATTAATCTGTGATTACTACTAACTATAAACATTGAACACTATATAAATTTATTTGTGAGTAGGTAACACATGTTTGTAAATATTATATGTTTATCAAATTAATTAAAAACCTATTTAAGTTTTATGGTTTACTACCGGATACACACTACTTTAATTTTACTAAAAGTTGTTAAGTTAACAATCTAGTTTATAATTATCTTTTGAAGTCATTAAGGTTCCATTTAATTTATAGTATTCAAATGATACAAAATTAAATTAAATTAATTTTATGATCTACATTGTTAATAATAACAAGTTTAATTTACAGAAAGTAACGACCTTAAAAAGTTATTATCACCTTCCAATATTAATATGCAGATGAAAGAATAAATAGTATTTTATTTTTAAGTAGATCAAAAATTTATCGTGGTAGTATTATAATATTTCAAACTTAGTTTTGTAAAAATTATTTTTCATATACCTATATTTATAAAGTACATTTAATTATTTCGAAAAAAAAATAATTCATTAATAAGACAGACTAAAATTAAATTTTCTCTTCAAATGTCATAAATAACACGTAATTGCATTATCATAATCGTTGAACACTTTTAACGATTAAAGAGAAACGTTAAAAAAAGTAATAATAATAATTGATAAATTGAAATATTAATATATTATAATATATAGCGTTCAACAAAGACACGCTATTTTATATTAACAATAAATATTAGTTACCATCGAATTATATATCTAAAAGTATTAATTTTTAAATGAATAATCACACAAACCTATTAAATACTACTTTTTAAATAAAAAATTTATAATATATAATATGAAAACATTATAAATCAAACAGTACTAGATAATACATTAAAAATTGCATTTGTTAAAACAAAAAAATATTAGTATTCTCGTAAATTATTAATTATTTTTTGTGGCATGTTTCAATTAATATCTTTCGGACGGATTCACATTTTTAATATACCTAACTTTTATATTAAGCTTCTTAGCTAAACCTTTGCGATTACCTTTGGAGTACAGTTTTATGGTAATTTTATTTTTTTCTCACATAATTTTTACCTAGCTTTGCCAATAAATATAACATGTATATACGTATAAAGCAGCCTTTTAGTACGATTTCCGTTATTTAAAATTTTATTTTTGTGATAACTAATTAAGTTTTGATCATAGTAACATGAAAATTTGTTTGAGTATTAACATATTTCATATACAAGTATGATAAAATTTTGGAACGGATTGGTTAATTTTTTGGCTAAATATAGAGCTTTGAACTTTTTTCCAAAAATGTTTAATATTACCTGTAATATTTGGTTTAACGGTATAAAATTTTTATAGAAGCCTACTCATATACTATTTAATCTATTTACAAAATATTTTGAAAATCGTGATTAACAATTTTTATCATGAAATGATAATTCCTTGAATTTTGATCGTAGGGACTTAAAATTTATTTTGAATATTTACATAAGTAGTTTACACTCGTGAAAAATTTTTGAATGGAATATATTATCAGTGTAATGTATTGTAATGTATTGAGATTCGCTCAGAAAATTTTCCAATGCAATACCATTGCACTCAAATCTCAAAAATTATAATAAATCACTAATTTTTCTGAGGACCGAAGGGACGAACGAGGAACGTCTAAAATTGGCCTTCGCACTTTTTTATATTAATTTAATAAACTATAAATTGAACATTAAACAAAAGGGAACAAATCGAATATTGTATAGGTTGTATGAATATTAATTATATTATGTTTAGAACTTTATTAGAAATCGTTATCAGCATAGCAATATGTTATCTTAAAAATTTTCAAGCGTGTTTCAGCCAAGCTGTGATAGGCAGCCAACAGGATAAAAACCAATATCCCTCACTCACTCCAATGCGACGCTATCGCTGTCACCGTTCGTGTGGGTCTAATCAATTTTCGTGTTCGGCAGTCTTGTAATGAATTTTGTGTTTCCCCTAGAGTCAACCTAGGATCCCATATGTGTATTATTATTATATTATCTCGTATAATACTCGTGTCGGGCAGGAGCAAAGGGTTATAGATCCGTCGAGCAATAGGCCGTACAATATTCAACTTTATCATATGTGAATGGGCTAACGATCAAATTGAATCCGTTTCAGGGATTGTGTTTGCTATATTATTATTATTATTATTATGTAATTTGCGGTCAGATTCTCTTATTAATTATTATTATTATGATTGGCCGTCACAATGGCGCCGCCGCCGTCGGTCATGTCTAGTGGTTATTGCGGTAAGAAAGGGGAAAATGTCAATATTATATTTATACCACTTAAAACGATAAGACCTCCTGACCCCGTAGTTGGGTATAATAATAACTATGCATAATTTATTGGAGAAGAAAGGCAATTGTATTTCATTTTATTTTATATGATAATAAACATCCTTATTCCTTACTTCTCAATATGTTACGAAAACGATATGATATAATAAACTTTAAATATAATTCAAACGTCTTAGCTACAAAATTATTTAAAAGGTACCTATCCAAACATCAAAACATATTTTTTATCTAATTTTAATGAGAAAATTTTCAATTTTAAATCAATATTCAGAAACAAAAACCCAATAATTAAACCCAATAATAATATACAATTTACATACGATCGACATAACGGTCAATAATTTTAAGTTGTAGAGACTAATGAAAAACTTTAATTAACGAAAGTTATAAAAAATATAATTATTATGTAATGAATTAATAATAAAATAATAAGTAGGAATTCGAATAAAATTAATAAATTATGAAAAATGTAATCTTACCTATGTTAAACGATTTAAATTAATTATAATAATCATGCGTCTAAGGTGTAACTACTTCGAAATAAATAAAGTAAATAAATCGGGAATTCGGTAAAAAGAACTTTGAATTACTTTTCACGTGATGGTGTTTGTTACATTCTAAATTTTACTTAGAATCATTAGGTGTACTTAAATACTTTAACTTCGAATTATCGCGAGGTTTTCAAGAGACCAAGTATTTATTTATAATTACCAAGAGTTTATTAAATATTTAAATTACTATCAAGAGTCGACTTTATATATATATATATATATATGTATACATATTCATTTATATGTATAAGGGAAACGAATACTAAAAATAAATATAATAATGATATCTCAATTTTTTTTTTTTATGGTGATAAAGTAACAATTTAAAAAAAATATCAAAAATGTAATTTAATCAGAAATTTGACACTTTAATAATATGTATTATTATTATATAGGTCATGAACAAACTAGTAATTTTGTAAATTAAATTAATTTTAATTATAACACAAATTTTGTATGCTACGGAAATAGGTTATTGTCAAATTAAAATACATTAACTGGCAATTAATGGGTTAATTTATCATCAAATAGTATACTAGCACACAGGTCTTTTTACAGATGATTAAAAATATACCCTCTAATTTAATATAAAATTTTAACTATTTTTAATACAATATTTTTTAATCTCATAAAAGTTTCATTGGTTAAAGTAATTTAATTAATTTTTTTTTACATTACTCTAATGTTAAAAACAGATAAGTTTTTTATTAATTATTATAAAAAAAAAACAGTTGCTTAAACTAATATAAAAACTAATATTATTCTAATATGCTAGAAATATTTTTGTTCAATTATACAATAAAAAATTTATTTATAATAATTACCTATATTATTAATATCATAATTTAATTTATTTTATCGTTGCGTATGATAATACATTTTTTTATCCAAATTATGCATACTATTTGTAATATGTTTAAGTATAATTTACAATAAGTTATTTCATTTATTATTAAAATTAAAATATTGTGAAGACAGGTTAAAAAGTGTAGAAAATAATAAATTTAAATATTAATAAATAAATATCAATAATTATTTTTGTAATTTGTACATTCACACATAGATTCAAGTATAATAACAAAAATAATAATTATTACTTTAAAATAGTTAATACGAATTTTATACAGTAATTCAAATAAAATAATTAGAAAATATAAATTGAAATTTTTTTAAATATTTCTAATATATGGGTAATCATACAAATCTTATAAAAAAACTAAAGTCTGTGCCTATAATACATTGAAAACTGTGGATTAGATTAAAACATTGAAAATATTGAAATAGAACAACAAAATATAATATTTTATTTAAACTTTCATCAAACCTGAAATTTAACTGTAAAAATTGGATTAATGTATAATTTTAAACCAATTTTTATTTTCCATATTAAAGTACCTATTGTGGAATAAAATGTAAGAGAAAATTCACGAAATAATATATTTACAATACTGTAAAACTTAGTCGCGTTAATTATTTGAAGTTATTAATTTAACAAAACCACTTCTATTATAATATCTTAATTACTTTCATATATTTTGATTAAAAATATGTCCATCAGTGTCTTTCATTATAGATATTTTGTTAGTATATAATTTTTCATTTAGCATTAATTACATTTTTATCTTTAATAAAGAAAGCCCCAGACTACAGGGTGATTCAACTTAAAAGATAATTCCAGAATAGTCTTGGACGCAATCAATTTTCACGTTGAGGGTTAAGCGAAAGGTAAAAACTTTGTTACGACCGGTAGTATACTCATAAATATTTAAATTTGAATTTCCTGACCGGCAATACCATAATCCTTACCATCCTATAAACATCTTCTCTCCATCACTAAAAATGGAAGATCATTCACTCTCCCTGTCTCTTCGTTTATTGTATTTTTGTATTTATTTCTTATACTACCGCCAATTTTATTCTTCTATCACATAATTTTGTTTATCTGTAGGACTCTAGGTGAAAAATTTCTCATATAAGAATTATCGAAATCAACCAATATTTTTATATATTTCTATCATTTATTGTATCATAATAATGGTTATGCCCTATCAGTGGAGTTAACTGATATTTCTGTATTTTTATGAACTTTCAACTACGCAATTTATGCCTTTTATGATGGAGAACTATAATTCGGTGTCGTCTTAAAAGAAATTGTAAATGAAAATAAAATAAAATAAGTTATCTTAGATTATTTAGCAGAAATGTAATTGGACATTAAAAGAAATCATAACAATGCATTATTTGTATTTATTTAAAAATATAACTCTACAGTAAGCTGTTTTTTTCCTATTATAGAGTGAAAATCAATAAACCATAGTTTAGTTTTCAGCTTTTACTTAGTTTAGCTTAACATATATACCTATATTATTGTTCATAATATAATTGATCAATAGATATATGAATTAAAATAACTATAAGTTTAATAATAAATAACATTGTTGGTTTAATTTATACATACTTAAAAATGTAAATTCTGTAACTCCTAAATTTATTAGGTAATAGTTATTATATCTATCTGAAATATCAATAACTGTTTTAATTATACTCATATTTGTTCTTCACAATACATTTTTAAAATGATAATTCATGATGTGGTATAATTTTTTTCAATTAAGGTACACAAATAAATACATAATAATTAAATAATAATATACGCAATTTCGTGTACCAAGTAAATTGTTTTATAGACGAATTCAAATAGTTGGTGTATTAATTCGACATAAACCACTTGTGTATTGTGCAAGTGGATCATAAAATGAATGAAACTCTTAATGATATCCTCTATGAACTGTATAGCGAATAATATTGTCATTTATTTCATAGACTCTAAATCGCACAGCACGATAATCGAATACATTGAACAGTGTTAAATTTAACATTGCACATTTAAATAGCAAACGATATTCTGCTTTTATATAACCAAAATCCCATTATTTCATTAAATTCAGCAATATTCATGCCATTATATATAGTTCAAAAAAGCTTTACCAGGATGCTGTAGTATAATATTCACCATAAATACCTGAAAACTTTAAATAGAACATTAAAAGGGTAATATTTTCGAACAGAAAAGACAGAATAGCATATTGCTAAATAATTTATCTCTGTGATTAATTATTATTATAACATTTTCTATGATCTATACTTCTAAATGGTACTATAACAATGTAAAATATAATTATGAAAATCTTATACCTAACATTACAAATATACATTAAAACGGAGAGTATCGAAATTAAAAATATGTTTACTGACAAAAGTAAGCTATTGATTATTTTTATTTATAAAAACATAATCTTCTTCTTCTTCTTCTTCGCCTAACCTCTGAACTATATGGGGTCAGCCATCTTAGTTCTACATATCCATAGACTTCGATCACCTGCATCTCCTCCATTCATACCAGTTTCTTTCACTCTCCATTCCACCTCGTCAGTGGTTTTCGATTCCATCTCCTACTTTCCGCATTCATTTCCATAATATCTCTCATTGCCTCACTAACCTAACCTAACCTAACCTCATAACATGCTCAAACCGTCTTAGCTAATTCTATATCATTTTTCCCACACTTTATCGATGCAACTCCGACACATCTCTTTATACATTCATTTCTTATTCTATCCTTATTAGTTCTTCCACACATCCATCTAAGCATTCTCATCTCCACTATACTCATCCTCTATACCATTAGATTTATAAAAACTAGATCATATGACTAGATAATAATCTGTCAGACATTAATTTATTTTAAGCCTAAAACTAAAATTATATTTTTAATATGTTATGTAATTATTTTAGAAGTAATTAATTAAAACTAAATTATCTAAATTTTTATTTTAAGTCCCTTAGAATATATACACTATACAGATATACATATAAAATTGTAGTACATATACAGTTTATTAAATATTTTCATAGTATTAAAAATGATTTAAATATTATATAATTATAAATTTTAAGTATTAAAATTAAATATTAATAGATTTTAAATCCACTACTTTACTAATATTATTATAATTATTTACAAATAAATATATATTATTTAGCAATTAATTGCAATAATGGTAATATATTCAAATCAATTTAGAATAATGTTTACTTTTTTTGTAATATTTACTATTTAACGACACTTCGTTTGTAATATTTTCTGAATAATAAAAAAATACCTTCAATAAATTATCAAGTAAATTATTAAAAACTAATATTTACAATGGCCAAGGATGAGAAAAAAAATAACAAAACTAATTTATTGGCGGTCGTAAAATATGAGTTTATTGTTTGTGTATATTATGTATTTCCCTACTAAACTACCATTATAATTTAAAACACATAGAGATTAAAAATATTATTTTATTATTATATAATAAATAATAATAATTACTTTTCCTTTCATATTTGTTGTGAATACAATTTTATATTCTACTTTATTACTTTATTTAGGTATGTATGCCTATATGTTTACTTTAAAAATTGAATTTAAAAATAATAACGTTAAATTTGATTACATTAAATAATAAAACAAATTAAAATAATATATTCTGTTTACTTGAATAGTTGAATGGCTTCAAAACATTTTAATAAAAGTTATTTAATTTTTACCTATAGGTAGTTGTTTTCATAATTATCATTATAGATGAATAATGGATGAACTAAATATAGTTCATAGTAATCTTTATATTTTATAAAAATAAAAATATGAAATGTATTTATTTTTATAAATGTAAATTTTAATATATTTTTAGAATATTATATATTTTATTATGATTCTTAATATTATGATTTTGAGATAATAATATTATAATTTATCACACTTGAAAACTATTTTTTTCTCATTATATAAATTTAAGTTTATTATTTGCACTTGATTAAATATTTGCATGGTATTAAATTGATTGTTTATTTTATTTATTTAGTATTTATTATTTATTTATTATTTATATTATAAATAAAACATTTAAAATTTATAAAAATGTAGATAAATATGTTAATTAAAAATGTAATTATATAATAAATTTATCATTTATACAAAAAAAATTTGACACAATATCGCATAATTAAGAAAAATATATTGACTTTTTATTCTTATTTATATATAGAATTAAGAAAAATAATTCATTAAGATAAGCTTAATACTAGATTTATATTATAGACATTTTTTTTAAGTCAGCGATGTAGAATGAAAGCTTTGGTAAGTTAACTAAGGTTGAAGATTAATGGATTGTATTTTATTTATCTTTGCAAAATAAATGTATAAATACATTAATAAAAAAATAATAAGAATATATACTAAATTATCATGTCCAGTTATTTACTATCAGATTTACGAGTATATCAATCTAGATAGCATAACATTAACGTGATTTCATTGCTTTAAAATATACAGACTAATACAATTATTGAGTACGATTTTTCTCCAGACGTCATCTGATTAAGTACGACCGTATTTATAATATATAAATTCCATTTGATGCTCAAATACTTATTACTTTTTTTCTTCTTTAAACTTTTAATAATCTCTCTATAGTATATTAATTTACAACAATTTACTTGTTTTTCGCTTAAATTAACATGTCTATCGAGAGATATTATAAAAACCGAGAATGGGATGTGTAAAAGACTATAAAAATACATAAAACATCATACACGGTTTCTATTATGCACGAAAACTGAAGGAATTTTAAGAAGTTTTCATCTTCATTCCGGTTTTTTCTGAATATTCACGGTTGTTTATGCACCTTAATAAACTGAGTAATACTAAAAGTACATAAAATGTAGGTACTTACTTACTTTTTATGAGTATAATGAACGAAAAGTAAAATATTTATTGTTCTATTATTATTACTGGTTATTTTTTACCCGCAAACTTCAAAGCAACACCTTGCCAGTAAAATACAAGTGTGGAGAATCTTCACTGATGAAGTTAAAATATTTCAAAATTTAAAAAATTATTTAGTATAAACAGGTTTTGAAATAGCTTTAAATTTTATAAGACTTAAATAATATATTTAATATAAATTTTAAATATACAATATTGTTTACGACTTGAAAAATACGAACAGTTTTAATAAATTCACTATATCGCAACTTCTTCTACATGGATTATATATTTTTATAAATTCCACGCAGTACTTAACAATTTAGACAAATATAGTTAGATATTAAATTAAGATTGTAGAAACTAGACAAAAATCAATTTTCCTACTAAATACAGCTAATAATTACCCCTGATTATTGGCACGGAAAATTTATCACGTTTTGTAAATAAAATTGGGTATTAAAAAAATCATTTGAATAGAATGATGTTTAATTCAAAATTTTCTACATCGATTGTATCAATATATATAAATAACTAACTATATAATTGATTTAATATTTTTGTTTGATTTTAGGTATATTAGATATACAGATGAAGTTTTCAAACAAAATTTATTGAAATCTTTATAAACAAATTAGAAAGAATCTAAATTTAATTATTTTTTTGAATATTGTTTTTATTGTATGTAACTTCGAAAAATTAATAATTTATCAAAAACCCTAAAATGAAAAGTCATAGAATTTTTTTTATTTGTATTTTTAATACTTCCATATAGAATTCAAAAAAAAGAAGTTTAACCACCCGATTTAAGGTCCTGTTAACAAGTTATATTTATGTGTAATAATAATAAAATGATGAAAAAAAACAATAGAAAAATACAATTTTAAAAACCCATAACGTACATTTATAATATCTTTAAAATGGTATTTTATTGCGTAGGTATTATATTTTCTTATATTTTTACGACACTTTGTGTACAGCTAGATGATAGAATGAAGAAAGAGATTATAAAACAGAAGTTTATGTTGCCATTGTCGAAAAGCAAATGAAATTATTATTATGCGCATTTTATACAAATAATAATAACACATTATTTTATCATGACGAAATGTATTTAAACTAATATTTTATTTTTCGGTACTTATTATAAAAAAATCAAGTGTTTATGTGACTGTATAGAAATTTAAGTTTCCGCAATCGTGGAAAACTTTCAATTATTTATCTGTTGAAATAATCGCTAATTCATTTACTATCCCACCACCGAGTTTACTACCTATCTACTTGAAAACTTGTATAGATAATAAACTCAAACGGTGTATTGTTTATAGAGCGCGAATATTTACGACGACGCGCGCGTAATCAATAACACCCAATGTTCGTTGGGGCGAAATGAATATTGAAATTATTGTTGTGACGATAAAAAAATAAATAATGATAACGTGAATGATATATTATAATAATATCATTTTAGTGTTTTCTGCTTCTTTATCTTCTTTGCTTTACCTTCTAAATACACGGGGTCAGCCATCCTAATCCTACACCTTCATAGATTTCGATCATCATGCATTCACACCAGCTCTCTAAATATCACTCTTAATTCACTCTTAATTTCATCTATTTGCCTCTTCATTGGCCTTCTACTCGCCCTCCTACCTATCACATTCATTTCAATAACAACTCTCACTGCCTTTAAATCTCTCCTCATAACATGCCCAAACCATCTCGATCTATTCTATCTCATTTTCCCCACAACTGATGCTACTCCTACACTTCCCCTTGTATATTTATTTATTATTCTATCCGCTCTGATTCCTAATAAAACACATGATAATATAGAATAAAAAGCTGATGATATAAAGCTATCCGGACACATTAATTTATATTAAGCATATCAAAAGTAAAATTACATTTTTAATATGTATATATCTTCTTCTTTCTTACATTGGCGGTCCCTGTAGAACCTGAGCTACTACAAGCAATTCTTTCCATCTTTCTCTGTCCAATGCCAGGTAACCTGACACGTTTCTTCCCAACATCTTGATACATTTTTCTACCGCATCTTTCCATCTGTTCGTGGTCTGCCAATCGTTCTTTACTTATGTATGGTCTCCGTTAGTATTTTTCTTATGATATAATTATCAGCTCTCTATACATTCCCAAAACATTCCATTCTCTTAATATTTATATACAATGACATGTTTGGTTTTCCATATAGTCTGTATAGGTCTTCACTCTTTCTTCTCTCAAAAATTCCTAACTCTATATTATATATTGTGTCAAAAATATTTCTAAGTACCTTTCGTTCGAATATTGCCAATCTGCTGTCATCACCTTTCATTGAAGATCATGTCTCACGTGCATATGTTATAACTAATATGTGTATATATTTATCATAATATTATATACTTATTTTAAAAGTAAATAATCGAAACTAAATCATCTAAATTAGGTATTTATTACAAAAATATATATGTACAAGTCTATGAGTACGGTCTATATAGTATGAGTAAAAAATGTCTGGCCTAATACACATATTATATCGTAAAAATATTACAATTGTATTTTTTTTTTTTTTTTTTAATATTTTTAACTCTGATTCATCTCTCTTCATAATAAACCCAAAAACATAGCTAAATATATAGATATGAGAGCAATTTTGTAAAATGTTGTTATAGACTGCACATGTATTATTCCATGATATTGCATGAAAAAAAATCTCAGCTCTGTGACATATCTCACTCAATATTCATGTATGACCACGGTTGTAGATATAATTTGGTTCTATCTACAACCGTCTGTGTGACAAATTATTACTGTTATTTGTTAATGATAATAATTGATAATGAATTCACTGCCCCACCTGTGTATCACAAAATTGCTGTCTTACCTATATCACAGATTATATGAAACCAGATAGGACATTCGGCCGTTTGTCAAAATGTAAGCAAACAAAAATTCGCCCTCACGTCATAGTGACAATATTCATGAAATTAAATTATTGAACACTCATTTTACCATAATATTGTACCATTAAATATATTGTTATCAATTATCATACAAGATTTGTAAACTAATATCACAGATGAAATTAAACTAATATTTTATATTGTTTATATGTAATAACATGTTAATATTTTATTTAATCAGTGCTAAATATTTATTATTTTGGCTCATATGAATTTGATCGTATTATTAAGAAATTTTTATTTTTCATTAAGTGGTTAACCTGCCGTCAGGCCGAATTTTGATTTGTTTACATTTTTGAGAATTACATTGCTTTATATTTAGTCACGACCAAAACCATCTCGTGTTATTGTTCTCATGTCATGCAGATCGTAATAATAATGTTGCGCGTTTGGTTTGTTTGTTTCAGCTGAGCAAAGACTTGGGTTACCGGATATACTCGGCCCTAGGATCGTTCTACATACCGTCGTGCATTATGGTATTCGTGTACATCCGGATATATTTCGCGGCCAAGGCCAGGGCGCGGCGGGGCATCCGGAAGCCGCCGCTGAAGCCGAAGAAACAAAAGGCGGCCAAGGGGCTGTCGTCGATGGCCGCGCAGAGCCCGTCCGCCGTGTCGCAGACCACGAGCTTCATCACGCGGCCACAGCCGGCGGCCATCGACACGGCCGCGTGCAGCACGCCGCTGTCCGGCATCCGTTCGCCGCCGGCCACGCCGGTCAACACCACGCTGCCGGTGATCGCTTGCGATTACGCGAGCGACGCGAGCACCAGCGACGTGAGCAAGGACGGTGACAAGGACACGCTGAAGGTGTTCACCACGCAGGGCAGCCGCCGGCTGACGGTCAACGGCGACCTGGGCCCGGGCGGCCGGTGCCGGGCGTCCAGCGTGGCCGTGGACGCGGACATGGTCAGCGAGCTGGAACCGTCGTCGTCGGACTCGGGCAACGTGCAAAAGTGCGGCGTGGTCAAGCCGGTCAAGTCGCGGCTGTGCAAACCGATATTCGGCGGCCGGAAGTCGGCCAAGGCGGCCGCGTCGGCCAAGGCCAAGCGGGACATACTGGACACCGGCAAGGTGTCGATGGTCAGCCGGGGCGACGCGGCCGCGGGCCACAACCACCAGCATCACCCGTCCGCGGTGACCGCGTCCGGGGCCGGGCCGGACTCGTGCCCGCCGCGGCCCAAACCCCGGGACCCGGAGCGCGAGAAGCGGCGGATCGCGCGGAAAAAAGAGAAACGCGCCACGCTCATATTGGGCCTGATCATGGGCTCGTTCATAGCGTGTTGGTTACCGTTCTTTTTCATGTACATACTGACGCCACTGTGTTCGGTCTGCTACATACCGCCGCAAGCGTTTACCATAGCCTTCTGGTTGGGTTACATGAATTCTGCCATCAACCCGGTCATCTACACGATATTCAATAAAGATTTTCGCCGCAGCTTCCGGCGCGTTCTGTTCAAATAATTACATTATGCCACTGTGGCCACTCTCCGCCGCTGCGATGGTTTGCTTCGTAAACCAAGCCAGACATAAATACTGATTCACCTACTTTTTACTACTAATTTAATCTTCTTTTATGCCTTGTCTTCGTCTTATCATCGTCGTTACAATTTATATTATTCCTGTTATCATTATCATCGTTATTATTATTATTATTATTAGAAATTATTATTTCTCACCAGCCTGCATCTAACCCGAAATGGATTCGAGGTATAAAGTTGTCCGTTTTTCCCACGATTATGATAATAATATGTTAAGTAAATATGTTGTGTAATGCAAATTTTTGCAGGAAGAAAAGTATACATACCTATAAAAGCGAATAAGTAGAAAATATTTATCTAATAATATAACACCATAATATGAGTATAAATATCGTATAAAAATTATACTTAAATACATTTTTAATATCCATGTAATACGTCTCGTCTTACGACTACTCTCGGCGAGCAAATTGCTTTACCAATCTATTACAAGCGACTACATCATATCCACAAACACACACACAGATACAGTTATGCGTGTAAAACGTAGTTGATAATAGATACAACATTATAATAAAGTTACGTGTGCGTAATTGAAAAGTCCTTTCCCCGTTGAAATTGAATTCCTGTAGTATACGACTGTGGAAATAAATTTAACACCGTTTATTGATTAGATCTTTTATTGGAAAACATCATACAGAGGTATAAAATGTAAGTTGAAAAAAAAAAAATTAGTTGTTAACTATTCAATAGTGTATTATTATTTCATGATAATTTGTGGGAAACACCAAAAAGTATTTGTTTAAAAATGATCGTTTAATAGAAAATATTAATAATATTACATTGATTTAATATTTTCACAATAATTCGTTTATACATTGAAAATATGAAAGTAAAATATACACAAATTCTATAGAAAGAAAATAAAATGAAATAAAAATGCAAATTCATTTTAGGAAACAGATGTGCAAAAACGACATTGATGTTAAGTACTTTAGTACACACCATTAAAATAAACATCTAAAATCCATTTATTTTTATTATCGCTATACAATTTAATCAAAATACAATATTTATAAATTATATTTCGCATAAAATTCATCATTTTATAATATTTATATTAAGTGTTATAAAAATTTAATTAATTCAATATGTAACTATGTAGAAATTAATAAATCTATATCTACCGATAAATGGTACATAATAATCCGTACAATTTTCTGAATATTATCAAATAATTAAAACATAATATTATTATCATTATAACAATATAACCAATAAAAAGTTCAATGTTACTTAATATTATTCTACAAAAATATTTAAATGTATTATATCCTGATATTATACTTGTTTTTAAATAAATAAAAACGCCGAACACTTTAATTATTTTAATAGTTTATATAATCCACAATGAAAGATTTATATAAAAATCTACAAATTTTCTTCGATTTAGTTTAACGTATTTTTCTTTCGGTCTTTCATCTACTAACTAAATAAAGATCGTTTATAATAATAATAATACATTGGTACTGCACATATTATGTACAAATTTAAATAATTATAATATAATATTACATAATAAATACATATTATTATTTAAAATATAATCTTTCACCATCCTCTAAGTTTTAATAATTTCCTTTTTAAATTTATTATCTACGTAAATATAATATTCTCGAGTATTATAAAAATGTACATTTGTACAATACTATTTTAAGCTGATATTTTAATATAATACTATTATCTAGTCAAATATTTCATTTTAAATAAAATGATCGAATTATTACACGAAATAATCAAAATTAATTTTGTTTTATCAATAAAATACCTACAAGGTAATCATTAACTATATTTTATTGATTTATCTTGTATCTTATATTTTTATTATCATTATTTCTTCAAGGTAATTGATATTCCATTTTCATACTTTAAGTCTAACTTTACGTAATAATTAAATAATTCAATATTTCCGATTTATTATACAAAAAAGACAATCATAATAATAGTATAATATACCTACCTATATTCTTTACAAATTTATGTTACAACCAAAAACTAAAATTATAAATTAAATACCTATATGATAAAACATTAACAATTAAATATTAAACCAAAACAACAGTAATTTATAAACAAAAATTATTATTAAAATATGTAAACGTATCAAAATGCATTTATTTTATTATTTCTGACAATAAAGCTAAAGATTATTTTAAAGTTTTTAAATGTATTATGCAATTTCAAAAAACTGAAATTAAATATATCTTATTATTATTATAATACAATTTACTATGAACAATATTAAACGCAACGTTTTTTGTTAAATACCAGTAAATATTTAAAAAATATATAATCATGTTTTATTGATTTAGTTATTATTAATATTCTAACAGTATATTAAAAATACAATACATAAATAACATTAATTATACTGATCATCCGTTTAATCGCAGTTGATTGTGTGTATAATAAATTTAAAGTTATGAACGACCCTAAACAAATTATCAATGGAATTAAATGAATAATATTCGACCAGTTTTAACAAAGAAATTTATTTGTCTAAATTCCAAAATTGTATATTATAATAATATAATATGCTATAAATCAAAAATATATTATTTACTCATTCAGAAAAAAAACACCACTGATGTTTTAATGTCTATTAGTTTGTATACAAAAGCAATAATAATAATAATAATAGTATTATTATTATCTGATATAAAAACCATGTTATATATATGAAACTTTATTTTATGATTGCACACTCATATTTAAAAATAAAATATTTAAAATTCTCAATAGAACCATTACATTTTTTTTTAATTTAGTTTAATTTTGATTATTCATATATTATCTGTTATTTAAAAAAAAAATGATGTCATCAATATATTTTTACGCGTATAAATCCTTAGAAACTCAAAAATAATAATATTAGATACTCACAATAGGTAAAATATCCAATATTCCAATATTAATTACATCCACCGAAATACCAAATATTGGTTATTCCATGTGTCATTTTTTTCCTCAAACAAATATAAAAAACCTTTTATATCATACTACACTCGGTGAGTAAATAAAATAATGTAATAAAGGGATTTAATAAAAAATTATTTTTAAATATATATAATATTTACACATAAGGTACCATTGTGACTTTCAATTTGTAGTATTATCAGTTACTAATGATAAATAAATCGAACGTTCCAAAAATAATATGGTGGTCATCAAGAAAAGAGTCAGTTGATGAACTATATTATTCAAATAATGAAATTTTTTTTTAAAAAAAATTGTTTCAAATTATTTTTAAACAATAAAACCATTTCATACATTTTTTTAATATGCAGGGTGATGAATTAACTGTGGAATAAATTATTAATCCAAAATTGTTTAATATGATTTAATACGATTTACAATATAATTTATATTATTTAAAATGTTCTTATTAAAACATCATTTATTTGTTAACAAAATACAAATTAATGTAAATTTAAGTGTTCAAATTAATACCTACATAAATAAGCATAATTTTTTTAACACACATTTTTTCAACAACATTTGAGTTAATATATCCACATTTTTTAGTTTAATGATGAGTATATAGTTAATTAATTTTAAAATTAATCGTAAATATTAAACAATAAACGAATATACTATAGGGATTAAAAATAAATAATTAGGGACATGAATTGATAATGAAAATGCAATTTGTATATCTAATATCGATTATTTTTCAATCCATTATATTTTTTGTTTTAACTTTATGTAACTATATGGT
The DNA here is from genome assembly GCA_013282895.1 of Eriosoma lanigerum. Lineage (NCBI taxonomy): Eukaryota > Metazoa > Arthropoda > Insecta > Hemiptera > Aphididae > Eriosoma > Eriosoma lanigerum. The sequence goes on along the minus strand of CM023358.1, from coordinate 2,833,812 downwards.
CTATACAATTGTTATTACATTCCTATAATCTTATATAACAATTACCAGAAAATTATTCTATATATAATTAAACTAAATATAAAAATACGGTTACCATTTAAAACTTTTAAGTTAATAATACTTTTTAATATGACAAAACGAATTTTAAACATTTTAATAATTGCAGAATAACAAGAAGCAAATAACCTCATTAAGTTTAATTTATGTTTTCTTTTCACTGGTCCACAGTTGACGGTACCACGTACAATTTTGCATATTATATTTTATATCTTATATAGAGTTAAATTATAAATAGAACATACTATGACATTGGCATTTATAGATATAAAATATATATTTTATTCCTAATATTATTGTGCGCACTGTGGATTATATCAATTATGCAAATACCCAAAATGTTCTACACGCAGAATTGTTATCAAAAAATAACACTCGAAAAGGTGTGTGGATTGGTGTGGAAACGCGTATGCATACTGCTCTGGTTATATCAATTTCGTTTAACAGTATCATTATTGTGCGCATATAGATAGTGTTGAATTCAAGCTTGATTAAATCCCATTTATTTAAATAATTTAAACAATTTTATTATGTATAAAAAACGTGCTTTAAGTTTTGGGAAGAAAATAAAATAATAATGTACAAAGTTTATAACATACATAAAATATATTTATTTAAACAGATGAATGTATTAAGAGAAAAGAAAAAAAAGATTCGAATTCTTTATTTTCTGTTCGCTTTATTGTGGGTCCAAAAATACAAAGAGGACATTATGCTTGAGCCTCATATAATTGTTTTTATACAGGATGAAAATACAAATGTTGCCATAACTGTATATATAAAAACAAAATTTTCAAAAAAATAGCTATAAAATATTCTAAGCGTATATAATAAATATATTTCTAATATATTTATATTAGGTACATAGTTGAAATTTGTATTTTTCAATTTTACTCAATTAATGTTAAGTTCAGTGTACTTAATTTATTAAGGCTTATAATATTAAGTAAAAAATAATATTGAAATAATACATTTCTATATTTTATCGCTAGTATTTTGTACGAATTATATTCTAAATTAGAATTTTTTTTTCAATTTATCACATCTTAAATATTTTACTGATGGATATAGTAAAATAATAAACAAAAAACAAACAATATCTGCCAATAGCAGTTAGAATAAGTTCTTAGTAAAATTCTGTGTATATAAAAAACATGAAATTTGATATTTAAAAATTTTCCAATATTTTAACGAATATATTTATTATGATATTTCATTATAGAAATTAAAATATTAAGAATTACAATGTTTAGAATCTAGTTCATTACAATATTCTAAATTACCGAAAACATGATGTACACACTAATTAGATTAAGTTCACGTTATTTTATTTTTAAAATGACTCAATCACTCTGATGCTGTTAAAATTATACTATTCATATTTTTAGTATATTATTATTATATTGTCTTCCATTTATTCCTATTTGAAAAAAAAATATTAATAGGATAACATGTTTTTACAATTTGTGTAAAATGTGTTTAAATTTCTAAAAAAAAAAAAATAAACATTGCATTTTATTCTAGACAATTTCATTAAAAATAATTGTTATATAATGACGAAAATGTAAAATGTATTAATCTTAATAATATAATATATTTACAGCTATGATTAATATAAATGTATTATTCTCGCTATAGAGTTTATTATTGTTTATATAGAATTTAAAGTTATTATTATTATTATTATTATTATTATTATTATTATTATTATCGAATATAATAAAACAGTTAAAACTATCAAATTTGTTTGTTTTTTATTTTTTATATTTTAATAAGCAAAAATATTTTTTTCTGACTACAAATTAGTTAATTAATAATTGAATAGTTGTTCAATAAAAAGAAAAACAACTGTCAACTAAATAGAACAATGAGAAAGATATTTAATTAGGTAGTAAAAAAGTTCTGACTGGATACGAGCAATGTGGTTTGTTTTAATTATTATAGCAAAACAAAAATAAATTAACTTGGTTATGTGCATATTATGCCTATGTGTAAATATATCTGAAAAAAGTTCAACCAACAGCAAAATGGGATATTAAGTACCTACTAAACTTTATTATTATTAGAATAAATATAAATTTAGATTTCTAACAATTTTAGTAAACTACTTGTTAACATTAATGTAGGATACATATTTAACAAATTGTATGAAGCATTGAAAAGAAAAAAAAACTATAATTATAATAATGAAAACAAAATTAAATTTCTATTATGATCATATTGAAATTTCAAAGAACAGAACAAAATAATAATCGTTTAATACTTTATTTAAGTAATTTTAAGTAGAAGCATACAATTATCAACCGCATAACCTAAAACTTCTCAATCCAATCTGCAATTAGATCTATATTTGACAATAATTACTAAACTACTATTGTTTTGTTTTCGATAATATGCTCGAATATTAAAATCATAAATCACCGTTTGGAATATGTAAATATAGCCATGTAAGTATATTGGATACCGTTCGATTACCGTACCGCACCAAAAAACTGTTCATAACTCGCAGGCATAGGTACTTTATTATAACTCTAAAGCAAACTTTTTGACTAAAGATTTAGGAATTTGGACCTTAACCACTATATTGAACGAAAAATCTAAATCTAATAACATAAAACTTTCCCACCTATATACTACAGGTAAGTTTATTTTAATGATATTTTAGATATATGGTTTGTAAATATAAGGTACATGATGGTAATGTATCAAATATTAATAAAAAAAAAAAAATATAAACGTTCCAATACATTACCCAACGGTTACTAAAGTTCCCCTTATACCACTAATCACACTTTAAACGCCAACTTGCACATTAAAAATATGTAACCGAATCTACCAAGTTAATAAAAAAAATCGTCACGTTTTGATCGAAAAACTCAACTAGGGTATAATATTAAATTGATTAATAAAAGTTTTCTTGTTTATTTTTTTAGATACCTATCTCGATATGCCTGGCTATAATAATTATCTCCAACGCCTTCAAGTCAATCAGATTTTTAATTGATATTTACTGATTGAACAATGTAGTGAAGTATTAAAGAAAATGTCAATCTATTGAACCATTTAATTAAATTATTATTATTATTATTATTATTATTATTTTATTTTTTTTAAATTTAAGATGAATTCCATTCGTTATTGAATATATTATAATGAATTAACAAATATACAATGGCAATATAAGGACTAAAGTTAATGAAAGTAAATAATTTTTAACTTTATACTCTTTAGTTATTTTAGTATTATATTTATTAATTTATCATAATCTGTGTTTTATTATAATGATATTTAATAATTTATACTAAAATAAATGTATCATATTAATTTTAGAATGTAATACTCAAAACAAACGTATTTACTATATACGTACACAATATTCTAACTAAATGAAACATCCATTTAAATCGTATATATAATACAATAAAAAACGTCGTATTTTTCAATCTCGATTCCATATATACGTACCTTGGATTTACTTAAATTGTTATTTATATCTGAAAAAAGAGACGAAGTGGACGAAAGTACTCTAATACACATACTTGGTTAAATTTGTTTATGACGATTAATGGTTTCGAACTTAATGTATAATTATAAATATTATAGCTCTTTTTTTTCCTATATTAAATATTTAGTATATTTACATTAAAAGATGTTTTATCTTTTATTATTTACACTATAAATTATATATATTATAATAAGCCTAATTCCCTAAAATAAATTCTTATCATATTTCTTATTATATTTTTAATAGAAGAAAATCTCATAATACGATAAGTAATAATAATACGAATTTTTATTAAACATAAATATATATTTCATGATTCACAAAATAATAAAGCATTTTCCATTTTGAAATATATAAAAATATAAAAAAAATATATAAAAATAATTGTTAATTTAATTATCATCACAGATAAACAAATAAATATGCCAAATTTTTTATAATATACAAGTTAATTTATAAATAATTGTATGTTTATGTAAAACTGCGTTCATACATTCGGTCAAACGCAACTATGATTGTAATTTTTTTTATTTATTTTGAATTTCTGTGCAATTCTTTTTGACTTACAATTGTCGACCTGTAATGGTACCGGTAGAAATGACGTCGACATCTTCGGATCTACTGGATTTTATCCATCATTCGTTGATAATGTCAAATAACACAATGGAATTTTACACTCTATCTTTAGCCGCGTCAAGAATGATTTATGAGCGTGCGCGCAAAGAAACGGATGTTGGCGATCTCTAAGCATAAATAGAGTATCATCAGCCAAAAGTATCACCTCTTTTGTGTGCACAAACACTCGTAACACTACTGAAAAAGTAATTGATGATAACAAACAGCCACGTGGCAAAATCTCTTGGTATGTACACCATTTCAGCGACAAGGGAATTTAACACAATCAGTCAATAAATAAATTCACATCGTTCATCGATACATAAAAAGATGGTCATCATATTAACCATTGCTTAAATAGGTTAGTCACCATTTGTAAACAATTTTTTTTTCTATTTACACAATTTTTTTTATTTTTCCTTAAACAGTTTCTGTTGTATAATAATCGTCTTTATATTTCCTCGTAATACAACACACAATGTCTTTTCTACGCCTGTAAGTATACCATAGCGAGATAGAAATTAAGATATGGGCGGTCTGCTATTATGCAAAACCATTGAGCTTCACAAGACATTAAAGTTTTAATCTTAGAATGAATATAATTGATATTATTTCATAGTGAAAAAGTTCTTGTTATTTTAATAAAATTAATTTAATGCAAAAATATAACCGCCATTGTACTCGACAGTAGATTTAACTACCACATTATTCGTTTATAGTTTACAATACAGAGGAATGCACTCTTCGTGTAATCGTGTGGATTAACACTAAAATGTTTAATATAAAAATGTAGATTAATTTTCGACCTATGCAATAGACGATAATTATTTTTTTTAATATTATACACGAATCATTAAATTTAAATATATACATTTAAAAAACTTAATATACATAAGGAGAATAATGTGATAATCATTTACAGCTTAACCAATTTAAAAACAAAAGTATAAAATATTACTAGAAGTTATATTTGCGTGTGCATTTCTTTAGTTAAAATCCAGACATTTATAAACATATATACATTAATTTCCAAACAATTGAGTGAAGGTATAATCTCTATTTTTATTTCAACCAACGCAGATCTGAAAATATGCGGAATATAATTAAAAATATAAAGGTTGCACTATTTTTGGTATTATACACTTTCAAATCGTTTCTGAAAGCGTATTCAGAAATAAAATAAAATAATATAATTTGCTATAATATATAGATTCAAAACGAAATAAATAATAATGTGAATTAAACAATAAAATAATGTGTCACGCAATTTTGTAAAAATTTTATCGTCGTCACTGTTATAGTAGTTATTATAATTGTATACTTGGTCATAATAATGAATGTGTAGAAAACACGATTTAACATTAAAATTGTTTACTAGGACGCATTATTTTGCTATCATTGTACTTTGTATACGTACTTATACCAACATGGAAACATAATATAAGCAATGGAAATTTATTTTATTTTATTTCCGGAAAAAAAATTTCGACAAACCGCGAAATAATTTACGTGTAACTATAAAACACAATACCGTTAACAAATAATTTGATTGTTCTGTAACTTTTTTTTTACAACCTGTCGGAAATGATAAATAAATAACACGTTTGTTACAGATTTCTCAAAAATATTATTTTAATAATACACTTGATATATATGTCATATATTTCATTAAAGGTTTAACATTGCTATTTGTTACCACCATAATAAAAGTGACAAATCATAACACTGTTTTTTTTTTTATACTTCCACTTACTCGTAAAAATCATCAGAATAATTATTAATCCCGATGTTTTTTTTTTTTATATCGATTTTTACATCATGTGATTGTCATATAGTAAGTCATAATAAAAAATCGGACACTTATCGGATTTTACGTTGTCAATTTACTATCGATCACAATTGCAAAAACCTACGCAGAAATAATAATGCTCTAATAATGTTTTCCTCGAGCTTACATCATGGTCGCGTATAATTTATGTACCAATTCAAAATCTGTTAATCATTGATAATATTTCAAAATATAGAACTAATGCTGTATTTGGTTAATAATTTTATTAAAAGATTTATAAACGGGATAACATTGATTGATATTTGTTTTTAATTACACGTCTATACGATTGTTTGTTTTATTCTATACACAAGCTTTTTTTTTTTCTTAAACTACAACCTACGTGATCTACACAAATATCATTAAACGACAGGTGCAGATATAGGGTCTCAGGATCTATAGCCCCACTTGAACATTAATTTTAAGTCAAATCCATAATATTAATAAAAAAAACTATGCAATTTTTTAATTACACCTTAGATAAAGGCCCCATCATTAATTATAATATCTATATCCACCCCTGTGAAAAATAATATACTATTTAAAATAAACTTTTTATGTAGCTATAAAAATATAAATAAGCGTATAATATAACCTTTAACTAACATTATTTGTTACTATTGTTTCGATAACTATCAGTAAAATAAAATTTAAATAAAAGAGCGGGTCGCCAATTTCAATTTTAGCAACAAAAATACTAAACTAAACTCAAAATCCATTAATAATTAAACAAAAACGGAACAATAGTATTTGTTCAAGGAATTTTATTTTTTTAAATTTTATTTGTGTATTTTATATATTTTTCATATTTGTATAATCGAATATATGATACATGGTATAAAGGAAAGAATAACGAACTTCTTAAATAAAAAACTTTCTTTTGAGTTTTAGAATGCTGAATCTCAGAAAAATAGTTTCATAACATTCATTTTATCGAATAAGAAACATAATATAGAAAAACAACATTGTACACATTTTAATTTATCATATTCGAGTTCTAATTTTATTAACAATTTATGGTATTTTTCTGGTATACATTTGCAACTTTCCACGGAAGTGACTATAGTCAAAGTTTAATGTTTTTATTTTTTAATAGTGAAATCGTCAGTTTTAATTTTCAATTAAAAAGCCGTTTCAGACGAACTGCATATAATATTTAAATTGTTTGTTTTTAACATTACTTCAGTACAATTTAATAATAATTGTGAATAATGTTTTCTGATTGACACCTGAATAAATTAACATATTATTTTTATAATTTTTAAATAGTTATAATTATAATAATGAAATGCAAACGCGCTTAATAAAACAAATTAAAAATAAATATTAATAATATAATATAATGAATTTGATGAAGGTTTAAAACCTTATTTTTTTTTCAACGTTCACATTTTACCTGAAAGAGAAGTACGATGGGTATAAATATAACGTTTGTATAACTGTCGCGGATAACGTTAAATTAGGTATTATTATTCTCTTATAATCGTATTTTTATTATTATTATTTTTTTATCATGTCAGTCATCGAGCACGGTCGTCATCTGTTCCGACGAGTTTTGTTAATAATATTTTTATTTTCCATCGATTTGTACCAAACTTTGCAGTAAATACTAATTAAAACAAATTGTGTAGTTCTGATACACTTATTTTATAATTTAATACAAATTACTACATATCAATTATAATTATAGTATTTAAAAACAATATGTATCAAAACATTTCTACTCTATAGATGTAAATCATAACAGTGATATTAAAATATAAAAATTAATATATTATTATCTACACTCAACGCCGAATAAAATTTCTTAAAGTTTCATTAAAATTTGTTACTCAATGGATCATACACGAAATATAAAAATATATACATTTAAAAAAATTTAAAAAATTATAGGTGAATATGCTTTAATGAAATATTTTGATGCAGAGCTTAACTTGTACTTAGAGCGAACGTCAAGGTTAAATATTCACCAAGTATATTTATTTTAAAACAAACTGTGTTGAATTTGAGAAGATTTTTTATCAGATATGGTTGGTCGGTGGATGGAGCTAAGCATACTTTCATCTAAAAATGCACGTATAGTTTTAGTTAGTTTGTGCAGTTCTAAAATGTTCTTAGGCGCAAACTTTGATTTTCACCGGGTGCGAATTCCGAATTATTATTTGAAAGGAGCCATTAATATAGGTTAGATATCAGCAATATTAATGAAAATTTATTGATATTAAAATAAAAATTAATGATATAGATTTTACCTGCATAAAAAATGTATAGAAGTATCAAAATATTACTTATGTACTACTGACGCTTAAATATTATCGTGGTATCGTTTTCTTAAATAATAAATTATTTATATATTAATTTTACTATCAATAAATATTCATAACTAAGTTTACAAATATACAATATGAATATGAATATTATTTATATTAGTCTTAATATTACTTTTTATTACATGTATTATTGTACAATAAATCAAGAGTGGCTAATTAGGGGTAGGTCTTATAAATACGACAAAATATTTTTAGGGCAAGAGAATGTTTTCATAAAAATCATAGTTATAGGAATTATCTACATAATACAATATACAATAATATTATTATTATTATTATTATATAATATCTGTAAAGGTATTTATGTAAATAATTGCTTCACACAAAATGGGTTTGAGTCCATATCTCGAAACTTTTAGAAAAATGAAAAAACAACTCTTGGATTCAATATTTATATATGTAGCCCATACATAATGTGTATGTTATATATTTTTCAAGCATTGATTACAAATACTAAATATAAGTCACTGTTTTAGGAAATACGTTGCAGGATAATTATCGGAAAGAGTGAGCGAAAATAATATTAACAATTAAAAAAAATATTTAATTTTTTGTAGTTTTTAGTTGATAATATAATAAAAATATCAAAAAATATTATTATTGTTATAATTTATTACAATGAAATTATGAATGATAATAATTTTAGTAACAGGTTATAGGTAGAACAATATTTGATCGGTAGTAATTATATTGCAATAATGTTATTATTTATTATCTATAATATTGTGTTGTTACACGTTAAATAATTTTTAAAATGTCTAAATACTTTTTTTCACCTTCAATTAAGACGAAGTTATAATTTAAGTGCAAAATATTCGACAAACGAGGCGATCAAAATTAAACCTATATATATAATTATAAAATTAAAAATATAATATATACTATTGTTATAATAAAATTATAAAAATTATTACCTTCTTCGGGTTATTTGATACTAAAATTTACTACTTCCTTTTATTCTTTATAAATTCAAATTGTAAGTAAGAGCTTTAGCATAAATATAATAAAATAGTCTTTATATTTTTTAGTGTCAACATTAAAATTTTTTTTTATCATTCAAATATAATAAATCTCAACATTTATTACATTATTTCTTTTTCACTTTTAATATCATCAAATATAATATTGGAATACACACTGAGACCAGTATTACAAATTTATATTTGTAAATTAAATTGTATCATTTTGCCTTGTTGCATGCGTTTCTTAATTGTTCTAGAGGTTTAATATGTATCAACAGTCGATTAGTTTAATTACCATCTACTTCCTGCATTAAAATATCATCTTCACAACCAACACGTTTATAATCAATGGTTCTAGTACTGTTAAAAAAGTCGTTTTAACACGAATAGATGCGTGAATCTGTGAAATGTAATAATAATTTTTTTTTTTTTTACATGAAGTTAATAGAAATATAAAATAATAATTTTTTTGATTTTCAGATTTTGAGGGGATTTCTGTATGCCGGATATGCGAGTTTAACGCATCCTAACGGGAGCGTCTAAAGCCAGTTTTCTTGCAGTCACCTTATATACGGATCTCCGATGACCCTCTCCCCTCTCCGCCATCGTTTCCCACGTGGTGGCGTAACCTGATTAGGGTTCCGGTCCGGGATTTCGGTCCCTCGCGTGGATGTCTCGGATGTTTCCGTTGACGTTGATTGATCGGCGACAATATCCACGGGCGCAGATGACGGCGGCAGGGCTCGCGTAGGTACGATCGTTTTAGAGGTCGGTTATTTACACACCCCGCGTAGATCTCACCCGCGCGATCCGATCGAAACACGACAGCTACAGCCGGTCACCGGAGATCGAGTGAAATGCATACTTACGTGGAATTTTTTTTTTTTTTTTTTGTTCATACACATACGTGATAGAATAATATGATATAACGCCATAAAACGGACAGGGAAAAAGAATCGTACAGAATTGTATTCGAAACTGGAACTTAAATCGTAATGTTCATAATTATTATAATCATAATTAAACATAATTACGCTATAATCGCCATACCATTTACCAGTATTCAAAGTTTCGGTTTGTTTTATTAAATAAACATTTTCATTCGTTCCGTTTAAAATGTTTAAGAAGCATATTACAATTTATAAGCCCAAAACAAATTTTCAATGAACATTAAAAATTTTTAAGTAAAATTAAAAGAAATGTCAATACAGAATTTTAGTAACAAAATTATATTTTTAAAACACTTACAGTACATTTGAATGAACATCTAGAAAACAATTTAAATATTTTCTCCATAAATTAACTTTCCAATCTACTAAGAGAAAATCACCATTATTTTTAATTTTAGTACGGTAATATTAATAATTCACTAGATTCCTTTTTATCATTTTTTTTACAAAAGGTATTCCAAGTTTCAATTATCAAAAAAAATAATTTATATAATAAGTATATTCAACTATAAGTAAATTTATGTACACCTATACATCAATGTATCAATTTTGCCTAAACATGAAGCCGTATTACGATTTTGATCAAAATTAATAATTTTTAATTAAAAAATAATTCATTTCGCAACTATATAGAATTTTCTATTAAAATATAACTCTTTTTATTCAATTATTATTTTTAAAATTAAAACTTTTATTTATAGGTTGATTAAAAAATATAATATATTTAGAAATCAATAATGATAAAATTTTACCAATAAAAAATCGAATTTTAAAGGTCTTTAATATATTTTAAGTAGAACAACATTTTTGATATTTTGTTTCTGAATTACTTAAAGGTCCTTTTTCTAAAAATGTAATTATTAAAGTATACATAATGGCAATATAATGTCACATCAATAATCTATTATAATCTATATTATATTATATTGTGTAACATCTTAATATTTAATTATTACAAAATAATATATTAGTAAATATGAATATTATAACACTGATTTTGAGTTAAAATATTTTAATATTTATATAATTCCGTTAACTTCAGAGAATTATGATATAAAATATATTATAAAACTCAAAAATTTAATTTTAAAATGTCTGTCTAAAATATTATAACTAGCCATTTTCTGGAATTTACTTAAATATAGGCATAAAAGAGTTAATTAATTTATTAAAATATTAAAATCATTCAAAATGTTATAGATTAATATAGATTGTAGATTAATCATCGTAATTAGATATTAATAATAAAATACCTAAATAATATTAATTAACATTCAATTAAATTGATTGATTAATATTACATTATTGATAAATTTTATCAGAACATCACAAGTTTGTCACAACTCACAAGTCGTAATTATCATTATTAAATTTTTAATAATATTCTACGATAAAATATTATTACTTACTTCTATTTATATCAATAGATTTTTAAATGTAAATTATATTATTTGAGAAGATAATAAGGCAACCCAACTCAACGTAGGTAATATAATATTATAAAAACTAAAACAAGTCACAAATAGAAACACGTTATAGCTATATATCTATACAGTAAGGTAATAAGTAAATAATTTGTGAAACTCTTACTCCATTAATTTAATTTAGTTATTAAACAATAACTCTATATTTTCTAACTTACTTATCTTACTTTTTTATTTAGTATTTAGTATTCTGAACAATGTACATATTAGAGTAGGTATATAGTGTGTATTAAGTACTATGTATACTATTTTAAATCGAGTATAAATAATATTTCTTTTTAAATTACCAATAATGCTAACAAATTAATTAATCTATAACATAACAGATAATTTAAAATACACTAATTGGAGTTAAATTTCCAACAACATGATTTAATCATTAAAATAGTGTAATTGCTTGAACATTTTAACAACTTATTTATTTTTTATTTTTTCCTCCTAATGGTATAAACAATATTAATGGATTTAGTGTAACATTTTATTTTTAAATGGTTTTGTTTATTTAAAATTTTACGTTTCACAGAATTTAATTATTTCTTTACTTTTTCGTCCAATATTGCGCACAAATGTATCAACTCAACTGGGCAACCTAACCACGCGGGTAAAACTCCGCATACTTTAATTATCACTTAGAGTGAATTTCACGGGTGAAAAGTACTGCAAAACTTATGGTCGCTTTTCTAAGATGTTTTTTTTTTCTTTGTTAGCTTTATATGAGTTATGATTATTCTAATTATACAAGATACACAAAAGTTCAATCGAGCAAAGTGTGATTAATACAAAAAAAAAAATATTCGTTTTATTATTTCGTTTTTATTTATTCGTTATCCAATCATATTCAAATTGATCGAATAACGAAAATCATAATTATTTCAAAATATATTTGGTTTATCATTTAGATTTTATAAGAAACAATATAATTTAATAAAAAAACCCAACCTAAAAATGAGCATTTAGATTGTTATAACAATACAAAATACCCGTTCAAACGACATACATTATGATCTAATTTATTTAATATAATCAATAATTATCGACCACTTGTATCCTTTAAAACTAAGTATTTTATTAATAATTATTTAAGAATAAAAGTTTCACATTAATTTACTGACGTCACCATGATTTTGTTTATTCGAATTGCGTTAATTATCGTCGAGATCTTTGCTTATCGTATAAATCTGTCTCCGAGTCGTAAACTTCTACAATTGACCCAAGAGACTTTTAATTTAAAAAAAAAAAAAAAAACAATCACCAATATCTCGACATAAATCTACCCAACTACTTCAGTTAATTCAACCTAATTTTCGACCACTCCGCATAGACATCTAAGTATAACGTTTGTCATCTATATCCAACTATTTCTTACAATAATTTGTAATTTATTTGTTTACTATGATTTACTGTGATCAATATTATAACATAAATAATAATATTATAAACAATTTATGATATTAAAATACTTTAGAATAATAATTTAATTTACTTCTTGAAATGGTTTGTTATTAAAAAAAATATTTTGTCTTAAAGAATATATTGTATGCTTTATTTCTAATTACAGGACAATTTAAATTTCAAGAGACCAATTTTATAGAGTTAAATTAATGAATATTTTCATATTCCATTTTTTTTATTTGATTAAATTTGTAATTTCAATAATTTTTTTATAATTTATTGAAAAAACAAAATTTTATAATTTGTTATTATCGCATTAAATTATTGTTTGTATTTGTATAGATATCATTAACCCGAATAAATTAATACAATGAATAAATGCTATATAATAGCGTTACTTTTAAATGTTAATTTTACATTAATTTAATATTTTAATAAAAAATATGCTGTTTTAATTTTATTAATTTATTGAAAAGTTCTTATGCAAATAAATGTAAATCGTATTACTTATAGACTAAAGCCCCTAATCCAAATAATTATTTAAAAATAAAACAGAATTAAAAAATACTTATTTATCTAAGTTATTATATTACTAAGAATATCCTTATGGGATACTATGTTTAGCTAAACATTAAAATCAATAATAACAGGAATCATACATCACATATTAAGAATTAAAAATATTTTACCTCTCTATGTATAATATTTAATAAATATATAAAATTTCAGATAAATAATTTAAAACAAATATGAAAATGAAATTAAACATCATAACAACTAGGTAACTCAGTTTAAAATAAAGTTAATAAAATCATAACTTCCCTAAAAATTTAAAAATTATTTTAGAGTCAATAATATATTTTTATAGAGTCATTTTGATAGATCAAAATATATTATGTTTATTTCTACTTCAATTTACTATTACAAAAAGTGCACAACATATTTTTTTATCTAAATCAGAAACATTTATAATAATCAAACTAACGGTTATCATCATTCATATAGACATGTTTTTATTGTTTTCGTGTTAATTTAAGTACTTTATCATAATACATCAAATTCATATTACATTTTGTCCTTAATATAAATCTCTGTTCTCTATATTCTGTAATAAAGAAATTAATAGTTAAATAATCTTGCACATTTAGAAAACATACAACTTATTCTTAAAATATTTTTACCTTGTTATTCATTAAAATAAAAACAAAATATTCTTTAACGAAAGTTGTTAACAATGAGAAGTATTAACAAAAAAACTTAAAAGAGTGCTTATTAAAATGGCATAATTAATATTATACAGATCACGGTCAATGAGCAATTGAAAGTTACCAGAGGGAGAATTACCAAAATTTTAATTATTTTTTGTTGGGTAATATAATTATTTTTAATTATAAAGTAAAAAGTGTCAATGATAATATATATATATAATATGAATTAAATATTAGTATATGATTGATTTTAAAAGGAATATGTATTTCTTGTTTAAGATTAAACAAAAACCCAAATATAACTATGGATTTTTTTTAAATCAAAAATTGGATGATATTTGAACTAAATTATTACGTTTAAATTTAGAGAACATTCAAATTGCACCTTTTTTATTAGTTGTTTACGGTAACATGAGTCTAAGTCCAAGATATAAGTTACAATTTGGTTTTCTTTAACAATATAAATAGGTACGTAAAATGTATGATGTAATGATGTTGACAATATTTGATACTTTGGTATACTTTTATTATTTAAACATAATACAAATCCTTAAACTGCTCGTAGAAGAAAAGACGCTCGGATGTTGCATATTATATAAATAGATTTTGTTTTGTAAAATCTGAAATTTTGACACTTATATTCAAATGTTTTTTGAGACCACAACTTGTGTTAAATTTTATATTATGAATTAAATTGATCAATTATAATTCAAAATAACTGTAAGTCTGTATACAATTCTCCAGCAGGTATTTTATGCATAATATTTAGGTAGGTAGGTACTTGAAAAAAATTTAAATATGAATTAAATTTTATTTGTACAAAATTGTTACCTACAATTATTTTATTCCAAAATATTTGTTGATAACTTAAAATCGAGTTACACAAAATATTTCTGTCTGTAATTATGTAAAATATTACCATCGTTATGTTAATTTTCTCATGTTAAAGGATTTATTATCTTTATCAAGTTACTGTTTCTTACGAAAAGCGTATTGTTTTGTTTAGACATTTAGTAGATATATACTATAAAAATACTATGACATTATATCTTCTTATTTAGTTCCAAGTTTTCAACATACTGATGTGATTTCAAAATTACAATAACTCTCGAGTTGAACATTTAATGTATTATAATTCAACAATATAGTTTACTTAAAACTTTATAGATACTATAAATGTGTGCTTTATGAAAATTGACATTAGGAAATGTCTGCATCACTCAATAAATTATTAAAAATTGTAAAAGTATCATAAGAAACTTCAATTGTAATATAATAATAATAAAAAAAAAGTAAAGTCCTATTTAGATTTAACTGATATCCGTTTTGCCGAACAAAATATTACATAAACAATCCACACCAAATAAACTTCTTAAACTAATTAAATATGAACAATGTAGTAAGTACTAGTACTACTACGATATATGTCCAAACAGTATTCTAGAATCGATTATTTGTAGTAAATTTAATTTTAAAACAAAACGTGTTAAATTTATAAATATCTATAGTCAAATTACTAATCCTTCAGTTTATATATTTAATTTTTGAAAAATATTATTAATTTTGTAAAAACAAAAATATTTACCGATATATATATATATAATATATAATATGTATATTTTTCAAAGCAGGAATTTATGTTAAGTTAGTTTTGAATCTATTGTTGAACTGTTTAACTAGAAATATATTGTAATAATTAGGTACTTTTTATGATAGGAAAGTTTATTGTTATTACTCCCTCCTAAAAATGTTATAAAATAACAATATTTATGACACATATTTATTAAGCTAGATAAAATTTAAGATTAATGTAAGAAATACTTGAAATTTTTGAGATACTTGAGGTTCTTTACTGAGAAAAAATAAATTTATTTATAGAAAAAAATTCGCTTAAAACATTTGTACAATATGTATTGTAAAAGTTTAAATAACGTGAGATTTTGTATGTGAATTAATTTTAATTATTAAGTTTTAACCTAATGAAGCTAAAAGGAAATCAACAACTTTTAACTCAAACTAATTTACTTTTCCCTAACTTAATGAGTTAATAATAAAAAAAATAAAATAACTATATATATATATATATATTATTAAAACAAAGGAAAGTCAAGAAAACGTCAAGCTGATCGTCTAAGTTAGGCTGGGGCCATCAATGAATTTTCCGTAGTAAATTGCAATTTTGACGTAAGTCAATAAAGAACGTGGCGCAGTCGAGTGGAAAACACCATTACTCCACCGAGATTATTCATGTGCCATCGTATTTTCCATCAATAAAGAGGATGCAAAAGGAGGGCAAAAAATAGGGATAGCCTAAACACTCTGCCATTAAACAGACGGTGCCATTTTCTAGCGATAACTGGGGTGAGAGTATCCCGTAACCTACGTATAGAACAACGGTGGTGAAGTGCGAGATACTTTGACGTTATCTCGTTAACCAAACGAGTTTGATATGATATTAATTCGATAGACCGCGATAACCGGCAATTTTCTCTCAGTTAAACAGACAAAAACTTCATATTATATTTGTCAGAGGTAAAACAAATCACAACATTCTCTCGTTAAAAAATATCACGACATTATAAAGTTTAAATGAAACATTTTCGGCCGTTTAAAATTACAATCGCTGCTGGTTACCGTTTACCGTCGAGTGGTGGTGATTCAATAACACGTAATAAAATCTATCGATATAAATAAAGTATCCACACAAAAATTAATATTCTTATCAGGAATGAATAATAAAATAATTTACACAAAACCGCGTAAGGAAACCGTGTAATTCCCAACAATAGTTGTTTGATACTTTCTACCTATTTAGATTATTTGATATCCAATAAAGTATGAAATCTAAATCATATACAAATATACAATATTTATAAATAGAATTATCAATTTATCATAAATTAATAGTAAAAATATTATTGCCTTAGTGATTAAATGCACAACTAATTTAAATTTTAAACGTACATTTTTCGACTTTAATTATTGAAAAACATAATTATAATATTTTCTAACCATTACAAAAGATTTAAATCTTAGTATACATTATATTAAATATATTCTTGTTATGATACTGCAATGTATACAACAGTTTGATATCATGCCAAAAATTGAATTATAGTTGGATTATAAAAACTTTAATTCACAAAATTAGATGAGTCCAAATAGATTAAAAAATGTATTCCTACCTAACAAGTTTTTATGACAATAAATTAATTTTTCGAATAAATGCTAATTATAGCTGACGATTTACAACTGTATACGAGGGTTGAAATACAATGATTCAATAATTATCGACATAGTCATTATTATGAGATTTTTGTTTTGTAAACATTAGACATTTCAATACAACGGTCAAGATAACGAAAGACTATAAATGAGTGTTAATTAGTGAATAAAATTTGTGGTTTCACCCCGTACATTGGCCACAAAGATGACCAATACAAATAATGGGTACGAAAGATAAAAGAAACCGCATTTTTATAATAATCATTGAACGATGTATGTACCTTTATATACAAATTTAATTAAAATCAAATATAGGTATATTGGTTTTTAATTGAATCCAGATAACTACACTACCCCTGATTATAAACGAATTTTCCCACTAAAAAACCACAGAAAAGCTTTCTACAAAATGAACTAAACTTTGTTATTTTATATTCGTAGCATCACCGCTAAGCCGTTCAACGACAGTTTAATGTTAAAATGTTGTTGTTATTATGGTTCGATTTTTTTTTTTTTTTTTTTTTACCTAGTCCTATATTTTTATTTTTATTTTTACCTATATAAATATACAATGGTGAATATGAAATTTCTTAAATAGATAAATTAATTTTTGTCGAATAAATATGCAATTTCAAGCACAAATAATATTTTATCATATTATATTGTTTAATTTACAACGCAAATAATTATTAAAATAAAGACAGTACAATTTTACAATTTATTTATTTCTTCATTTTTAAGAAACACAAAATAAATATTATCTGTAACTATTAAATTTTTATAAAAAAAATAATGTAAATTTTGAAATTACTTGATCCATAGTAATAAAATGTTATTTTAAACAATGAAACTTTTTAATATTTTATTTCTTCGTGAATCAAAAATAAGTATCTCATTAATTTTTTTACATATAAATTTTTCATTAAAATTTCTGTTTTTATCATTTTTTTACGTTAATTTAGAATATTTTTATCTACATTGGACTAAAATATTTTAAGTAACTAAATATTATTTCGTGTAAAATAGTTTGTTTCTCGTAAAGAATTGTTTTACACAATTTATAAATTAAATTTATCTATGCAAATTATTAAGTATGTTTATTATGTTTTTATAAAAAATACTATTTAATAAAAATATATTGTTAATAATTTTACATAAATATTTATTTAAGTTCAGCATAATTCTATAATTAATGCATTTTTTTATAGCTTTTTTTATATGGCTAGATTTTAATTTATATACCACATTATAAAACATGCTGTGAAGTATTCAATTAGGTATATAGGTGCTTAACACTTTATTATTAAATCACGCTATATTATTTTCTGACAAATATCGATACTTTATATAATATATAAAAGTGTTGTATCTACACTTTTAAAACTAAAAAAATACGTAATATATAAATAATTATTAAGTCACAGAAATCGCAATACATTTGAAGTTGTTTTGCATAAAGTCAAATGAAATTATACCTACTTAAGTATAATATACCTACTATAACAAAACATTTAAATCACTTTAAATAAATACTCGTATCCTATGATATAATATGCTTAAAGCTGAGTATAAAAATGTATATAGTTATAAAACTATAATCCAACCGTATAATATAATAATAATAATAATAATAATATAATAACCTAATATTAAAACAGAAATTATATTGTTCTAAATTATATTAAATATTTTGTTCGTACAATAGATAAATTTTATTAATAACTTAATTGCAATTAGTTAGAACTAACTGTATTATATGTTTTTTTTTTCGAGATATTCATGTATATAATTTCAGGAGCTGCAGTTATAGCGAGTACTGTGCTCGCATTTTCACCGATTTCGATGTTTTATCCTATATAAGCCTCCTCCTCGTGTTTCCTTCGCATTAAAATACTTACTCGCATTATTAAAAGAGCGTATCTACACGATAAAGGTCTGACCTAAAACGAATGTAAATAAAAACGAAACGAAATAGAAAATAAAATATAAGAACTACCGTGCGTTTTATTTAGTTAAATGATAAAGGACCATTAAAACCTTGTAAAACACTCGGTGTAAAAACAATTTTTTTCTTCTTCCGTGAGGATGAATAATAAAATTCACATTATACCAATAAATATCTAATATTACAATTTCACAGATAGACACGAAATCGTAACGCAATTGGCTGTTTGCGTGAAAACATTACTATTCACTACATAAGGAATAATATTATAATATTATAAGTGCGATACGTGTAAAATGTATTGGCTATAATGTTATTATAGTGTTATAGTGATGGTTTTTATACAACTTTTATTGTAGTCTTGTAGATATCTACTTTCGTGACTCGTCGATCGCACAAAAAACATTCCATAGTTTTTGGATTATTATTATTCGTAAATAAATTCAAAATATAAATACGTAATAAGTATACGTTATTGTTGCGTAAACATTAATAATGTACATACCTATACTTACCTACTAAAAATATCAAACAGGAAGAATATTACTTTACATCATATATGTGCCACATATAAAATTAAAATAATAGACATTATTATTTGATATTTAATATTTAAATATTTCATATTATTATTTCATATTTGTATGATAAAACAAAATAATAATATAGTAGGTATACATAACTTATATATAAACAAAATACATAATGTACCTATAACTTATTTAATCATTTGTTTTTAAAAAACAGTATTTTGGAACTGAATTTTAACCTTCTTTTGAAACAAAATACCTACTATTTTATTACATTTTTAAATTTTAAATTAAATAAAAAGATATATGTTATATTAAATATTAAATATTGAAAACTAGGACTGTTTTCTAAAAGGTACCTACCGCAGTCTCTCATTTAATTTTCTATCGATATTAAAAATTTCACTTAGAAATAATTATTATGATAACATAGGTAATTTAATATAGAGGTGACTTTATATTATGATTTTTATGAATAACATGATTGAATATTACTAAAATAACATTTTGATAGTGTACCTACTCAACAAATTCTATTATTAACGAAAACATTTAATAAAATAGATTATAAAAGTAAACATTGATTGAATGCACATGACATGTGTTAATTTATTAATGTTCGTAAAATATAGACTAAAAAATAACAAAATGAATAATAGTTCATAATATTATACTATATCAAATGGATGTATATATATATAACATAATAATATTCATCAATGTAATTTGTTCGTTTCGATATAATGAAAAAATATACTCAATCCATCCTTTATACATGAATGATGAATCATAAAATTAATAATAATATAGTTTCTACTTATATTGGCCATAAATATTTTATCTTATCAATGACCTATCTAATATAATTCAATCCATTAGATCTATTAGATCCCATCGCATAAGAAAAATATTGTGTATAAAGATAAAAAAAGGAAGCATTTCATTAGGGAAATTGCTTAATTTGTACTCCGATATAACTTATAATAATAATATATACACAATACATAACTTACAATATTTATACAATTATTATATTATATTATGTTACATAATATATATGTAGGAACCTACTTAAAAAATGATTTATTTAATATAAACTTAACATTCAAAAATACTTATCTATTCATTTTATACTTATCAACTATAATTCGAAAAATCTATATTCAATGGTCAATGTTATGTCTATGACTATTTAGAAGATTAATCTAAGATTAAATCAGGTAATAGACACATTATTAATTATAAAACCCGGTACCTATCTATATCAATCATGTTGTTTAACTATTATTATATTATGGAGTACCTACTCATTTTTAATATGCGCTCAGTTTTATTACAAATAACAGCTAGTAGAATAACCGAAACTACATTTTTTATAATACAGTACTTGTTATATAAATATAATTTCATACGACTTAAAAAATAAACTCATTATGTTTCTATAATAGTATGGAATTTTATAAAATACGAAAATATTTATATTTTTATAATATTTGAATCTAGAGTTTACAAGCATTTCTTATTATGTTTGTAATTAATTTTGTCCTTTCTGAAGGATTATTCTTTTTCTAATATTTTATTCATTGAATTTGTATTATTTTATTGATTCATTAATATTTCATTTTTTTTTTTTTTTACGTTTTAGTAACTGAAATTTATTCTTTCAAATGAATCGTTTTGAAACACTGTACGTAACCAAATATACTAAGAACTTAAATACAATGTTAAAAATATATAAATATTTGTTTTTATATTAACATAATTCATCTTTGAAATATCTTAAATAAATATTCCGTAGATACCTATTATTTGTTTTTTAATCGCATTAAAAATTATATATATATATATATATATATGTATATATAGTTTTCTAAAAAATATATTAGGTAGGTAGGTCATAAAACAAACTACCCGGTTAAGTAGATAACCGTATGTTATTCCTTTCCGCTGTCTTAAACAAAGAATTTTGATAAAACAAAATTACACAATTATATTTACAGAAGATTAATTGCATATATGTTTTAAAATTTAAATTTAGTTCGTAATCAGACTTGTGAATTAAATTAGGTCAGTAATGGGTCTACGCCATTAATGAGATCGGAAATTATACAACATAATATATATATTTATAGTTTATAGGTATATTGGTAATAAATTGGCTTCCTGCATTTTTTATGTGAGGTTAAAAAAATTAAGGTCAGTTTTCATAAAATCTTCCACTTGATGTACCCATTTTTAGATTGCAGGATCATACCTATAGTTTAGTAATAAAAATTCAGAATATAAATTTGAAAATGCATAACTGTCAAATGCACCTTAGATAAAGTTGCACGTACAGAAAACGAATATTAACATTATATATATTAGACGATATTTAGCTCTTGGTAAATAAAAATAACTAAAACAACAGTGAATGAAGTCTGAGAGATACGGAAGGATAGCATTTCTCTACTTTTTATAGTTCGCATTTTTCATTCCTATGCTTTTTTTTTTTTAAAATATAGGTCATATTATAACAAAGCTTAATATTTGACTGTCCGTTGATTGATTTTTACCCATTTCTCAACAACTGGAAACTAATATGTTATAATACAAATAAACTGAAAATATTATATCACAATAACATTAATAACATATTGTTTGATAGACATTGTGTTGTGCATTATCTAGATAAAGTTATTTAGATAGAATACAGTTATCTTTTTATCTTATCTAGATAAATACATAGGCTATCTGAGAATAATCATCTATTCTCAATTATTTTCTATTTTTGACACAAAATTATTCTATACCGCTTTCTGTAAACACTATTTATAGTTTTAACTGGCGCATTAGATAGTTTATAATTAATTATAATAATATTTACAAGACAATCAAGATAATAACAACTACGTATTACGCAGAGTACGAACGTTGGATCTACAATATTAAGTATTAACTATCTGTTTTTTTACCTAGATAAATTAAAAATCTGTCATATTATGTAAAAAAATTATGGATTATCATTGTACAACACTGTTGATGGATATTAGATAAGAAAATAATTAGTCCTAGAAAATATTTAAATAATTGAAAAGTTTAATACGACATGTCGTAAAATGTTTTTTTAAAAAAATAAAACTTGACGATTCGATCCATCACGGTGCGCATATATATACATATATATAATTGTTATTACATATAGCTGATATTAAGTATGTTTAATATGGTTTCTTTAAGATATTTTAATTAAAAATATACGGGAAACGGAATATAGAAAAGCCACTTCGTCAGCGTGACGTATAGTGATTCGGTGGAGAATGACCGGAACATCAAAATGATGAATAGTCTTTGGGGTTAAAGGAACTATAGGATTCGTTGTAGAAATAGTAATTTATTGAAGTCCTTGTGTACCGCCATCGCCGTGTTGGACTATACGTTTCGACGGTACAGCAGCAGGTTTTGCTTTTTCAATAAATTGCTCGCCAACGGCCGTGCCATCAATATTACCTCATTCTTTTATTGTCATTTACTCCTTGCTGGTTTTGATATGAGACATTCCTATTGCTTTTATTCATTAAACGGCCACTGCATAAACATCAATCGTCTGTTGCGCAGATAAAACAAACGATAATATTGTTCTTGTTTATTGCATTGTCATTCCAATATATTATAATCGTACGGAGCCATCTATAAATGGATTGAAAGACGTGCGGTCAAACGACGAGGCGAAATTAAAACGGCATAATCCACAACAATCGTACGTACAGGTTTATCTGTTTTTGTATTTTTCAAAAAAAAAAAAAAAATATTTTTACGGTCAACATGTTTATAAAACGCTGTCGTGTTGACCACGTAGACACGTGTATATAAATATATATTATAATTGATCATATTTTGATTCAATGTATATTTGTATTATAATTTATTCCACGATAGGAAGGTCCCATTCATTATTTATTTTTTAATTATAAACAATACAAATATTTTATTGAAAAAAATAAACATTACAATTAAAACTAGAAAACAAAGTTTAAAGTTAACCTTAATCATGGAAAACGTATTTTTTCAAAATATAATAAATTAATAAAATTTTCAAAACATATTTAAAACTGTTTAATAAATCATGTACAATTTATTATTTTGTACCTACTACTAAAAATAAGATGCATATTTTTATAGGTGTAAAACTATTAAGAAAATAATAACCCATAACATTTTATCTGTCCCAAGAACGTAATATGAGTATTAAAAGTTAAATGGTTTATATAAAATTGGAACTTAAATTATTTACTTTAATGATACAATAATTATCATATTGCATTATGAATGTATATGTGATAAAAGTATTTTAACACAATATAAATAACTTTTAATTATTTCAAATCTATAATAATAACATTAATCTACATAATATTAAATATACATAGTTGTAAAAAATAAATAATAATGTAAAATCACAATAAAAAAAAGCGGGAAGGTTAATTTTGAACGTTACTCCATTGTGCCTTCGATCCTCAGAGAAATTAGTGATTTAATTAAGAGTTAAATGCAATGATAGTATGATACAATCTATTATACTGATAACCTGTTCCAAATTTTACCACGTGTGTAAAATACCTATAAAAATAGGAACTCAAAAAGATTTACAAGACCTTATGTTCAAAACAGAATTAGTTATTACAAAATATTTAAATTCAAATTAATGGAAATCGTAATTTTGTTGGCTTTTCGTCATTTTTTGATAGTTATTAAAAATGAACTAAATAAAGTACCAACTAGATGCAGTTTGTTACCGAAAGCATAACTTACCCTACTTACCCGATACCCTACATGTGGTAATCGGACCATTATTTCTACCTGAAAAAGTGTCTTTAGACATAACAAAAATAAAAAAATAAAACATCATTGTAAAACAAATACATTTTTCGCTTCGCACAGAATCTAATACAGGTATGACAAAATAATTAAAATTGGTAGTGTTCTTGTTAACAATATCATGAATAATATAGAGATATTATGTTTGGTTGGTCGCTCATCAATGTTTACCGAACGTCTGACCAGTCTGATACAGTTAACAACTAATTGTTTCATAACAAATATTTACCAATTCCTGATCACTAAGATTGGACTAATTAGTTATGAATAGAAATGGATTTATTTCAGAAAATGTATTTTACCGTAGTATTGTGGTCCAATCGAGTTTAACATTAATTTTTTTATTATAAAATGTAATTATTATTGTCATTTGTCTAAAATAAAATCGCGTACTTTTTCTTAAAAGTTAAAACCCACAATATAATTTTAATGTATAGAGTACCTACTCATATGTTAAAATTTAAAAAAAAAACTGCTATCAATCATTATAAAGATTTTTAGATATTATCTATAACATATATTTAATGCGAAAACAAATAATTTTTTAGATTTTTTTTATCAACTTTTTTAAGATATCTGGATAATTATTATCAATAAATAACAATAATTATAATAAAATATTATTTACTGATTAACTTCAAACATAAAGTTTAAAGTTAAAGAGGATACCACACCCGCATTTGAGGTCGAACTTGTTATAAACTATGAACTAAAATAATAAGATGATCATAGTCCGTGTAATAAACAATTATTATAACATGTAAAGAACCTAACATGTATTTTCATTAGACATCTTTGTTAAATGCGTCCAATAATGAAATTATAGATTTATAAAATATAACAAATTTCATAATTATAACATATTGTTATCAGATAACAGAACTTATTGATTCATAGATCTAGTCTTCAAGTTTAACCTTAACAGCACAATTTACGTATTTTGTTTTTTCTGTTGATAGTTGAGCAGCAAAATATCAAAACATTTTACTTACCTATTAATTAAAAAATAACGATAAATTATTAAATTTTGTTGATTTTGTATTAGGTTATTCAATTGTGATTACTTACAACTTTTAACATATATTTTATCAAATATTAATTAAATTAATATTTTATTTTAATTTTAAATTATTTACGATTCATTACGATTTCTCGGCAAATAAATAAGTATATTAGGTATATACAAAATATATAATAGATAGGTTCCACCAAAACACGTTAGTTAATATGTATAAAGTACACCTCTATATTTTATTATAATCAAACTAAATGTATTGTTTTTAATATACAAAATGTATTTTAATGTAATTTATTTCAATTAGAAACTGTGTGGTCTGAAAGGATTGTCAGGGTCAAAAAGCTTAGGATCGTGGCTATATTCTGGTTTCCTAAAATAATACGGCAACAGACCTGAAACGAAAACAAGAATCAGAGTCATATAAAAACACTTACGAAATGGATAGGGAATTTCGATATGTCCGTTAAATAAATTGTTATACGCACACTATAGTTAGTAATTAGAACACCGACCTAAAATTATGTGTACCTATATAAGTATAAGTATGTGTATTATTAACAGACAATTATCAAACGATTCGTTGTTCGTAGGAAGTTAGTTCATGTACGGACATTATTAGTTGTAGACAAATAAAACGGAAAATAAACGTACGTTTAATTATTATTTACAACGAAACTAATATCGGCTGCTGTTCTATACGAGTTTCATAAAATTGTAAACTACTGTCCATACTATATATTATATACTAACCAGCTTCTCTGGATTTTTTAATTTCCTTTTCGACGTGCTCTTGTTTGTGCCGACAAAGGCCTGTAATGTGTCTACCGTAAATACGACCGGTGAAACGAGATATAAATTGCGATAACATCCTAGTGTTCTTGTAGTCGGGAACAATATTCATTTTGCAAAGTATGCACACCTGTTTTTCTTTTTTGTACGGGTTGGGTATATCGACTAAATGCTGGACAACGTAAAAATAATAATACGATTTAGTCGCGTTATTAAACGATAAAAAATGTTTATTAAATGTTATCAAATCGAGTAAAAATAACTTTTCTGAGAATATTAATAATTCTAGTTGATAGTTCGGTAGGTTTTTTAGGTACATACCTCGCTTTTAAACGCTTGTACTTCTTCATCCACAACTTTGGTATTTTTTGGACCCAACATTTTATTAAAATTTGTCCACGGATTAAATCTGTTCATTCGGAATCTACCCATGTACCTGACGCTTACGCCAATATGGATCCCTAATAAAACAAAAAAAACAAAAATTATTCAAATTTTGTATAATGTACTTATTAGTAATTAAATATAATTTAACTAACAAATATTAATTTAAATTGTAAATAAACAATTTTTCGATTATAACAGACAGAAAGCTACATTATTTTAATTCTTTTAATAAATACCTAAACTTTATATTAATTATTTTTTGTTTACTTTAAGACATTATAATTACCTAGTACTTATTATAAATTGGATAACTGTTTCATACTCGTATGTGGTCTACATATTAGTTATATGAGGTCATTCGCAAATTGTATGGATAAAATATTAACTTGTGTTTTATTCGGATTAATGCATGTCTTTAGTTGTGTACTGGTGGCTTTTCGAATCCATTGCAGGTTCATCCTCAAAGTTATGTAATGTGTTCACCGTCTTGTTTATATTTAAATATTATCATATATTACAAATTATAATTCACGATAGCACGACGAAATACAGCAGAACATAACTATGGAGAACATATCTGTCCAACGTTAACCAACTGATAGTAAACATTAAAGACGTGGATAAATCCGAAAAAAATACAAATTAATACAAAGTTTAATACAGTTAATACAAATTAGTTTTAATATGTAGATACTAAATAATAATATAATTTAATAATAAACAAACAAACATAAAATAATTATAATTCATAATATTGTGTTATAAAATTATGTATTATGTAATTCATATTATTCACTATTCAATTCAAGATAAATATATTTTAATCTCAACACAAGTAGTTGAAGTTTAAACTCGAGTCAATTATTTATGATATTTACAAATTTATGATGATGTGTTTTAAAATGAATATATTTCGTAAAATTTATTGTGAAAAAGACTATGCATTTATAATATTAATACATAGTTCTAAAATAATTAATTACAATAATTTGTAAATTAAATCAAAACTGGACCTTTTAATGATATAATACAATTGTAACAAGCAAACTATGAAAAACATGTAGTTTTAGCCACTTTATTATATAACAGAAAAATATACAATATTTGAATAGATAACTAAAGTTCTTTTAATAATAATTAATTATTAAATATTAATAATATATGTTATCCATTATAATGTTTAATATTAAAAAATATTATTTAAGTTTAAGAGCAGTACAATGTTCTTTATATATTAAAATTACTTAATAAATTTAAAATACATAAACGCTTACAAATGTCTGTATACATAATATTAATTTCAAATACGGTTTTGTTTTTGGTTTCTGACTTTTACTATAATATGCAATTTAATTGAATATCTACTTTGTAATTATTAAGCACCTTACAAAGTACAAACACAGTAGTTTGATGAGTATTGATGTGAAAACTACAAATTATAATTTTATTTGAAGTTATTGTTTTAATCTACAATATAGTGTCATTCAAAACTTAGATATCTGATTAATTTAAATAATACCATAGGAATAATAACAAAATTATTTAACTAATATTAAATTAATTTAATGAAATGATAAATGAATTGGCCATAATAAAATCATATATTATATTTAAAACTAAATTTATTATATTCAATGTTATGTAGAAAAAAAAAAACATTTATCAGAATTGTAAGATAAATAATATAAATAAATCATTTTTATAAACTCCAAACAATAACTTCAAATAAAATTATAATTTGAAGTTTTCACATCAATAATCATCAAAATAAAATGAAGCTATATTATATATAAGTATATATTATTAACATTTATTAAAAAAAAATTGGTTGATTAAAATAATATAAGTCCAAACAGGGAAGTATTAATAATTCAAGTTTTCGAGTTTGGAATTAAGTAAAATTAATTTTTAAGATCATGTATAATTTATTTAATAAATGATAAATTATCATTATGTTAATACTCGTATTGTACATATATTAATATCGTTGTACTAAAGAATTTTTTTTTTTTTTAAGAACAATTCTGTTTTAACCATTTATTAAAGTTTTTAGTTTTAAACAAATTAAAAAGACCCTAGTCTATAGTAAATGTTTATATCAATGTATGTTATAAACAAAACATGTTCTTGAATGACATTGATTATATAATACTACAAGACACTCATTTTTAGAATAAAAATTTTTTTTTTTTTTATGAATTCTTCTATTATATAGTGGTGTTTGGTATCTAAGCATATTAAATTAACCATTTTAATGTCATTTTATTATTTAATATACAATATAGTTTTATTTTACATAATTTATTACAAATATATTTTATACTTTAAACAGAATATTATCTAGTCCATAATATGCTGTCTACACTTAAAAAAAAACTTAAGTCAAAACAATGTGTTTTATATTAAAAAGCTCTAAACTATTATCTATTTCTCAAATTTAAAAATTAATATAATATTGTATATATTAAAATATACTTTTAAAATACTTAGTGGTTCACTAACTATAATGATTATAGTAATAAATTGTCATTTTTAAAAATGTAATCATGAATGATAAAAATAAAATTTGTTTTTCTAAAAACAGACAAGCTATAACGTTTGGGGTTAATTACATATATATATATATATATAATTTATTTATTATTTTATTTATGGGACAAGACCAGGATAAATGAGTACACAGTTTAATTTCATTTACATAGATTAATATTAAATTATAAGTTATTATTGACTAAGACAAATTCATGCTCGATTATACAGATTAAACACAAATTATTACCAATAAGAGGGATTGAGAGGTCGTTATTGATAGGCCACATGATGCGTATGATAGGGTAATTATCTAGGTAGCTTGTGTATGAATAGAGTATATGAAATGGAGCATGGAGACAAGTGGATCGAGGAAGGACTTTAATGTTGATGAGAGAAAGTATAGTAGAAGAATCACTTTACCAATTACAAGATTGGATACGAACAATTGAAATCTTTCCTGTCTACCTGCCTGCAATCTACAAGGGTAGAAAGTCCCAACTCTCACATGACAGGTGAGTAATCATGGGGAGAACAAGGAATGTGGAGTCTGAAAGAAACCACTCGAAGAAATATTCTCTGTACTCTCTCAATCATAGCGCTGGCTAATGTAGATGCTGGGTCCCATAATATACTACCATACTCAACAATGGGTCACATCAGGACACAGTATAGGGTTTTGAGTGGCAGAACTAGATGGTATTGTTGAACTTAAGAACTTTTAGTGCTTTGCAACATATCTCTTCAATATGTCTGTTTGGGGAGAGGTTATAAGTAAGTATGAATCCTAAGTATAGAATCGCTATACATATATACACTTTATAAAAAAATTAGCTTTAAATACTGGTTATGGTAATAAATTGTCATTATTTTAAAAATACAGTTATAAATGATGAAATAAAATTTGTTTTCCCAAAAACAGAAAAGCATTAAAGTTTGGAGTAAATTAAAATCACTAATTTAGACACTGCATATTTTGTTAATTTAAAAATAATTAATTTCATTAGATAAACTATTTTAAATGATGCATTAAATGTGCACTTTATTTATTATAAATTAATAGACAATATAATATTCATAATATGGAAACTTTTTAATAATCATATTTAATTTTTAAATATTAATTGCCATCATAATAAAAAACTGAACTCACTTTAAAATGCATTTTTATTACATTCATAAATTATCCTAAATTAAATACCTACTTTAAATAATTGATATGTTGAATAGTATTAGATAATAACCATTAAAGTATCTAAAACTCAAACTATAGACGCATACAAATAAAAATGTAAAGATAAAATGAATTTTAAAAGTATAACTAAAATGTGTACAATATTAATTTATTTAAAATTATATAATATAGGTATTATAAATATTTTACAACAAATCATTATCTAAAAGTGTTTTTCCAAATACTCCTGTACGAAATGCATTTAGAAAATTTCTAGCCATTCCTTGCAAATCTGGCCGATATATGTACGATCCATCGAAGTTTTTATATTTGATACTAGATTTTCGATGAATTGCAGCCTTTGCTAATGCTATTCGTATGTCATCAGTCGGTTCATCACAATTTAAATATGACACATAATCAAAATTATTGTTCTTATTAAACCAATACAACAAATAATCTGCTATTATTTCTTCACCAACAAGATGATCTTGTAAAGTTGCACATAAAGCAAGTTTTAATCCAGTTTCAACATTTTTAATTGTTGGAGACAATACTCCTGGAGTATCAAGAACATAAACTAATGGATCATGGCTAACTTTAATTTGGTGTTGTACTGATCTAGTAATACCTGCTACTGCTCCCACATGAGCAGCACTTTTTTTTCCTAGTATTGTATTTCTAATAGAGTTTATTAAAGAAGATTTGCCCACATTAGGTACACCAATAACCATAATACGAGAATCAGTATTTTCTGAACGATTAAATCTATTTGATCCTTTTATAAGGTTTAAAGCAGCAGGAATAATTTGTTTTACTCCGGGACATAAGTTATCTTTACAATTGGTATAAATTACTTTTGATATATTCTGTTCACGTTTGATTTTTTCTTCAACCTTCCGTTTATAATTTATATCGGCCAAATCCATTTTGTTTAACACTAAAATATGAGGTTTCATATCAGAAATTGAATATCTAAAATCTGGATTACGACCAGACAGTGGTATACGAGCATCATGCACTTCAATGATGCAATCGACCGTTTTCAATTTTTGCTGCATTTGTTTAATACCTTTCCCCATGTGGCCTGGGAACCATCGTAAAAGAGCTTTGTCGACAACTTTGAAACTCTGTCTGAACTTGGTAGTCATTTTTAAAAATGAATCAGATTCGTTTTAATGAAAAATGTTGAGAACATGTGCTGGAAAAAAATAATTGAAATTCACTTATAACAAGTTCCAGACCACAGGGAGATTATTATTAATATATTTAAACAATAGTACCTATTGAAAAGAAATGAATTCGTAAAAAAAATCAAGTACCTACTGTGTAGGTTCATATACACAAAATAATAATGTATAAATCGTTTTCAATATTTATTACACCACAATAGCAAAATTAATTATAGTACAACTATTCTATTTACCTTTTAATAGATTGTTACACGTTCCGAACATTGTAACTGATATTGAGAAAATAATTCTATAACATATACATAAATTATATTAGTAGAATATAAATCAAGAATCTTAAAAAAATCAATAATAAATGTTAATGAAAATACTTACAAATTCCTTTTCGAAAACAAACGAGATCGTGGAATTTACTATATAATAATTATTCTTTTTTACTATTTACACGATTCACGATTTCACGAATATTAGCAAGTAATTATATATTAAATAATAAATACAATTTTTTTATTTTTAATTGGCTCAACAATTTTATTATCATTTATCATTGACCGCATTACATGATAACACCTTATCAGCCATTGAGAACATTAGTTTTTCATCCATGAGAATAGACTAAACTATTTAAAAAAGAACATTTTTTTAAGCACACATGATAAAAATTTTAAAAAATACATTCCTGTTTCCTACTACATTTTCTTTAATCATATTACGTTGGGCTGGACCGCTACGCCCACTTGTGGCAGTTATCATTTTATTATAATTTGTTAATTTATATATTATTTTTTTGTTTACATTCTTGTTTATTTCGAAGAATTTATTTATGACATTACAACAATAATATATTAAATACAATTTAAATCTAAAATAATGAATTAAGAATTTAATTTGGTGTTTATGTTTTAATCAACGTTTAAATCGCCTAAAATATAATGAAGATACTGAGCGATTTTGTGTCCGTTTGGACAATTACTCACGTTCTTGTGAATCTCATATCGGTACACGGTCAGTATAAAACTATAATAATTATTTTATAATGATTTCCATTCACAAGATTTAATTGTGTTTTATAAAATGACGTTACAATTTTGATACAGGATATATCTCAAATGTACAAAATTATAAAACCAACAATATTACTTGGTGTACGCTTAATGTACAAGAACAATCAAAATGTTTAAATTTGTCAGCGGCTGTCAACAGGGATAGAGAAAATTTTCAATCTACTGTTTTTATGGAACTCGTATGTAAACAGGTAAATAAGTAAAGAAAAAAAATAATATAATGTAGGTATGTTATTATTGAAAATTATATTTTTTTTTTTCTTAAATATTAATAAGTATGCTCATTTTCCTCATCTACTATAAAAAATAGGTAGATAATTTATAAAATATAGGAATATATTGTAATAAAAGTTCTGCAAACATGACTTTTAGCCTTCAGTTTAAGTAAATGGAATCATATTCATATACCTAATTATTAAAATTTTATAAAAAAAAAACCTCTCTTTACACAAATATAAGTTTATTTATTAGAAATACAATATTTAATAATATATTTGTTTTTTAGTTTTTATATTACTGAATAATTAAAATGTTTACAATAATGTTTGAAATTGTATTTATTTGATGGAACTTTTAAGGGTGTCCATAAAGAAGACTGTATGTTGATGTTGGACAATAACGAAGCAGATATTTTAAGTTTAGATGGTGGAGAAGTATTTGTTGGAGGACGGTATAATAGTTTAATACCTTTAATGCAACAACTATTTGAAGGTAATTTAAAATATAATTTATTTATTTCAAAGTTTATAATTTTTTTTTTTTCAGATTATTCTTCTCGTTATTATGCAGTTGCTTTGATAAAAAAGAATACGATGAATGATGTATATAATCTTGGAAATCTGAAAGATAAAAAAGCTTGTTTTGCTGGAGTTGGCACTCAAGCAGGATGGAATATACCAATTAATACTGTAAGATATACTATTAACTTAAATACAATAATGTATGTTAACTATTACGTTTGTTTACAGCTTATTTCCAAAGGTTATATGAAAATTTTTGATTGTAATAATCATGTGAAATCGACTATAGAATTTTTTGGTCCCAGTTGTGCTGTCAATTCATTACTTGACAAATACAATCCAATGGGTAATTAATTTTTATATTTACTTTATATAATAACAAATATAATTTAAATAAACAACTTTGTAATATTATGACAGAAAGTGTAATTTTAACATTTAATCATTAAACTAAATATATCATATCACATAGAAATACTAACACGAGTCGACCATCTGTTGGTATTGAACATTTGCAACGCTGTGGTATGTCCACATTCCTCATATTATTCTTATATGTTTATACCAGTCACTAATTACTAACAGTTTGATTTTAAATTTTGTATACATGTTAGTTATTAATACTAGAATGATGACACTCAATAAAAAGCTAAAAATAATGTCACGCTCTTTTGCATAAGTTGGCCGCTGACTACTAATCTCATTTAAAACAAATTATATATTGATACATTAAAAAAAAAAAATTAATAGTTTATATAGTATTGTTTAATTTCCATTAGGTAATACATTATCTATTAAGATACTTGTAAAGCTTCAAGGTATAGTAAGTAAAGTATGCTAGTATAGTAAATATAAAAATGTGTTTAGATGGATATTTTGTTTTTTTATAATAATTTAAATTAAGTGGACACTACACCTGCATGTGTTGTCTTTGTCTATCTGACAGGAAACATATAGTAATACTTGCTTTGTGCGGGACAATTTTAGTCAATCTGTATTTATGGTAGAAATACCAAATTTTAATAATTAATAGAGGGGAACGTTATCTATGTTGTAGTGTTTTTATTTTTTTCATAACATATTAAGTACATATGAAATTTTCACGGAAATATTCGTTTTATATTATAATTTTTTAATATGACACAGATATTATTCTCTTCTACTAATTGTTGAAATTTGGTGGTTCTACCATAAATACAGATTGACTAAAGTTGTCCCGCGTATAGCATTACTATATGTATCCTGTTAGATAGACAAAAACAACATATGCAGGTTTGGTGTCCTCTTAATATTCAAATTTAGTTTCCAATAATAACTCATAAACTATCATTTCTTTCCCTCCCACAATACCATAATCTGATATTTATGTAAATAATAAATACAATATATTTTAAACAAAAATATCGAAAACATTATCAATATACCATTTATATTGATTTAAATTTTTCATTAAAAAAAAATATAATATTATCAAAATAATTAATATTCAACGCCGAGATGAAAGTAATGCAAAAGCAGTTCCTTCTTAGTTCTCAGTTCAAACAGAAAATAAATATTAAATAAAGATATATCCAATAAATAATAATAATTTTCTTAGGTGACAATTCTGACCGTTTGTGTACTATTTGCGCTAGCAAAATTTCTGGTCAAAAATGTACATGGAGTGATCCATATGCTGGTGATGAAGGTGCATTTAGATGTTTAATTGAATCTGGTGATATTGCGTTTCTTCGACACACAGCTGTATTAGAAATGGTCAATGATCAATCATTATTTAGTAAGATACAAACTTGAATGTATATATTTTAATTCTATAAATTTAATTATACTTTATATTTATAGTTTTTGTGTATCGCAAATAAAAATATGACATTTTGTATATTACAAATTGCTAATTATTATACACTTTTAGCTCAGACAACAGAAAATGATTTAGAACTACTATGTTTGGATGGTTCAAGACGTCCTATTAATGAATTTAGCAGCTGTAATTGGGGATCAGCCCCAACCGATGCTATTGTGACAACATCAGCTAAAACTTCTGCAACTCGTATTCTATACCAAAAATGGCTACTGGTATTGTACAATTTATCATAAATTATTCACTTTTGAATTGATTATTTATTTTTTTATTTTCTTTAATACAAAATAATTAGAATAGAATTTAAAAGAAATTGTAAATAAAAATAATTACAAAATTAATAATTGCGCTGTAAATAATTGTATTATAATACAAATTGGGCAAATGAAAATATTTTTGTATCAATTGCTTACAGTGGTTAAATAATACATTTTCAATGGTTCCTTTATTGTTTTAAATTGTACAAATTATTATATTTTATACCAATTTATTTTACTAAATATTCAAATATTAAATATAGTATTTACTTTCTTTT
This sequence comes from Eriosoma lanigerum, assembly GCA_013282895.1. Lineage (NCBI taxonomy): Eukaryota > Metazoa > Arthropoda > Insecta > Hemiptera > Aphididae > Eriosoma > Eriosoma lanigerum. Next base: position 2,797,634 of record CM023358.1, on the reverse strand, counting down.
AAAATTTAATTAATTTTAGGACCTATAAATAAATTACAAATCATTCATATTTCTTTAAGTTAAGTTATTAAAATTACTAAGAGAAGTATTACAGTTATCATTTTTTTAATATGATATTATTTTTATTTTATTTTATTAGAAAATAGTTGAACTATATGGGAAATCAAAATCAACTCCTAACATCAACTGGAAAGATTACAATAAATTTCAGTCTCAAAGCAATATTAATACAAGCAAAAACTTTAATTTATTTGATTCCTCAATTTACGGCAATCGTCACAATCTTTTGTTACAAGTAATTACAAATTATTTTATTCTAAACTGTATATTATATGACACATACTTTGTTACATTGTTAATAAAGTAACTTAGCTGCTTTTTTATTTAAGACTTAATTAAAATAATAATGTAATATTCCATTAGTTTTGAAACCACTCATTAAATTTTTTTATATGAATATTTTGTACTTATAAATATAAATACATTTTATAATTTATTATTTAATAAAAACACCTACGTTACTTAATCAACAGTCTATTTCCAGAAATATTTAATGTATTTACTATTTACTATTTATTTATTTTAATTACATTTTTTCTTGGACATAAATTATTTATAAATAACATAATTATATTAATAATTTATTGTTATAATTATTCGATAGTTGCCAGTTGGTACAGATATTTAACTAAAATTAGAATATTTACATTCATTGCATTTTTCATTTATTCCTATTCTTAGTTTACACTATCAAAATAATTAGAGTACTAATATGTACTTCATAAGTATTGTTTTTTTTTTAGATTTATATGTGTTTAAATTGTCATTACTTTATACAGGCTACTTTAGTTAATTAATTATGGACTAACTAATATGTATTTTAGGACTCAACAAGAAGTTTAAGGTCCATAGAAGAATCCCAGCAAACATATGCAAAGTATTTAGAAGATTCTATGGATATTATACTTGGAATTCGTTATTGTCCGGCTACTCGAATGACACTCTGTGTGACATCTGAACCTGAAATGGATAAATGTGTCAAAATGAAGGTGAATACAATAATTTTATACAACAAATACATATCAATCAAAAATGGTTTTTATTTTTTCAATATAATATGAAATATTTTATTATTATTTTTATAGATGGCATTAAAAGTTCAACTGTTGGTACCCGAAATGCAATGTTATCGAGGTTACAGTCAAGTACATTGTATGCAAGCCATTAGAAATGGGTATGTTTTTGAATTTAGTAATTAATAAATATTGATATATAAGTTAACAAGGAAATTAATATAATTTGTTTATATTGTTTTACAGAAATGCAGATGTTGCAGTGATGGATGCTGGTGATATTTATACAGCCGGGCTACATTATGATGAAATACCATTTATTACTGAAATGTATGATCTACCTGAACCAGAATATTATGTTGTGGCTGTTGCTAAAGAAGAAGATCCCAGTACTGAATTGACTTATTTAAAAGGTTTGTCTGAATTAGGTTTTTGATATTACCTATATAGCTATTATAATATTCATATATTATATGGATTTTAGGTAAAATGACATGTCATCCGGGTATTTATTCTGGTGGTGGATGGATAATACCAATGGCATTTTTATTAAGTAATGGATGGATGCGAAGTTATGGATGTGACTCTATACAAGCTGCATCAGAATACTTTAGCAAATCTTGTGTACCTGGTGCATTAAGTAATGAATATAATCCAGGTTTACCTTATGACAATCTTTGTCATCTTTGTCGAGGTTCCAGTTACCGTTACTGTAAACGAGATGCCACTGAAGACTTTTATGGTTATACAGGTAAAGTTACAAAAACATCATATAAAATTAAAATATTATTATACTATCATATCAAATAAAATATTATTTTTTATTCTTATTTAGGAGCCTTGAGGTGTTTAGTTGAAGGTGGTGGAAATGTAGCTTTCGTAAAACATACAACAGTATATGAAAATGCAGATGGGAAACGTAAACAATGGTGGGCAAGGAACACATTAAGTTATGACTTTGAACTTTTGTGTCCTGATGGTATGTATTATGCTACATTATATTATGAATATATACTGAAATAATTTAAAAATAATTATGATTTGGTTAACTAAAATGTTAACTTCTGTTAACCAAAAACCTTCTTCTACCCCTTGACATGTGATGATTGTTACTAACCAGGTAGTATATCAAAAAATAAAAGAGATTTAATAAAAATCCAACCTGATCAATATAAATAAATATACAGACATCTAGTTCATTTAATCAAAAATAGTTTGAAACGTCTCTATTAATATATTATTTTAAACAGGAACTAGATCATCTATTGATGATTACAAGAAATGTAGCATGGGTAAAGTCAAGGCCAATGCTATTATAACTCGTGGTGGTCTAGCATATAATCAGACTGAAGTGATGGCGTTTACTAATCTGTTTATGGCTGCCCAACAGTTATATGGCAGAAAAACTAATGATGAATTCACGTAAGTTAATCATTGTCTCTCTGATGTCCTTAATTATATATTTTATTATTTAGTTTCAGTATGTTTACATCACCAGAACCATACAGTGATCTAATTTTTCAAGACGCTACCCAACAGTTGACACCTATTGACAGTTCATTAAGGCATTATTCTGATTGGCTAGGGCAAAATTTCATGCGTGCTCGTCGTATTGTTGACTGCCGTGCAGCCGCAACTATAACATTTCCAATTGGTATAATAACTATGTTATTATCAATACTCTATATTCATGCATGTGTCTAGTGTTAAGTATATTCACACAAATAGCACATTACTTTAGGAGGCTGAGCTGGTTCATTAAGGTCTGTTAATTAACAGAATCTCCATTATAAATATTTGTGATGTATTCATGATCTACACAATTCATACTCAATAATAGATGTGATAACAGATCCGTCCATTTTATATATTTTTTTTTATTTTAAGATTTTAATTAATTATAAGATCATAATATATAATACTTGTATGTAATTTTAAGTGCCTTTATGTAAATGTAGACTAACAATATTTATGTATAATTATTTACTACATATTTTATTTATTGAAAATTAAATTAAATTAAAAAATATACGCCCATTTATGTATTTTTTATAATTTTATATAAATTATAGAACACAATTTTGGATAAATATAAAAATTATTTTAATACATATTTTGTAATTTTTGTTTGTCACTCATTTAAAAGTAAAATCATATTGTCCAATGATGGTCTTCCATCAAAGAAATTACACTCTTATTGATAAATTGTTTTTAATAAAAGAATAATATTAGTTTGTGTTCTAAACCTAAACCTCTTTTTTTTATAAGCTAGTTAAATCAATTTTATAGTTTTCATTTAACAATTAAAAGGATTTTTGTAATTTAATATGTTACATTTTTTAAGTAGATTTAATCATATTGTGACTCAATACAAAACTATTTCAAAATGAAGAATTGCAATTCTATTAATATCTTAGATAATATTACTAATTTATTTTTCAAGGTTAATTACAAAAATATTGATTTAATTTTTTCATTAAATTTCAACCTTGCCATCTCGGTATGTATGCGTAGAGTATGTAATATAATTTATGTGTGACCACTGTATATAAAACAATATTATAAGTTTGTGACCAAAATTAGAAGATAGGTCCTAAAATACATATTTCAAGATGTTGTAAAAACTATGTATGGACGACTGACGAGTATGTATTATTATTTTCTATGTGAAAATGAACATAAAGAGTTAATGATTTTAAACTGTTAAAATAAATATTTTATTTAGTAATTAGCAAATTAGAATATTTTTATTTTAAATATCATCTGTATCTCAATTTTAAATTGTTTGCCAGTCCAGCCTCTAAAATTACGGATTGTTAAAGGCGCATACTTCGATTAATGTTCGATTATAAAGCAATTTAAAAATGTCTTAATTGTTATACGGTTCGCTTCCTAATGCACATAGATTTTTACTCACTAATCGAACAATATTCTACCCCTGATTTGAGACTTATGTTACATACTTACATGTATGTATGTCGGATTATGGTTTGCCGCCAAGTTGTCGAACACGATTAATGATTTCCGGTTCAGGTGGATCATTGCCAAAACCGCACCTCAGTACCTACGTCACAAACAAGTAAATTCATGTTGGCCTGCATGTCAAAATAATTACCTCTGTCACTGAGTATATATAGCTCGATCTTTAAAAAATATAATAAATACCATCGCAAAATACAATCGACGTCGTCTTATTAGTTATAGATTTGCATCCGAATTTCTTTCTAAACTCCAAATGAGTTATGACCATCAGATAGTGTCACATTAAAAAATTTGAGTGCTAAGCCCTCATAAAATTTTTTTTAGTTTTACATATTATATACAAATGTTATATACTTGTATTGATTTTGATCGATCTTAAAAATGTTAGCCTCCCTAAATTTGTAATCGATTTATCCGCCTATGGATAGTATACAGAGAGATCAGAATATTGTGTAGCAAAAATAATAGAAATATCGCTTAAAAAATCGTATGCGTATACTATTTACATCATATTGTAACACGAAATTTTAATCACGTTGTATATTATAGGTAACTATTAACGAGGGCTCTATTACGAATCCGTATAATGTAAGACCTAACTTAACTTACCTATTTTAGAATGAGAATATACGACATTTTATTTAGCGTTTATTGACAATTTATGATTTTAAAAGCAATTTTTTTACATATTATTTTTAGGAGAATTACTACTGAAATTTGATTTGAACATTTTTATGATATTTTTATACGAGAAATAATACAATTATTCATCGTTATATATGAATACGTTCGACAAATTTGTATTCTTAGGTAGGAAGGTAGGTATATCCAATAACTTTTTCCTTCTAAAATACAATTTTATGCAGAGAGTCAGGGACCTGTGCTAAAATATTTTAATTTACCTATTTTCAAATATTTTAGATTCTGAGCGATGTGAAGAATGTATTGGTTTTACAAATTTGTTTTTTTTATTTTAATTTATAATTTTTTTTTTTTGTCTGAAAGCACGATTTCGAGTAGAAATAACAGTCCGATTATCACAAATAGGGTATGCTTTCGATAGTAAATTACGTCTAGCTGGTACTTTATTCAGCTTATTTTTCGAATTTCTCAAAAGCTTTTCCTCGAGAGAAGAAAAACTACCAAAAAATGGCGGAAAATCGGCAAAATTGCAGTTTCTGTTATTTTAATTTTTATTATTTCATGATAACTAATTGATTTTTTATAGTAGGGATTTGAACATTTGTTTGAGTATTAAAATAGATAATATACAAATGTGGTAAAATTTTGGCACGGAGTGGTTGATTTTTTGGCCAAGTATAGAACTTTGAACTTTTTTCCAAAAATGTTTAATATTTCCCGAAATTGTTGGTTTATCGATTTGAAAATTTTATCAAAGTCTAATCATATACTATTTAATCTTTTTACAAAATATTTTGAAAATCTATTTAGTACCTAATAATAAAGAAAAAATTAATAGGTAGATTTTGTTATGTATTATTTTTAATTTTAAGTGTATTTTTTAAATTTTTTAATATTATTATTATAATTATTATTTCCCATTCTTAATTATAACATTTACCTAATGCCTATAGGTACGAGGTTATGATTTATCGAGTTTAATGTATTGCCAATCGCATATAATAATTTTACAAATCGCTTAGTCTGACTAGTATAAGGTAGGTAGGTATTTGAAATTTACGTAATGTTATATGTTATGCAATTACTATAAAATATACAGATTATAAAATTAAAAACAAACACAAATTGATAATAAATTGACATTTTATATTATCATTTAAGTCCTTGTCTTAGTTAATTTTTTATATAATAACTGTACTATTAACTATTGTAACTATAATCGCACATAGTTGATTTGGTCAGTTGCGGATAATATTATTGGGTATATTATCTATATATAAACCGTTTTATTTTAAATCTAATATGATACTGACTCGTATGATACGACAGAAATTCATTTGATATAATTGTTTTATATTGTATCATGTATTACAAATCGATATAACCCATATAAAAAATAGATAAGGTATAGGTAAAAATTTATTGTTCGCCATATTTAACTAAATTAGTTTATTTGTAATATCATTATGTGCATATAATATATTTCATATCTAATTAAATTATACAAAAATAATTTTCGATTGATGAGCAACATCGTAACTTTTAGAAAACGTTAAAATTATTTTGAAAAATGCAAAATACGTAGGTACATACCTATTATTTACAACTAAACTGCACATTTTAGATTTAAGAATAAATAAAAGGTCAGTTATTTCAAGAAAAATATTTATCAATTATTATTAAATATACGAAAAATGCATTGAAAAACACCAATAAATATAAATACTCTAAAAACCAAAAAAAGTCGAAAAATACTAAATTTTAATTTTAACATTTGATGTATAAAATAAATTTTGTGAATAGAAAACAATATTTTGAGACATTTAAAAAATTATTTTTTCATTTTGGTAAATCCATACTCTGATAATAAATAAAACTATATCTATAGGTGACACATGTGTTAAAAACCTAGATTGTGATGTAAACGTGCGATGAACACGGTAGACCCTTTTTTAAACTGATATTTTTAAAATGAAATTATAAATTCAAAGAAAATATTATGTAATATTTAAATAGGTATTTATATTTTTTTGATAAAATTAGTGGAGAAATTGCCAATTGGTGTATTGAATAAGCCAATTATTTTAAGGTATGTTTATTTTGTTGTGTCCTAATGGAAATATTATACAATAAAGTTTAGTAGATATAGATTTTACTTGCTGTATTTCCAGATTTTATAGATATGATTAAACCATATATAATTTATTTTAATGATTGAAATATATATATATTGTATTTTTTTTTTTTTTGTATTTTGTTAAAGTAAAAAGTAACTAACACATGTACATGGTACCTATAAATAATTGTGATTTTGTTTGTAAATCGTTTATATAGAAAAACGAATTTAAATGATTATAATTACATTTTTTATAAATTTAATATCCATCATATTATATGATGTTATTATAGTTAGCATATTACCCAAGTAATATATTTAATCTATGATTATTAAAAATTATAAAAATTGTAAAAAATTACCAGTATTATTAGGTACTATACCTATCGTAAAAACAACTACTTATCATTGTTTTATTACTTATTATTGCCGCATAACAATATTGATAATATAAGAGAATGAGGTAAACAGATTAAGGCCAAGAGATAAAGTAGGATTTTATTTCAAATAGAAGAAGAGTAGACACGCAGTAGATATTCACTAAAAAATGTCCCGGAACAAGCAGAGCAAGAGAGTTATATATTTGCCGGACCCATAATATTAGATAATTGCATGATGGTAACCCTTTCTATATATTCCTACTTTGGTTATTGTAACCACTTACCTATACAGATAAATTATTATTACGTAATGTACATTATTTTATTAACATATCAATAAGATATTAAGAAAATTTTACCACAAAAAAAAAAAATCTCAATCGTTATACGTTATAAAATAGATTGTATTTGACAGTGGATAATATTATATGAAAACTGTTCGGTGTGTATATGCTCCCCTCCAATTTGCGGCAAAGAAAAAGGAAATGTAGAAAAAAAAAATATTATACTTAGGTCTTATTCACTCGACTATGAAAAAAAAAAAAAAATGCATAATATTATGCAATCGTTATTTATCATTATACTAACAAACGTTTGATTTTATTACAATTTTTTCACATTGATTTGGGCGGTTAGAATTTAAAAATGAACTACCTCAACTTTTTCATAATAGACGACTGAAAAATTATAGACAGATTATAGTTATAATATCGGAATATTATAAATAAACTGTTAAATATTTTTTTTTTTTTTTTTTTTATATAATTTCATTATTGTAATCATAATAAAATAACAATATAATATTATAATATATACTTACATTGCACTGCAGTAGGTAGGTTAGGTACACATAACACTTTCTATTTAACTTTCATCGACGTGTGCTCAAATTTTAATTACGCAAACCTGTTTCGATTAATTCACAGAAAACTTGTACATATATATATTATTATTATTATACGCATAACGTATTCAAATATCGATTTAAGGTAAAAATAAAAACTACTCTGTAATGAGTTTGCAGAAAACGGCTTACCAAATACCGTAAAATCGTAAATTATCGCTCGCCTTCATAGACTGTTGGCACCTAATTATTATGTACCTATTATAAGGTATATCGTTTTCTTATTTCCAATAAATGTTTTCTACTTTTAAAACGGCGCAGCTTTTGCGGTCCATAGAAAAATCATAACTACGCAAAATTTAAGTTTAAGTTGAGCCCTAACTATTATACTTATAGGTAAAAGTTAAGGTTTAAAATTCTAAATAATTACTATCGAATTTAAAGAGTCAAAAATTTCCGAAGTTTTCTCGGGAAATTTTCATAAAATTTCATTTGAAAATGAAACTATATTTAACTACCAATATTTTAAATCACAAAAAAAAAAAAAAAAAAAATTAAAACACAGACTGTATATAACTGTTCGTTTTCGGATGAATAATATATTTTATACCTGTAAACATTTCACGGAAGAACATCGAAAATGTTCCTCTTTCTAATTTGTATAAAAAGTATTTAAATTCGCTGATAAAATTCCCATTAATTTATTATGCCAATATTCAATTGTATTTGTTTATTGAAATATTTTCTTGGAAAACATCGTTTGATGCTTTTCAACAATATTCAATATAAATTCATTAATTATTAGTTTATTATAGTCTTATTTTATATTTTTGCCCGGCTTTGATTACACTATCGTATCTAGAAAGTTGTTAAAAACAATTTTAAACTCTAAAATCTTCCATAAGTTTTGTATATTAATACGAATTTTAGACTATACTGTGTCGTTATCCTGATTTTAGATTGTTTACTTAAATAATATTATTGGTTTAATTGTATCGCAAAATACATTATCAATGATGAATTTGGTTGTGTGAAAAACTGAAAAATGTTTATGCCTAAACCTAGTTAAACTATTCTTAAACTACTTTGTTTCCTAAACCGTTATTTTGTTTAAATTTTAACCTTTAACTTTATTATAGACCATAAGTATAATTTTTCTTAGTTATATTTAAGTTCATAATCTGATAGAGTCTTAGGATTTAACAATAATTTTTAAATAATAATATATTTATTTTTTAAAACGTAAATAAGATACAGTTTTTAAAATGTTATGTAAATAATATTTAAATAACAGGTATATAACTCCAGATTTTTCTCAACCCATAAATTTGTTTACTATATTTCTAATAATACAACATCTGTTACAGATATTTTCTTTATAAAATCTTTTTCGAAGTAAAAAAATATATAACAATAATAATACAATTGAAAAAAAAAACTATTTTAAATACAATTTTTCCTTTTTTTAAGTCACAGTATCGATTATTCTTTATGTCGATTGGTTTGTGCTCAAGTATCAGATTTTAACATTATGTATTATCAATGTTTATGTACTCTTAAAAAAAATTAATTTTATAATATTTCTTCAGTTATAAGTAATAAATATTAATTATATAGGTACTGATGATCTAACCTTTTACTTCTATATAATCTGACAATTAATTTTATATTATATAATATTGTTATCACACAAAAACAATTGTTTATTTCATATATAGAATTTAGTAAAAATGATTTATAATAATTATTATATATGATATAAATAAATAAAATAAATAAGATTTACTTAAGCATCTACGAAATGCATAAATAATGAGATTGTACAAATTAACCAGAATAAAAGTTTAGAAATATACGATTATGTTAATCATAATATAACTTTAATGAAAGAGTTTTAATTTTTAACATAATGTAATAAAAAAACATTATTAACACACGTATAGATACAATGTTTTTTTTTTTTTTTACGTAACTAAACTTTTTCAGTCACCTTGAAATTTATCTTGAATTTGATTTATCCCTATAATGTAACAATATCATAATTACATATTTTTACGATCTACACTAATTAAGGAAAAAAACAATAATATATTTTTAAAAATAGTTAAAGTAATGTAATTTTAACTAACACAGTGAGCTATTTCAATCCTTAAGATACGTTTATTGTTTACTAACATTATAATCATTAAACTATTATAACATCATAACTAATTTACGACTTTGGAACATTTTTTTACTAAGAAATAAACTACAATTTAATTATAGCACATGTTTTCCGAACGTGTCTATACGTCACTCAAATACACAATAAATATGATTTGCCACAAATAGCCAATTGTAAGTTGTATGGCATATGCAAATGAGGAGTAGCTCATTAAATCAATAACAGTATAGATATAGAAATAATGTATTACTATACCTATTCTAATATTATTTTCAAGACGATAATATTACAAATGGGAAAATTAAAGCACACGGTTTTCGTAAAATTTCTACTTTTCTGGAATGTATCTACGACGAAATAGCGAAACGAAAACAGCAAATATAAAAAAGAAACAAAACAGCAAAATATAAAAACGCGTTTAAACAAAAAGTAAGTAATAAGTAATAATATTATAACTTTAGTTCTTTGCAGTTTTACTTAAATTACCTAGTTTGAATTGACCATTTTTCCATCATTTTTTGGTACTCTTTCATATCCTAAAGAAAAAATTTAGAAATAAGCTAAGTAAAGTACCGAGTAGATACAATTTGCTACCGAAAGCATACCCTACTTGCGAAAATCCAACATTTACTTTTACCAGAAAAGAAAAAAAATTTGATATACAAAAAAAGGGGGGAAGACGATCCTAGACGTTACTCCTTCGTCCTTTCTGGATATCATTGCATTCCAATCTTAATTATAATAAACTACTAATTTCAGGAAGAACGTCCAAAATCGACCTTCCCGCTTTTTACAAAGCAATTTAAACAATTAATACAATAAAAGACAATTAATATTTATAGTTCTACGGGTTTTATATACATAACGATAATTGGTAAAGTTAAAAAATTTTAATAATAAGGATAATATTTCAAATATGATGTTTAAACCAATTTTTAGGCATTATATTGTGTTCCGCAGGTAATACACGTTACGAACACAAAAAAATGTAAAGATAAATTTTTTAATACATCACAATGAAATTATTATATCATATTTCTCATACTTAGGACGAAGATTTCCACCATTATTTCTAATAAGGTTTTGGAATGTGTAATACTAAACAGTTAAAGATGTCCTGTATAAAACAAATAATTTTTACATTTACTCTTTTGCATAACAATTCTATATAATATATACAATTTTATAAATAATTTGAAACAATGACAGCAAGATTTTACTGTAATTAAAACTGTAAAAAAAAGTACAGCTGGTAATCCAAACATGCCGAGAAGAAAAAGAAAAAACTAAAAAAAGCAAGGAATTGGACTAAAGGCATAAAACTGAATAATAGAAGACTATAGGAATAGAAATTTTGAATAATATCTTATAAAGGTGTAACATTCAATATATATTTTCATTGATAATATTATTATTTATACATTTAATATTATCATTTTTATTTTATTTTACCGACGATGTTATTATATTGCGATATTAAATTCAACAATATTTTAGCAACAATATTTTGCTGATGATTCGTGCAAATAGACATAAAACAATACGTTTTTGCTAATGAAATATATACAACTATATTTTCAGGAATACAGAATACTGGTGCTTTTCATTCCTAATCTGTAGGACATTAGTTCAAATAGTAATTAAAAAAAATAATTACAGTTTGGCGAATACGTTCTTTTCATATTTCAGATACAATATGGAAAGCATAATCATTGAAGTTATAGCTTTATAGGTAGATACGAAACTACAAAACACAATATACATATATTTATAATGTAGATTATTCGCAATATTATACTATGCTAAGCATAGTACTATACTATTACTATACTATGGGACAGAAGAAATTAATTAAAAATATTACTGCAATATATAACTCTTTCCATAAAGAGAATCTATGTGACCTTTATTATTATTATTATTATTATTTTATTTTAATAAAAAGTAGGTAATATTACAGAAGACCAAATTCACATATTTTCTGAATATTGTATTTTACGTTGAATTATTATTATATATCTTTCTATCTCTATCCTTTATTTGTTCGCACCACATCTTTCTCGATTTCTGCACAATCATATTATTTTATTAATATTATTTATAAGTGTTCGGGTGTTCCCACAATAAAATATGAGAAATCAACAATTTTAATAATATAAACATATTGTATAAATATCACAGCTTAAATTTAAAATTTAATTGTGTTCTAAATAATATAATAATGTATAAACGGGAAAATTAAAGCTATGCACTTGGTTTAGGTAAAATTTCTAATTTTCTGAAATATCTCTATAATACGACAAATAGCGAAACGAAAACAGCGAATACAAAAAAACAACAAAACAGCAAAATATAAAACGCGTTTGAACGAAAAGTAATTAATAGGTAATCATATTTTAATTTTAGTTCTTTGCAATTTTGCTTGATTTACCTAATTTGAATTGGCTATTTGTCATGTCTCAAGGGAAAAATTTTAATTTAGAAATAACCTAAATAAAGTTCCAAGTAGATGTAATTTTCTATCGAAAGCATACCCTACTTGTGGGAATCCGACCATTACTTCTACCCGAGAAAATGTTTTCAAACATAAAAAAGCGGGGAAATCGATCCTGGACATTACTCCTTCGTCCCTTAGGACATCAAAGAAATTATTGGTTTATTATAATTAATATTTGAGTGCAATGCTATTACATTCAAAAATATGATTAGAAACGAAACTCAATCAGATATATAATATAGGTATTAATATAATCTGTTATATTGATAATCCGTTTGTTATATGCATATGACTTCACATAGCACAACTTGTTAAATAGTATAATAATTTATTCATTAAATTATTCATTTAAAAAAATACATAAAGGCTATAACATAATAAAAGTAATTTGTTTCTTAATAATAATAATAAAAATAATAATACTATAATATAAAGTAATAATAATAAATATTAATATAAGACTTTTTTATAAAATTAATTTAAATTCTATTGACCCCCCCAATCATTAAAAAATCCTTTGAATGCTACTGGGTCTTAATTATATTGTTAATAATGCACCAGCACCCATGTGCAATAGATTATTAGATTGATTGAATTCTAAATATTGTTTTATTGAGTATAATTAAATATATTTACATAATATAAAGTACATATAAGTTAGATACTAATTACATATAAATATGAACCATTATAGTTTTCAAATAGTTATATTCAGTTTATTATTAGATAACACAATATTGTCTAGAATGAATTTAAGGACTTCAACTATTGTACTAAATTTTTAAATTAATTAATAATAATTTTATTCATAATATAATTAATCATTTGAAAAAAATTCTTTATTTATACAATAAAAAGTTATAATAAATTTACAATTTAACAGCATTTGTGAGAAAACGTATTTTAAATACAATAATCTATTATAATAATTATCTAACAATCTGTATATATTATAGCCTGGTAAGTGATGTCATAGTAATTTAATAAATGTTTATAGTCCAATCAACTAGTAACTTTCTTGATGCCCTTTTTACATTTGACGAACGATAAAATGTTTCAACAAAAAATTAATGATGAGAAAATTATTTGTTTAAATAAGTGAAATTTAAAAATGTTTAATATTACCTGCAAATCTGCAATTCTAGGTTTTACAGTTTAAAATTTTTTTAGAAGCCTATACTCATATACTATTTAACCTATTTAAAAAAATTATATGAAAATCATGTCATACATTTTTTTTTATAAGTTTCTTAAATTTGAATTTTTAGTAGAATGAATATTAGGTATGATATACATGTATTTTTTTTTTATGCCTGAATATACTTTTTCGAGCAGAAATAATGGTCCGATTATTACGAGTAAAGAATGCTTTCGGTAGAAAGTTTCATCTTATTGGTACTTTATCTAGCTCACGTTTAAAATTTCTCAAAAGTTTTTCCTTGAGAAAAGAAAAATTACCAAAAAATGACGAAAAAACGGTAAAATTCACGGTAATTATAATTTGAATAAAAATTAATTTTAGATTTTTTATGATAACTAATGCAATTTTTAACGTAGATACTTGAATTTTTTTGAGTATTCTTATAGGTATTTTACACACGTAGTAAACTTTTAAAACAGATTATCAGTATAATAAATTGTATGATATTGAGTTTCGCTCAGAATCATATTTTCAAATAAAATATCATTGCATTTAAATCTTAATATTATAATAAACCAGTAATTTCTCTGAGGACCAAAAGGGAGAAAAGACAAAGGACAAAGAAGAAACGTCTAAAATTGATCTTCCCGGTTTTTTTTTATAATAATTTTACATTAATTTTTAATTATTACAACTATTCTCTATTCCATTTAAGATGAGTCCCGCTATCGAACGAAAATTGGTTGGTTTAGCGCATCTTCACACCGTATACACCGTATCTAGCTCCTCTTCCATGACCCTCTTAAGTAGTACAGAGTATAGGTAGATACTAGTACATATTATAATGTAATTGTATTGATAGTTTACCTTTTCATAAGCAGGTGCTTGTACCCGCAATTTTGGAGTGTAAGTACTGGAGTCCGTTAGCTATCCGCCGTTGCGACTGGTTCTGGTAGTTACTTCAAGCAGTCGTACGTCTTCTTCCTCGTCGTCGAGTATTTTATCAAACTTGGTGATATAAATGCTAGTCTCACACTTGTGGCTGCGCCTAAAAGGGTCGTCGGTATATTTATCATTTCAATATTCATTTTATGCAATTCATTACTGCTATAAAAAAAATGTCTGGTACAAAATACGAGGCCTCTAAAAAATCTCTTGAGACCAGCTCTCCCCTGGCTTTCCCCTTAATCCCGGCATATCCATAGGTAATGACGAGAGAACCCATGGAAACTATCTCTTATGTATGATCAATAATAAGTAGGTAAATACATAGAATATACTTATTTTTCCGATGTATTATGAAGTATATTATTTTGAAAAGAGTAATTGTATTAAATATTATTATGATTGGCAATATAAAGAGAACGTGTTTAAAAATGAATAAAAATTGTATTCATTATCTTAGCACTAAAATGCAATGTTAAATGCACCGATTAAACCATTAAACAAAACATAATATGATTTCATAATATAACTTATTGTATGCCATTTAAACATTGAATATGAGTTTCTGATCTTTTAAAAACAGTTTAAATGTTGTCCTGAAACTGGACAGAAATAGGAAGGATAAAATATTAAATGACTAAAACGGAATATACCTGTATATAATTGTATTGTATGTTAGCGCTCAATGTTCAGTCAAGTCATATTTTTATTAATAATTTGATAGATGTATCATAACCTAAATCATAGTCAGTCAATCATTTAAACATATCAGAGTAGCATTGATTTATTGATCGATAATGAAAAATAACTAAACTTTTATAATAAAATCAAATTTTTGTCTATTTTATAACATAATGTTTAAAAAAAATTAAAATTTTATAACGACTTTCAAAAAATTATCTATCTAACGAGTAACGATTAGCAAGATATTGTGTAACATTTCAAAATGTTCAAAATGCGAAATTATTTTGTATCATTTTTTATTGAACTTTCATGGTATTAAATATATAGTTTAAAAAAATTCCTAAATTTCTTAAATCTTCATATCCCTTTATCAAATTATTTAACCTAAAACCAGTACTACATAAACAATTATGTCGAATATTAAGTTTTCTTATATATTTTATCACCTTAAATAATC
Source organism: Eriosoma lanigerum (assembly GCA_013282895.1). Lineage (NCBI taxonomy): Eukaryota > Metazoa > Arthropoda > Insecta > Hemiptera > Aphididae > Eriosoma > Eriosoma lanigerum. The sequence goes on along the minus strand of CM023358.1, from coordinate 2,781,709 downwards.
CTAACGAAACGCTGTTAATTGTATATGTTATCAAAATTACGCATATCATTGTGATGAATATCAGACTGTTACGCGGTGTATAACTTTTGATAATAACCAAATAAAATCATCATCATAGATATTGTTATCAGAGTAAATATATAATAGAAAAAAACACAGTGTAGTTAAAATATAAAAAATAAAATAAAATATCGTTAAGTACTTTTAACATTGGGTTAGTTTAGTTCAATTGACAATAAGTATTTTTAATATATTAATTCTAGGTTACACCGAAAATGTACACGGAGATAAACTCGTTAAAACTGGAGTTAAAATAAATTCTGTTGCATAAACTATGATTTAAATTTTACCTGTTTTTAAAAATATCCTTTATCATAAGTTAAATTACAGAGCCATTTATCGCTGTGTGAAAATGTATGTACAGTAAAATTTCATTTCAATGTTATGCGTAATTGTGGTGATGATGAAAATGTGCGTTAAATATTATTCTAGTACTGTATAGTGTAAATTTACTTTTTCTTTTCCAAAATTAATTTAATCTTTTCAAATCACGTTAAATATTGAGTATTTCATCAGAATGGTTTTTATCAGATATTTCTGATTTATTCGATATCCACTAATAAATAACTACTGAACAACACACGAGTGTTGTTTTTGAGTAAATTTAAAACATAGTCACAAAAGTTGTTTAACATTGGTTGATTTAACATTAAACTCATTATAACTGATATAGTGATAACGATATTTAATAATGATAATTATAAGCAATTCAATCTGCAAACGTGACAAACTTGCTACTTAAATGTCCATAAATCCAATAACTAACATTTGAAAATCACTTCTCGGACCTTAAAAGGAATAAAGATCAGTTTCTCAAAATTTATTTTTAGAAATTCTATGGAAATGAATAATATTAATGAATCAAAATCCATGCTTTGTCCAAAGCATGTAACACAAATCAAATGAAATAATAATTACGTACATAAAAGTGTGTTTGATAATGGCTTGAACCAGACGAGAACGAAAGCTTTTAATATTAAGATTTCGTTTATACCTTTCGGTAACAGGAAATTTCATACCTATACCATATTTTATTAATGATTCTCTGCAATGCTACACGTATACACACTATGCGGATTTCCGATCTTCAGTAAGTATATACTTTATTCAAGCTTTTAGTTGTGAGAGGGGAAACGTGCTTTTCTTATTAAAATCCTTGGTAAGTAGATAGGATGATTTAAATTGTATTCATATTTATTCAGTCTCGCTAATTGGTTTATATAATAATTTTATAACTATTATCTAGGCTATTGACAGACTCAATTTTCAGGGAGTAATATTTAAATGTAAAATATACATTATGAATAACTGTATATTGTATATAGTACACAAAAGTGTAGTACAACTTTTGTAAACAAAACATAATTTCGGGAGGTGGGAGTTGAACTCCTAAACCCCTTCGACATAAGGCCTCAATCTATATGACTACAATAAATGTAACTAGGTATAATAATTTCTTTAAGTATTTTAAATAAAATAATGATTATAATTTTTTATAGATGCTAAGAAAATATCTCACTATCGGAATGTGCAACTATGAGATTTCCTTGAGTGATTTAATCTTGATTTTTAAGGTACAATACCTAATGTTCAGTATTAATACGTTTCTTAGAAATTAAACGAAATATTAAAAAACTACATTTAAATAGTTTTTTACTATAGGTTTATAATTTTTTTATTTTTGCGATTTATAACTAGATATACCTATTTATATCCATGTTTTGTTAGTCGTTTGACAAGTTTAAATCAATACAATATATTTTTGGGTTTACAGAAGTTTTGGACTGCTCGAATAAATTAATTTCCAAATCTCTATTTTCATATTATTTAATCTACTACTTTGAGATAAGGTACCTATAAAAATGTATAATATTGGCATGATATATAAAATATTGTATTATTAATATACAAACGTAGCATCTGTGACATACCGAATAAATAGGAATATGTAATTTAATAAAAAAACAAATATATTTTACGAAAACAAATAATATTTTCTAAGAGGAGAACGAAAACTATATGTATATTTATTATCATACGTTACACATAATATACGTCATTTTAAACAGACAATGATTGACGTATGTGATATGTAAACTCATATTTTATAGATTATTGACAGGTATAATGTATATTTCGTATGTTCATAACAATGATATGGTGGGAATGTAATTAAATTAACATTAATCTGTCATCAAATATCTAATATAAGAAGATCATTATTTTAAAAAGAGAAGAATTTAGGACGATACAATTCAAGTCAACAAACTTAAAGTCATGAAAAAATATAAAATTTAAATAAGTCTTTTTAAATCATATTACTGTGAAATATATAATATACAACAATTAACAATATTGTGTGTTATTATTATTGAGTAGGTATAACAAAATAATTAATAAAGTTTATATATATATAAATATTTAGATATAAGCAAAAAAAAGTAATTGTATTTTAGATGTTAAATTCTTAATGAATTTATAAAATACGTAAAAATTATAATGTAAATGTATTAACATAATATAATGAAATTAATATTTGTTTTTATCACTAAACAGGCTTTATAATTGAGAATAATTTTTACTCGTTCTTTTCGTTAGATTTTTTTTAAAATAACTAAATCCTTATTAATCGAGCTTTAGTATTATAAAATTATAAATTATTTAAACTTGAATTAATGAAAACCGATTATCTAGGTTATTGTCAATGAATCAACAAAATCAATGAATAACAAAATAGCATAGTTAATAATAATGTGTAAAGTGTAGGTACATTTTAATTATTATGATATAACTGAAAATTATTTTAGTATTTAATTAAGAAAATAATGAAAGTACAATGTTATTATTTTAATGCATTATGAAAGTTTTTAAAATTATCAACCAAAGATTTTTTTTATCTATTTCTTAAGTATGTATTAAAATATAACACAATTTCCATTTTATGGCATTTGTTTATTTACAAAAATAATTAACTAAGAATCAAAGAATAGGTATATAACTAATATTATGTGAATTTGTGTATAATAATATGTTTACAAGTTATGATAGATATTTGTAAGGTATTTTAGATACATTTTAACACTATATATTGTCCATTTACATATTTACAAAGTATAGGTACCTGTTTAAATGTAAAGATTTGGTACTTTTACTGAACGTTTTATCAAACCACTTTTTAATTTTTATATTTGAAAATATAGTTCTACTGTAGGTTTTATAAGAATTTATATTTTTTTTAGTAGAATGAAAATTGAAATGATCAAAACTAAAAGTGAATATATCTATGTATTTACTGTATTTTTTAATTTAAATCAATAACTATAAAAACTCGCAGCTTGTTTGTAACTATAGTTTACAATTAATATGTGTTTCTTTATACTTTTTACTTAGTATTTTATTCTATATTAGCATTATTACATACACGAGTACCTATTTTAAAATAAATCAATTTTAAATATATCTAAGTATGAAAATTCATACTTCGTATTTATTATTTCTATTTTCTTATTTAAATATAGTAATTTATCATTTTAATTTACAATTTATATTTTTGACATCCATAAATCATAGAATTTGACATAGTGTACGTACCTATCCATTCGTTTAACTAATGTTGCAGGTAATTATAACTTTTTATCTTACGTCATGGTATTACAAAGGTAATGTATTCTTTCTAACAACATAATTTTTCAGTTGTTGGAATATACTTCAAAATCATTTCATATAATATGAGTTATCAAGCATATTCACATGATTAGAATGTCATAAAATATTAAGTACAGTCTCGTGAGAGTATACTAGTTTAAAATGGAGATTTTATTTTATATTTTAGTTTAATATAATAAATTAATATTACATTTTAGTGTCAACACAAATAATATAATTTTTGAGTCATTATAAGAGTAATGTGAATAATAAGTTGAATATCTTAGTACTTAGTAAGAATATAATATTTAAAGCTGAGATATAATAAGATAAATTAAATTAATTGATTAGTTGTTTTAATATAAAAATTTATACATTTAAATTTTTATTCGGACAATATATGTTTAGTTTACCTAATCATTTGTTGGCTTACAAATGTATAGCCATTTATAACCATTTAAGAGTAATTAAATTGTATAACCTTACTATATAGTTATGACTTATAAGAATTATATACGATTTAAATGAATTATTGTTTATTTCAATAGTATTTTATTTCCTTTTGGATATAATAAGAAAATGTCTTGCAATTGAAATGTGTTCTTTTTAGTTATAATATAATTAAATAAATAAATTATACATTAGTATTATAAAATATTTTAGAACAAATAAACGTAGTTTAACCAAATTTCAATCGCAATCATCCATAATGTAATTTTGGTTTAGATTTTTTATAAAAATATACGTATTCGATTTATTATTATTATTCACAGTAAAAATTATTACCATATATCTTATTATATTATAATTATTTATTGCCAAAACAAGGTTGATATTTAAATAATTATCTATTATACATCGTTTTATAGTGAACAAGAGAAATAGAATTCAAATAATAATAATAATAAAAATAATGTCAACCTTCGAAACTGGTATCATAATTTGCTAACATCCTGAACTGAATACAATTAATAGTAGTTGTTTTTAAAAACTTTATCCAAGGATAACAAATCATAGATAATACGTGTACATACAACTAGATATGTCAGACTCAATCATTGATTAATAATAACACGTTTAATATATACATAGGTATAATAGTGCCCATAATATTATTTTTCGTTTGCAGCTTTATGTTTAGAATAAAAGGATTAAAACTTAACATTATTATATTGGATGAGTTGATAATCACATAAGTTAATTTGTTTGGAATTCATCATATTTTATAACATCGATTTATGTGTAAATCATTCAGTAATAAATAAAAAAAATTCGTTTTTGAAACCACGCATGAATATATAGAAAACTGTTATCTAGTTTTAGAGAATCGATTATCAGAATGTGTACATCGAAATGTAAATACTATGTTTTTTTCTTTGTTTTAATACTCAAATAGAAATTGATTCGGCATAAAAAGTTAATAGATCAATAGCGTACGCACAGAACGGGTATAGCGTAAAACTTCATACTTGTGTTATTTGCGAATAATAATTGTGATGCTTCTAAATATGGTGGAAGCGGAATATTATAAGAGGAATGGCCGAGTGGCAAATGTAATTAGCAAACTGGTCCAGACCGGGAAGTACACTGCGGGACATTCATTATCGAAGCCGGTTCTAAAAAAGCAAACGGTTGAAGGTCTTTCATTAATGGGTTGAAAAAAAAGAATCGAGTGGAAATAAAAATAAAAAAACAACATAAATATATTATATTTAAACATATTTCATTAGTATTTTTTTTTATCAGTATTCGTGTTTAAATATAATATAGAAATTAAATTTTTTCGCCAGTAATGACAAAATAAAGCTGCAATATTATAATAATAATTAATACGAATATATAATTCGAATTACTATAAAATATATTTACCCGTATTTTATGATAAGTTGTATTATTTTGCGATTCTAAGATAATTTGCACAAGTAGTTATCATAATTTTATCTTATCGATGACCTTTAAATAATAATAATGAAAAACATAGTTAATCATCTTTTTTTTATAAGGGAAAAATACGTATGTAAATCTGAAACACGTTTAAATATAAACTATCTTTCACAATGCATACAAATTATAATATTAGGTAAATGTAACAAACGTGTTAAATAAAACAGTGATTGATAAATATAATTCATTATACCCAGAGTATAAAATATTGCACTAATAAGCTACTGTAAAACAAGCTACAATTTTGAAATCATTATGTTGTAACTATATTAGTGTCAAACAAATATTGATAGAAAACGAACAATTCATTTAATAAATTATAGTTCTTACTACCTACTATAATAAATAATCCATAAACGTAGTCTGTTGATTTCATTTAATAAATTGATACCTCCAGGTATGAATTTGTTTAATTAAAATTTTCCAGTGATTACAATATAACTGTTTCAATATTATACATTTCATTTATTTTTTCTAAACATGCAAATACAAAATTCAATTTTTAGTTCAGTCTTATGTAGCTATCTTGATTATACTTTGCATTCATCTCAGTTCGATTCATTTATTGTAACTAAATAAAATAATAATTAAAATGTTGTATTTTATATCAATTTGCTCAATTTGACATATGCCAACTTACTATGGTGTAATAATAGTAATGACAATTTATAATTATTATTTAAAACGTAACACGACTCCGTGACCGCAATTCGGTCGAATATAAAAATATTTATAAAATATAGTGTTTTTAAGTATTACCTACTAAAAAAAATATCTCAACAAGTTTACATACACATATTGTATAAAATGACATAATATTATGAAACATAAATGGTGTTGTACTGGATAAATCAACGTAATATTTATTCTTAGTATAATTATTTTCTGATTTTTTTTTGGAGATGACTGATCATTTTTAAAAATATAATATTGTAAATAATAATTATATCAACTATACCCATTTTTCATTCGACAAAGGTTTATAATAAAATTAATAATATGCAATTTAAAATTAAATAATTAGTGTACAATATTATTCGTGTGGTACAATTAATGACATCAGGTTTATAAATGAGAATGGTGAAGTAGCACTATAATAATACGCTTCAAGTTTTTGATTCTGTGCTATGCGATTCATTGTTATTTTATATAGGTCATTATTCGAAATTTATAATTAGTTTTCTAAATCTGTAGGAGAAAAAACTAACCAATAATTAATAAACAAACGGTAAATATCGTATCGTCTCATTTTTGACGAAAGAGATTACATTATTTTATCACAATTAGGTAAAGAATATGTTTATTTGATATTTTTCGAGTATTTATATAGCTGTTTTATACCTAAATATATAAAAATAATTGTTTAATGTTTAAATTTGTTTTTAGTCCTTAAATATTTTAAATATTTTAAATACATTTTTATGTTTTATATAAACTACAATTTAGGTTTTAATGATAGTTTTAACATTTAATATAAACTTATACATATGTGAATAACTAAATGTAATATATATATATATATATATATATGAATATGAATATATATATATTGAAGGAAACATTTTTAAAATTACATCTGAACATTCTATTTTTTTGATATTTAATAGAATATATTTTTAAAAAAAACGTACTTTTTCAATTTTTAAATTAAGATTATTTTAAGGTAATTTAAATAGTAAACAACTAGAATTAGAAAGACACGCCTAAACAGGATACCTGTCAACTTTTGTTTAGATTCAAGTTGTTATAAGGGATATTATATTTATATTATTTATAATATTTAAATTATACATGATTTGGTATAGCACAAAACCATTTTTTATGGTTTAAATATAATCAAATATTTTAGAAATAATAGGTAGTTAAGTCTTCATAAATTATTAATTAATTATTTTTATTGGTATACTTATTAAGTACTTACTATACTTATTGGTATATTTTAACTAATATAGAATTTTAAAAATGTTTGACTATTTTTGGACACATAATTTTTTTTATGTGTTATTTAGTGTTTTTTTCTGTTAAATATAATAATTTATTTTTTAAAGATATAATATAAATATATTATTATTTAAATTATTACTTATTAGTAATTAATTATAGGAATACATAAAAAAATGCTTTAAATTTTCTGATTTGTAAATTTATATAATTATTGAATTATGGTTTAATTATAATAAGTAATAGGAGGCCACTTCAAAAACTTATTGTTTTCGTCTATCCAAATGACAAAATTATAGCTATACGCAGAATTAAAATGATTGTGTTTAGATTAAAATTATTGTAAGCACTTATTGTTAAATTTAAAAATGAAACTTTTCGCTGGCTTTATGTAAAATTTTGTTTGAAAATAAAACTATTTATGTAATAAAATATTTTTAAAAAAAATTAAATCACATTTATTATTATTAACTTAATCATTGTCACAAAAATCTCACGAGACATAATAGAAAATTTATTTTTTATTCTAAATTAAATAATAAATGATTAAATTTAAAATTTGGAGTTTATGTTCTGTCCAAACGCCACATTTCTGAGTGACTGTGATTTTACTATATTTCATGTTGTATTGACAAATACAGCATCACTGCAGAATATACGTGTATATTGTCACATTATTTGTGTGTGTGTGTGTGTGTGTGTGTGTGTGTGTGTGTGTGTGTGTGTAATTGGATGTGCTAAGGTCATGTAATTATTCAAAACCAAGTTTACATTTATTTACAAAATCATTGTACGATTGCATAATTCAGCATTATATTTATTGCACATATTGTTGGTCTGTAACTTAAAAGTATAAATATCGTTTATAATTATAATGTTTTTAAGGTATTATTATATAATAATGAAATTAATTAAGTTGTTGTTAATAATTTATTATGATAAACATACACGTCAAATAAAATATTTTTTTAACCATTATATACTTTATACAAAAAGTACTATAATATCAAGTGAATTAATATTAATAAATAATAATAATAATATTACATTAATACTTATTATGTATTGATATACTTACCTATTATGTATTACACAATTGTAGTAAACATTATTATTCTTTATATAAAAATGCATTTAAGTACAAAAATAATGTGTTACAATCGATTAAACTATATATGATATAAGTGGTTCATCTGGTTCTAGTATAATATTTACCTTGAATAAACTCAAGTATTCGTAGTTTTTATATACCAACCTACCTAAAATTGTGATAGATTGTGACATTTTTAATTTTAAATAACTTCCGCAAATCAGAAATTGATATTTAATTATTTTATTAAATTTAAAAATAGTATTCACTTTCCCCAAATGAGCATTTTGCGAGTATAACGTATATTGGCTTTTTTAATTTAATATTATTATATTATATGCAAAATATAAATATACGTTCGCTATAATTTTTAGGTTAAGTTAGGCTACGCAGTAACTAATAACTAGGTACGAACTAAGATATACTTAGTTATCTTAGTATTCTTAGTACGATATCTTAGTTCAAGCTAATAACTAACATTATTATTTATTATTTTAATATGTTAATCAATAATGGTTATTATAAAATCATGATTAGTACTTACACTCACCTTTAGTTATATTTTTAAATATAATTAAAGAATATTTTCTTCGTATAATTTTGTAAAAATTTGATGTAAGCAAATTACATAAAAAACATGTTGTTCTTTATATTACCTTATATTTTAGATTCTGAGCGAAGCGAATAATGTATTTGTTTTATAAAGAAGTTTTTTTTTTTTTGATATACAAAAACACTTTTTTGGGTAGAAATAATGGTCCGATTACCACAAGTAGGGTATACTTTCGGTATCAAATCGCGTCTAGTTGGTACTTTATTTAGCTCATTTTTCGAATTTCTCAAAAGTTTTTCTTTGGGAGAAGAAAAACCACTAAAAAGTGGCGGATAATCGCCAAAATTACGATTTCTGTTATTTAAAATGTTTTAATTTCGTGATAACTTATTGAGTTTTGATCGTAGGGACTTGAAAATTTTTTTGAGTAACTAGCATAGATAGTATACAAGTGAGAAAAATTTTGGAATAAATTATTAGTATAGTATATTGTAATATATGGAATTTCACTCAGAATCGTATTTCTAATGCAATATCATTGCATTCAAATCTTAAGTATAAAAAACCACTAATTTCTCCGAGGACCGATGGGATGAAGGAGGAACTTCTACAATCAACATTCCCACTTTTTTAATATAATGTACATATTTAATCGAATTTAAAATTATACCTAAGCTAATAAAAATTGTATTTAATCAATAACTTTGAACAATTAAAATTAATACTCTGATAATATACAGAAGCTAAACATTATAAACGAATGTAAACATAATTTTGTATTTACTTGTTATTGAAATATGTTTGCAACATCTAAAGTAACATATTCTAATTTTTTTTTTCAACCATTTATTACAATTAATGATAACTATATTGAACTATAATGATTAAATTAAATAATAAAATAGATTATTATTTTATTGTTTAAATTTTTTATGAGAATGTTATTACTTTTTATATACCTATATAAATATATATTTACAAAGATTTAAAAATATAGGTAGGTATATTTTAGATTCTGAGCGGAGCGAGGAATGTATTGTTTTTACAATAATTTTTTTTTATTATGAATGAAAACATTTTTTCGGGGTAGAAATAACTGTCCGATTATCACAAGTAGAGTTAGTAGATCTTGGTACTTTATTGAGCTCATTTTTTGAATTTCGCAAAAAATTTTTTTGAAAAACGGAAAATTGACAAAATTATGGATTTTGTTATTTTAAATTATTTTTTTCTTGATTACTAATTGAGTTTTGCTAGTAGGGACGTGGAAAATTTTTTGAGTACTCATATAGATAATATTTACGTTTAGTAAAATTTTGGAACTGATTGGTTAATTTTTTGGCTAAATATAGAGCTTTGATGTTTTCCTAATAATGTTTAATATTACCTGCGATTTTCGATTTAATGGTTTGAAATTTCTGTAAAAACCTAACCTAACCTAACCTTTTTTTTTTTTTACATTGGAAAAAAGACAACTAAGGGAGGTACAGAGTTCCCTCATTTCACCCCTCAGTTGCCCTCATTTATTGTTTAAAATTACAAATCGTCTGGTGAGTAAGCTTTGGGACGGTCCTCTAAGCTGTGCTCTTACATTAATTTTTACAATATTCTGAGGGGCTCTATCCCCTCTATTTTTGGCAGTTTGCCTATAATAAATTCTTATTTTTAAGTTTTTTATTGCGTACATTAAGATATTAAGGCATTGATTTTCTCCTTCTTTCCTCAGCTTCCTTCTTTTTCATGACTTTGACCATGAAGTCTTCTATTGCGGTCCATCCATTTTTTGATTTCACCATCAGTTTGATTAAATTGTCTTCATTGATGTCGTCTACGTCCATTTGATCAATTCTCTGCGACTGGATTCAAAAGCGTCACAGATAAATAGTGTGTGGTGTGCGTTGTCTTCTTTTTAGCCACAGAACCAACATTCTGGTGATTCCAATTTTTCGTATTTATGCAGATAGTATGCAAAACATCCGTGACCAGTAAGGGCTTGCGTAACGTGGTAGTTTACTTCACCATTCTTGCGGTTTAGCCAATTGTGGATTTCCGGAATTATTGTCTTTGTCCATTCTCCTTTCCCTTTAGTCTGCCATCTGTTTGCCACTTTGCTTAAAGTTCTTGCTAGGATGTTTTTCTAGCTTTTGTCATATCTTTTCCAGCTTTAAAATTTTGAATTCTCTCCATTGCTTGTAGATCAATTGGGGGGATTCCTGATAGTTTATTGAGGGCGTCGCTTGCAACTGTTCTATATGCCGATGTTATTCTAAGCATTATGCTTCTTTGGCTTTTTTTGAGGTTTTTCCATCCTTCAAGGTTCATCTTGTTGGCCCATACTTGGCATCCGTAGAGTGTTTGCGAATTTAACCTAACCTAACCTAACCTAACCATTTGATAACTACTTATTTGGTTAATATTTAAAATCTTTAATTTCGTTATGCACTTGATAGTCCGTTAATAAAAATTTTACTGAAGTAATACAGTGACATACCTAGTTTACTCCATCACCCTCAGTTGTCATCAGTTTATTAGAAAACATTTTATTTTGTTTTAATTTAGAACAGTTTTAACTCGTATTAAATTATTTATGAACATTTCGTTTCAATTATTAATTTTATTTTTCCTGTTGACAGTGGGCTTATTTTAATTTAGTTACAACTTTGAATAAAATCTATAAATAATAATTCTTTGGAAAAGAAGTGATGGCGTCACAGCATTCAGGCGATTTTGAATTATATTACGATTTCCGTTAAAAACAATTTAGTATTACGATGCTAAAAGTAAGAAATTTACATACAAGGGAATATTTTGTTTTTAGACATCATTGAATTACTTGGTACTCATGACAAAACACTAGAGGAAGTCATTTTGAATTATAAAAAAGTCCAGTTAACTATTTACATTTAAAATTAGTTGGTTAATTTGTTAGGACAAAATATTCATTATGATATTTTATCGAAGATTCGGAAATCTAAAGATTATAAATTGTTCATTGCATGCCAGATATCTCTGATAATGAATAAATAACGGAAATTATTCAACATGTCTATATTACTAGATGATAGAAAAGTGGTTATAGAAGAAAGTTGTATCAATTTCATTATTACTGAAGAAAAGGCTAACGAGGGATTAGTATTTGATATAATGAAGAAATTAAAAAATGATCAACTTGATATCAAGATTATAAAAATAAAGCTAATATATCAATGATTATCGCAGTGTCTAAACATTTAATCAAGGCAGAAATAATCTAGTACTTTATATACTATATGCAAGTCATAGCTTGAATTTGGCAGGCGTACATTCCGATTCAGAAAATTCAGAAATTAAAAAATCATTTATACCGTAAAAAGCAGTTTCAAGTTTTTTTCTTACTCTTTAAGTCATTGAACTATTCTAATGAAAGCATTAAGATGGTTCACAAGATGGTCATCGAAATCTAATTCTATAAAACCATTAAATACACAAATTAAAGGAATTTATGGTGTAAGTACTTCAAAATATAATCGCCAACTTTATAATTCCTGACACTATCCCATCCATCAAAAGTCTAATAAAAAACATTGATTTAAAATGTATTTTCTACCTTGGTATCTGGAATCAGAAAATAGGATAATTTGACTATGTTCGTAAATCATAACAAATGAAAACTTCGACTTTGGATGAGGCTGCAAGTTTGTTTCAGGCATTATAGAATTTAATACAAGAACTTCATAATACAGAAGTCAAAGACAATTTTACACGCATTTCTACGTTAGTTAATACTCTGGAAGTCAAACAATTGCAATAAATTAAAGAGAAGAAAAGATTGGAATTGTACGACGGAGAATTAGGAGAAAGCGATGGACCAAACATTTTGAAAATTTAAAAATGTCGTATCAATATTAACAATTCATTTGATGTTTTTATAACTTAACTTTATACTTAACTTAGAAATTAAAGATTAAATAAGTTAATGGAAGTTTCCGGCGATTTCAGATTTTTATCTGTTGAATCCTTGCATGTACGAATACTAAATAAATAAAAAGCGCATAGATTTAGCAATAAAATATGAAAAGTGAATTAATAAAGTAGAAATTTCAGATAAGGTTTCTTTTATGCAACTTGTAGTGCTGTCAATTATTCCTGATCGTATTTACAACATTTCTTGAATTATATTAATTCAAAATTAAAATTTAAAAGAATCGTATGGTTACAAACATAAATATCCTATTTTGAATTTTTTTGACAATGTCTATAACTGTACGCTTGTAGCTTTAAGCTGCATCCACGCTGGTAAAAATTTACATTATGCGTTCTACTTGGTAAAAAATTGTTTATGCGTTTTGAGATTTACACACATGTGAATGTATTCGCCGCATAACAATACTGAACACACACAAAAATATTTTGCCGCATCTCACACACTCGTCAGTTGTTTGTTTTTTGCGCTGAAACATAGATGTATACCACAATAAATGGATTTGATCAGCGTACAGCGCACTATTTATCAATAAATCTATGTTCTAAAAAGTAAAAAGTAATTAAATTTTTCATTAATATTTGCGACGCAATCTATATTTAACGCACATCGCAAAATTTTTACCAATGTAGACCCGGTTTTAGATAATTCAAACTCCAAAAAAATATTTGATATCATCTATGGGCCAGAAGAGATTATACAATTTGGCTATTTTATCTATAGAAAATAAATTTGTAAGAGAAGTTAATTTTAAAAATATTATTAATGAATTTGCGGTTATCATATAGAGAAAAAAACAATAATTTTAATTCTAAAACATTTTGTAGACATGATGCTCATTAATTTAATATTATTTATTTGTTTTTATTCTGTAAAAGCCACGAGGTTATATTATGTCTGTCAAAATAAATCTTAAAATAAATTAATACATTTTAATTAGGAAATCCAATAAATAATAGTTAAAATTTTTCAAAAAGGGTAACAATTATTTTTGGTTTGGGAGCGCTATTTATATAATTCAAACTGTCTCAGATACCAGAAGAGTTTGCTAGAGCTCTATAAAATACTATTTAATATTAAAGTTTAATTATTTTATGGATTCGATGTCGTAATATTGGACAAGGATGGCAGTATCATTGGTATAATATATAAATATCAATTGTATCTTGTATTATGATAGGTACATTTTATTAAAGTATCTTGTATCTTTTTATGAATAGAGATACAAGATACATCAAAAATATAATTATATACTTATATGAGTAATACAAATGTAATTACGATTTTAAATTAAAATATCGTGTATCTAATCAATTGTATATTTAATATGTAAACAAATTCTATCTAAGAAAAATATAGGAAGTTTTTGTAATTGGTGTTTACAGGGAAATCTCAGATAGTATTTATATTTATTTATTATATTTACAAGACAAGCCCAAGATGAATAATTAGTCATAACATAAAAGATAGGTAGTTTTAAATATTTGAACATAAATTAATATTAAATTATAAGATATTTAGATTAAAATTAATTTATGCTTAATAATAAATAATTACACAATGATATTGGTTATTGTTAGAATTTATAAATAAGGCAAAAATAAGAAGAGACAAAACTGCACCTTGCAGTATTAAGGTACTATCTATTTTTCATCATGGTTTTATCTATCTTCAGAGACGCCTGAAAAAGGAGTGAAAGAGGTTGAATATGTGTTTAGAATTGAGACATAAAGTGAATGTTCAACTAAATAAGAGTACAGCAAGAAATTAAGGTTCACCTATACCTAGAAGACCTAAATTTTTGATCAAAAGAGAGTGATCTACTCGATCAAACGCTTTAGAAAAATCTATATATACAGTATATACTTGGAAGTGCTCACGGAAGGAATCAAATGTATAGGAATAAAGGACTAAGTTACATTTTGTGGTCGAACGACCAGGATAGAACCCATGTTACTCGTTCGCAAGAATATGAATCAATCAGTTAATAGATTTGGGACACCCTGTATATGTAACAATAGGTTACCTTCTGTGATAAAATATAAAACATAATAAAATATTAAAATATTAAAATATTAAAATTACAGTATTATTTTTATTTTTTAATTTAATTAATGAATTTTAATGCATAAATGTTTGACTAAAATAATTCTATGTTAATTAGATCATATTACTAATCAGAACTCATATTATTACTAAAGACAAATATTTATTTTTTTTTAATATAAATGATTCATCATCTACATATTTTAAAGCAAATAAAAATAATATTACTTTACACTCACAAGTATGTCTCCGAAATCAACATATGACTATTTAATGTATTTATAGTATAAAGCTTATAGTAGGAGGTAAAAATAATTATCAATTAATAAAAATTCAATGAAGACCTTGACGGTACTACAATGATGATAAAAAACCGGATTATATATAAAACATAAGGTATTGAGATGCAAGGACATAAGAATAATCAAGATCCCTTCCACAGTATATTATGAAATGTTCTGCAGTCAATTAGATTATGTTTTTAACAAACCGGTCAAAATATTGTAATTTAAAAATAATTAAAATTATGGTTGAGAAATTCGTCAACGAAACTATTATTAATATATAATCAGTTATATATATCTAAATTTGTATCTATCTACTAATACAGGTATACATTATATAAATGATTTTATATTAAAAATAAACAATTTTATCACTCTATATATATGTATTTCAAAATATCTTAACATATTTGGTGACTACCGACCTAAATCAATTATATATTAAACATGTATGTGAACTTTTTTCAAAAATTGCCTATGGATTAATTGAACTTTTTTAGCGACTATTATATTTAAAATAGTTCCCTAAATGAAGGTTTTAAAATTAGTTTTAAGAATTTTGAACATAACATAATTACGTATTTTCATACGAAATTTAAAAATAATATTATATGTTAAAATAATGCTTAAATATAGGAATATTAAGTAATTATTATAAATACTTATACTATAATCTTTTTAACATTATTTTACTCTGCAATTTATATTCAAGATCGATCAAAACAAAATAAACTTTTATGTTCTAAACATATCGACAAATTGTAAAATTCTCTCTAGCATAGATATAAAAGAACACTAAGCCCCACTTAAATAAAATAAAATTAGGTAATATCCCTTATTGTATTATAAATAAATAAATAAATAAAATTAAAATTAAAATGCATACTTCATATGAATAACATAAAAACCTACAAATGACGAATTAATAATTATATTATTTGCATAAAATAGTTATATATCGTTAAAATCGTTTGATAAATTACTTAATTTTTGTTTTATGTTTATTAGATTGAAATTATTTTCTTTGGTACTAGATTCATACTATTTTCTTGTTAAAATTTCGTGAAATAATCGGCGCAGTATTTTAGATTCTGAGCGAAGCGAAGAATGTATTGGTTTTACAAAGATTTATTTTTTTATGTATGAAGACACTTTTTCGGGTAGAAATAATGGTTCGATTACTACAAGTAGAATATGTTTTCGATAGCAAATTGCATCTAGTTTGTACTTCATCTAGCTCATTTTTCAAATTTCTCAAAAGCTTTTTCTTGGAAGAAAAAAAACTACCAAAAAATAGCGAAAATTCAGCAAAATAACGGTTTCTGAAATTTAATTTTTTTTAATTTCATGATAACTAATTGAGTTTTGATTGAGGGACCTAAAAATTTTTTTCATTATTTACTTAGGTGAACTTCATTACTAGAAAAAAATTAAATATGAATGATTGGTTTTCTGACTAAGTATAGAGTTTTGGCTTTTTTCCCAAAAATGTTTAATGTTTCCTGCAATGTTTGGTTTATTGGTTTAAAATTTTATCGAAGTCTAGACATATTCTATTTAATCTTTTTACAAAATATTTTAATAATCGTGACTGACAATTTTTTTTATATTCTTTTAAGTAAAAGTTCTTGAAAATCGGCATAATTACAGTTTCATTATTTTAATTTTTGATAATTAATTAAGTTTAAATCGTAAGAACTTAAAATTTATTTTAAATATTTACATTTGTAATTTACACACGTGGTAAATTTCAGAATGGATTATCAGTATAGCTTATTGTAATATATTGAATTTCGCTTAGAATCGTATTTTCTAATGCAATATCATTGAATTCAAATCTTAAGTAAAATAAACCACTAATTTTTCCGGGGACCGAAGGAACGAAAAAGGAAATCCACAATCCACCTTTCCATTTTTGTTAAATTTACTTTTTAATATATTTTTAAAAAAGGTAAGATAATTTCCTCAATCACAAGAATTTAATATCATTTTTAGATTCTGAGCGAAGCGAAGAATGTATTGGTTTTACAAAGATTTTTTTTCTTTTGATGTATGAAAACACTTTTTCGGGTAGAAATAATGGTCCGATTACCACAAGTAGGGTATTCTTTCGGTTATGCTTTTGGTAGAAAATCGAGTCTAATTGGTACTTTATTTAGCTCATTTTTCGAATTTCTCAAAAGTTTTTCCTTGGTAGGGGAAAAACTACCAAAAATTGGCAGAAATTCGGCAAAATTACGGCTTCTATTATTTTATTTTTTTTAATTTCGTGATAATTAATTGAGTTTTGATCGTAGGGACTTGAAAATATTTTTGAGTATTAACATAGGTAGTATACAAGTGAGGTAAAATTTTGGAATGAATAGTATAGTATAGTGTATTGTAATATATTGAGTTTCACTCAGAATCGTATTTTCTAATGCAATATTATTGCATTTAAATGTTAATTATAATAAACCACTAATTTCTCCTAGGACCGAAGGGACGAAGGAGGAACGCCTAAAATCGACATTCCCAATTTTTTTTTTCTCTGAAAGATGTTTAAAAATATTTGTAGAAAGTTTCAAGTTTAAAACATTAAACCCATCATTAGCGAAGATCATTGAATTGAGTTTTGAAGAATTATGTTTATCCTATATATATATATATATAATTGAATATACGTATCTGGCCTTCGTGTTATGATATACAAAAATTATTTTAACCAATTTAGATGAAATGAGTCGTCTTAAATTTATACTATTCGAGGTTTCCATTTCATTCCATCTCTCTTCGTGGCCCTAGGTATGTTTGAATAATATTACTTCTTAGTACGAGAAATAATCCAAAATATAAACCATCATTAAAATATATAAAAATTTATTATGTAAAACACGACAGTTCAATTCGATCACATCCTTTAATATTCTATGGTTTTCCCGCCTTTATTTTTAAATTCTAGCCAACGAACTGGTCCACTACCCGTCTAAATCAAATGTCGCATCGAAATATTATAATACAAAAATGTCTTATCAAGATGTTAATAATTCTCATTATTATTATTATTATGCTATAATGTTATGTTAAACATTTAATTAGTTTTTATTTTACTAGAATTTTGTAAAGTAAAAAACTAAAAATTAAAAACAAATAATAAAAATACGTATTAAATTTAAAGTAATTATATTTGATACTACGTACAGCAACTATACGTTTTGCAAAATAGTATAATAGGTAGTTATCATCACTAGCAGAAAAATTAAAAATAAATTATAATTACAAAGTGTAAGTATAGTTGTATATTGAAAAAAATACAGGTATATACTTTGCTGTTGCAATATTTGCACGCGTCTAAATACAAATATTTTAAAATAAAATAACACGTCACAATAAATAGTGTTTCGTGTAACTCGCAGAAAAAAAAATATTGTCGAACACACTTTCACTATCATCTATATTATATTATATGCCCCTTCTGTATCACACTTTCATTTATACGCATATCATTCACCATAGTTTTTATGAAAATATTATGTTTAAACACATTATTCCATCGTCGAACGCGTCGATAAACACATGCAATAAAAAACATTTAGCGGTGTTAATATATGGTTCAGATTTGAAGAAAAAAATAAAATGATAAAAATAAACACTTTGTGTGTGATATAAATCAAATGCTCATAAAAATACTATGTTTGTTTAAAACAAAAAAAGCAAATCGATTGATAGTATTATTATACGTATTATATATGGCATTTTTAAATGTATAAATTATTACATGATTTGAGTGAAAAACTTGATTTTTATCGTATTTCTTCTTATTGTATTACTGATAGAAGCTAATCGCTGGATGTAGAATATACGTAATGTTGTGTTACTGATTGTATCAAAATAACTACGTCAACTATAATACTTTTACATTACATTAATCGTAGTAATATAAAATTTGTCGACTCTCGTAATTTATATTGTGCTACATTTACGTACCTTACGTTTATTATTGAATATAACATAAAACAGCATACTAGAGATGGAAATAAAGGTCAAACAAAATTATTAGAAATCAAAGAATAAACGATGACTATATTGAAACTTCGTGATTATGAAATTGTTATTAATTGCTGTAGTAAAACTTTATTCGTCAAAAACAGATGCTCACAGACATTAGATGGCCATCTGAAAAATATTCATCGTGAAAACAATGAACAAAACTAATATTCGAGGGCAACCGAGAATAGTTTGTCTATTTGAAATCATGTCACTCGTTATTAGTCAATAATATTTTTAACCACTTCCAGTGGTTCTCAATATTTCTTAAATCGTAATTTGTGCAAATATCAACTAATTGTTTCTAAAAATATAGGTAAATATTTTATTCTACAATGATTTTACAATACCTTTATTAAGAATCATTAATGATTGATTTAACTTGAAGTAGATAAATAATAGACCAATATAGGTACTTCATAAAAAATTACATATTATTATAAGTAACGTTCTCACGTTCATAGAGAAATTGCATGTTTGCATAAATATATATATTTATTATACAATATAGATATATAATAATATTAAATATAGTTTTATTATGAAATGTAATTATAAAATATTTATTTTGTATATTTAAAAAAAAAATATGAAATCATTTGTAATTCAAATGCAACAAACCTTATTGTAAATTTACTATAAATATAACGTTAAACAATATTTAAATGTTTAACTAGTTAAAGTAAGTACTTTAATTATTAGTAAACGTAAACGTAAATATACAATATTTTTTTCAGTACGTTTTTAATAAAACACATTTGTCGCATTAACCGCTAACTGTATTATGTATAATACCGATGCTAATCAATGGCCAAGTTATCAGTTTGAAAGACGAGTAAATGTGCAATTAACCTATTTTTTTAAGAAAAACTTTCATAAAACGACATTATATAGTGTACCTTTAGTTTGGTTAATTAATGATAATATTATTATAGTCTATATATTTGTATACAATAGAAGAAAAAGTCAAACTGCAATAATCAACGCTTATTCAACCAGCAAATATTTAGTCCACAAGAACGTTTGTTACATACTCGTGGCATTCATAGGAAACTTCATTGTTGAAAATTTGTTTTTAAAAAAAATTATATTTTAACTATACAATATAAAAGTGTTATTATTTTCTTTTTCAAAAAAAATAATAATAATAATAATAATAATAACAACAACAATTAAGAAAATGATTAAAAATATAACATTTCAAACATTTACGTATATAGATATTATAATATATAAATAATATTACTATATGCAATGTATGTTCGAGAATTCAAAAAATATATTTATACGTACGATAAACCACAGTATCGAATTATTAAATTTTGTTTTCATTGCAAAATTAAACTATTTAATTATCAGTTATAGTTTGTAATGTGTCAAAATAAAACACAATAGTATAACATAATAATATCACTAGTCATAGTTCGTAGTTTTTAATAATATAGATAAGAAAATATAAGCTTAAATTGATGTATCATTCATACAACCATAAATTCAATTAAAATTAATTTGTAGATGACTTGAACGGGTATTTAAAAATATAGTATATATATTTAAATATAGGATGTCCCAAATCTATTTACTAATTACAATATATCTGCGAAAGATTAACATTTTTTAATGCAGTTTTAATAGTTTTATTAAAATTATTATTTTGGCAATGAGTTAATAATATTACGTTTAATATTTTATTTTTAAAATTTAGAGAATTAAAAAACTAACCTTTTATTTTTTAAGTATTATGACATTAGTATATATGTTATAGTTAAAGTATTTAATAACGTTATTTTATCAAATAACTAAAATGTACTAAAATGTATTTTTCTCGAGAATATTACAATAATAGTAAATACATCCGAGACACCCAGTATTATACTATATAGTAAATTATGACGTCTACGAATTATAAAATTAGTTATAATATTGAAACTTTAAAACAAAGTTTTTGAAAGAATTTAAATTAAAAATATTATTATCAACAATAATCATATTACGTATTTACTGTAAAAGTTATCATCACCATCCATCGTAGAGCAAAACGTATCTATTACCTACACAATAATAAACAACATAAAACGCTGAACATTTAACTTTCTCGATTTTAATAGCTCTGAAATCTGACATGACATATAATAGTGTGTCATATTACGTACGCGCTTAATATTATTATACTAAACTTGTATAGATAACGAACGATTAATGATAAGAAGCTAACCTAACCACAAAGGCTTCTGGATCTTAATATAACAAAAAAATTTTCTCACCAAGGTAGCACACATTTACAATACGTATACATACAATGTATTATGGCTGGGCCGGTTATTTGTTATAAATTGTTAAACTATAAAATTATTTACGAAACATTATTAAATCACTAAATTTCAAACGAATGGAAATATAAATCCAATCCGAATAGGGTCAACCGCGGGAGTTATCTAAAAAAAAATAATTAATATTAGAACTCAGTACTGTTATCATATAGCATATAGCATATTACGATTGTAGTTAATTAATTATTGTCCCATGTACACACGAACAAAATATTATTAGTGCTTCAAATTAGTTATTTCAGTATACGTTTATGTATAATATAATAATAATATATACTAAAAGGTTATTTAAAAAAAAAAAAATTTTAAATTTTACAGCTTAATTATTTTCCGAAAAAGTCGTATAGTACACAATATACTTTCGATAAATTTTTATGGCCCGTACACTATTTGGCGACATGTTTATTGTTTATATAACTTAATAGTTTCTATTTTTTTTTTTCAAATATATTATAATTTATAATGCGTGCACAGACGAATTCTTTATGTGGTGAGTACGAACATCTTATATTTTATTGTAATTATTATATATAAATTTTCAACTTTGATTTTAAACTAATTACAAATTACTATCGCTTGACATACTCATATTTTATACTAGCCGTCTTATAGATGATCACTATATTTTCGTATATTATAATACTACCAAATTAACGTATTAAAAATGTTATTTCCTACTATATTTATACATATATATATATATATATGGATTATAGACGTATTTAAAATTCGACATATAGGTATAAGATAAATCTAAAAACCGGAATAAATTAGATGAGGTCGTGTCCGACCTGGTCTAGATCCGAGTTTGCTTACTAAAATTTTAGAGAAGGATTATGCTTATGGTGTTTATACTAATTTTATATGTAAATATATTACTGGGACTAAAGTATAAAAATCAAGTTCATCGAAATTCACAATACTTTGCAAACATTTACTCGTAATTGGCTAAAAAGTACATAATAAAAAGTTTTAAAATTTACATGTTTAGAGTTTTGTATATTATTATTATTATTAATTATCTATACCACCTGAAAATGTAAAAGAATGAACTTGTCTCTTTGCTGTGGTGAGTGTTCCCATTTATTAATATTATATAGAATAAAATGAGTACGACCAACGTTGAAAACTTGAACTAAAGTTTTAAAACAATAAATAAATACAAATATGGTAAAACGAAAATAAAATATAATTCGTTACAGATTTCATAAGAGTAATTTTTGGAAATTCAAATAACACTAAACGTAGTATTATACATAATATTATTATTATTTATGACTTGGTATTTTTAAAGTGTTATCACAAACGACAAACGTTCTGTTTTTTAGAGATAGGAGTTTCTAAAATATTAGTCATATTTAGCTTATAATATAGATTACTATAGTTATATAATACATATTTTGTTCGATTAATTTAACGTTTGCAGTCACTAGGTTGGATTTTTAAGTTTTACATATACATACGTAATAGATAATATAACATAAATTAAATATAAAAGTATTACAGCTTTCGGACCATATAATCATCCAACCATTATATTAAACTATGTTTTTTATGACATAGGTACGTAATAAATAATTACCATCTTTATATGTAGTGATATAAAATATTAGAACGGATGACGATGAGGTATCGTCTCAACATTTAAATAACATATATATAAAAAAAGTAGATCATAATATTATAATAAATTATTATAATTTTATAACTAGTTGGTACATTTGTAGGTATGATTGATAAAACATAAATAATATTATGTTTGGAAAATAAGTAATGAATAATAATTAAGGTTATTACGCATATTGAACATTAGTATTGAAAATATAACACTGAAGGTTTTTAGAGATAGCCAAAAATCGATATTCGGAACGATTTACTTGACGATATAGTTATATTATTATAATATAGGATAATATATCTATAGGATCGCGTAAGTTTATTTTTTTCCGTCGCTTGTCGGAACGATATTTTTTATAATTATCGAACGAATTACATATTTATTTATTTGTTTAATTGTGAGTATGGTCACGTGGGTTATTTTAGAAAATATAATATGCAAACGACGACATGCTATAATAATACATAATGCGTACTATGCGATTTTTTTTTTATATAGTAGGTACATTAATTTTATAATTAAAGTAGTCGAAAAGTGTGTGATACGAAAATTGTTTTGCATTATTTTAAACACTCATTTATCAATATTTTAATTTAATGATCGTAAAATTGTTTAGTGTTTAGTCGGAATTCTTACATATCATTGTGCAGAATGATAATATATTATATTATGAAGATCACTTTTGTTGTACTGTACGTTGTTATTTCGCTATTTTTTTCTAACCGAATGCGACGGAATTTTCGCGGAAATTTTAAAGGGACAGCTTTTCAAGGAGAGTCCCTTTGAGAAATTCGTCTACTGTAGCCATTTTATAGGTCGCATGGACCGCGTTCGATAATAATGTGTGCGTGTAAAAGAGAAAGATCGAAATAAATAACACCTAGTAATAAATAATAATAATAATAAAAAACGCTAATAGGACCGGCGTCAAATGTCATCGCAAGAATGTCGCGCACTACGCGAACCGGTACCTACTCCATGTCGGCCTTCCCCGCTCGTACTACGTCCAAGCGCTTACCGCGGTTACAAACGCGACGAGACGATCCCACTACCGCGGTACCTACCATTTTGTCGTGCGAAGAGTGAAAACGGGCACGCGAGCTCGCCCAACCCGCCCCGTAATATCTTATGATTATATTATATTATTACGCGCGTTTATATTATATACATTCGCCAAAACTGGCATTATTATTATCGTATATATTATATATAGGTACATTATTCTTCCGGTATCTGCCGCCGAAACCCGTAACCGAAGCGGTCGACTACGACCGTGGTAGCAAAGTCCGCACAATCGTTTCACTACCGTCGCGCCGGTGACTCGTGCTGCTGCAGTTTTACAGCGAGCGTCTCTAGAATATTATTGTACACGACGTGCGCGTACGCGTCGAAACGTAAATAACGTTAACAACAAAACAACAATAATAATAATAATAATAATAATATAAATAATACTATCGAAAACGCGGTGCGTTTAAAAATATTTATTAATAAACGTTTGCGAAACTAATTATAACTATCGGTTATCATTGTTTTCTTTTTTTCTCACACATACACGTAATTTGTTCTGTTTAATCTGTATACATTTTTCTCGGTTCGCGGTGTTTGTGGTGTCTTTTTCGTGTTTCTTCTCTTCCCCGTCGATAGATTATACGCGGTTTTCGCGCCGCGCGCGCTAGTAACGCAAAAGTTCGACCGACGACGCCAAAGAAGATGGACGACAAGGATAAGATACGGAAGATGTTCAGCTGGAGCTCGAGCCTCACGTGAGTACACGATTCATAGTGTACTTATCATAGTACTTATCATAATGCTATTATTATTGATATTACGCCATAACGGTAGACCAACGTTTTTCGGGCACTTGTTGTACAATATTATTATTATCGTTTTCGTTTTAATATTTTAATTCAGAATTATACGCGAGGACTGAAATATACTCGATGTCGCAGCGACCGTTCAAGTCTATAGGTACACTTTTTTTTTTTATAGTGTTTAAACACATATTATAAGTATATTATTGTTATAATATTATTATTATTATTATAATTATTGTTGCGGTAGTCGATTTTATAATTTTTTATTTTTTTTTATTTTACCCCCGATTAAACACGTTTGTTCGTGTTTTACGAGTACGATATTATTATTATTAAGTTTGCGGCGCAAATGCATATTATACGCGTATAATACTTGGAAGGGATTACGTAACGGAAGAAGAAATCGTCAGCTACTGATACCGGTTTGTTACGCCACGGATTGGTACGACGGCGACGAATGCTCCCACCACTTCGATAACCTAGGTGGCCCTCGGGAAAGCTGGTTTCGGGGTGTCGGCCATGAGACCAGATATTATTTTTGTCATAGATAATATAATTTAAATTAATTTTTTTTCAAACACTTCAACACATAAACTAGAATAATAATAATAACAATTATTATTAAAATATACAGTAATGCGTTTTATTTTTCCAAGTCGTATTATAGCTCTCGAGCACAGTTGTAGTAGTATCTAATTACTATAACACGCTATTTGTAATTTTTCCTTCTTCCATATTATTAGGTACTTATCAATCGCAGTGTCCGCGTTAGTCATCGAAAAACTTATACGAATATTTCGCTGTACGCGTCGGCAAATATTTTAACACATCATTATATAAATTTGCCTATACATAAAAATTTACGGCTATAATATAAATATTATTCTGTATAATTTTTTGATAAACGCAGTATAGATATTCACCTCTTTCATTTAAATATAATATACCTAATACTTATAAATCATTTATTAATAAATTCTCAATTTATTAATTGATAAAAAAAAAAAAAAAAAAAAAACAATATAAAAATATTTCATCTGGGCTCGTGACTTTCCAATAATGATGTTGTTTGTACGTAATAAATATTCTAACGAAATAAAATGAAAACTAATTATATAAAATCTAATATAACTAGTTCGTTAAATAACCACAATAATTATAATTAATTGAGCTACCGAAATTTCGGTAAAAACAATAATTTATATTTTTCAGTCTACAAATTATATACTTGTTGCCAGCAGCGTATTGACCAATAATCAATGTCAAGGTGTATTTAATAACAAATAACAATAAAAGTCGACTTATATAAAATTGTTAGGCGAGATTTTCTTTTAATCTACTAGGACGTTTTGTTAAATTATGGAAATAAGAATTTAAATGTTTTTAATTATGTATTTTCCTTTAAAACAAACTACTATATTATTTTCACATTCTATGTGACGTAAATTTTATCCACGTGCAGGTAATCGGTGATTGTATACATTTCTATAAAATACAATATATTTGTATTTTATTAGGATAAGTTTTGAATAATATCAAAATGAATCGAAATAGTAGCCAATAAACTAATTGAAATTTGCATGTAAGAAATCGCGTTATATATCTATCGGAACAGGAACTTCTAAATATATCAAGAAAGTGTTAGGGTTAATTTTGATAAAATCGACTTACTCGTTTACATTTTAATGAATAAAATTAGCAACTCTATTAGATAATAGAAGACAGTAAATATATTTACAGTATTGAATGAATAAAAAAAAGTGAACGTAAGTGAAAGGTTAAAAAGGATAGTTACACCAAAACGCATAGTAAAATTTAATTTCTGGAAGGAGAGATGATAGCAATTGAAAAAATAACAATATATAATAATATGTTTAGATATCATTAATTAAGTATATATTATATGGATTCTTAGAGACAGTGCCGTATTTACAAGTTTTGCGCCCTAGGTCAACCACATTATTACGCCCCACCCCAAAAAAACAAAATTATTCACTTTTTTGATTTTTCTTAATACACCTGGTTATAGCGGTGTCCGGCCGCCCCCCTAAATAGATCAATATTTTGCCGCCCGGGGCAAATGTCCCCATTGTCCCCCCCTAAATACGGCCCTGCTTAGAGAGACGTATATACAGTGGTTTAAGGCAATTATGTTATAACATTATATTTTATAACATGTGGCTATTGAATTGAAAATCGATTTCCTACAACAAACAACTATTCATAATCTACAGACATAATTTAAATTTTATATTTCTGAAATCTGTAAATCACAAATTTATTTTTAGATATTATTTTAACATATTATGTAAATCTTATTAATGAGTAGCACTTTGTTCTTATTTGAATAAAATGTTATATTTTGAATAAATAATGTTAAAATTGTTTAGATAATTTTTTCCTTAAATTTAGTTAATTACCAATTTAGCCCTATGTACAAAGTTAAACTTCCTATACGTATATAATAACGGAAGTAAATATTTCACAATGACTATCAAAAGCCACAATCTATGATTAAAAATCCTCCTTTTATATACGATAACGATTATAACCTTCCAAAACTCACCAATTTTCCGTCTTGAAAAAAATATTGGTTAAATATATTTTTAATCATTAATTTTAATTGTATAATTATAATGTTATAAATATTTTATAGCAATACCTATAATGAATATAACAAATTTTCAAGGACACGATTTTTTTTTGATAATTTATTTATATTTTTATGTTTATTTTATTTTTAGACTACAAGTTTATAACTTAAAAAAATGTTAAGTAAAAAAAATAAATAAAAATATTATAAAATAAAATAACTAATTTTTTTACTATTAATTTATATATAGAGTGTTCAAAATATCAAAATATATTATTTTAAATTGACGGTATTTGTTATATTTTGAGATATTATTATGTACCTATATAAAGTATATACTGATCTTTAAATAATTTCCATAATAGACATTATCTTTTTAAATATATTATCAGAGATTATTATAAGTAAGATTATAAAAATGTAAATTAAAATAACTAAAAACGCCACTACTACACATGAATATTTTCTAACTACCTACTTGTATATAATATACGTACATATATATTACAATTAACCATGGTAACTTTTATATTAAATTATATCTTTATTAAAATAATCAATTCTTTGACATTAAGTTATTATTTATTATTACATTTAGTTATCGTTTGAATAGTATAGTATAATATACAGTGCTATTTTCGGATAAATTTCTTTTCGACTTAACTGTATACATAAAAAAATTAATATGTGAGGCAGAACAGAAGAACCAAATTATTTAATTTAATATTTCTTTTCCAGTTTCATATTTTACTTTTATATCTTAATATTAAATAATTACAATAATATTTAAATACCTATAAATTTGTTCGTTTATAAATAAAACATTCAAATCTAAATATCGCTATTATATTATTCAAAAAAAATAAAATAAATAAATAAATAATAATTACACAAAGCGTCCTTGTTATATTTCGATTTAATTATAATAATAATAATATATTCTCGTGATAAACGTATATACTAATACACTATACATCCATTTATGATATAAACTATATATGCCTTAAACATTTTGCTGATTGCCCTAAATTATAAAACACGTTTTTATTGATTTTAAAACTACATTATAACCTTCATTAAGTTTTATTATTTGTCAACTCAAACCATGATAATATCTTTCTCTACTAATTTTACACTATAAAATGTACCTTTTTACGATAATTATAACAACTTTTTACGCTGTAACCTATACGTTTACATATATAACTAAAATTAATTTGAAATTACAACAATTTAAAAACAAATTTTTCGTTTTTAATGCTATTTATAAATAATACAAATATTTATACTACTAGTTATTCTTGTATATTTTAAACATGTTTAAAAAATTGTATTGTGTACTTTTGAAAATATAACCGAATTACCATTCATTTTTTAATATTATGCGTTTAATGTTAGACAATCTGCTGGCTACTGTAATATTTTCAAAGTTTTAAAATTATTGGTAATAATTAAAATAGAAACACAATACTTTCAACACTCGCGTGTAAATACAATTATGAAAATTGGATATGCAAATATTTTAATGAGCGAAATGTATACAAGCAAATTATAAAGTGACTTTATGATAACATTACTTATAATATAATATTAACTTGAAGGTTAGACATATTTTTTATGTATGCCTATTCTATTACATAGATGTTGTCTATTAAAATATAAAATAAACATTTTAATTTGTATATTTATTATTATCATGCGTGTAAGGTAACTAAAATTTACCATTAAATTACCCACATAGTAGGTATTTGTTTTACTTTTATTGGAACGATATTAAAATAAAAGTGTTTGATATCACTTCTGTACGTCACGTACTTACAGATAATATTTTTTTAAGAACCTTTAATAATTATTAATATAGAATTATAAATGTCCATGGAAACTTGTTTGGTTTTTTCATAATTCGAATTCTTGGTTACAATGAGTAATATTACAGGTACCTGTAATAATTCTATAGAAAACATATGATAATATAATATAATATAATTGACTATTTTTCAATTGTTCAAATACAAACTATAAAAAAAATGTTTAATTAAACAAATCAATGAAATATCAAACAACCTTCATATAAAATCACACTAATAATAAACATAAATACAGATGAGGACATCTATTTCAATAGATACCATAAATGGTTTTAATTTTGTGATTTATTGTAACTTACTTATATACTAGTAATAAACATAACACTTAGGTTCGAATAATATATTTAATTTAACATTTTTACATTTTACTAAACGACATCAAATTTGATTTTCTATCATATTAGAATCAGTTAAAATCATAATATATTATTTATAATAAGTACAGTAAATATAATTACATCGATTCAAATCTATTATTGTAATATTAAAAACGTAACAATAGTAATATAAACTTAAATATTGACGATTGTATAAAAAAATATTACATTTATTTAAACACATTTACAAAATATATATAAATAGTTGCATAAAAAACTATAAATACCTTCAAGAATGTTTATATGATTATTATATTTACACGTGACATTCCATATAAAAACAAAATGTTTCCTAGCTAATTTGTTTCGCGTTTATTTAAAAAACTATTTTAACCATTGTTTTGCTTTATTATTTAATTTTTGTTTATTGAAGTATACATTTCAACTGACACCTTAATAAACAACAGTAGACAAACATGCTACACGTATGTATTATGATATTATATCGTGTTATGACAGGGTCAGGGCCAATTATTTTATGGGTAATTTTTTTTATTATTACACTTTATTTTCATTTAAAATTTTACGCTTTTTAAGAATTTTGAATTGTGTTATAATAATATTCATAAATGACTAATTGCTGTTGTAGAAAATTGTATTTAATGCATTTCAAATGTATAAGTATGTATTTTAGGAATTCGTAAAAATTTAGTAGGTATATTACTTATTTTACAATACATCATACGGATAATATAAATAAATAAATAAATAAATGGTGTAGAAAAATGTACCAAAAACATAAACATTGATAATTTCTGCTAGACTACACCTACCTATTAATGCGTCACCATTTAAAATATCTTTAATATTCGGTTAAATAATTGATAACTTTTATTTTAATAGATTTGTTTTAAATACTACGAATGTATCGCCAATTAATAAGAGTCAGAAAAAAAATTGCCAAAAATAATATTTAATAGAAAATATAGAATATAATATTTTATCTTATATTCATAGTTTTCTTATCCTACTTAAGTATTCATACGCTATTTTAAATTTAAACTGTGCATGACGAATTATTTTCAAACTAAATATGAAATGCATTAAGTTTGATGTACTTTACTAAATTTGAATGTTTTACTCACGTAGTCTATATAAGTATTAATGTACACAAATGTACATTATGCAGTAAAAGAAGGTATACGTATACTCGCATAACGCCATAGCAAACGAAAAATCGAAAAACAAACATCAACTTTACTGTAGTACAGTGTATACCTACACAAAAAATTACAATTAGTGTGTTGATACTTAAATATACAAATAGAATATTTGTGAGTAGGTAACTATTTAGTTATTTTTATTTTTGGGTTAAACATATGTATAATCTCATGTTTACACGTGCACGTTTATTTTCGTATCAACAATAATATTATCCAATAGTTAGGTATTTAATGTATCCTGATTGTTTTGGAGACTTATTAAAACAAAACGCAAAGAAAAATTACAAACTTGATCGCACATGATAGTGCATGCTACTCGGCCGTGGAACTGCAGGTTTGTTATTTCAAAACATGTTCACCCGGATAAATAATAAATCATAATAATATTATACTTGAGCTTGCTGGTTGTTGACCCGCGCAAACGCCGGATAGGCCGTTTTCAATAATAATAAAAACCTCACAAGATAAATAGTTATAGTTTTACTATATAATTATGTAATATGTATTATGACAAATTTATAACGCGTAGAGAATGCGTACATTGATTTGATATTTAAAATAATGATTGATTGTGTGATTTTGATGAGCACCCGGACCAGTATTATCTCTAACTTGTCCCTAAGAAAAGTCTCGGGAAAACAATTTTCTACATTACTAAACTAGTAATAGTGTAACGTGTAGGACACATCTAACGTGTAAACACATAATATTACAATGATAATATTGATTTAAACAATACACGAATAAGGCGTTTTCGCGATGTCCGTAGTGGCGTAGTCCGTATCCCGCGGCAGCCAACGTATATTATATTTTTTAATATGTGTCAAATTGTTTACCTTGGAATGATGATAATGATGAAAACGATCGACCGTCGAATCAATATAACCTAATCGTTCAACAATTATACAGTTTCTGAAGAATTATCAAACATCCAGCATTTATTATGACTTATTAAACAGTGCTGAGGTATGTTCGACAGACGGATGTGAATTTCACATGTGATTTTCCTGCTCGTCAGATACTTCACATAATATCATTACGACGATGATAGTGACCGCTCTCGATGAAGACGACTTCCTCATATAACGCGATGTACATACACGGGGATCGCAATTATGTATTGTATGTGTTACAGTAGTAATGACGTCACAGAAATATTTCCCAGCCGATTAAGTAGACCCGACATAGTATAGGACGACTATATTTATATATTATACGGCACGGAGGCGGCGGCCAAAAGTGAAAGTATATACTCGGACGTAGTGACCGTGAAGGTAATTCGATAATAATTCGGTTTCGAGGCAACAGTATACATATCTATGGCGAAAGCTCTTTTTCTTCTCTCGTGTCGTCATTATTCTTTCGTCTCGTTATGTTATTATAATATCGTTATTATTATTTCATAAATTGCCACCATACGAACCCACGTATCAGCACTTCATTGATTCTTAACAATTTTCTCGACATTTTTTTTAATAATAATATGTTTCTTCCGAAAATGACACAGTTGTCTCATCATTTCATCTCATGTTCGACAGAAATCATGTTCAGTTCGTAATAACTAATGGAATCACGGAGAAGACGTTTTCTTCGACGATATTTATTTTTTTATTTTTAAGTAGTTACACAGATAAAAAATTATGAAAATCCATAAATATCCTAAAATATGCTAATACCGATGTTGTATGTTGGTACACGAAAATCAGAAATTCTATAGAAGTATACTTACAATTTTTATAAAAAAAAATTACCTGTATATATAAATTATTGCTATTTAAAATCATAATATATTCATATCATCTCGTATAGGAAAAGTATTTGAAATGAAACGTACAAAACGTGACGTGTTTGTCAACATATTATATTAAAAATGTATGTAATAATATGGTCTAAAAAGTTTAGAAGTTGAATATGATACCTCTATACGTCTTCGTTGTCAGCTATTTCCATACTTTTCAAACTCACATTTAGGTACTAACACGTGCATAGGTTAGGTTTTCAACAGAATTATTTACATCGAAAAAAAAATATTTCGTAAAATGCATAATATATTATTCTTATATATTCTACAAGTGAAAATACAATTTTCAAATTAATATTTAAGTTTAATAAGACTATAATATTATAGGTACGAATTTATGATATGCGAAATAATATGTCTGTAATATGTCTGTATATGTCTGTGTAATATTACACGCGTCTTAATATTCTTGTTTTTAATGTAATAATGGAATATAATATTTAAAATTCCGCGAGTAAATTGTTTTTAAATAGTTAACCATTATAAAAAAATAAAATACTGTGCGTATTGTATTTTCAATTTTTCAGTTCAGGTATTTAAATGATGACCCGTTCTATTATATTAATTTAATACACAATAAGATAATATTATGATAATACAGTATAGTTGACTAGCGCATGTCGATCTGAGAAGGGATAAAAACAAATAAGATGGCCGTTCTTCAAATCGTTGTACCATGTGCTATAATATTATGTATGAAATGTAAAACCATTTGCTGTTTTAAATAATTGAGTTACAAAGGCTAAAATATTATGTAGGAGTTTTATCAATCGTGCAACACATATACATACACATACACATACACATACACTTCAAATAATGACAAATACGAGAGTTCTTATAGTAGTTTAATAGTGATAAGGTCTAACCTAACCGACCTCATTTTGCTTTAGTATATTCCACCTATTCGTATAAGGATTATTGATTTCTATAATATATTGTATTTTTAATAGGTATTAAAAACGAAAGAAAAATATTTTATCGGATAGGTATAACACGATTAAAATATTTACATCGCAATATGTTGCCTAATATTATATTATTTTACAATTCCTATTTTTATTATATATTCCAACGAGGAAAATGTATTTATAGAAAATTCAATTTTTAGGTTCGTGTCACTTCAGAGCGCATATTATTGATATACAGGATGTCAAAATAACGACCTGATATATTTTAATGTAATATATTATTC
Source organism: Eriosoma lanigerum (assembly GCA_013282895.1). Lineage (NCBI taxonomy): Eukaryota > Metazoa > Arthropoda > Insecta > Hemiptera > Aphididae > Eriosoma > Eriosoma lanigerum. The sequence goes on along the minus strand of CM023358.1, from coordinate 2,747,397 downwards.
CTTGTTCGAAAAACTTCGATTGCAATATGACTATAATTATGCATAATTAGGCAATATAACATATCACAATATTATATTATATTATGTATGTAAACATAAATGAACTCAACGCAGTTGTTCTAATACCCGTATTACAATATTTGTCCTCCGAAAACTATAATAATAATAATAATAATATTCTTATATCACCGAAGAGACGCAGTACGTATATAAGCCGGTGTACCGCGCTCGCGGACGCATTTCATAAGCACGCATAATATTATCTATATATAATATATTATTATAACTTGTTTCCGACGTATCATACGCGAGCGATGTGTATTCCACGCGTTCGCGTAAGTCCATATAAGAAATCGATATTTATTTTTCTATATATTTATGTAACGACCCGAAAAGAAACGTCTGCACCGGTATAAACATATTTTTTCGTAACGAGAAACTCGTTTTTTTTAAAAAATAATTTTCGTCTTTCTCCGTCAAGTCCGTCATTTAATTTATATTACATATTTTGGCGCACTACACAATGGTCCATCGCGCGAAAACATCAAAGAATTTCCAACGCAGACTCGATAATATCAGCACGAGTAGTCCAAAAATACAACGTAATTTCACGGTATCGTCAGAATTCGGATGTGTTTTAGTTATTCATGTCGTTCCGTGAGTGGTTCCGAGTTTCTGACAAGAAAAACAATTGACGATCGGTTTCTGTGTTAGGGAAATCTCTAGCGGAAAGTGTGATTTTCGTCGTCACAAACGACCTGCGCAACTACAACTGACTATAATATTATATTGTATGTCTATGATAATAAATAATAATAATAATAATAGAAATAAAAATAATAACATTTTCAACACGAGTCAACAGACGTGTGTGTCCAAACGGACGTTAGGACTACAATATAAATTATTAATATGTTTTCTTTATATATTTATATATATTTTATTATATGTAGGCGGTGACGTGTGCGATTTCCATTCTCGCACCGAGCGCGCGCCGGAAAAAATACACGGTGTAGCCAAAAGTGGGTCAAGTGGATATTATTTGTATTGTCTGATTTTCCTATAGCGTGTTGCGACCCCGGGTATCATGGCGGCGACGTCGAACATTTTCCATCGAGAGCGGAAAATATAATATTATACACATGACATATTATTATAACTGGCTATTATTATTGTAACTATACAAGCGTTTTGCAGACTAATAATATTATTATAGAGAGAGAGTGATTAAGAGATGCGATTTTCAATAGTTTGATGAGTCGAATATATACTCAAAATTATAGTACCTACCTTATATGATTATCATTAGTGTTTTTTGTGAACAAATTTTCATAGGTTTTTTTCTTTTTGTAAAAATTAAATTAAATTGAACTCTAAAATAATGCGCGACTTCTCGGTAACATCTCCGAATTTCATTTAGAGATGAACGTAACACGCAATGATTCGCGGCCATCATTACAAGTTAGAAAATTCGTGGTCTTTTAGATTTTTTTTCATTTAATTATCTTATGATTAACTATCTTGTGAAAAATATCACAAGCATGAATCGAAAAACAAAAAAAAACGTTTTGGGCACCCCTGCCATCATCATAATACTACAATATTATGCAACTTGCATGTTGAAGAATGTCGTTTTTTGAACGGCCACGGTCGTCGGCTCGTCTTCGCCGTTGCTATCATCGGGCATGTAATGCAACAGGGAAATTATTATCGAAATTATAATGTATAACTAAAAATTCCATGCACGTACACATATCACACACACCCAGTGTGATGAGTATAGTTACGTGTACTTCAATAAACAATCGATAATTTAATATTAATATCGATGAAACGACGATGTCTCGAATTATCTACGTATCATATAATACTGTTAGCTGGTGTACCAATAGTATATACAGTGGAATCACCGGTATTTATTGTCATAATAATTATTATCTTCATATTTGTAGATAGTAAATTCAGACAGTTGTTTGTCATATGAAAATTTAGTAGATATAAAATTCCTTTATACGGTATCAAGTGGTTGTATTTTCCATAATTTTCACAAACTTCTTGAATTATGATCAACACGTTAAAATTATATTTCAAAATATCTAAATGCAAATTATGTATTTGCTAGGGGTGGTAAATTTTACATATAATAGGTATGTTTTTGCAAATGTTTACAAAATTTGTGTTGTAATAAATAATCTATCAAAAGATAATCGTATCTAGGCGGTTTAGTGAATTTTAAATTTGATTTTATGTCACATAAACTTGAAAGCATGTTGGTATCATGTTTCCTGAAATCGTCCATATAATAGGTAATTGGTACCATAATAATTGAAATTATTGTAGTCCTATAATAACAACGTCCGTTATAATAATAATTGGACTACATACCTTCATATATTATATAACGTATATAACTCAGCATATACGAATTATTATAACAATATAACATAATTCTCTCATTTTGTATATAATCTACTGTATTACTAGAAAAATAATTTCGCAGGCAATTCTGATTGTTCAATTTGATATTATTTTATTCAAATTTAAAATTTCAGTTCTTGGTTAAAACAATACTCTTTGGACTCGAAATAATTATTCTTCACGATGATATTATTAGGAAACAACAGCAGTTAATTTTTTTTTTTAAATTTAACACATAGTAAATATTTTTAGAAATTGAAAACATTGACTTTTGTATTTTATTCATAACCATTATCCTTTTGTATGGACCATTTTTTGCGAAGGGTGTTCACGAAAGAAAATACTAAAGGCGTGAATGTATGAAAACCGTTTAATTATTGGGTAGTTAAACACTAATTACTTCCATAGGACACATTTCACGTATAAATTTTTATGCTTAATAGCATGGGTAAGATTTCTCTATATTATATTGATAATACGACGAGCCCTTTGATTTTATGTTTTAAAAAAAAACTGCGACATGACAAATTACGAAAGCATTATAATATATTAATACGTAAAGTATACAATAATATTAATAATTGTCACCATAATTCGACGATGTGTGGATCTTATACAGTTATACAACACCAGTTGTGTCGACTAAACGTTTTAAAAGTGAAAACCGTTCAATGTCTTAGACGAAACAAACATTGCACAATCAGATATTTATTTTTGTAATTATTATTATATTTTATGTAATACCGCACGGTAATAATATTAATTATTAAAATAACTTTATGCCTATAATTGGTATATAGGTATTATTAAGTTTACGTTTTGTTAGAACGATTCAATTACAATATGACAATAATAATAATATGGTAATTGATAGGTATACTATGAAAATCACCATTTATCTGATTGGTTTGCATCATATTGTATATTATAATTTTAGATATATAATTTAGTGCTCAATAAATTTGAATTGTGTAAAATTCGACATCAATAGATCATCAGTAAATGGTGACAAATAATCGAAATGAGTTTTAGGAGTTAATATTAGAATATTATAACTTGCCACGACTACATTTCTATAACACTTCTATATTTTAAATATTTTTGTTTAAAATTATTATTTAATGCAATTTTAATATAAACAGTCGCCCTAAAATAATGAGAATATATAAATATATACAATGGTAATTGTTTATGGTTCCTTAGTGATGTATCCATAATATTATACATTATATTTTCAACTTACTCTTACATAAACACTACAATATGTAGTAAATCCATTTTATTTTGTTATTTTTATTAGTTCATTTATAATATAGGATATTACACATCATGTTAATCAGATGACTATAAATACAAATAATAAATATTATACGATTTATTTAATGAAATTATATATTATACGCATGTCTTATACGAACATAACATCAAGTTGTTTCTTAAATTTTTTGTAAATCGGACAACTTCTCATATTATGACTTGCACGCATTGGTCTTAAACGGTTATATGGTTTATTTAGTATTCGAGTTTTCGAAACATATATACGTAGTTGTAGTAGTAGTAGTAGTAGTAGTAGTAGTAGTAATATAATATATTATGAAAGCAAGTTCTTCACATAATAAATTACTATAAAACATTGATGCCGGGATGGATGTGATTCGTTGGTTCACCAACTTTTTAACTGGCTTTTAGCGATGACGTATAATTTTTATTACAATATTGGCCCAAAAACATATATTACATTAAAAAATATTTAAACACATTTTCGCATTGAATGTGAAATATTTAACCTTCAATATACGAATATAAGATTAGTATGACTGCACTAATAGTTATGAATATAGATAATATTAAATATTGTATACATTTTTATTTGAATGATTCATTTATGATTTTTTAAAAATATTTTTATCTCGTATTTCTTATAAAAATCAATGCATTTATAGTATGAATATGTTCAGGTAGAATATCAGTAGATACCTAGTATTAAAAAAAATGCACAATATGAATATTTATTTACAAATAGATTGATCTTATCATAATGTATAACTACCAAAACACAACGCAGCAAGGTTGATGTTTTGTTTATCGGCAAGTTTCAATCTTGTTACAGCAAAAAAAAAAAATATATATTTTTTTTGTTGAATTATACAGTATCTATATATTTTTTAAATTGTAAAATCATTTCCATATTATAATTCATTGAGGGTAAAATAATGAAGTAATACTAAACATTTTAATACATACATAATAGGTATATTATTGTTATTTTAATTTTTCAATTAAATAATAATACAATTTGCCTTAATATTTTCTAAAAATAGCTAATATAGTTTTTATTTTTTTACTATTTATATTTGAATATAATTTATGTATAATATGTATACAGAACGTTTTAAAACATATTTAATCTAATATAATACATTCATACATTCACATGAAATAATTTATACTTACCAAATAAAATACTTATCAACTAAAAATACTAATTATATTTTCGAAATATCGTAATATACAGATTTGATTATTTGATAAGAAAGAATTTTTAATTGCTTAAGTATATCGTTTTGCCAATATTCAACAATTCTTTGATTTAATAATAGGTACATAATATTTCAGAGTGATATAACTGAAACATTAACTATTTTATAATCTATTCACGTAGGTATAGTTTTTTATAAGTTATTCATTATTTTCAAACATAATATATTATACTGTATAGGTATGCTATAATAATATAGTTGAAAATTATAGTTTTTAGCAATGACTAATCGTATTAATTCTTTAGCTTTATAAATGCTGATATTTTTAGAACTTATTATTATTATTGATATTTTTTTATTGAGCATACACCAGTAAAAAATTTTATAAAACTTTTGTATTTAATTATTATTAAGAAATATACATATTCCATTATATACTCGTATGTATGTTATAACATCAAATGGTAAATATCAATATGTACTTATCTGTACCTGCTTCTAATTAAATCTAGTATAATTTATGATTTAGTACTTAAGAATTTATAACAATTATAATGTGTTATTGCTCAACAGCGTCCTTATTGTTAATAAAATATCGGAAATACATTTCAATTGTAATAATAATTTAAATTAAATACAAAACACAAATAAATTATTAATTAGGTACTTGTACAAGGCTACAGCAGGCAACAGTACCTAATTTATATCATAAAACAATAACATATTATATAAAATACTGAATTAAGTAATAGAATAAATTTATCTTAATTTGATAGATCGTATTACAATTTGTCTTTTTTTTGCTATAAAGTTTAATATTGCAAACTAATGCAATAATATAATATAGTCTAATATTATAAACATCAATATTTAAAATGCATTCAAATATGTTGTATAATATACGAATAAGTTCTTAAAGTTTAAAATTATATATTTAAAATAATTATGATTACTATTAAATTGTATTATTAAATACATGTATTATTATTATACATAATATATGGAATTTAGAACTTAAAAAATCAATTTTATTTAGGTCGTGATGATTCTCATGGGCGTATTTAAGGGGGGGCTAAGGAGGTTATTATTTCAACTATTTTAAGCTTATAATGACTTTCAATAAATAATTACGAAATTAACTAAACCCTATCGATTAACGTTTAAAAAAAAAAACGTAATTGTTATAATGCGTGGGAAATATTTGTATGATAAAACGTTTATGCCATAAATATTTCATAAACACTTTGATATAAAAACAATATATTATATTATTTATATAGATAGTTCTATTAAACCTAAAAGTTCCAAAGTTGCTTAAATTTCAACTTTTTAACTATAAAATATTAATGCTCACGATTGCATATTGAGGACAAACTATATAATATTTTAAAAACAAAATATATATATATTTATAAAAGTATCGGTCACCTTATATTGTTTTATGTTTATTATTATAAGCATCTGGATTATGTATATATAAATATGAACACGCAATGTATTCATATTATTATTATTATTATTATTATTATAAACTTTAGTGATTCTTTGTATTTGTTAATGTGTACAATAAATAATATAATATGTGTAGACGTGGGGTCACACACGGTAGTGGAAAAACACATAGTTTAATAATATAGACAACAGCGTGTTGTACTATTCGTCGTTGGCCGGACGAAGAAAGGAAGAAAAAAATGGAGGGGTCCATCGAGGAAGGCATTGTGGTCGATGGCACTGCTTGCGTTCTTTCCCAACCACTTAGTATAGTTACCTATTGTCGTCGGCCGAGGTCCGTCCCCGGTGCGTTCACTTTTGGTTTTTATTTTACAGTTTTATTTTGTCTTCATATTTTAAATTCGTTATTATTATTATTTTTTCAAGTGTAAATCGTGTAAATTTTTTTTCTCGCTCGTATTATACGTATTTTTTTTTTCAAAAGAATTTTCTTTAATATTATAAAAATATCTCGAGATAAGACAAGTTTGACGCGTGTTTTAAAACGAAAAATGTGCGTCCAGTGTTCGCATTCGAATCATTAGTTTCTGTACCATAATATTATATACGTAAGCGCAGTGTCATATTCCACGCACCGGAACCGCGTATCGTGTATAAATACTCTGTGACACGATCTCACGCGCATCATCGCTGTCAAAGTTTGTATTTTTCGAAACATTATAATATATGGTTATTAATAAAAAAATGTCTATAATGGTTACATACTATTTCTACGCTAAAATGATAATCAACTAATCCTACACAGTAAACACTACATACTGCGCACAGGATCCGATCCGACAACGGGTCGAACATAACAATAATAATAATAACAATATAAAATCTCGCATTGTCTCGCAATACAACATTATTCTCTCTCTCGCGCCGTTTACATCACGGACAACGGTCAACATAAAATCAACACGCACGTCAAAATATTGTTTATTATCATTACGGCGTACGAAACGTACGATTTTTGAACGACGGTCGGCGTAAATAAATAACAAGGAAATCCGCGGCCGGGAAAAAAGTGTGTCTTGCTCAAGAAGAGAATAAAATATTATCGTGTTCGCGTGCGAATCGAGTCGCCGAGACGACGCGTGCCGTTTCCGCTGCTATGACGCGGTCAGCCCGATGATGGCCAGCGTAAAAAAAAAAGGTATTTACGCGCAGAAACCGAGAAAGACGTCATCGCGCCGCGCTGAAAACCGGTTTCGAATGCTGGAAAAACTTGATACCCGCCGAAGTATAACGTAAAATATTAATAATAATAATCGTCTTTTCGTTTCGTTTCGATATAATTAAACTATTATTTTATACATCGTATTGTGCTACGCGATATCGTAATACTATAATAAAAGGTAGGTACACACAACATAGGTTTATAAATTAGTTTATTACACATACGTCATTCGACTTGACTTGCGTACGGTATTAGTCAGTCGGATCCGTCTTGGCAATTTTTCTCAAACCGAATAAAGAAACAAAATCAAATTCATACGTAGTACATATAACTTGCACGCTGCCGTTCCGCATAGTAATCGCGAACGCCGCCTTAGCTGTATCCAAAACAAGGTCGTCGGTCAGTTGGCGTTGTGTACGAAATCGTTACAAAATCGCCGCGAACAGATAAATATTGTGTAGACATTTTATTATTATTATTATTTATATTGTAAAATCTTTGCACGGGTAATTTTTGATTGGTCCGCCAACCCCGCTAAACGAACGACGAAAAAATATACAATGGCGTATTATGTTATACGTATATATTATTACCGCTAACGACATTTTAATACAATAACGTATCGAATTTAATGATTTTTAATCGAACCGACGACGGTTTTCAGACGCGTATAGTTATATATATATATATATATATAAAATTACACATATACATATATATATATATATCCTGTAATTTTACTTAGGTATACGGGTATAGAATAAAGGGTAGATAAAGTAATATATTATGGTATTTCATGGATACCAATATTACCAACAAAGAGCAACCTCGTCAATTTGTAACCATGCGCACGGTATTAGATAGCCAATAACGATATGTACGGAAATCGAAATTATTAATTTATTTCATAAAACATTAAAAACACCAATTTTAAAATATTATTACCCATTATTTACGATAGCCGTTTGCTATAGCGATATCAATCATACTTATTGATTTAATTAATTGCACATTATTATTTTTATTCCGTAAAAACTTATATGCGATTGGAGGTAATATTATAACAAAAGTCGATATTGTTTTAAATGTATTTTGTTGTATGGGAGTAGTTTAATTCTCACGAAAAGCCGTAGATACTTTATAGGTATGAATAATTATAATATATTTTTTAATCGATATTGAATTATGTATAATTTTGCCATTAAAGTTTTCGTATATTTATAATAATATACACTTGGTACGACAATCAATTCGAGGAATTATTATGCTCGTGAATATAATAAAATAATCCTTTATACGTTTTTTTCTAAAATAAAAAGTTTGTTTTTGATATTAATATAAAAAAGACAAAGAAGGAGAGTAGGTACCCTCCTGTCTTTTTTTATAAATTGTATTGTGCCGAGTCTTTCCATATAGATTATAATATAGGCAGTAGTAGTTAAGGTATTATTATGTCATTTTTGTGTTATTTTCTACATTTTCTCCGACACAATATTCCGCGTGGAATAATTTGGAAAACGCAAATACGTGTTTACGCGTTTCAGTTGACTAATTAAAATCGTGGCTTTTGGCGGGGGACATGATGAATACAAACAAGGTTTTAATAACAAAATATGTTTCGTAAACCATACATATTAATAAAATACATACCTATAGGTTTATAATATATGATATATTGTCAAGGTTGAATAGCAGCTCTCTACATAAAGATAAAGGGCATGTGCATATGTATATATATAGGAGGTACATTGTGCACGAATGAAGACGACGCTTTTTCACACACGTACAAACAATGAAAAAAAATAGTACAAATAATATAAATACGTAGATCGAACATAATACTATAGTCTCATACTCTCATAAGTCATAGCTAGTTAATAGTAACTACTCCACTTAGTATTGGTATTATTATTAGATATATTATATTGGTAATGGGTTATATTGTTGGTATAAACCAGGTGCAGATATACACAACGATTGGGTTTTGTAATCTAATTATCGATCGTTGTGTTAACGAGGTGTAATCTACATTGAACTAGTTATTAGTGTCCTAATTATTTATCGTTACGGTGTTATCGCGATTTGGAATGTCCATGTTAATAGTATATTATTTTGCATGAGACTATTATAAAAGATTGGGTACTAAAACGTGTATACCACAGACACTTCAGCGATCATTATGCATTACGCTTGTTTTGTAGAAACTTTACATCAAATGGTTTTGAGGACAATATTTCAGACCCTAATGACCGATTCAGCGTTGAAATATTAAAATAGTTACAATTTAAATGGCATAATATGAGAAATAATTTCGCAATTATACAGATGTATACAAAAAAAACATATTTTATTAGCATATAAAAATGATCGGAACACGTCACTGCAAACGACTTTTTTGGGCCGTTAGATTCGGTTGAGGTCAAGGAAACGTTACGAGACGACATAATATAATTATTTTTTCTTTCTAAGTTTGTTCCCGAACACGTATCGTTTGATGCAGCAAACTCGCGTATACGCATGTAACGCGGTTGTATAATATTTTATACATATATTATTATATCGTCTTGGTCACGTATATAGACGTGTCGCAAAAAAAAATCTAAAAGTTTTCTCTCTTTTTACAAGGGGTTTTTTACACGGGTCATCCACCGATGGATTTTCTTTGGTTATACCAAATAACATTTTATCGCGATAGTGTTGATGGAAACCTCGTAAAGTTGTCTCGAACGATTTCGCAACGTTAACGCGCGCGCACGTACTACTCACACACGTGGCCGCAGGGCATATTCCCATTGCAAGACGCGCGTTATTTCCGGATCAGGCGTTTACATTCTCTTTGGATTAGGTAATCGACGTAATCGGTGTGGCCCACAATCGGCACAATATAAAACTTCAGACGTTCATTACGTACAACTACTACTATCTATCGCTGTTTTATTCCGGATCTGATTGGAAAAACAACAATTTAAGATTGTACATTTTCTCACCGCAGTTGTTTTGTCATTTTTTTTTCTAAGATAAATATTTGATTCTATGACGCGTTTAAAATATATACATTACGATGTATTATGTGTTTTTATGAAACTTGACGTATGTGTAATCATTCAGGGTTGAAAAAAATATATTCGCATTCCGACCGCGAATTCGGAATTATAAGGTCAACACAATAATATTAAAATAATAATGTTTTCAAGGTGTACTACTCTGCTCCGACTGCTCAGCAAATTGTAACCATACGCAGGTCGACGAAACAACATATATTAATATAATCATATTAGGTATACAGTAGAATATTATGGTCGTGTTAAAACGTCATAATATTGAACCGCCGACGAGAATCTTAACAGATTCGTCGAATGACAATCGAAACGCGCAGTGTATAGAAATCACGAATATTCACATATTCATCGACCCCATAATAAATCGCAACGATTAATATAATATACTACCTACATATGTGTTGTTATTATTTACAGCGAGAAATGCCGAACGTGATAGGTAGTGAAAATCGATGAATTAGTACTTAAACGTATAGGTTTACCACTAAATTATTATGTATACTCACGATGAATATTAAAATAGTGTAATGCCACGCGGAAACGGACCGTTGATAGACTATACCGTATTTACTTCTGTTTCTTAAGTAGACGATTATGATAAATTAATTATGAAAAACATCATTTTTCAAGGTTCGAATCATTATGTTATAAACGATTTTCATAACGTTCGACCAAGCTTCCATGGCGTTCCATGGCCGTTTCCGTGAGATCTTATTCCCTTTTGTATTGGTATTTCGAGAGCACTGTCCGACGACGCGCATAAAACATTGTTATTAATTTATTATATTATTATTACGATGTACTTGTAATAGAAATATTCGGATTGATTTATATGTATGTGTGTGTTGTTGTTTCTTTCTTCCCTTCGATTTGAAAAGCAAAAGTAATGACGCGGAATCTTCTTGAATTTGTTTTATTTGTTTTATCCAATATGAGCTTAACATATTCTCCATATCGATTTGCACACTCGTTAAACATAGGAAACATACCATGTGCACACATGAGATGAAAAAATCATATTTTATATTGCAGTCACGAACAACACCCAATAATAATGTTGTAACTTTTGTGTGCATTTTTCCAGTTTCGTATGTCATCGTATCATTTTCTCCTATAAAATACCAAACGTAACGACAAATTACCGCGGTATAATGACACATCGTATTTTCAATCAGCCGACAAAATCAATCGTCATATTATACTTTTTTAATATTATTATAGCGAATGCTCGCGTGATTATTAAAATAATGGAACGACAATGGAATATAATTGTCAGTTATACCTACGTACTGTACGCGTAACGTGTACAGAAGTAATAATATAGTTATGAGCTGTTCAAAACGAAATGTTTACGAAATATTATAATATCAATACCCGAAGGGGACGTAATTACGGATAGATCTCCCCTTCCGCGCACACTTATTTTAATTTATTATATTAGGTATAGTGTTATTGTATAATTCCAAAGAAAATTGACTATAATATTATATTCCCCTTCATAAAAAAATTAAATGAAATACGTTCTCAATAATTACGGTACCGGACAACAAAAACAACAACAGCTACTACAACAACATATACCGCAGTTTTTATACCCATATAATATTTTTATCATTTTATGTTCGTATATAATATTATAGTTACGGTAAGGTTGTGGTCACGCGCAACTATAATATGTAGAAAAGTTTCGTGCGTTATTACTTATTTGTGACAGGGTTTTTCCCGGTTGTATCATTTTCCGAAAACTATTCGGATATTACACCCATAAGTGTCACGGAATCGTTGATCTGTCGAGAATCCATATTACGCAGGAAAGTCTTAGCAGGTCATCGGAAATTAATTTTTCACAAATCAATCCCATAATCATAGAATTCCCATTGTTCTCTATAGCATTATAATTTCGTCTTACTTAAGATAATATAGCATATAAACATTTGATTAAATATATATTATTTTATCGGTTTTCAGAGAGGGAAACGAAGAATCCGGCGACGGTAAGGTGATGATGTCGTCCGGCGTAGGTAGTTCTCCGGACGTGGTAGCCATGGAGCCCCGGAACGGTTCTATCAGCGTCAGCGTTGGAATGGGTGACGGTGGTGGTATTGTCAATCCAGCGTTTCAACCACCCTCATTGCTGAGTCAACAGAGCACCGTGTGGACGCGACGCCAGCAGGCCGTGTGCGTTCGGCACGCGTTTAAGCATTATGGTTCCGCCAGCAAACCCAACCACGTGCTAAGCAACCTCAACATGACTGTCGCAAAAGGCACAATGTCAGTAATAGAATATATAGTTATATAAATAATAATAGTAGTATGGTATAAATACTAACCGAAGAGATTTAAATTTTTTACATAAAAACGAATTCTTCTAGATGGCAATTTTTTATTATCATGTTTTAGGCACCTAGTTGTTGTATTTTATATACGGAAGTGAAATCATTTAAATTGTAGGAATAAGAAAATTTCGAAAATGTAATCTCTATTTTAATGCCTGTTGATGACAAATTCAAATTATTACCCATCAAATGATGTCCTTGAATATTAACGGCATAATAGTTAGTAGAAGTTATTAATATATTTTTCTACTATATTGTCATATGCCATGATAAATAATTTAATAGTTATCCTTAAAATTAAACATTTATAGCATATATGCACTTTAAATATACCTACTTGAAATTTATCGTGTCGACTTTTATTGTAACTTAGAGTAACGATATACTTTGCGAACAACAAGATGTACGGTTAGAAAACGATTTTTTCGTGATCACTGACCATTACCAGAGTAAAAGTTGCGTCAGGCGTGAGTGGTATTATTTTTTATTATTTAAAATAAAAACCCATTTTAAATCATGGCGAAATCCCAAAATAGCACCGAAGGTCATTTGGGTGGGCGCTTCAAAATCGTAGATGTTTCTTATTTCCTCATCGTCGATGAGTGGTCCGCACACTATATGCACGTACGTTATCATTTTCAACGTCACTCCAACACGATTTTTAGTTCATTCCACGTAAATTTTCTTTGCAATGTCAACACAAATGATTTTGCCGTTTAATAATAATTAATATTCACAACAGCTGACGGTACAACAAGCTTTTAATTTCTGTTTTCGCTTGTCGCATCACGCGATGACGTGTCATCATGTGTCCAGTACCTTCTATGTACTATTTGTATTTATTCTCTACGAGGCGATAATTATACCGGATTTCGTCGGTATTAAACCAACAGCAAACAACATCGTATTTACTAGTGCCCACACATCCTCTGAGCGTACTTTCCAAAAGCGACGAGAGCGGTAGTGATGTTTATAGACGGCAAACAGAGTTCGTCTGTATGCCGAAAACCGCACACGCTTCGCCGCGTAGCTGGTTATATAATCGTATAATCCTTGAAACGACCTCCGGACACAACCGGTTTACTCTTAGATAATATACAGGTACCTACCGGCGTGTGGCTCGATAATCCTCCGTGTGACGTTATATTATTCACTGATTCACTCTGATGAAGTTGGCAAAGCGACGGGAACGGTCTTTGCCAGCAAAGCTACATGAAAGAGTTTCGATGACCGGAGGCCGTCGAAAAAATAATAATAATAATGTAAAATAAAAATGTTGCAATATTACATCCATCTCAAGGGTAAAAGGTCGAAATTCTCTACGATATAATCGAAAAAATAATATGTAATAACTGGCGGTGATCATATTTAGGGGTCAACGATTTGTGCCTAGGTCTTAATAATTATTAATTTATTCCAATTCTTCGGCTTATACCTTCATGCCCTAACCCATTATCATATTATGTTCTGACGGTGGCTTATTTTCTTTTAGAGTTTGATAAAATAGCCTAATGTCTACGAATTAGTTAAATTAAACAGAAAAAATGATTTATCATGGTTATTACTTTAATGGACCTTAGCATATTACATAGAAATTATTAATTGGTCTACAATAGCCTTTAAATTAGGTAATAAAACAAATTCGTTATCAAAAATGGCAGACAAAATGGCATCAAATTATTTTGCTTGTCAATTCATATTCTTACTTTGGACCAATCTAGTCTTAAAGAATCAAATTAAATTAATATTATTTAACAAATTATTTTTTGTATGATATATTTTTAATCTAATTTCTGTAGATACACAATTTCAGAAAGCGTAGGAATTTACTTAAAAATTAAGTACCTTCTTTATTATAAAATATTCAAATTTATAAAATTGAGTTTAGTTCTCTATGAATGTAATTTTTTGTTTATTAATTAAATAAATGGCATTTTTTAGTTATGGACTTCTTGGGGCTAGTGGTTGTGGAAAAACTACGTTGCTCAGCTGTATTGTTGGACGACGACGACTGAACACCGGACAAATATTCGTACTCGGTGGAAAACCTGGAACAAAAGGCAGTGGAGTGCCTGGAAAACGCGTTGGATACATGCCTCAGGTATATTTTAACTAAAATAATAATTACATTGTTGGTCAATTTATCAAAAACATTTTAGGGCAAAAGTATTATGGACATAATTTATTCGTCCAATAAAAAAACATACACGATTTTAAGAAATTATACCATTTTATACCTCGCATATTATACAATAAATGGTTTAAAAATAATTGTATCGTTCAATTTTTGATTATAACTTCATATTAACTTATTGGCTTAAAGCATAATTTGTAAAATTATCTATTTTTCAAACACTTCTTTTCCAAAAAATTTCCAATTATACATTTGGTAATATATTTGTGTAGTATTTAAATATTTAAATAAGTTTAAGTATATTATTATTAGAATATTTAAAAAAAAATAATCAAAATAATAAATAAAGGTAATAACATTTAACATTCTTTGTAAAACTGTTATGCTAATATAATCGTATAGTAAGCCTAAAATATTTCTAAACTACTAAGTCGATTTTAAACGTTCAATCTCTTATACGACGAAACCAGTTGATATACTATAACCGGAAAAACGTGATGTGCAAGTGCAATTCAGACGTCTACGATTCAATCGTGAATTTTGGATTCGAGTCCTGCTGGTAATAAAGTATAATCTATAATAATAATAGTAATAAAAAAAAAACAGTTAAAAAAATGCAAAATTATCTTTGATTTGATGTTCCGGAAATAATATATCATTATTATATATATATATATATATATATATTAAATTCTCAGAAAAGACACCCGTAAATCCGTTTGAATTTGAATTTTTGGCGATGAACATAAAAAAATTGATGGACTCATTTCGTACACGACAGATTCTGCCGAAGGACCGTTCTAGTCCAAAAGTCCGTCGTAAAAATTCCGCTAGTCGATTACAAGGTGAGCAGATGAGGATAAATCTCGATGATGGAAGCTTTTCAAGGCACAAAGACGCGTTCATACGAGCGTCATTAACTGCTTACGTTTGAGGACGCTACCAAGGCTGAACGAAATATTGCATGCGCATTATATTATTATAATAGTTTACGGATTCCGTAATGACTCTAGCAGTTTTTCGCTTATCAACTATCTGCGACAAGCGTCGCGTAAACGTGTAAAATACGAAAACAACGAAACGAGCAGAAAAAAAAATCAAAGAAAGAATAGAATGTCGATTATAACAATAATAATTACTGTGCTGCATATATATATATATATATATATATTACGTATATTTGCGCTGTGTGTTTAATATTATCATCATTATAACAACGATTCATTGCAATTATATCAGTAGCAGTTTGTCAACGAAACAGTAGGTACTCACACGGGAGACGAAACATAATATATTATTATGATTCTATATTATATATATATATAGTTTATTGTACATACTCGGAGACAAAACGGAGCAAGATGATTTACGAGCCCGAAGATCGACGTCTGATTAATCGCATTATATAATCGATAAATAGATTACAATTTGCATAATATTCATTAGACAGAAAATAGAGAATTTTTTGAAATACCATAATTTGGATTAATAAGACATAGTTATTAAATATTTAATATAACAACTGAAATTTTGAACACTAAATTTAATATATTTGTAACGATTTTTAAATAAAACAAACGTATGTATTAAATTCATATTAATTTGTTTCTAGCGTTATATCTTTCTGAAAGATATTACAATTTTAAATTGTTTAACGATTATTATGTATAGAATTCTATTCATAGAAGAAAATTATGTCACTTATAAATTAAAATGTTATCATAGTAAAACACTAGTCATAGGTATTAATATAGTAAGAAGGTTAAATCATCATAGTAGTTAATAGCCATGTTGGTAAAACCCATCTATAAAAAATATCTTACAGCAATACATATCTATGTGATCAGTTTTATTGGTTAATAATTTTATAATTAATTATTTATTATCAATATGTTTAATATAACTATATTAAAAATTAATTAATATTCCATTTTGTGGGCATAATGTTGTTTATTATCTTGATTATTTTCATACTTTCAATCAAAAAACTCATCTCTAATCACAACGTGTAATTTCACCTTAATTTTTTACCTAAAGTTAAATTAAAAGAATAATTAAAAATATTTTGATTTTTTTAACTTTTCAATAAAGTATATTATTTCCAAGTATATACTTATTGCCTATGCATAAGTGAAGGTGAAGTAGGTAATGTGTTATTATAAATATTCAGGAGTATAATTTTTAGTACCTTAGCTCATAATATTATTTTATATGAACTAGGATAGTAATAGGAAGAAAAATATTTCAATATTAATCAATATTGATACACTTTAAAATTATTTTACATATGTATATATTAAAACAAGTTCTTAATCTGATATCAAAACATAGATTATTTATACTTGTATTTATACCTACTATTTATCATGGGAAGTTGTAGATAATATTTGTTTTTATCAAGATGTTTAAGTTAATATATTATATCCTATGCAACTATACAAAAATCATTAATATTTTATCATCAAATTTATAATTGATATTTGGTACTAAATAGCATAACATAGTTTTCAATTTTAAATAATTCAAATTTGATATTTGTTAACTACAGTTTTTGGTACCGTAAATCATAAATTTATAATAATGAAACACTTTGAAAATAATACATTTATTAGTTATGTATACCTAAGTAAAATTTTAAATTACAGTTATCAAATATTATCTAATAATTTCTATGAATTATTTAACATAAAAATGCCACGTGACATTCCTATATTCCTATATTATATTTTGTTGTAATTTCTTTATTAGGTATTATTTTATTTTTATCAAATATCGTATTGCCTTTTAAATTAAATTTAGCATCGACTTACATAGCACGTACCTATTTTAACTTTAATATTATGTTTTACACACGCTGATACTTATTAAAACATCCGTGTTCGTAACACATTCACCGAATAATATAAAAGAACTTTTAATTTGATCAAATAGTTTCAATAAATCAATAAAATTTATCGATATTATTTTATTATTAAATGATTATTAAAATACTCCTTTGAAGATATTTTGTTTTTAAATTATAAATAACAATGTATAATTAAAACTTTTTGCAACTATTTAATATAATGACATCGTTATATTTTATCTTGACTTGATTTTTTTACTTCACTTCTAAAAATATATACTTTTAAATATACAAACTCATTAATTAAATTTACAAGACAATTTCCTAAAAATTATTGTAACTCGTAAATTGTTTTTCTTTTACTCTAAAAAGAAACAATGTACAATACAACAAAAAACTTTTTTTTTAATCTTCATAATAAATATAATATAAAAAGCATTAATACTGTTTGTTTAATTTACTTTTAAAAAATTTTAAGTAATATAATATACAAATATTTTCAAATATTTTGTTTGAAATTACATAATTTAAAATTAAATTAATATTGATTTTACAGTTAAGTTCATACCTAACTATTATATGAATTGTATTTGATTAAATTTAAATTTCAAAATATTTTACATGAAATATATTAAGAGAATGTTATCTATAATGTAAGAGTGAATTTTTTTTATACAATAATAGTTAATATTAAAATTAAAATCTCGATTTGTAATATAAAATTATTTCTTTTATTATTTTGTCACTTAATATATTTTCATTTAATTAGTATTCAATTTTCGTACACACAATTACTCCAATAATGTTAATAGTCGACATTCGTACGGATTGTTTAGAAATTTTTCTTCGGCGCCAAGTCGCATTTGTAATTCATATAATGTCAATTTTGATTTCTATAAAACAACGAAAAATTGATTGTAATTAAAATCGTTCATTTTTCAGGACATTGTGTTGATGGCCCTCAATTTGATTGTTTTTCGGTCTCTACTTATTTCGCTCTCCCTCTCTGAATTTATTCCTTTGATTATTATTTTGTATTTATTTTTATTATTTTCGTTAAATATCTATCAGTCAACAATGTTTCATTTTAGTGTATTTTTATGGTTTGTGTTAGCCATTATCCACCACATTAAGCTGACCTCGTAACGACGTCATAATTGATATTTTAGAGTAAGTGGATCGACGATAACCAATATTGAAAAGAGGGAAACAGGGTTCATTTATAAGACGATTTGATGAATGATTTATTTACTTATCACTAAAATATGTAAAAATACAAACTATATACTATATTATACGTAAAAATACTAAAATATAAACTATAAATATAAAAATTCATAACCTTAATGACATTCTTCAAGAAAAAACCTAATTAGTACAAAATATGTTTTTTTATTATTTTAATTATTCAATTATGACTTCCTATTTTTAAGTCAGCAGAAATCCGATAAATTAGAAAATCACTGTAAGTGAAGTATCGATTTAAGAATAACAATTTGTAATAAATTCTGACGTTTATGACTGTAATTATTTGATTAAAAACAAAGGGCTCAATATTTTATTTTGAAATATTACGATCCAAAACAATCCAAATAACCATATTTGATAGAAAAGTCTTAAATTTAATGTTCCTTAATCATAGTTGAATATTTTTTTTATAAGTAATATATTATGGTAGGTATCGATAACTATATATGTTAAACGCTTATTTTTGGTGCACGTATAACAGGAAACACGATTTCTCTGGCACTGTACCTAACGTTTTTTCCTAATACTATTAAAATTACTCACTGTGACGATTAATACTGAATATTTACTCATAATATAATTACAACATTGTTTTTATTTTACATTTTGATGTTGATACAAAAAAAAAATAATATAAATACCTATATAATAACGATATATACAATTTTAATTATTCATAACTATTATTTATTTTGAATATGAATATAATTGAATTATAATTTCAAATAATGAAAATATGAATTTGAAAACAATTTTGTAAAAAATAAACAACATACACAAGGCTACCGAATTAACATTAATTAATAAAAATAATAAATATTTTCTTGTTATTTTACTGTTTTTATATAATTAATTTAATATTACTTAATAAAATAATAACCTTTGTTTATTTTAAATGATAAAACTAGTAATTGTTTTTTTTATGCGACTTAATCGTATTCGAAAAAAAAATATCATGCTATAGAAATATCATATTTATTTCGTATACACATTGACTACAAAATATATCAGAAAAAGATATATTTTTGTTATAATATATTAGTTTGAGAATTATAATATTTCTAAAAAGGAAGCAGTATTTTATATTTTTCTTTCAGACTACAAATTTTGTGTTCAACTTTTTATAGGGGTAAAACCCATTTTAAAATAAAATTACGAATCTGTTTTATAATATTATCGTATTCCGAATATATTTTACATGCAGACTAAACGTCCCTATATTTTATACACTTATGATATTTGTACATCAAATTTATATTTTGATTCCATTTGTCTATAGGAAATAGCTCTATACGGAGAGTTTTCCATCAAGGAGACAATGATGTATTTCGGTTGGATATTTGGTATGGAAACGTCGGAAATCAATGACCGACTTCAGTTCCTTTTGAATTTCTTAGACTTGCCAAGCCAGTCTCGATTGGTGAAAAATCTTAGGTAATTTATTTTATAACGTTCTACTTTTGAATAATACAATAATGATTATTAATAATATATATATTTATATATTATCAGTGGTGGTCAGCAAAGAAGAGTTTCATTTGCTGTGGCATTAATGCACGATCCAGAACTTTTAATTTTAGACGAACCTACAGTTGGTGTAGATCCGTTGCTTCGTCAAAGGTAGTATTAGTTTATTATATTGATATTTTTACAAACTTGTTCTAATAATTTTTCTTATTTAAATAGTATATGGAATCATCTTGTTCAGATCACAAAAGATGGACACAAGACTGTTATAATTACTACACATTATATTGAGGAAGCCCGACAAGCTCATACTGTAATTACATATTTTTTTATCTGTAGTATTTAATGGGTAAGTGTTATGTCTCTACTAACGAGATATGACAGTGACTTGGGGGACTTCATCAAAGTAACCCCTGAGGCAGTAGCCTGGTTGGATTCCCTGGATGTTAATATCTAGCTTAATTTAATGTGATACTTAATTATGTTATTCCTACCTAAATTGTTTATTCATGTTAATTATTTTAATTAATTATAATTTAATTTAGTGTTATCGTTCATTACAATTTTTAATAAATAAAAAATGGTTAAGTAAAAATATATTAACAATTGATTTGTTTGTTCAGATCGGTTTGATGAGGAGTGGACGATTATTAGCTGAAGAATCTCCTCGCGTATTGTTGTCTATGTATCATTGTCAGTCATTAGAAGAAGTGTTTTTAAAACTAAGCAGAAAACAAGGGGCGGATGGACAACCACAAGAAGCTCCGGTAAACATATCGAATAACATTTCACTTGTAAGTTGTATTTGTTATTGTTATCGTTATATTAACTTAAATTTATACATTTATATTAAATATTATGTTATAAAATGCGGCGTTTTGCATAGGCAAACAATAGTTTGTTATGTTGTAGTCTAAACTTTTAACGGACTAGTAATAATACTGTTTTTCAATTATTTACAGGCCACATTGAATTGGGGTAAAAAGGATGAGCCTGTATATGTGACTGAAGAGAGTGGTGTGGTGGGTTTGAACTTCCATCAATCGAAGGAAGTCCTTGTACAAGACCAGACAAATGGAGTTAACAATAAACTATCGGAAATGCAAATGATGGAACCACAATACGATTCTAGTTGTTGTGAGATTACTACTCGGGGAAAAACAAAGGCCTTATTGCAGAAGAACTTTTTGAGAATGTGGAGAAACGTAGGGTAAGTTAAACAATTGAGTTAAATTGAAATTTACTCTTGAAATTTAATAATACCAATTTATTTTAATTTTTATGTCATATAAATTATTATTCAGTCATGTACTCATCATTTTTATTATTAATTTTTCATTTTATTATATAAGTAATTATTGTTTTTTGCACATACTTCACAACAGTTGTTTTTTTTTTTTGTCAAAAATACTAAATAACACTTAAAAATGTACAAAATAAATTATACAAATAATAATTATAATATATGTTTTCGTATTTAAAGAGTTATGTTGTTCATATTTGCACTACCAGTTATGCAAGTAATACTTTTCTGTTTGGCTATCGGGAGAGATCCAACAGGTTTACATTTAGCCGTAGTCAATAAAGAAATGGATATGTCAACGATGGATTGTCCCGTGTATGATAACTGTACACTGAGCAAGTTTTCATGTAGATACTTGGATAACTTACCGAAGGACACTGTAGTATTAGTGAGTATCGAGAATGATAAATATTGCAGTTGGATTATAACACGAATCTTAACCGAATATTTTTTTTCAGGATTATTATGATACGCCAGAGAAAGCTATAGATGCTGTTAAAATGGGTGACGCTTGGGGAGCGCTATATTTCACAGAAAACTTTACCGACGCACTCGTTGCACGAATGGCGCTGGGCAGAGAATCTGACGATGAAACATTGGATCAGAGTGAAGTGCGAGTGTGGCTTGATATGTCGAGTAAATATTGAATCTAGTAGATCTAATAGGGAGAATCGTTAGAATAGGTTGTTTTATTTCCTACGCATTTTTCAGATCAACAAATCGGTTTGATGTTAAACAGAGATTTGCAATTGTCTTACAGAGATTTTGGGCAAGGTCTATTAACGAGTTGTGATCAAAATCCAAAACTAGCCGACATTCCGATACAAGTAAATTTTAGTTTTAATAAACTTATTGAAAAACCATTTGAATATATTAAGTATAAAAAATTAACAGTTGTGTTTTTATTTTCTAATCTATAGTTTAAAGAACCGATATATGGCAGCAGTGACCCCAGTTTCACGGATTTCGTAGCGCCAGGAGTAATTTTAACGTGAGTTTTGCCTTTATTTTATATTATTATTTTGTATGATTTGAAATTTCACAAAATCATAGTTATCAATAACATTGTGAATTATAGAATCGTTTTCTTTTTGGCCGTCGCACTCACGTCATCAGCTCTGATCATCGAACGGACTGAGGGTCTATTGGACAGAAGTTGGGTTGCTGGTAAATATATAATATATTATTTATCATATTTTTTTCATCCGAAACAGAAGCAGGTTATTATAGTTTCCCTCGTGAATATAATACTATATATGTAGTTTATACATAATTTCCTTGTTTGATAGTCGTTATTTGAGGGTACGAATATTTAAGCCATTTCGCACACACCCAATAAAAAGACCAGATATTATCTAGTAGCATATTATGTTTTACGGCTTTTAATCTTGACTTGAGTTCTCGCGCGATGGCAATAAAGTTGTTGTGGTGCTGTGAGTAACGGTATTTACATAGAACGTTTGAATACGAACCGCTTTTTTCTTCTTCGTTTTACATAATTTACACCGTTCTCGTGTTCACCGGATATTTCTTAGTGGTATGACCATACTCGTACTTTTCTTGGAATGATTTTTAAAACGAAAACGATGTTAGAATATCATTGCATTTTTTACGAGTATTTTTTTTCCATAAAAACCATTTTCATAGTTATACACTTCTATAATTTTTACTACCTACTACTAAGCCCTGAAAGTGTGCCCGAGTAACGGAAAAGTCAGAAAAGCTGTTTCGTATTAAGATTAACGATATAAAATAAAACAAATTAGCTGAATTTTGCAAATTATTTTCACAGGTGTCACTCCGTTGGAAATATTATTCTCTCACGTAATTACACAGTTTGTAGTCATGTGTGGACAAACGGCACTTGTGCTCATATTCATGATTCTTGTATTCGGCGTGGAATGCAAAGGAGATATTAGTTTAGTAATTATACTTACAATATTGCAAGGACTCTGTGGCATGTGTTTCGGTAAGTAAAATGTCAAGTTGTAATTATCTACAGAAAATTTATAATTTTTTTCTTCCTAATTTTAGGTTTTGTCATATCGGCAATTTGTGAACTGGAAAGAAATGCCATTCAGTTGGCGCTGGGAAGCTTTTATCCAACACTGCTACTCAGTGGTAAGTACATATTTTTGAACCTTACAAAATTAGTCATAAAACAAAAACATGATTCATTCTACATATTATATTATTGTATAATACGAATTTTGTTTAGCCAAAAAAATAAAATTATGATTATTTAATTTCTTTACGATATGTCAATATGTACATTGTATAATTTACCTTCAATGTTTTTTGCATCGTAAATATCAATGTCATTATAACCTTCAGCTCATATTCTGATGTGTATTATTACAATTCTAATAATCTATACTTGTACAAAACACTCTAAGTTATATTATGATAAATCATTTAAGCACTTAAACTGAAAAATTTGAGGTCTAGAATTTTAATCAAATACCTATAAATATTTTAGTATTTTACAATGTACTGAAACAATTTGAATATTCTGCATCTACTAATAAAAACTTAAAAATAAACATGATAATTTATTTATTATTTATACTATCACCTTAGGTGGTACACTCTTTAGTGTATTTAAATACCAAATATGAATACATTTTCTTTTTTAGAGGTGTTAATTCTAACCTTACCTGTTTTGGAGTATATATTACTCAAGTACACATTATTTTATATAGATTTTAATTGTTATCAAAATCTTGGAAATATTATTGAAAATATATGTAATTTACATAATTTTTTTCTAACTAAATTGTAATGTTTTTATCATAGTATGAATAACGAATAATTTTAAAAAACATGACTGTTAAATATTAAATGAAAAGTTTTAAGTACCCTTGTTATGTGTAGGTAATAAATTTATTTATTTTTATAATAAATCTGATTATTAAAAGGTTTTAGTAAAATAGTTTTAAAATTTTTAAAATATTCACATTTTTAAAATACATTCTTTTACAGATAGTTTAAATTAAATAGATGAATTGTGGACTATGATTACTCAATTATAAAAAAACTAGGATATACTTTGTTTTAAATTTAATGCTACTTAACTATTTACAATCGCTATAACGAAATATACAATTACAATTTAATATTTATGCATTTTACAGAATATAGAAACAATTAAGTATAGTTTACATTAATATTTATGTTACTAAAAATGTATATATTCAATTTTAACATTATAATTTGATATAGATACTTCCAAATATAAATATGTAAAACAAAAATAATAATTTTAAAATGGGCATTTTATTCTCCATTTATTTAAACTATTCGAACTATTGAACAATTTACTTTGAAATCAGGGTTCTAGAATTCTAGTTGTTTTTATTGTACAATATAACATGTATTTTATGTCAAAGTTAGTTTACCATAATATATATATATTTATTAGGTATACCAAGTTTTGATTTTTTTCTTAAGAGTTGAAATACTATTTTTTTTTCTTTCAAGAACAAATATTTATATAATACTTTTTACATATTACTTCCTTAGACGTAATATTTCTCTATTTAATATTGGACGGGAAAATAATACAAGTTGGATACAATTTCGTGAATATAACGTATTAGTATATATATTTGTCTAAAAATGTTCTATTTGATGAAGAATAATAACAATTAAAATTATTTTGGCTCATTAATAACTCTAATGAACTTTATACGAAACCATGAACGGATATTGTCACTAGCAAATTAAAATGTATTTATTTTTTTCTCTCCATTAAAATACATTAATATAACAACAACTATTACGGAAATTAGTTACGTACTCTATAATTGTATATAAATAAAAGCCGACGATATTTGACACAATGTAAAGTTGAAATAAATAGTTGTAATGCTAATTGAGATTTTCGAAACTTTGTGGAAAACTGACAACTGACAATTCGTTATCTTATAATAATAACAATGATTTGTATCTCGATTTGTCATTGCACAACTACTGCTACAATACGACTCGCAGGAACGAAATATTATATAGTGAATTCGAATAATAGTATATACCCGGAATTGTCGCAAACACTCGCAACTTGTCTGCTTTGAATTATTAATGATTCTATAGTTCTGTCCGATCGAAATTTACTGCACTGTGTGCTAATTTATTGGCAATAATGTTATATACCGGACGATGTCTTGGCTAATGCGTTAGTACGTTTTGGTATTACAATATAATTAACGTCCGTATAGTTATATCTAATAACACAATAATTTCTAGTTTTATAATTTTTTCCGATCCATTCTCGTCGAGTGGAGGTTAGTTTAGGATGTTTAGGTTAGGTTAGATTAGGTTAGGTTAGGTTAGATTAGAATTTAGTTATAGTATTATAATAATATAATACTTTATAATTGGGATAGTTACTACTTGTTTACATCTTGATTTCGTTTGATACATTATTATCAAAGATTTTAATTTTGTCTTAAATATATAGTTACGACTTTATAATATTATATTGCTTGTTAATATCATTCAGAAATAAATTTTAAAACGTTGCGGTTTATAACACAATTTTTTTATTATATACGTGCTTACATTAATAGCTGGTAATCGTTTGTCATCGTAAATGACGTAATTATGACTATCGCGATAAGATACGCTCCGAAATAATTTTACAATATTTATGGTACGTTTCAGAAGGCTAATTTTAATAACTTTTTTTTTCTTCGGACCGTAGCGTGATCAAACATTGAACCTTAACATAATTTTTAACGCATTGTTTGTAATACAATGTCAGCGATTATATATAATATAGCAAGTCTAAGTAGATTTATATCTATAAAATATATCGATCGGATATGTACAATCAATGTTACCCAACTAAACATATTAACTTAACCCTATATGTATCGTTTAAGATCGCGAAATTTATCTGTATTTGGCTGTTATTGTTTTTTTTTTTTTTTATTGGCATAATAAGATTATAATAATGTGTGATAATATTTCATTATCTGGATTCGCCTCAGTTTTTATAACAATATTTCTTTAAGTACGTTTGGACACAGTTTGTGCAATGTTCTAAATACATAGTCAACGCTAAAATTTAACAATTCTAATTTAAAACATGCATGGTTAAATATTGTTATAATATTTTTATTTAAATTGGGAATATGTATTACAATATTTTTTGAGACAACTAGCCTAATCAGTTAGGGAATGACTAAAATAATAAATTTAATTCTTTGAGTATATTTTATTTATCAAATATTCATTCGCTTGCACAATCTTGGTGTCAAGTTTAGACCTACCACTAGAGTGGGGAAAATCATTACGTCACAATTTTAAAAACGAAATATTATAAAAAAAAAAAAAACAATTCAATGACCGTTATTAATCTTTGCTCTAGAACCTTGTTAGCTTACGACTTATTTTGGTCGAATATTATTATACCATAAACATATTTATCAATTATTATTACATTTTCAGGTGTCATCTGGCCCGTGGAGGGTATGCCCTTGTTGTTGCGGTACGTGAGTTACTGTCTACCATTGACCATGGCTACCACATCCCTGAGGAGCGTGTTGACCCGAGGCTGGAATCTGTTGGAGCCCGACGTGTACTTAGGCTTCGTGTCCACCATATCGTGGATAGTGTTGTTCCTGTCCATCAGTATGGCTGTGCTCAAGTTCAAGCGCGGTTAAATCTAAACACAATATCACAATAATTCACGCCCAAGTCCGTCCAGCCTGTCGCCATATCCTCGCACTCGTGTCGTCCGCCCAAAACTCCACCCAGAAACGTGGCACTCTCGTCCACGTGTTTTCGACAGAGCGATGATAACATCAACATAACAAGACCGATATTAAAATTAAAATTATTATTATCATTATTATTATTATTATTATTATTAATATTATTATTATTATTATTATTATTATTATTATAATTATTACGCTTACTGTCTTTATTTGACGTTTGGCAAATCGGCCCTGAGTTACCGCGGTGGTGGTCAAGGTCGAGGAGACGAGAGATGAACGACGAAACGGCGCCGGAAATGTGCTTTTGCGTGTATGTGTGTAAATTTTCAGTTTCCTTCTTACCCATTCCCCCGACCGAACAACAACAATACTTTTCGTGACGTTTTATGATTTCTTATAAAATAAAATATTATTTGCTCAGCGTTCTTTTGTGACATAAATATTACATTTACCGTCCAAAATTATATTATATATTGTGTACATGTATGTGTGTTTGTTTATATAATATATTATATGTACGTGTATACCTATATGCGTACGTCGTATATATAATATATATATATATATAATTTTTTTTTTACACATTGACTTTTTATTACTTAATTAGGATACAATCTGATATTTATATATTTTTTTTTTTTAGATATATATGTTATATATATATTATGTATATTTTTTATGTAATCTACATCACACATTTAGTTATTTCAAAATAGTTTACAAAATTATTTGTACAATCGAAAGGCTGCGGATGGTTTTATTAAAAAACTTTTATCGATTCGCATTGATGAGGCGTAATAGTATTTTTAATATCGATACGATATATTATAGTAACATAAGTTTATATTTTATTATTTTTCTGATGAGAGATGTACTCGATAAAGCACGAAATGTCCGTTTTGCAGTCTACAGCCTTTCGGTTAAACTTATTATTTTAAAATAATTTTTGTGATTGGTGAACAAAACTGTAATTATTATTATTATTATTATTATAATTATTATTATCATTATATGACGAAAGCCCAATCGATTCGTCGCCTCCCGTTTACTTCTTTATCGAATTTTATTATGTATATAAAATTATTATTATTATTATTTTATTATTATTATCTTACTATTAAGGTCGTGGAACATTAACGTTATTTTGGGACCAACTTATAACGGCGCCTGTTAAAAAAAAAAAATAATAAAAAATAGCAAACAAAAAACTCAATATTATATTGTCATCTTATTTTCTTTTATGTGTACACGTATACTATAATGTTATACAATATGTTCGGACTTTAAGATTGTATGTGTTTAAATGTGTTTAGGTATTAATTATGCTAACCGCTAACGTAAGCCAAAATCAATATAATATTATATATTTCAGTAAGTGCATTATTATTTTGTCATTTCGAAAGTATCTTTAACACAAAGTTTATTAAGTAAAATTGTTTTCTTTTTTTAACGAATATAAAACGAAGGATGAACATGGACTTATCCCACCCATTGGTGTTTCTCGTAATTATATTATTATGTACATCGCTTTTGTTTTTACACTTTGTCCTAGTAATAGGTTAGGTTAGGTTAGGATATTACTTATTTATTATCGCATCGCGTCAAAATAATATTTATGAATAACAATATTATGTAATAATACTATTATACCACTCTTCTGTTTAATGATACCAAAATCGATAGTATGAAAATTATAGAGAATATATACTTATATTATATGAATACATAGTATAATTTAGAAATTAGAATACGTTTTATGAATTTTATTAACCTACTTTAAAGAACTGTGTTATAATAAAAATATATATATATTTATAAATAATAAAATAGAAACGATTAGTAATATCGGTATCTAACACGATTATTAATTATTATAATCATTTCAGGTCCATTTCGCCGGCATGTACTTTTTTTGAAACATAGGATTTATATTAATTATACATTCATCATTTGACAGATTTTTAGATTTTATGGATATTTATTTTGAAAGTTATATCAAAAATAAAGTTGGTAGGCTGGTGAAATGGTGCAAAAAATGATAAACACTACCTAGTCATGACTAATGCAATGATTTTGCGGATGAATTACTTAATTTTGTGGACTAGTTTTCAAATTTAATGTAGAAAAAATGTATAATATATTTCTGAAAAATTGTCTATATTTAATGTTGAAAATTTGTAATAAATTTGTTATTGGTTTTATTGCTCGGATAAATCTTATCGTATGTACCATACTTTACACGCAAAACATACTTGCGGCCTTGACATTCGAAGGTTGAACGGATGAGAGATCGACATAGCTTTGAAGTCAACATTTGTACAAGTTCGGATGCTCGGTTTATTGCAGGAAGGAAATGTTGTGCGGGTTGTATGAGTAGGCGGAAACGGAAACACGGCCTTCGATATCTGGTAAGGTTTTCGGTGGGGAAAACGTTGACAAAATAACAAAACCATTATTATTATTCTTCGATAAACTTTTGATATTTTTTTCTTTTGTTATTGAACATTGTCGTCATTGGCGTGTGAATAAGTGTAAATATTATATTATTTGTTTAGCAAGTAGGTATGCGTGTGCAATTATATTGAAATTCGAGATTTCTCACTTCTCCTTCAGTACAAAATATATTAATATACATGTAACTACGAGTATATTCAAATCGAAATTGTGTAGTTTACAGTAAATCTGCGCTTTACAAACCTAAAATTAATAATTATTAATATTATTGTTGTTGTTATATCGTTATAATACTTATTTTGCTTAAATGAATGGTTGAAACACATGAAATAAGTTTTATGTATAATTATTATTAAAATATTTTTAAGTAAACTAGTTTTACCTAATGAACATTAAACATTAATAATTACTACAATTATTAACAGCTATTTGATATTACTCAAATATCATAAAAATGCGGATACAATCAAATATAATAGTGCTTATCATTAAGTAAAAACAATATGTAGTCAAATAAAAAATACATTTTATTTCATCATGACATGCAAAATGATTTGTTTATATGATTCGTTTGTTCGCGTATAGCTCGAGGGAAAAATGAACGCAATATTATCATGTATGTATTGTATTATAATACCTATACGATGATATTTTAAATAATAGTTATAAGTTTAAAGTGATAAATCAATTGTTGATATCAGATATTATGTCAATATTAAAATATCCAATGAATTAAAAAAAATTAAAAATAATATCACAATGATACAAAATGTTTAATTAAGATGGTACCTAGATTGTAATATCTAGATTTGTCTGTTAGGAAATTTTAAAATAATGTTTTTTTTTTAAAGTACCACTTGTAATCTCTACCAGAAATCAATCTCGTATTAAATAATTGGGCCACTTTTTAAACCCTCTTATATCCACAGATTCATATGAGATTACGATACTTCGGAACAAATAGTTCTATTATTGACTGGAGAAAAATTTTTTCAGGAAATCAATTTTAAATTATGATATTTGAATGTTTGATACTTCTTGGTTGAAAGAAAATCGTTAATTATTAAAATACATTAAATTATAATTTAACTATTCTTGAAAATTGCTAATAATGACGTTATTTTTTATTGCCTATATGTATTTTGAGTTTAATTTACAAAGAAAAATGTAATTTTCTTTTTATAAATTATATAAATTTTCTATATAGGAGTCGTGGACATGGCAAAATATATATTATTGTGTACAAATAATATAATCGTTTATTCGGGGGACCGAAAAATAAAAAAAATCATAATTATTATCAGACCATTCGGGAGTTTTTTATGAGGTTCACGATGGTGTTGAAACGATCATTTGTATAATCCTAGTTGGGCTGTCGACATTTCGAGGGTTCTTAATTTTTCACCCAGAGACTGTCAGTGACAATGCGCAAGGAACAACAATATTGACCCAGAACACTGATGATGAGACCCTTAAAACGTTGGAGACCGGACTGAAATCGTATGGAAAATTGATGTTACAAATAACCCTGTAAACAGACATCCAGAATGCGGGTTTAAGAGGATAAAAAAAGTAACAATAATGATTATTGTGCGCAGTGTTTGTTTTTTTTTCGATCTCAAACTTCAAGCACCGCGGGATATTTAAGTCATATATTATACATACATATTTATATATATATAAAAATGAAACAAAACGTACTTGAATTTTATCATTCGAACTTGGGTTATAAATCTAAGAACATTTTTTTTTTAAATTAATGTAATTTTCCTGAACGAAAATCATAGACAGAACTTATAGACACGTTTTTTTATGGGAGGCTAATTTGAACATTTTAAGAAGGAATAAATCCCTCAAACTATCACTGCCACATATTATTATATTATTTCCTTATATGCCGAACATCGATTTCGGAATTCTATAAAATCAACAAAATTCAAATTAAATTTTATACGAATTTTTCATTACACACATTATTCCATTATTATTCTATGGTTTTTAATTGATCTGTCTTTTGACGTTTAGTGGTAAACCAGTAAAATATTATATACGACAGATAATTTAAACTCCACTCGTTCCCTATCACCGTGTCCGCTTAACGTACATAATTACATTTCATATGCCCCATATTTCAAATTAATTAATGCATTTTTTAATTTAATTCGTAAACATGAAACGTCCAAAATTAAATTTTATTAAAATTCGTTAAATTCCGTTCCATTTTATTATTAACTCAACGTGATTTAATTTATATTTATAAATAATATAATTATTAATTAGTTTGACAGAGACTTGCAAATAAATTTGATCTAATAATCGATTAGTATATAATATTGTAATAGTATATAAGTAATATTGTATAGTATTGTAATAAAAGTATATTATATACCTAGGTAAATAATCCATTCAATTCAATTTTATAATAATATAAAATAACAAAATTGCATTTTACAATAATAATATACTTATTTTTTCCTATACTAACGTATTTAATGTATTCTCAAATATTATTTTATTCCTACATAATTATAAACAATTTATTTATTTTTCCATGAAATAATGATAAGATTAGTATAAATTTAAAAAAATTTAAATAATTGTTTAGTCTTCAAACAGTTATTTATAGTAGATCTATTTTAATGAGATAAATTTATGTATTAAAATATTCCAAATAGACCTAAAGATTTAAAATTAATTTCCTAAATACGAATAAAATATTATATAATGTTATGTGTTTTATAACAAAAAATTGTTCACATATATATTATATAATATATGGTTCGTTGAATTTAAATTCTATAATATACGAAAAATAATAACAACTGTGACGTCATAATATATGTTTGCATTTATAGTTTTAACATTGCGTTATTTACATAGAATATAAATGATAAAATCGTGTTTATTTCTTAAAGTTTACTCTTAAATTACCCTTAAAAAGTAATGTCGAATAAATAGTAAGTCAAGGAATTTCATTCTTAGTCCTGTTAGTCCTAAAGTGATGTACTGCTGTGACCTAATTTAAATCAATTACGTAGATTTGTATGCGCTTGGACGTTATGTCGAGGTAGTTTATTAGTTTTCCTTATTCGTGTATAGTATATTATTATTAAAATAGTACCCTGAATACCTTTTTTTTCTTTAAAAAACTATGTTCTTTACACGTAAGAATATGATAATTTATTCCCGTCAAGAATTTCAAGAATTTTTAAGATGGCAACCTTTGAATACATTAATATACTTTTTATTACTGGACGTTAAGACTTGAGAATTTATATTTAATAAAAAATTCAAAAACCACCGTTATATAAAAAATTAATTATTCTCGAAAATTGTATTTTCAGTTCATAGCATTCAGACTACATAGGTATACTGTACCTAAACGATTACTATAATATAATATATTATGATCATTTCCCTTTTTCATCGGTTGACACTACATCAAATCGCTAGTTAACGGTAAAAAATTCAATAAAAAGCGGAAATATTATCCCCGTTATTCTGTACAATTGATTAACTAAATCATTTTTTATTCCTAGATTAACAATAATTTATTGAATTAAAAAATTAATAACACACAATTTTTTTAGAAAAGATATACGACTAACCTAAACTATACGGAATCACAGGTCACAGAGAAATATTATGTAAATAAAATTATCACCCCCCTCCACCTCGGAGGGGCTTAAAAAAGTAGAATGTTTTATGTAAATATAGAATATTATTTTACACGAATCGCGGGGGCTTTAACAATAATAATGAATATTAATGTAAATAAAAAGTCCAGGGACCAAACGAATCTTTTTGGTATATTATATAATTATTATTATATAAATATACACCGACGGTATTATAAACGCTCTACAGGTGTCGAAAAATGATGATAAATTATTATTTCACACACCTGATAATATATTGTTATTATTATTTTGCCTTTTCGTTCGTTCCTATTCTTTGTGGCGAGACGTCATATCGATTTTGCCACGTGCGACCGATACACAATATCTAATACTTTATATTTATAAACCATATTAAAACTACCTCCGACACAATCGCCAATAGTCAAATTGTATTACTATTTTTATAATTTTTTAATCTACTGTTTTAATTGGTAGGTACGCGAAGTATAATTACTGCATTATACATCATGTATATATTTTGATAATTATTTAAAACTATATAAATATCATAAAAAAACATGTTTATAACTATAAATTGTTCTTTCATCTATACTCGATTTAGCTTAAAAGTACATTGCATATTGAACAGAGTGATCCATAACAATATGTAAATCGATTAAAATCTTACTTCGTTCGATCCATAATATTATTACTTTACTCCCGTTGAACGTTTTCAACGAGTTTGACGAGTAGGTTACATTCTCAAATCAATACAATGTACCTATGATAATATGATAAAAAGGAATAATATTATACAAAATACATCATTTTTCAATTTTTCATATAAAATCGGTTGACAGAGATAAAAAAAAATGAAGATATTAATTTACAAAAAAGAGTACCTATATACACACAGTGCTCGAGATTCCAATAACTTAGTTTACCGAGTTATTGGTTAATGTAAACTTCCGGGCAGGATATTTCGCCTATGTTTTTACAAAAATGTTTATTTTACCTCTTGTCTATATATACTTTTTGCGTAGTTAAGTGAATATAAAAAAAAAATTATATTTCTGTTAAAAAAATTAATTATTATATTATTACAATAGGTATTATATTTTATTTCTTTGTTCGTGTTAATCTTGAAGAGAACAACAGCTGATATAATAATTGCATTTAGTGAGACGTGAAAAAACTTTAGATTTTTAAAAAACTTATTTCACAGCACCTATATAACCCAATTTATCTTTCAGTACTTTTTATCCTACATTCTTACGCAACATTTATACCGCAGTAAGTTATATTCGTTATACCGCGTACTTTTAAAAAATGTTGAAATTTCATATAATTAATATTGTTCAAGAATTATTCAAATATGTGTGGTTTTACAGAGTTGTTTTTAGATTTTTCGGACTTTCATAAATTGAAAGTTATCGCTAAAAAAAAATTAGCGGATATAAGCGCGAAAATTAAAAATTTTAATAAAAAAACTATTCGCTTACGCCGTCATTTAGCGGATAATTTGCACGATTTGGCGTATATTTCATTTGAAACACATTGCCAAACAAACAGTTAGTAGGCAAGTGAAAGGGCTTCGAATAATTCATTTAGCAAAATCACAAAAATTATCATCCTATATAAACGTTGGCGTAAGCGAATTTTTTATAACCAGTCGGACCATTAATTATTTGCTACGAGTAAATTTCAAACAACAAGTCCGAAATATCTGATTAAATTCACTGCGCAAAATCTTCCAAAACGATTGGCAAAATATTTAATTATATATACACGTGCAATTTCATAATATTTGAAATATATATATATATATAACGTCGTGTTGCCGGTGAAACGGATCCATCGCAATCAACTGTCATCAGATTTCTGTCACGGAAGATAGTATAATACCTTTATACGCAATATATTGTACTTAAATCTTTAGTAGGCTACGCGACATCGAGGACGTATAAATTAACACGGTTTAATTCGACGTATGATTAATACTATTATCGGTTTATGGGGTAGCCATTTAATGTTAATCTCGGATAATAATATTTAATGCAAATATTTCTTGATACGTATGTACCTATAATAATTTTTACGAAAATAATATTATCCTCGATTATACCTATCGCCTTGGAATCGTACTCCGGATACGATCGATTTTATTTCAACATTTCACAATCACTATCTCAAAAATAACAACAACAACAACAAAAAACTCGCGTTTTACCTATATTATGACTTTAAAATATATATATATAATTGATTTATTCGACACGTCGATTGTCCCATAAAATACGTAATATCTATTGATAAAGAGCATAATAATATAATGTATATTATTGTAACAATACGCTGTGGAAATGTATTGTTCTACTATCACGACGTCTCGAGTTATTTGTTTCGGAATATCGGAAGTTTACGGTACAAAGTTTAGGTACGACAATCTATTCGGAAAAACAAAATAAATAAAACGTATTAAACGCTTAAAATAATGTCAAGCGTAAAATCGTTATTCGAGAACTTTGAGATTTAAAATATGAGTATTTTGATACAGTTTAAAAGATTATACAGACAATTGATGGAAAAAAAGTATAGGGTAGTCATCAGGACTTCCTTAAACTGTTATCTACTTATAAGTTATATAGATATATATTTTTTTTTTAACTCGAATTTAGGTCAACGTGCAATTTTCTATATATTCCATTTTATATTAACTGAACAAATTCATATTAACTCGTAGGAAATGAATCATAATAGGGGCTTATTTATAAATCAGATAGACATGTAGATTTAAAATCCCTTGGGTATAACAAGTTTAAAAGTCCAATTAAGTTAAAATAAAAACGTGATTTAAATAAAAATCATTAAAATATGAATTTTTGACCAGGTTGACAAATTGACAATTTTAAATGAGTTTTATTGAGATATAGATGAAACGACTATAGGTCAAATTGAAGCATATATTTATCATGAAAATATTGATATGAATTTATTATATTGCTCGAATTTTACAACTAAATAAACATCAGATAAAAAAAAAAGATATAACAAAATTGTTACATAAAGTAAACATATCATAGTTTATATCATGCTATCAAGTATCATGTTTATATATTTTTTTTTTTCAACAAGTCATTATAATAATATATATTATCTGTATAGATACAAATTAATTTAAATTTAAACAAATCATCATCAGAGTTTTAAATAAGTAAATTTAACTTTATATATTATAATAGCTTATTATTTAATTAGATTTTTTTTTTCTAAGGTGAGAATTAAACAACTGAACAAATTATATCAAAATGTATTAATTATTTTTCTACTATATATGAACGAGAAACAATTAAATGTATACAATTGTATTAATTTTTTAGATTTCGAATTTCTAAAATGTCTATTAAATATATAAATTAAAAAAAAATATTAAAAATTGACTATGCGATTTAACTAGGAATGTTGATTTAAGTTCAGTTTTGGGTATTCTTCTCATATTGTACAACTTTGAACGGATCAATAATATGAAGGACAGGCAACCGTTTTACTACGCTCAACTTAGGCCGGCTTTAAATTTATTGTGTTGTCATTTTAAATTTGAACGATAATTCTAAGATGATATCAGTGTAATGTTTTGGTAGAAAAAATAAACGATATACTTTTGAACATAAAACTTGTTTTCAATATCGGATATATCATAATATAGTCTTATATCCTCAATAGTAAAATCACACTTTATTTGATGGCGATATTTCTCTAATTTACTATGGTGATTGAAAAAGATGTAAATTAGATAATAACAAATAGGTATTAGTAAAACTTTTTATCAATAATTCCTAATAAAACCTAACCTAACCTAACCACTTAATTATTTTATGTTTTTAATTCTAGAGTCATCGACATCGTTATAAATATATTTTAAAAGGAAAATGTTTTGTAAAACCTACTTTAGTTATATTCTGATTGATAAATAGAAATTGTTTTTTTATTTTTATTAATCTAACTTTAATGATAACAATATTCCGTCGACAATAAAAAATCAAGATATTTCCCAATACGATTGTTTATTAAAAACCTAATTAATTCTACAAGATAACAATTTATAAAACTGTTAAACCAGCATCATTTGTTCATTATTAAATCTACAAAAAAAAAAAAAAAAATAATAATAATAATAGTAATAATAATCATCATATTATTTATTTTTAACAGTTTTGTCAATTCAACATTCTGGAGAATTATAATAATTTATTTTTATGATATTCAAATTACGAGAACTAGCACAATAATAATGCAAACTCATTAGACGAATTCAAAGTCTCTGTGCGGCAATATGATTATTACGTTTTTGTGTGCAGTTCAAAAACGGTTTTGATCGAGCTCCGAATTAAATTGGATTAGACTGCGTTTTGAATTTTACACGAAATGCGCGTGATGGCTCAACAATGTGTGTGCGCTCACGTCTTTAACGAATCTTTTTTTAATTAGATTGATACTCGATTTAAATTTGTGAAATTCCATCTGCGAGTGAAATTTTATGTCGTACTTACTAAATAATAAATAAGAAGTTTACACATTGAAGTGATACGAAATGGAAATAACCAAATAATGCGTATAAAAAAAAAAAAAATAAAAAAATAAAAAAACGAATGTGTTTGGTTTTCGCTCGACAACAAAATCCAATTCCGCGACCATTGTTCCGCGTGAGGTCGTCTGCAATAATAATAATTAACAACAGTAATAATAATAAAACATCGTTTTAACAAAGCACGCGCGATTCGCTCAATTGAATGAAAGTTTCGACGAACTATAATAATGTGCCTGATGTAGTCGTGGGCACACAATTAAATGGTAAATTTGATCAAATTAATCATAAGTATCTAAATCATGATATCGAATAGCATCGATTATTATGTTTTCTCGATTTTATTCAATGTACGCAAATATTATTATTTGAATGTACGGTTTTCCGATTGAAATCTAAAAATGATAAATTAGATGTACGATAACGATGTATATAAAAATATTGGACTGTCAAAATCGATGAAACATTAATTGTACCTATATGAAAATATTCTATACTTAATGTAACTGCACATATTTCAAATAAATTTCTATTATACCTACTCGCACTATGTATATTCGTTGTATTTATAATAGATTTATTTACTTATATAATATAAGAAAGCACATGAACGTGTCATAATCGTGATTAATAAACACAATTTCGATTGTAAATATTAACTTAATTGGAACTTTTAAATTAAAATTTACATTAAGTACATTTTAAACAAATTATTTAAAAATAATTTAAATAGTTTTTTTCTAAATATTATTTATATGAGTATTATAATAGTTACAATTTTTATGTTTAGGCACATTCTAAAAAGAATATAAAATTATAATAAGCCGCAATTTGATTTAAAATATTTTTCTAAGTTTACCGTCAAAATTAATATTAATAAATTGTTTGTTTGCGAAAAAGTTCTGGACAGTACGCAGACATTGACAATTGATAGTCACAAATATGTTTCGAAAAATATTGGTTAATGTTAGTTTACAATTTTAATGTAGGTCAATATGTTTCATTTGATCTTTACGAATAGGTTACAATAAATGTAGTTTTATTTTTTATGTGATTGTGTCTTTTTTGGAAAACGAGAAAAATTATAACCTTTATAAAACCAGTTTATACACTTAGCGTACGGTTGAAAGAGTTCAAAATATATAAGATTATTAGAATGCAATAAAATATATGTTCTATTAAAATTTGATCCCTGTTTAATGACAAGAAAAATATTCATAATCTTATAACGAAACGAAATGAGTGTTATGAAAAATTATAAAAAGTATCCAAAACCATATTATAATGTTAGTTGTCGTACAGTGTAATAATAATAACAATAATAAAAAAAAAAAATTTAATATTGTACGAACGCGAAGTATACGACGACTTTCGTACGAGATAAACAATCGAGTCACGATTGCACTCACGACTTAAACTCGCGTAGGTATTATACGAACGAATTTTGTGTAAAATATTTAAATACCAATGTTGTTATTATTTCTTTCATTCTTTTTGAACGTTTTGTTTACGGCGAGAGAAATGTATGGTCGGTATTTTTATTTTTGTTTTCTGACAGTTATAATTGAATTTTATAAATTGTCCGAAAGATGATCGTGGTGAATACACGTTTCTGCCCGGGAGTTGATACTTGTTGCCAAAAGTTTGTTGAGGGAACAGCTGGATTTTTATGAAAAATCGACCGCGGTCTCGCGTGAACGTCAAAGTATGTCTGAGTAGAAAGTCTCACGTCTGCTATTAAAACGTAAAATATCCCGTTAACGAGTGTATTTTCCTTGCCCGACTAATTGTTT
Source organism: Eriosoma lanigerum (assembly GCA_013282895.1). Lineage (NCBI taxonomy): Eukaryota > Metazoa > Arthropoda > Insecta > Hemiptera > Aphididae > Eriosoma > Eriosoma lanigerum. The sequence continues at coordinate 2,707,258 of CM023358.1, read as the reverse complement.
TTAATAGATTACGCGAATTACCTACAAACGAAACTGTTTGATTTTAACGTTTAATAACTGTGTTATTGAGTGTTAATAAACGTTTTTCTCAAATTTAGCTCGACTTAAAAATTACTGTCTTTTGTCTTAGAATTTAGAGTAAAGTGGGTAAAATATGTATTATCGATATACAATTATAAGCAAAGTTTAATATTTCGAAATTAAAAATTTTATCATGTCATCCGTTCGTTGTATATTATTGTTATATTCAAAGACTTTTTGATTATCAAATTATCTGCTTCGATCGTGAGTTGGTAATTTAATTCAAATTCTATATTGTTTCACCGAGGACAATGTATAAACGGCGTTTAATAAATATGGAAATAAAAAACGATAAACATTTTCAAGAAATGTCCAGAGGATATTCTAATTATAGCCATGAAATGGATTCGTTCAAGTTTCATGTGGTGTTTGTGTTTTAATTAAAAATATCTTTACAAAATTTCACAAGATTACCATTAACAATAATGCATTCAAATGTTTATTCGAAACCCAAGAAACATGAATTGAGTTAAACATTAAAGCTACCTCTAAAGCGTTTATATCCCGTTGATTTTCTCACACGTTTAGAAATTATTTCAGATAATTTAAATTTACTTTTCACTATGTCCAAGAAACTAAACTTTCAGAGGATTGAATATTAAAAGAATAAAGTCCCTTAAATTAAATTAGGTATGTGACTTGAATATTTAAATTATAGATTCATCGATATATTTGTTCTTTTCGTTCATTTTTGCAAATATATAAATGTAGTAGGTAATTTATCAATTTTGACATATCAAAAATTAACATCTACATACAATTTCCTGTCCTTTAATGTTCAAGCACTTTATAGTGTAACGCGCTATTATAACTAAGTGCGAAAATGGTTTCCAAGTTATACATAAAATAGACAGACCTACCCGCTGCAAATGATCAGTATTGAATATTGATCAGTCATTTGATATATTTAAATAGGGCAAATCTATTAAGTATCCATTTTTATTTTGTCCTTAAAATGAGTTGATATGAAATTGTTGACATAATTATATGTAACTACTTATTAAAGTACATTTTGATTTTTAATGTTTAATTTATACCAACATTATATTAATATGTTTTATTGTTGTATTTAACTATAATATTTATTTTACAAACTATATTATTGTGAAATTTTTTATAAAAGTTAATTTATTTCTTAATGTACCTACAATATAAATTTTATTTTAAACATTAGAAAACGAATTCCTAATAATATTGTTTTGTACTCATTTACGTAGGTATACATTTCGATATAATAATTTTAATCATTTAGTTACATAACTTAATAATTACTTTACATATAGATAAAATATAATTGTTGAAAATAACGTTTATGCATGTTTAACAAAAATTAAAATTATAACTAAATATAGATATTTAAGTAAATTTTCGTAGATTTGAGTAAATTTCGATTTTTAAAGGAATTTAAAAATTTTACTATTTTTTTTTTCTATTTTTAATTTATTTTTTATCTTTGCTTTAGGTTATTTTTTTTTATTTAACATTAAATTATAGAATGCACGCGATAGATTTGAAATACAATTATTTGAATCGAATATAAAATATAGTTTTATCTATAATATGTGTTTAGATTGTGGATTTTAATTAACCAAAGTTATTAATATTATATGTAAAATTAACCTATCAAAATATCTAATGAGTTTATATCTCGTAAACTGATATATATCATATTGTATTATTTAAGTTATATGCTACATGCCTCTGTGCTTGATAATATAAAGGAAAAAGAACATTAATTTATTACTTCGAGTTATTTTAATAGCGACTTATGTTTACGTTTTGATACATTTATGTTATCCTACTATTTACGTATTAAATTACTAACCAATTATAATGATTATTATTAAGACTTCCGACAAAACTGGTTATGGTACATTATTTTGTCACTTCATTCAAAACTTAGTATAATTTATATGTTGTATAATGTACTTGTATATATCCATACTGTGATTATAGAACTTTTGTTATCAACTTAATATTATGACTTGTATAAAATCTCTTCGGTCGAAATGATCACATGTTTTTTTTTTACTGTAAGCCGTAATTGATTTGTATTTATACTATAAAAAAAAAGTTACGTATAGTATATACACATAAACATCAATAATTACTAATTAGTAATATTTATAACCATAACTATCACAATTAATGATAAAAAAAGTTCTTATAATATCTTTTAATGTGAATAATTATTTGTATGAGAAAGTATCTTTGAATTATATTATGAAATATATAATTGTATTATTATTTTAATTATATTATATTACGATCGAATAATTATTTCATCATTTTTGACGTATAAAATAATATAGTGTATTAAATAAATATTTTTATATTGCAACTTACATTTATACTTATTTAGACCTTGCATAAAATTTATAAAAATTATGTTATATAATATGCAATTATAAGTATTATAATAATAATCATTTATACATAAAGTGTTAACGAATATTATCTCATGAAAAATATGCATATAATGACATAAAATCAATTTATTTTGTTTTAAAAATAATCGTTTTATTATTATTTTTATTTTATACAAGGTACATCCAGGTTTTTTGTTCACGAAAATCAAATGGATAAAAAATAAGAGTAGTCATGATTTTTCTTATACTTATCTAAATAAAAATCTTATTGTATTCGACGTATCATCCGACAGATTGTTTAATATTTATGAGTATTTTTTATCGACATTATATTAAATAGTAAAATCTAAAACTCTTATGGTTGACTTATATAAATCAATTATAAAATTCAAAGACGTTTACGAGAAAAATTAAAATGTGAAATGTATAGTATGTTATATGTATTATACATGTATATCACGAAAATGTTTGTGCTCGTTTAAGGTTAAAATGTAATAAATTTCTTGCATACAGTTTCTGCCTTCTATTGTAAACAACAATCCATCATAGTCAATAAATTTATTTTATTAATTAACTAAATTAATCTTGAATTCACTTGTTTATTATTATTATTTCAATTTTAATTTTTTTTTAATTATTATTCGTACGAAATATAATGATAATGACCCACACTGAACAATGCAATGTATTCGAAATATTCGTATGGAGAGAAGTCATTAATTAAAATATGAAATGCAGGAGCTAAACATTTTTCACTGCCAGTTAACAATTAAGTTTGAATATAATATTGTATACTTATTAATTATTTCTTACTCTATATGTTATTATATTATACTATAAATTATAAAACAATTTTTATTTGTTGTTCTAATTATTAATTTAACATTAATTTACAATTGCATGCACGACTGGTATGGTAATTTTTAATCAATATAATTTACCAAAACCAATATAAACGATAACAATAATAATAAACAAAATTTAAATTTAGACAATTACATTAGAGAATGAAAAATATGTCTTTGAAATTTATTTAAGTTCAAATCTCATTAAAAAAAAAAAATGTTTATGCATTTAAATAGTCCATAAATTATAATTTATTATTGATTAATTAAATACAATATTTACCTTGACACTGATCTATGAAAAATAAAACCAGTATATTGACTGTTATATTAGTATATTTCTTAATTTTTATAAAAAATAATTAAGGTTTCCGACTTTTTTAATTCAATACCTTCAATTTTTCAGGGTTTAAACAGGTCGTTCATATCTTATTATAATATTATATTTTAAAATAATATATACATACATATTGTATAATAAATTGACCTTGAAATACGACATCTTTTTAATTATTGATATTTTCAATGAACCGCGTTACTATGAAAAATACAAACCATAGTTCATGGTTTAAAATATTCAATGATTTAATGAAAATTCAATGATTCATAGGTTTTTTTTTCCCCGGTTAGCCGATAGAATCGACGTAAGTAATTTGGCAGACAGAGATGTTATTTAGTACCATTGCCAATTTTTTTTGCAATAAGGAAATAATTTAGGTACAAACGAATTGTAAATAACATTTTCATTGACTCTAGACTAATATTTATAATAATGTAAATATTTTTTTTAAAAAGAACAACATTTAAGCTCAGGGTCGAAACATGACTTTAATACATAATGACAATATCATAAAAAAGTTAGTATATTAATATCATAGATATACACGATATTCAATAATAACATACCGTTTAAATATATAAATATATATATATATATATATATATATATATATTTTTATTAAAAGATGTTCAAGAAATTAGAAAACTTCGTTTCAGTGATCAGAATTTAATTAGACATAAACATTTGTCATCCTTTATTTTATTTCAGAATTACAGAATTCTTGATAGATTTCTATAGTAGGCAGGCCGGCTGATAATACAAACAACAAAAGCCTACGACTAGGTCGGAAATTTATGAAGGTCGTCTTTTTTACTTTTCTGATATTTTTATGATTCTATATATATCTTCTAAACGTATAGGAAAAATAATTGAAATTAATTTAAAAACAAAATTGATCATACAGTTAAAAGACAGTTAGGTATTAAATTACATAATGCATAATTATAAATAAATAAATATATATATATAATATTGTATGACTAAAATTATACCAATTCAGATTGTATATATTGTGTGGATTTGTATTTTACAAAAAAGCGTCGTCTAAAATTAATGGCGATTGGAATGAAACAATGACGTGCACGACAATAATAATATAATATATAGTATACCATGATCGGAATAAAGTTATAATAAATATTATTCATTCAATTATTTAAATGATTTATTTGAAATGTATGGAATATAAAAAAAAATGTGACTATGATAACGGAATTTCGAGTTCTTAAATAATTGGAGTGAAAAATTACAGGTACATTATTTTAGCAATTGAAATATTGATTATCACTCGATTTTACATTTTATGCTCATATCATAAATAATCATGATCATTTTATTTGTTTTTCGTCCGTTGCTCTAGCATTGACCCCTAGGAATTAATATATTTACGAACCATGAGCAGATGAGGCTGAAAACTTGGATACACATTTAATATTATTTATTGTGTTTCTTTTTTTTGTATAATTATTGTAAGTATATCTAATAATAGTATTATAAATTTCTGACATTTTAGGTACCTATTATTAATTATTTATTACTGTACACAGTGTTTGAATTGTGGGATAACGTGAGGTGACAGAGTAATTCTTATTTTGTACACATTTAACCTATCTCTTCTAATTTTTTGAAGTCCCAGTGGGTTAAGTTTTTTTCATTGCGAGAAATGATACTTTTTTTTAAGTCCCCCTTCTTTTATTTTTCCAATTTAAGTACCGACTGTATATATGCACATAAAATAAAAAATTATTTATATTTTTTGGATAGTAAAAACTTTATTATAAAGATCTAACAATTTTGAATAGTATCTAACTTATTAGTTAATCAATTTATCAGGTACTATTGTACCTATTTATAGAAAATACAACTTGATAACATTTTGTAATTTATTTTCAATTTTAAAACAAGCATTTTGTTTTTTTGTTTTGAGAAAATAATATTAAATAAGTAGTGAACATTAGTAGCTATAACGATTGAACGTACTATTTTGTGTCACAATAATATAATAATAATATGTAGTTCAAGAAAATTAATCAATGGTGGCTCGTGAGTCTCGGTAACTTATACGAGTGCGAAATATAAAATATCTAGTTACCTGACAAAGTTATCTCGATAATTTATTACAAAATATTGAATAATATGTGAGGTTATATCTTATCAAATAATAAAAAATATATATAGCAAATTTAATATTATAATTAATGTCTGACGAGTGTTTGGAAAATTCGTAACTCGTAAAAGCAGAATTTTTTATTTTGCCTATGTATCTATTTGATATTCACCAATTTTATGTATAGAATACATAAATTTTACTTTCGTTTTTGTATGACAATTTACGTTTGTTTTGTTTTAAAGTATTCATACTTAACACAGAAATAAAAATAAATTCAGTTAAATGTGTAAATTATATTATAAAAAATCACACGCGTATATCATACAAAATATTAATGTCAATAACTTTTTTAGTCAAACTTTTCCATGTAATTTACAAATATATTGTTAATATTTCAAATTATTTAAATCATAATATAATTATAACTTATTATTTTAGTTAGATTTTTAAATGTTTTGTTAATAAATTGGAATTGTAAAATATTATAATTCATAGAAAATAATTTAATAAAAATTGAATATTTCATATAGAATATATCCAGCACAAGATTTTTTATAGTTATACGTTGATGGAAATTCTTCAAATAATACGGTATACTTAAAATTCAAAAAGTTTTAACAACTTGTATTAATTAAAATTAGTTAATTCACCAAACGAAAGGATAATCTAAAAATGTTGTATATATGTATTGTTAATTTTTTTTTATAATTATAACCATATATGTGTATATAATGTTATAAATATAAACAGATACTAAATATATATTTTTTAACTATGAATTTGAATACTTCATTTCCCTTTTTCTTTTTTTTTATTCACTACCATCTGCTATATAGACTATAATTATAACTCATAGTGAAAATCAAAATGTATATAACAATGCAATCTATTAAAATTAAAAGTGTGTTTAAACAAATATAAATACTGTAGTATTGATAAAAACACATGTCAATTCATTCATCATATTATATTATTTGTCTTTAACAAATGTTATAATCATATTTTAACACTTTGTTGGTCATAAAAATAAAATATTTTATAATAATTTAATTTTCATGATAAACGATTAGTAAGCAGGAGTAAGTAGGAAAGAACACTGTTTCAAATTATTTTCAAATATTATATTGTAGTACAAATTTATATTAGAAAAATAACAGTATGATTTAAGCTATACGAATAAGTATTATAATATGATAATATAGGCAATGGAACATTAATATTATTTGTGTCCTTAAAGAAGTGAACGAAATAAATATTTTGGGTGTGGGTCACTCGTCACAGTTCACTCAACTATAAAGTACAGAGAAATTCTAAAAAAAAAAACGGGTCGTTTAACCGGCTATGTACAATTTACAATCGATATACTTAAGGGTTGTGTAAAACTTTTAGACAACTCTCCCTTTTTACATAAAACGTGTTCAAGGTGAAAAATGGAAAATAAAACAACATTGTTGAAAACCCAATCGCGATTCCTTTTTTCGCACAGAAACTAAAAATAGAAACCAAACATTTTAATTAAAAATAGTTCTGAAAGGAATTAAAATAAAATAAATGTATAAATGACGTTTTATTTTCAAGAAATATTCATTTTGTAAAACAGTAAAATCTTTGAGTATTAAAAAAAACATCATGTTTTAAAACCTCAACTAAATTATTGTACGCCTATATATTACCATTACCTAAGTATAATTTCATATTAAACTCAATTTATGTGCCCAATTTTTTTAAAAACAATTAACAAAATTAGTTATTGTTAGAACCTAGATATATAAGCAAAAACAATCTATTAAATATACTTAGGTATATGTACTTTAAAATTATCACTATACAATTTTTATTTACGACATCGTGTATAAAAATATATAAAATTGAGTTTTAAAAAATATTATAAAAATGTATTATATTGTGATGTATATCTGGACGAGGTAATGAAAATTGATTTCAAGTTTTCAAATTGTAAACTTCAACGATTATCTTGAAGCATACATTTGTACTTAGATAAACTTCTTTCCACGTCACATGATACAATATTGATGCATGCTTAAAATATGACAAATCTTCAACTGACATATCATCAATTTATCATCTTCATCAAACTCACTGATCCCACCATTTATTTTATTAAAATATATAGGTTTATATTTAGATAATAATATATTAAATATATTTTCAGTTTACACACGTTTGGTATTTTGTATTGCCGTAGATTTGATTTTATAAGACGTGTTATTGCTACAAATTTTAATGATCTGATTATAAAATATCACAACAATTTTATCATTTTTTACTGTTAATTTCAACGCGTATTGTAGATTATTCAACATTTATACAATTAATAAACTTTTTTGCACAAATATGCAATATAAAATTTCACCTATAGAATCTACGCGTTCTAAATCTTGACATTTTAAAACATTTATAAGTTTATTCATTTGCATAAAAATCCGAGCTTTAATTTTAATTACAGTTTAAATCTAAATGCTTTGCGGTTTTTATAAACAAAAATAAACTAGACAGTACTCAAGCACTTTAATAGACAACATCAGACATCGACAGAATAAATAATTGAACTATGCGAGAGACAAATAATATAATTGTTAATATAATCGTTTTTATTTTTCTCGTTTCTTTTAAATCGAAACTTTGCAAACTAAACGGCGAGTCGTTATGCATAAAATTACAATAAAATGAAAACGATAAAATAAAATTGCTAATATTATATGATATTTGTTTATGGTGACATATGTTTGAGAATGCACACACACGATGTTGACGTTAAACTTTCTTTTTTTTTAAATTAATTTATACGGACCTATCTTTCGTCGTACGTATTATACGAGCGTAATATTATTTTCCATCGCGAACAATAATAACAATAAAAATGATAATACGAGATAATAATAATTGCTCGTGTCGAAATTAATGTATTTGATGAACGTTCTCCGAAAACAAAATAAAAAAAACAAAACAAAACGAAATAATCTGTTTGAAATACAAACAATGTATTTGAGTAGGTACTCGATATCCACGAAAATCGAGGCCTAGACAATCTGCATAGCGCAAATTAATTTAGGTCAACATCGGAGTAAATAGTCGAGGGTTAGATAGGTTAGTTAAGCCATTATCCAATCTGTGGTGGTTCGTGTTTTGAGTGTATGATACTTGTATTTAAATCCGTTTTTGGTTACGGAATACATTAATACAATATTCCTATTATGTATAGTGTATTATGTAACCGTTTAGAATTAATTATAATTTTAAATACTATAACAATATAATATATATTAATAACATTCATATTGTAGTGTCGTTTAATATAGC
>CM023358.1:2635346-2698092 GCA_013282895.1 Eriosoma lanigerum | reverse complement strand
AAAATAGGTTTAACTACTATTTTGTAGATTAAACTAATAATCTTATTTACCTAATTTAATTTTAAATATAAAACTAAAAACAATTTTAATGTTTTACATTTTTTAATTTTATTTGTTATACAACTTTTCAAAATTCATTTTATTACATATTATATTATATAAATATTAAAAATAATAAAAATATAATTTAAATATAAATTATAACTCCAAAATGTTTAAGTATTAAGTGTATAACTATGATGACGAATTTTCAGAGGGGCAAAATTATAATTTGTTCCCCGATATATTTAACGGGGAGTTGAATGCCCCATTTATCCCCCAGCTCCGACGCCACTGATGATACGAATTCAAAATGAAAATGGAAATCATATTTCAGAAGATTATTTAATTGTTAATTAAAATAAATTGTCATTTACAAAAAATGCACTATATAAAAGTTAACACCGATAATACAAATCACACTGACGTCTAGCTCAAAGCGTTATGGAAACAACGTTTCGGATAATGAATAGTAGACATATTTAAACATTGGTCAGAAATTAGTTTTGTGGTAAATACTACATTAAACTCAAACACCACAAATTGAATATGTCAAGAGAGAACTTTCGTTTAATATTCAATAAACATAACAACCATCTATTTATCAGAACGATTATTTTGAAATTAATTTTTTTGTTTTCCAGTTTTATTATAAAAATACACAAAATTTTTTTTTAAGAAGAACAGAAATTTATAATTCTAATATGAGTTTAATCCTCACTTAAAATGAATGCGCAATAAAGTTCTCGTTGTGCATACAAATAATTTAGACGACGTACAATTAGGTACTTCTGTTACTGTAGGTAATTGAAGCAGTTTCTTAAATTAGTATTATACTGTTTTATTGTCTCGTGAAACATATTATTTACAGTAATTTAATGACATAAATATTAAAAACGCGGTAAACTTGCCTAAACGTATTAAATAGCAAGGCTGGATAAGTTAATGTAATTTTTTAACTGAGTTAAGTTAAGTTTATATTGTAAAACTTTACAGTTAATAGTTAATAAAATATTTTATTATCTAAGTTAAGTAATACTAACTTAACTTTTTAACTCGTTAATGCCCAGCATTGTTCAATTGTAACAATTATTTGCAATTCGAATAAAATGTATTAATAATATAATACTCGAAATACGATATATTATAAGACAATATCATAATATTTATTTCAGATCAAGTATAAATCTATAAAATCGTCTTCGTCGAATATTAATATAGTAATTATTTAAAAAGTATTAGTTGTTATATAACTGTTCTAAACTGGTTAATCAGAATTTCATATTAGAAAATATTTCTCCATAAGTGTTACATAAATTGTCTGTTTCATTTTTACCATTTATTAATCGATCATATGAATTTTGTTCGTACTTAATTAAAAGAACCGGTAAAGAATTTAAGATATGTACAAAATTAAAAAATTAAATAAAAAAAAACTATAATTTAAAAGTCCGGGAATAATATTTCGCGAGTTAGGAATTAGTTTAACGTTTCGACGAAATTTCTTTTGTTTTGTACGATCGTATGGCTGACTGGGACAATAAAATTATTTATTTATTTTTTTTTTTTATCCGAAGTTACGAGGTGTATAGTTATTGTTTTATATTTCTATTATAATATTATTATCTTGACGGATGAGAGTGGGGCGTGATTATACCACAAAAAAAAAAAAAAAAAAAATATTAATAATAATAACTTACCGCACTATATTGTCCGCCGTCGACAAGAGCGATTGTTCCCCCGTCGAACGCCGTTACAAAGGTGTATATTTTACCAGTCGTCCGGTGCAAAAATTATCTCGAATTTAGAAGGATAGACGAAATGTATAATGGTTGCGGTGCTTGAGAATCGCGCGATACACGGTCTGGGCCGAAACGTGACGGGAATTAATGAAACCCGACGTCAGCTCGTTCATATTTTCAGTGCGAAAACTCGAGACTTATGGTATCGCCTACGTCAAACCACGATTACAGATTACGGCCGCTGCGCGAACAACTGCATCCGCGACGGCGAAAAAATAAATAAGACGTCGTCGGCGTATGCGAACAGTTTGAAAAACGCAAATTAAATTACGGTTGTTTTATGACGAAAAAAATTGTTTAAAAAAATAATATTTATCAAACGCAAATGACGGACGGAACTTTTTGTTTCATTTTTTTTTTTTTTTTCGTTCGATTTAGCGAAAGTTGGTACACGATTATTATATTTAAACAATAATCAATATGTCGAACGATTCATATCCCGCGGGCCAATATCAGACTGCAGAGATCAATTTATTATGACTTATTATAATATGTTTCATTTTCACACATAAATCGGTCATCATTTTTTTACAGACATGCCTTTTTGTTGCTAATTATAAGAGTACGCTTTATTCGTACTCGTCGTCTCAGTTTATCAAACAGAAAATATAACGAAATTAAAGTCACTTAAAAGTTAAATGGTGACATTTAATAGTTTAACTCACAGATTAAACACTATTGTTTCCAGATTTAAAGAGTGGAACATTTTCGAAGTTCTCTCGTGGACTTTTTGTAAATAGTATTCTATTGAACTTATATCTATTTAAAATATTAAAACAATTAAAGTACTTATAATTTTGTTGTTTGATGACATTTTAGGAAAATCCCATGGGAGATACTCGAAAATGTTCCACTCTTTGAGTTTGGTAATAATCGTTTAATCTGTAAGTTTAACTCGGATGACAAAATATAAGTTCTGTATGTGGTTTTGATTTTGTTATATTTTCTGTTTGATTGACGATGGCAGAGTTGCGTTTAACGAGGGATAAATTGAGGGCAATTGCCCCAGGGCTTAAAAATTTAAGAAACCATCATAAAATTGAAAAAAAAAATATGAATAAGATGAATAATAGCTACTGAAATTACTTCCTTTTTTCATTACTACTAACCCAGGATTAAATAAAATAAGACGTGGTCTGTGACTAGAATTACGATCGATATTGTGTAGGCTCTTTTTAATTATCTAATGATGATAAGAGAGCGGTAAAATTAATTATTCCCGCGAACGACAGTATAGCTAAATGCGGTACGGGACTAAGATAGTTAAAAAAGAAAATATATGAATATTAGCGTCCTCATAATAATATTTTTGAACTTATTTATCACAAGTATAAAGAGTTTTCTCGTTAATTATATTACGACCGAAAAATTGCCCTGTTAAAGTTCATCACGTTTCTACCACTATAGCAATAACACAATTTAATATAACGATTAATCGATTTGTTTTAGGAGAATAAATAAATAAATTGTACCCAAATTCGTGTATTCGGATCCATTATAACGAATCCTATTGTCTAAAAACGACAGTTTTTTTTTTTCTTTCTTAAATTTGTTTTTAACATTTAGTCTTGACCTAACTGTTTCGGTGCCGTGAATATAATATATTCCACTTTGGCTTTATATGCATAAGGCGTCCTGTCATTTTCATCCGTAAGACCCGACTGGACGGATTCCAAATCGTGATCCTATAATCCAAGATCGAACGAACCACCCTCGAGACAATTTACGCGACGCAATCTGAGTTATTTTCCGATATAAACCCCATGCACACAGCGTCTACGCCGTCTGTCGCGTTTCGCAGCGCACGCCCTGTAATGACATTCTGTTTATTTGGCCTCTCGATGTTTGCTCGTGACATTAAACGATATGCGAACACTGCCATTACTATTGATGTTTACATAACAACGAAAATATTGTTTATAATACTATTTACGCAATACCTTATATTATTATAATATTGAAGAAAACGGTTTATACCTAATAAATACACTGCGCACTGTTTGCCATGCTATAGATTTGCGACGGAATTTGCTCCTTCTAATTCGTAATATCGTACACCAGATTATTATAATAATTTATTAATTTTATTTCGCGTTTAATTTAATATCACGAACAATAATACAACTGAACCTCTTTTAAGCGTTAATGATACCGAACAGATACCTCGGGTAGTTTAATTGAATTGCCTTAAAAAAGTGTCGAATCCCAAGAAAAGTACCTCGTTCAAATTTGTGAATACGAATCGAATACTCGACGATAATATTAAGATAATGGGATAAAAATAAAGGGTGGTCTGGTATCGAATACGATAAATCGAACCGCCTGTTTAAACATTTCAAAAAAACGTGTCGGCACCACTGTTGGTATAGGTGCAACGAACAGAAACGTCCGACTATTAGTTATAAAGTTATGACGATAAATTATCTATATTGTTTTCATTGTTTGGTCCGACAATCAGATATGTTCAAACTTCTGTGGTTTTATTCCCTAAAAGCGGTCCACTCATTAGCACATTATACGCGTAATATAAAAATCAAATTGTCGTGAACTGCTTTAAACAATTTTATGTGTAAAAATTGTGTTTTCCTCTGTAAAGTTTCTAAAAATCGATTTATACGGCTGTCGTACCGAAACATTAAATTATCGGTTTGCTTTTTCCTTAAACGGCAACATTAACTTTATTATATTATTGTACACGAGACTACCGAATTGATCGCTTACGCTGCGTCTACACTTGTCTTGATTCCGACATCAAAATGTAAACATCATATGCGCCAAACGAATGCTCGTATACAAGACGATTCTAAGTTTCGATAACGACCGGAACATCAATCACAAACCTCAACCATAATAACATTCTAGTTTAAGTAACGTACTCTTCTCGTTCTCGTATAAACGATTTGTCTATAGATATATATCGTGTTTGAAAATTTGTCAAAAGTTTAATGTTATAAAAATAAATTCTCACACTACAAATAACGGATCATTGTAAACCTAATAATTTAATATTGTGTTATCGTTAAATTTTCGGGTTTTTTTTATTGGCTAATAACATAAGTTTAATCAAACTAATTGAAAATGAAGAAATTTATACAATTGTATATTAATATTATATTATAATGTTTTTGACATATTCTATGACCTTAAAATTTGAGTTGGACTTATTGAATTTAATGGTCAAAACCATTTGGTAAAGTATTTATGAAAAATAAACCAGCTATAAGTAACATTTTTTTTTCTCTTAATTTACCTATATAATACCTTAATAGTAAATCAAATATATTTTAAATGTTTACAAACTAATAGTTACCTATTTAATCATTTAATTTATAAAAATTAAATTAATAATTAATAATATTTAACAATTAAATAATTATTTAAAATGGTCAAAATAAGATAAGTTGTGTATATTAATAAATTATAATGATTGATAAATCGAAAAAGTTATGAATATTTATATATTCAAATTTTACGTTGTTGATTTTAGAAATTGAAAAGAAACTTTACATTAACCTTAGTCGTTTGAAATATTAATATGTATTACATAATCTTTGATTTAAGAATTCCTTCATTTAGCACTTGAACCACTTAGTGGATATTCTAAAAGATTGGTAAAGATAGAAAATCTAGAAAAACGAGTTTTTCTAATATTATAAAACGTCGAAATAACAAGCTTATATCAAAAATCCCTAAGCTAACATACTTTATTAAATATTTATTCAGATTATTATCAAATCTTTTATATTTATACTGAATGTAATGTACTCACTTAAATAAACAATATTTTTTATAATGCTGGTAAATGTCAATCATATATTGATCATACACGTTTGTTAACATAATAACATATAATATTTAAGTCATTTACTTAAGAGGGGCAATGAGGACAATGTCTATTTTATTATTTATTCGTTAAAAAAAATATAAACTATTTATTAATGAGTTGTCTCAAAAAGATGATAAAAAATCGTAATTTGCATAAAAGGTATTAAAGAATAATATATACATTATACACTCATTTTTCTCAAATTATGTATGTTTTATAATGCTTTTATTTAATAGCTTTAATATTACATTATATTTCTAGGGAGAATGAAAACATTTGTACTATATTTTACAAAATATTTTTAAAATGTTCCCTTTATTCATAATAAAATGATGTAATTATTTATCCACCTATGTGAACGTATGTCTCTTTAATATAATGGTCATTACATTATATACAAATATATAAATATAATTATTTCAGCTAATAAATTAAAATTTAAAATGTAAAATTTAGACCGTCATCCAAGCAATTATTGCTGTTCCGTAAACTGTATAATTATTTTAATTCTATTCATTTCATAAAATTATTTCATAACCTGTTGTAATTTAAAAATTCGTATAATTTAAGTTACTATTTAACTTTACCATAAAAACTATTACAATTAAATAAGTATAATTTTTATTTTAAATACAAACCGCTGAAATTCTGGTCTCTGGATAGTTATAAATGATGACAAACTGAAGTTTAGAAAATCTACGATTTCAGTAAAATTATTAAATCTTATATCATTTTTCAAAAAGTCTCGGATATGTCAATATCACAACTCTGATGTATATCTTCGGAAAACGTTACAAAGTTTAATAATCTTGATTGTGCATAACAGTATATTTTGTTTATTGTTTATACTCATATGTATGTATTTCACTCGATCAGATCAATATGTAATGTTATAAATTATTGATATTTTATTATATTTATATGTTATCTTTAACTTTTTAAATTTGTTAAGTTTTGTTGATGTATTACAAAACATGTATTACATTTTCTAATTTTGTAGAAGTTTCTTTAGACTAAACTTTCAAACTCTCTTGTATGAATATTTTACAGTTTGGAAAACATAACATCCGTTGATATTCGAATTCGCATATTTAATGTAATTCAATCTTTACCTGTATCAATACGACTTTACATATTGTTAATATACGAATGTTGAATCGATTTCAATTTTTTTTCGATTAGGAAATAAAAGTTGTTTTTTTATCAACGACAATGTGAAATTTTAAAACATGCTTTGTGAGTATTATTACACTAACATTAGAAGATTAAATAAATAATAATTGTGAATAACTTTTCGAATTTTGTCATGAATATTGTATTGTAATCATTTTGTATTGTTATTATTATTACTAGCAAACGGCATATCACCTACGGCGTGTACAAAACTCCTTCTGTGGAGGTACATTTATTTAAAGGGAATCTCGTATTCTTAACTGCTTTCGGCGGATTTAAAACATCCGTGATCTAGTGGTCTACAAATGACACCTTTTGGCTGCAAATCGAGTATATTTTGGAATTTTGGGATATTTAAATTTGTCTATCTGTACAAATACGGAAAATCTGAAGGGGAGAAATTGATTTCCTGTTAGGAGTGCGGTTGCGTCGCACTAAGAAACATTAACCGTTGGCAAGTTTATTCTGTCATTAGTGTAAGACTTCGTCGCACACGTAAATTTTTGAACATTTTATAACTGTCAAAATATTAAATCAACTTGTGTATGAAAAATTTGTTGCGAAAAATTTACGTTGTGCTATTATTAAAACATTCATCGTCGTAGCTACAGCACGTAGCTATCGGTAACTCCGCTAATCAACATTTTTTATATACCATAAATGATAAAATTAATACATATTTATTATATTAATAACACTTATAATAAAAACACAGTGATATTTCTTTTATATTTAATGGTGCATAACAAGGTTAGGTAACATAAATTTCTGATTTTCTTTTTTAAGATCATTGATTTCCGCCAACATTTTTATCTTGTCACTATTTAATCTATTAAGGCCAAAAATGATAAATATTTATATTATATATGCATAGGTAGTATATTAGTATATAAATTAAAAATTGTACCTCTCGTTTTCTAATAACGTTTTATTATATACATTTTGATAGTGTTGTTTCCTTTCGTTTTCATCATGGATCAAAATATGAAGAGAATCAATTAATTTCTGATTCTTTTGTTTAAGATCGTTGATTTTCATATTTTTTTTTACTATGTAACTATTTAATCAATAAAATCACAACATTTATTATATATTTTATATTTTATATATGTAGGTAGTAAATAAAAAAATAAAAATTTAAATTAATGATGGTGGAGGGTTCTTTACGATCTGACTACTAAAATAATATTATTGTTGTGTAAAAAATATGTACATGCCATCTAACGAGTGGGTATGGTTTTTCGATGCCTGTTAGAACGATTAACTCTAGATATATATGTATACGTTTTGTATATGATAAATTTAAAATCAAATAAATAATCCTTTTTAATTACGTAGATATAATAAATGTTACAGTATGTACGTAGAAAAGAAATTGACAATATATTTGTTATATATGAAACTTAGGCGTGAATTTGAACGTGGCGAGCAGTGTGGTCGCACCGGGCTAAGCGTTTGGGGGATCCCGCAGTATATAAAATGAACAATTGAAAATATAATTACAAGAAACAAAAATTTCAATTTAAGTAATGAAAAGTTTTTTTATACTGGATGATAGGCAGCTATATGAATATTGCGATTTATGTCATATTTTATAAAAGTTCATTATTCAACTGTTCTGGATATTACATATTATGCATAGGTATTATAAAAATATAAAATATTTTACCTGTCGACTTCTAATAAGGTTTCTTCGTACACATTTCAATCGTGTTTTTTTCGTTTTCTTCACGGTTCGAAATCTGGAAGGAATTATCTAAATTCTGGTTTTGTTGTACAATTTCTATTTTTTTTAACAATTTTTCAATTATATTTAAGTGTTTTTGTACGCTTATATCGTCATATAGTACATTTGTAAAGTATAATTATTTTACAAATTTTGAAGAAATACTCAAAAAACTTGAAGTCAATTCTTTGTTCGTTTTTTCGATTGTTAATCATTTTTCGGTTACAATTTTTAATAAGAAGTCCATTACAATATATCAGTATCATTTATTTTAAAATAGATTAATATCATTTTTTCCATTTCACTTTTTTTCTTATTATCTGCAGAATTCATGTCCATAACACATAATTAATCGTTTTAATTAAGAACTTGTTTAAATAATTAAGCAATAAAAAAATGAAATAATTATTGATAACTTGTTTAAGTATAAAAATAGAATATTTATAACAAAATAATATTATTAACATTACGAATATGTTTCGATTTGTTACATGATCTTAATAACTAAAGTATAAATTACTATGGATATTAATATATCTTATGAATATATTTAAATTGTAGTTATTATTTAAGAAGTATTATATCATTTCTTTATATTATTAATATTAAAATTAAAAATAAAACTGGACAAATTTAATATTGATGGCAGATCAATTTTGTGATTATGGAAGCTTTATTATGTTATACTATATATTTTTTAAACATCATGCTTCGGTTAAAATCTCGAAAGATGATTAACAAAAAATAACATGGAAAACGTATCAGAATAAATTAAAATTAATCTTCAGTGTTTTGAAATGGATTTAATATACATAAAATTAATGTAATTTATATTTTAGTACCTACCTGAATTAGTATCAATAAAACTTTTTAATAATATATTATATTATGAACTATATAATAAATTAATAACTATGGTCTTTGATATGATATTGTATGTAGTATATTATTTAATACTAACAAACTGCATATCGACTTCGGCGTACACAAAATTGCATTTATGGAGGTCCATTTATTTAAAAGAAATTTTGTAGTCATATCCGCCTTTGGTGGTTTTAAAGGCGTCCAAGATCTAGTAGTCTACAGGTGACACCTTTTGGCGGCAAATTGATAAAGTTTTGTAATTCTGGAATTTTTAAATTTTCCGTTTCTGCATTGAATTTTGATACTTCACGTTTGATTAAACGGTGGCAATTTTATTATTTTATTATTTGCGTTATCTAACCAACTAAGGCAGTGCAGCGAACACGGAATCTATTTTGAGGAGGAAAATACGACTTCGTCACACACGCCAGTTATCTACAACAAGCTTACCGATTGATGGTCATACATTGATTTTTGGGAGTACGCCTTTGACGTACACGAAACTCCTTTTATAGAGGGACATTTTTTTAAGGGCAATTTCGATAATCGTTTTATCCGCCTTCGGTAGATTTAGAGGCGTTCGCGTAGTGGTCTACAAGTGACACCTTTTGGCGGAAAATCAATAACGTTTTGTAATTTCGGAAAACTTAAATTTGTTTGTCCACGCAAATACGGAAAATTGATTTTCTGTTAAGAGTGCGGTTGTGTCGTACTCGGGAAACATTAATAGACAGCAAGTTTATTTTGTCGTAAGTGTACGACTTCGTCGGTTAAGTTATTTTTCTGATAAAAAAAAAATATAATTTTTGTTATTATCTAAGTACGATTCTGCATAATATTATAATTATATAACTGTGTTATTTCTTTCGTTAATTAACATTTTAGCAAGGCGATTAGCTATAAAGTAAAGAACTAGAGGGAAAACGAGAAAATAATAAAGATAAATAAATATTAGTAAGATTAAGAAATTAAATAAGGAATCATTTTTGTTAAATGGCTTATGAATTTTATTTTAAACTATAATTTAACTATAATGATGTAGTACTGACGTTTTCTTAATGAAATTATGTTTTTAGTATTTATTCTTATTTTTTGTTTGATGCGGGATACATTTGAATATCTAAAATTAATACAAATTAATTCAATGTATTGAATATTAGATAAAAATAAAATATAATTTTCAACAATATAATATTATGAAAAACATAATGAATTCATAAATCGTCATGAGTTAGTTAATTATGATTAAATCATTTTTAAACTCACTTACTAGGAATTATAATATAAGACGTTATATATCAGATTTATAATTTTCATTATAATCAGATGATTAATAGTTATTATATTTTATATTATATATGGTTATTGTACTGAATACAAGAAGTATTGAATGTAAAGAAAATAATATTATGATCGACTATTTTTAATATTTTTATATTTTTCGCTTCCATGATGAATACGTGGTAACTGGAAATCAAATTTTTAAAAAATGTATACATATATGTTTAATATGATAAAACACGATCATATTTGAATAAAACAGACAGTGAAATATTATATTATAAGTTAGGTATTGTTAGATATTTTAGGACATCGTAGATACGCGTAAACGGAGAATAAAAATAAATGATAAATAAATGGATTTTTCAATTACATTTTACACTTAAAATTCATTTCATCTCTTTTCAAGTTTTAACTGTGTTAGGACACAGGATACAATTTTTATAATATTTCAGAGGTTCAATTGAAATCTAAATATTTTCTAAGCAGTTACTTTTTTATTAAAAACTATATTTTACGAAGAGTAATGTCCCATATGACGTTAAGTATATCAGAAATTACAGTAATATACAGAAATATATAGAAATTAACAATCATTCTTAAGGAATGTATACACATTTGTATATGTATTAAAACATTATCATAGAAACCCACTATAATCATGATCACATGATATTTATTACCTATGTTACTCCTAAATTTATCAAAATATTATACTCATCAGTCATCACTTATGAGACATAATTTATGTTTTACCATATTTTAAATTACAAATATATATACGAAATAATACATATTATATAAAAAAAAAAAAACATTTATTTTAATACCATAAATCTATTTTGATTTGCTAAGGCATTAATTTAATATTTTCGTTATTAATAAATTGTTTTGCATATTAATTCTCATTTTCTGAATATTTATTATTAAAAGAACATCAAATTGATTGTGGATAAATCTATTAAATTCATAGCTATGTTTTAATTCTGCGCATTATAGAATAACTACTTTCAAATGTTTCCGATGAAACAAGATATAACAACAATATTTTTTTTTTAAGCGATTTAGAAATTTAATAATTTACTGATACACATTTAATATTCCTCTATTTTTGAGGGATCTAAATACCCCTACTTTTTGTTTTCTGAATATGAGTTTAACCTAAACTATAAATGCAAGTGTATGTTTTATTTAATTATAAATAATATATTATTATTTTGTATTATTGTAACAAAATATAATCGATATACCCATAATATATTTTAATAATCATTTACCATTAGATAGGTACATTTAAAAAAATATTAACCTGAAGTATTAAAAAAAATTATAACAATATAATTATGGGATCGACAAATAACTCAAGTAGTTTTGTTCCTTTATAATTGTCTACCGGGAATGATTTAAAAATAAAAAAACGAATTAACGTCAAAGCGCTTGACACAAAATACGACTTCCATGGTCTGATTGAAAGTTTACGAATAAATTAATTGTACAATAATCATTTAACATTGACGGTTAACGATGTCACGAAATATTTGAACGATTACAACTAGAATGTGCAAGTATAAGTGGAGTTGGACGGGAAAAAGTACGCGCGGATCAGTACAGTATAAAATAATATTATAATAAACGAACTTCCGTTCGACTGTACATCCAATAGTTTGCACGTACTTAGGATACGAGGGAGGGCTAAAGCGAACCCCCTCCCCATTCACCGTGTACATTTACTGAACATTTACAGAACTATTCAAAGCGACAAAACGTATAATTGAATGACCCAGTTTTGTGAACGATAAGAACAAGACCGTTCGTTCGTCTGTACATAATGTCACAACATTAAATTTTCAAACGGTTTTATTCGCGAGAAAAAAAAATATATTATCCAATTAATCGTATATTTGTATTCATATGGTTAAATTATTGGATTTTCATTTTTTTGCGAGAAACATTTGTTTCGTTCTATTTGTACATTTCTAATACGTGATGTCGATTGAATAACTAATTTGGAAAGAAACAACGAGTAGGTAATAATAATAATAATAATAATAATAATAATAATATTTTAATATCATACTACGTTCGAAACAGTGGCGCCATTTGAGGGGCAGAAAGGTGGGCCACGGCTCCTCTATTTTTGTTGTATTTTATTGCGCTCATACATAATATGCAAACACCTCTTTCATAATCTACAATAACATGGACTTATTGTATTTTTATATTTTTGTACCATTTTGGCGTTTGTAGTTTGAATCCTTGTAGTTTGTTTAGCAATGAATAATGATAAAAGTTTAATAAAATTATAGCTAAAAAACTTTGTACATTCCTAAAAAGTTCATTGTAAATGAAGCTGTCAACTACTAACATAATTTTAATATCAAACAAAATTGGCCTGATCGGCATAAAATTTAGCCTGTTTCGATTTTCGCTCCTCTTATAAATAAATTGTAAAATATTGAAATGGCGCCTGTGGTTCGAAACGTGTGACTTCCAAAATAAAATCCACAATATTGTTTCTCGATTTTTTCAAAGACCAATATTAAAAATATTTTTACAACTTAAATCTATTACAATACAATTTTTATAATATGTGAATTGTTATTTATATTATACAATTATTAAAAAAGTAACAAAAGTGTTAACGTTGTTGAAACCACCAGCAATTATTTATCTATAATGTACATATTGTGTATTCTGTTTTCCCTAGTACGACATCACTTGGTAGACCTTATTAACAGTAGGTACATTATAAATTATATTGTCAGTGGTTCGTCTTGCATTTGTATGTAGCACAATGTTTTTTTTAACCTATATAGTTATATCATGACTTTTATTTTTAAATATTTATATAAATATAAAACTATATAATGTTTTATTGTTTGAATTTTCTATATTCCAATGAATTTATAATTAAAATGTATACTATAAAATAATTAATCATATATATATATAACCATTTTTAGGATGTTTAAATATTAATTTAAGTATTCACTTTTTTATATTGAAAATAAATTATAAATATTAAATTTTAAAATCTAATGTTATTATACTGTTTTAGTTTTATAATAAATGATAAGTATATTAATACTTTTATTTAAATTTGCTTATCAATCATATTACTCAAATATTAACTATAAGAGGTTATACTATATAGATATAATTGTTTATTATTTCTGAATAAGAAATATAATTTTAAAAATATTTAATTATTTTTAGATTCAATACGGAAATTAAATTATTGTTCTCTAATTAATATTTTATAAAAAATGTAATTTTCAATAGGCTAATATAAAAATTTAATATAAACAATTTTATTATTTTAATAATTAATTACAGTTTTCTTTTAAATATCTACTGAACAATTTGATTTTTAATTAAAATTGACAATTTTTATAAATTAAACAAAGCTTGGCTTTTTGAATGGAAAAGGTTCATTGATTATGCATAAATTATGTTTAAAAATTATAATTATTACAAATTCAAATAAATTAAACTATTAAAATAATTTTAAACTAAGCTTCACTAAAATTTTTTTTTTTGTATACAATTATTTATTATTGTATTCAGTTCTTAATTTTAATAAACATTGTATTTCATCACTATTACCTTCTTTGAGAATAGAAAAAACGAAGAAAAAAAATCCTTATCACCATTATCTGTTTGGATTTTGTTGAAATACCTTTTATAAAAAATAGGATTTTATAATTTATTATGCCATTTGATCATAATATACATTTTTACCCACAAATAATACAATTTTTACTATTAATGGAATAAAAAAAATCATTTTGTGGTTACTAATGGCTAGATAACACCAACTACACTATTAATCATATATTTAAATAGGTAATTAATGTGTAACTGTTAGTTTTTTTATAATATTATTATTTAAAACAATTCAATACCAATAATGTAATGGGTACTTATTATTATGTAAATGTATCAGAATAATATTTACTAGCTATTTCTTTTTATTATTTAAAAAAATGTGTATTAAAACTTTAAAAGATTAGGTTAAGGCTGACCTACATATTTTTATAAGAACAATCATTTAAATATATAACCTACGATTGTACTAGAACAGAGTGAGTTAGTCTCAGCATGAAATCATTTTAGAAAAGTAAATTTCCATTGTTAAGTATACACCTAATGGCTAATGTTTAATGTTGTCACAGTATAATATACAAATGAAATACCGCCGAGAAAATACATTATAATTATTTTTGAGGTTTATTCGTTCGTGATATCTTTACCTGAATATGTGTGTATAAAGTCTAATGTCAGATAGTATTAGAAAATATTAAATTGATTTGTTATATCAAATAAAAAAAAAAACTTATTTAAACGAATTTTTAAAATTTACAACGTTTATGAAATAAATTAAATATCGACAATTTCATTTTTATTCAAAATTATTTATTACAATAGATTAAGTTATATTTATTTAAAACTATAATCGTTGTTATCTTTATGTGCGAACATTTCGTTTTTAAATAACATAATATATCATATTTTATATACCTAGGTATTATTAAATTGTAATTGAAATTAAATAATCGTATACAGGTAACTAATAATCGAATATCTTATTATTGTTATCTTTGTGACTCTTTAATGAATAATAATTTTAAAAAAACAACTCGTTTATCCTTATCCTTACCTGTGTAATACTTTCACATGGAAATAAAAAAAAATTGTTATAATGGTTTTAATTATATATATATTGTGAATTGTTTTACGTTCAGAGTGAAACTACTAAATTTATACGATGATAACATATTTATTATGGTTATAAATTATTTCAATTTTCTATTGATATAATATATAGATTATCGGGATTGGTAATTTGTTTGTAAAAAACAAAACTATGAACATAAAATAAAACATTTTTCAATTTATTTGTTGAATTAAATAAAATGTATCTTATATTTTTACATTAAATATTATATAACACAAGGTAAAAGTAAAAAAAAAAAATTAAAAAAAACAATTAACTCGCAAAAATTTACACTCAGAAATCTGCAGTCTCTGTCGACACATTTTGTTTAATTTTTTACGTACAATTGTATGAAATTATATAATTAAAATATGTATAATATATTATAATTATAGTAATGATGTTAAACAATTTCTTTTCTACCTATTGCCTGCTACTGAGTACTGAAGTTGGTAGAATTTATTACCCAGTGCAGTGTAATATTATTTTACTTTGAATTATTTAATGATCAAACCTTAGCTTTACGCAGTTTCAAGTACTTTGCATAAAAAACAATAGAGACGCATTCGTAGAAAATGTAACAAATCATTTGTTATAAAGTATTTTTCACATAATTTAACCGAACATTTGGTAAATGCATAATATATTATTTTATTAGCAACAAGGAAAACCATTTTTTATCAACAAATTCCTAAGGGATCAGACACTACAATCTGGTGGTACATTGATCAATTTGCAGTGAAAGCTTCGTGTAAAACAAGCGTACCATCTGATATATATATATATATATATTGTACACATTAACTCATTAAAGCAGTTAACGTTATAATATAATCAAGCTAAAATAATAAATTAATTTTGATATCTAAAATGAATTTAATAGAAGGTGTTTGAAATTTTGAACTACATATCTTACAATATATTAATCATTTTTGTCGACGATAAAAATAAAAATTGTTTCCAAAAATTGTAAAAATTCGTCTTAATTATTACACTTATGACCAATTACTAAAATATACGTATTTGTTTACTCTGATGTCGGTCAGATATATAATTTTTTAGACAGTTGGATAACATATTTTCAAAATATATGTATATTTATGCCCAGAAATTGTTACGAATGTCTCTTCGTAGGCAAAAATCCAAATATTTCGTGTCCCTCATGCGCATGCGCATCTATTTAAATAATTTTCTTTAAATACTATGGTAGATAATATAGATGATATAATTTTTAATATTGATATCAATTTCTTATCAATACAACAGAACATTTTGTGTGAACACAATACTATATTTTTTTTTGTCTACTTAATATAAAATTTTAAATTAAAAGTTATTCTGAAATATTATTGTTTTACTTTAATTATATTTGTATTTATTATAACTATATTTATAATAACACACATTGTCAATAATACATGTAAAACATTATAAATAATAATGGCCATTATTATTACTAATTACTAATATATCTTTTTTATTTTTTGAGTACTGTCTTATAGTATTTATTTTCTTGTGTTGAAGTCATTGTTATTTTTTCATTATTTTTTATTTTTTATTACTTATAAAACGTTCTTGCTATTCGATATTTCTTTTTAAATTTATATTGTATATAGCTATTAAGCAATGTTTTTTTTTTTTTTATCGAACATCTACTATTAAAGTAAAGTTGGTAAAAAAATATAATGTGGGCTATAGGGTATTAAACATGAGTATAATAGGGTGGTAAATTTCAATTTTGATACTTTTATATTAATACTTTTTTATTGATTATTGTTTTTTTTAAATATTGTCAATTTTGTTACTATTATAACATAACAAATAACTATCAAATTTTATGTACTTTACTTATAATTATTCAAGTTAATATATTAATATTTCACAATTGATTTTAATTTAAAATTTTATATTAAGTTGAAAAAAAATATAGTTTTGTATTTACACAAAATGTTCTGTTGTATTGATAAGAAATTGATATTAGTATTTAAAATTATTTAAATCGTTGTGCATGCGCATATTTGAATAAGTATCATGTACCATACAGTTATATCTATTATAAAACAAATATAACTAATTAAAACGTTTTAATATTATTTTAATAGTGAAAAACTTAATAAATTAAAGTACTGTTCTAGTATACTAATTACAATATAGTTTTATATGGATTAAGTAGGTATTTAATAGTTTTGAAATTGATTATTGTTAGAACTAACCTTAGAGCGGGTTTACGTGTTTGCGTTTCGGGTTTATTACTCTCACAAAGATTTCATAAACTTTAGACGCTTGTTGGGTTTAGTATTATATTCTGACGAGAAACCATTAACTTGAGACTTTCAATTTTATCGTTTATAATATAATTATAAGTTTAACACATCTCTAATATGGTTATTTATTGAACATCATAAGTTTTATTAAAACATATAGGTATTAAATGTGTAATTATTTAAATTATGTAGGTACATTGAACATTTATTGTTTACTGCAATCGTTGACACTACGTTCAGGGTTGTGATCTCATACTAAAATAATTAGGTTTTAAAAAAAAAAGTGTATACAAAATTAATATTTAGTATTATGTAAAATTTTAAGTTAAAAATGTTTAATGTAATATTCTATTGTATTACAAGAATTATTTGTTTCATTTGGACCCAACGGTGATGCACGATTTCGTTATATATACTGATATATATATATATATCAGTAAACAATGAATTATCTCTAGGTATTAAAACAAACCAAATTAATTACCTATAATTATGTAATTCAAAAATTAAATTAATTACACTACTCATAAACAAATAGATGAAAATAAAAGTTAAAAATAATTACGTTATATTTAATTTAAAAAATATTGTACACAAATATAACGTGTCCACAAATATAATATATACCTAAAACAAATTTAATTTAAAATGATAAATTAATACTTTGGTATTAGTTACAAACATTAGTCAAATAATATACTACAACGTTTTATTATGAATGTTATATGATATTATATTTACCATAATATATTTATTTTGCATAATAGTTAATATAGCAAATTTATTTATATTTTACGCTATTTATACATTCATTACCAAGCGCATTTGAAGTCGTATTATAAGAAGATAACATTTTTTCCTTTAAAAATTGACTCGTTAAAATTCTATGATACGTAGAAAATTCCAAAGTTAAGGCTAATATTAATTACGTAATATTTTGTCTACAATATTTGCTGAGTGTAAACGAGTACGTTAATTTCTAATAAATTATGGTTATTTTACTGAAAATCACAATTTTGTTATTGTTGCATTTTACTCAAACGTTGCAATAATTAGAAAAACGATGATGTGGCATATATTATTTTTAATTGATATTTTAGTTCTTTTAAGTATGAAAAATTGATAAAAATATAATTATACATACGTGGTAACGATCACATTTTTTTTTAAAAGGTAAAATTAAAGTACATAGTATATTATTATGATTTTCATATATTTTAAATGCAGATCAATATACGTTTCATTATAAAAATCATTCATAATAATATTGTTTTAGACTTATGGAGAATACATAATTTGTTACGTAAAGTGTGTGAGTGACAAAACATAAATATTCAGTGTGACCTTCTCAATAAATTACATATTGCAAATTAAACAATGAGAACTACGGATATGAATCGTACATTATAATAATAAAACATAATGTATATACTTGATTGCGCTGTAATAACGTAAAACTATTGTATAAACTGGCATCAAGTGTGCAACATAAAAATTAAATTGAAATTACTTTTAAAAAAAAAAACGCACCTAAATATTTAATTACTTCAAGAAAAATGTAAATAAATTATAAGGTGAAAAAAATTACAAAAACGGACTAATAAAGTAAAGTAAAATGTAAAAGGTATTCAAATTAGTCAATGTTAATATTTTCTCGTAGGTGCTAGAAAAGACGAGAAAAAATGATCTCGACAATATCGACTTGATGAGTTCACATGAAGTGTTCACATAGGGTATACTTAATGTCTCCATGTACGTAGTATACTCTCTCGAAGTCTCTTGCAATTCGCACAGAGAAAATAAATGTTTAAATAATTCTTATATTTTTTTTTTTTTTTTTTTTTTTTTTTTTTTGTAATTACTCATAAATTTATACACTGTTAGGTATATATTTAAACACGAAGTATAATTCACAGTATTTGCGGTGACGTGTATATCGCGTAAATCGTCTATAATTATGTAGTTGACAATGACGGAAATAGATGACCATGGGTAAATAATATAAGAGAGAAAATATTGTAAAAAATTGTACATTTTTATATTTGTAATTTGATTTGTTGTTATTGAATAACCTACAATTAGCACTCGCCGACTCGGTATATTCTCGTAGAAGTTTATGGGAACATCTTTGGAACATCAATTATACACAGACGGAAACTCCGGTGGTGACGTGGAATCGCGTCGGTATGGACAAGTACACGTCATTCCTGATGTGCATATAGATGGCCGGATAGACCCTGTCAAGGTTTATCTTTACACATGACGAAGTTTCTCACGGGCCATGTTTGTTTTCAACATTACCTACATAGGTTCGATCTGGCTCTTAAGTGCTGTTTGCCTCTCTATTGTCGTCATCCCGAGGATACCGCGGAACTTCGTCAGAAAGTCAAAAAATTCGTTATTTTGCAGTACGTGGACCTTCAGATGTACTAACCTTTGGACATATACTGTGCGATCGAGAATATATGCCGACACCCGACGGGTTACCTTGTCGACACAGACAAATTTCCGATGTTGTCCATTGGTGTCGACTGTACGCGATTACCGATATGGTGGACATAATTGAAATAATTAAAAAGTGGGAATGTCGATTTTGGACGTTCCTTTTTCGTCCCTTCGGTCCTCAGAGAAATTAGTGGCTTATTATACTTAAGATTTAAATACAATAATATTGCTTTAAAAATACGATTTTGAACGAAATTCAATATATTACAATATACTATATTAATAATTCATTCCAAAATTTTACCTCACTTGTATACTACCTATGTTAATACTAAAAAAAATTTTCAAGTGCCTACGATCAAAACTCAATTAGTTATCACGTATTAAAAATTTGTAAATAACAGAAATCGTAATTCTGCCATTTATTGGTAGATTTTCTTCTCTCAAGGAAAAACTTTTAAGAAATTCGAAAAATGAGCCAAATAAAGTACCAACTAAACATGATTTGCTACCGAAAGCATATCCTAGTGGTAATCGGACCATTATTTCTACCCGAAAAAGTGTTTCATACATCAAAAAAAAAAAAAACTTCTTTGTAAAACCAATACATTCCTCGCTTCTCTTAGAATCTAAAAGAGCACGACTAGTGCAAAAGGTAAACTTTAACACGGAAGAAACGGCCGAAGACCGTTAACATATTATAATAAGGTATTATTTTATTGTAAGTTCAATCAGAAATAAAAAAATAGTCCCTGAGTTGAGCGATAATGGAGTAGTTATAGTCAACTCTTTAGCGCTGTCTTCTGAGCATTATATTACTTATAAATGTCTAATTAATAAACAATGAAAATGAGGGTGAAGTATTATAAATGTACAGTCCCGCCTCATTTGCATGGATGTATCTAGGAAAGGGGTAAGGGGGTCATTGGCCCCAGGCGCCAAATTTTAAAATATTGTAAGACAATTATTATAATAAATCATTATAACGAAAAATCGTCTATTATTATTATGACCTTAGATTAAATATACTAAACATAATAAATATGTATATTTAATCTATGTTATGACCAAATAGACAAAATTTAAAACGGACAACCTCTCATGTATAATACCAAAGTTGGTAGGAATGACTTTTGGTACCAATATCGAATCATAGACATAAATATTTATATCTATGATGTAAGTGGCTTATATCTCTCTCCCGCCCATTAAAGCTTTCTTTCCTCACAAGCAAATGTATATAACCGGCACAACCGTCGTTTTATTTCGGCGCTAAACCTACACAAAATTACATACGTAATTTTACACAAACGAGTTCATTATATTTTATTGTGGATTCCTATGATTGTTATTTGTTTTCATTTTTTGTTATTGGATTGCCTATCTTTAGTATATGTATGCATTTTATTACAGTATCCACTCCTGAACAAGTTACATATTTGTATTTTGATAATTGTTTTCAGTTTTGATGTTATTATATTAATATTATTATTATAAAATGTAATGTATATTCTGCGTACTGCGCTTATGAAGCTTTATTATATACTACCATACTACTCAATATTATGCTTATTGCCTATCTTATTTTTTTATTAAGATTAATGTTATGAACTTATGATTATAATGCTACATTTCTACGTTGTTGGATTTTTATTAAAAAACGGCGATGGTTTATAGTAAAAAGCTTTGTGGTTCAGAAAACCGTAAATGGTTGCAAGAAAAAAATGAAGCTCAAGCTAAAATAATTTCAAAGACTGCTAAACTACAAACAATTTTAATGTCACTGATTAACAGCCTATAAAATCGCAAATTATGTTATCTTGGCTATAAAAATTTATTTTAAAAAAATATCATATTCCTAGATTTAATGAATTATACGAATTATTATATTATTTATAAGTTGGTGTAAATAATTTTAACGGAAATAGCGAGATTATGTTATATTCAGATAAATGATGTAATAATCATTATTTAATATTTATGTTTTCAGTTGAAATTGGAGTAAATAAAACTAGCAATGAAATAAATAATCTTAGCTTCACTAAAAGTTCTAGTAATAGGTGAATAATTAATAAACTTAAAATAGTGTACTATTTCAGTAACTTTTAATAGTGTAATATTGAAGTAATTTGTAATGATGTATTTCAGTAATATTGGTATTTTGCCAAATCACATTAGTGTCGAAAATACATTATTAGAAGATAATAATAATGATAGACAAATTGTAAAGTACACCACTTCAATGTATTGAAAATAATTCCGATTGTTTCAGTCTAAATTATAATAATATCAAAAGGTAAAATTGAAATTATTTATCTATTTATCATTATTTCATACATAATTTTAACAACATACAATTGTTTTATTGTTTTTAGTAGTTCTTCGAGTTCTTGTTTAAGAACTAATGTTAATGAAGATAATACATCAAAGTATTATCAGTGAATCTGATAACATTAAGTAAAAGTAATACTGGAACTAGTAAAACTGTTCTGTCTACAAAACCCAAAGAAATAAATGATACCCTATGCTTGTCCATTCATTAAAATAACAGTTTTCTCAAACAATGTATTATTCCTGAGTAAACATTTTTTTTAAATTAATTTTTACTAGCATAGTGGTTTATAATTATAAATATGTAGGAAGGGATATACCTAGGTGTTTATTTTGTTTCAAGTAACTTTATTATGTTTTTAATAGTCATAATAAGTTATGTTATAAATAAAAATAATAGGATAACATTATTAAAATAAAACTATATTTTTAATATTTTTTCGCACATGTATGTTATATTAAATAAATATATTTTTCTCCATAGAAATAATCCTGCCTATTGGATGATAAATAAAGAAACAATACATTATTTATCAATCAATGGATTCAATTAAAATTTAGAAAATATTCATTTCCAAAAATCAAAAAGAGTTTACACTCGTAAAGTTGGTGGAGTTAAACGTACTTGTTTTCGATATTTATCAAAAAGTATTTTTGTATTTACTCTTGTTAATGGTGAAAAAATTAATCAAATATTTTTGGTTTACTCAGAAAGTAAAGGATCATTATTTTGTGCACTCCGCTACTTATTTGGTAGTACTACATCGTTTGCCACAGCTGATTTTTCAGATTGGAAAAAATGAGAAGAAAAAATCAAGCAACATGAAAATTAAAAAAAATCACAAATTGTATTAAGTTGAAAGAAAGAGGAGAAGTATTAAATCGAATTGATCAAAAGCTGAAGTATCAAGTAAAAATAGAAATAAATTATTGGAAAAATGTATTGACTAGAGTTGTATCTGTTGTGAAATCATTTTCTTCTCGTGGACTTTCCTTTAGAGATGATGATGATTGTTTTGAATTTGTTCATAATGGGAACTTTATGATGACCTTGAAGCTTATTACTCAATTTGATCCTTTCTCAGCACAGCATATTGACAAGTTAGGTAATAAAGGTAAAGGTTCAACATCATACCTTTCCTTTAAAATATATGAGCAGTTTATAAGGATAATGACAGATAATGTTCTACAACAAATGGTAAAAGAAATAAAGGAAGCTTAATATTTTTTCATTAGTGTTGATTCTACCTCAGACATCTGCCATATAGATCAACTGTCATATATTTTTCGATATATTCAAAAAAATGGCGATCGGGTAGAAAGATTTTTAGGGTTTTTACCAAATTCCGGTCATAAATCTGAAGAGTTAGTAGATGCTGTATTTTTAGTTTTAGAATCGCATGGATTAAATATTTGTAACTGTCGTGGTCATAGTTACGACATTGCTTCCAACATATCTGGTATATACTCAGGACTCCAAACTCGTATTAAGAACATTTGTCCTTTAGCTAAATTTGTACTATGCTCAGCACACTCTTTGAATCTTATTGGCGAATGTACTGTGGACTATTGTAGAAATGCTTCTGAATTTTTTAATCGGCTTTAAAATATTTTTATATTATTCAGTGCTTCTATACGCAGATAGGATATATTAAGAACAGTTTAAATAACACCTAAAATGTATCACTTAAAATACTATCAGATACGAAGTGGTCAGCAAGATTTGATGCTAGTATTAGTTTAAACAAAAATTGGAATGAAATAATTAAAGCACTACATAAATCAGAAAAGTCAGTCACAAGATCAGAAGCTAATAGGTTATATTAGAAATTAGACAATATTGAAACAGCTATAATGACAATATTATGATATACTAGAACGATTCAACTAAATTAGCAAACTATTACAACCAATTGAGATTGACTTAGAAACAGTTGTAAGTTTATATGAATCATAAATTCAATATGTAATAGATTTAATAAGTATGTTTAATATCTATGAAGAAAGAGCAATTAATAAATCAGGACATAAAACATATCAAGAAGCAAGTAAAAGAAAAAATAATAATAGCAGATGAAAACGGAAAAGAAGAAATAAATTTTGAAACTTAAGATTCTTTTAGGATTAATACTTTTTATGCTATTATTGACAAACATTATTCTGAATTAGAAAGAAGAAAATTGTGTTACGAGGAAACCAATAAAAAATTAAATTTTTTATTTCAAATAATAAAACTATCACCATCAGAAGTTAACAAAAAAGCAGAAATGCTTCAAAAAATTTACAACAATGATCTTTCACCTTCATTTTCTAACGAATGTATATAATTCAGAAGCTATTTAATGAATTTAGCTGAAAACAAAAAATCTAAAACTATAATAGATATTTGTAAAATGATTTGGACTGAATAACTACAAGAACTGTTTCCTTATGAGATATAGAAATAAGGATGTATATACGTTGCCCAAAGTCTAACTGTTCATCCGAAAGATCATTTTCAGCGCTGAAGCGAGTCAAATCTTATTTGAGATCAAAAATGACTGATGTTCGACTTAATAGCTTAGCTATTTCTTCTATCGAATCTGCACTTACGATAGACATGGACTTTGACGACATTAAAAATATTTGTTAAATATTATTTAAACAAAATGCACGTAGAAAGTTATAATTTATTTTTTTCAATTTTCCTGAATATTTATATATATATATATATGTATTGAAAATATTTTTATTTCTTCTTAACCATCCCGTATTATAGTTAGTAGTTATTCTTAAGAAAAGAGGGCGCTTTAATAACAGTGCCCCAGGACGCCAAAAAGGTAAATACGTCTCTGCTCATTTGTAGATTCGCATGGAAAAAAAGTTAATGTATAGGTATTGTTTTTTAATTTAATGACATAAGTGTTATTAAATATAATAAAATACCAATATTTTTGAAAATGCTATCTAGATATTTTAATATCAAATATTAAAAATGGATTGATCAAACAATTGTCTTAAATAATATATCACTCTACTGATTTATCTACAATAATTTTAGAAAAACAGTTTTAAAATATGAATATTTGACAGTGTAAACTATTCCATCCCCTAATTTTACATGTCTCATGAGAAAGGTAAACGTATATTATATTTTATATTATAAAGAAAAACACAAACCTACTATGGATGTTAAACATCGAAACGATGCAATTACCTGTGTTAAGGTTTTTTTTATCAAAACCTTTTACACGAATCTATAAAGGCGGAATAAAGTCGTTAGTATTCGCTCATTTCTATTTCAGAAGCTTTTTATTCATACCCGAGGCTTTATTTCAGAATTTTTCCCTTAAATGGAAAACTCTAAAAGTTTGAACGCTTTGAATTACAAGTGTTCGTGTGTATGCATTGACCCATCGATGAAAGTATTGAAAAAGTACTTCAACTCGATGGACATTATAGTTGACATGACCTAAACCTTCAAAGACCGTAAAGAACTAACTATTTAGTATGAATACACACCATATTTGAGTTGTTCAACTTTGAAGATGTTAAAGATGAAATAATACATTCTAATCATATTGATTGACACGTTTCAAATATAATATTAATAAAAATCACATCATATTTTTGAAGTTCTAACTTTAATATATTGGTCATAGTGTTTGATAAAACATATAATATGAAAAGTT
Organism: Eriosoma lanigerum; assembly: GCA_013282895.1. Taxonomy (NCBI): domain Eukaryota; kingdom Metazoa; phylum Arthropoda; class Insecta; order Hemiptera; family Aphididae; genus Eriosoma; species Eriosoma lanigerum. The sequence goes on along the minus strand of CM023358.1, from coordinate 2,671,953 downwards.
AAAAGGTTAAAAAATAGGTTATACGCAGTGCTGAATTACCTATAAGGCATTTATTGATTGATTTCCTATAAAGTATAAACAATGATACTATAGATAATAGATATATTTCTGTATAATTTACTTAAATATTAAATAATATAATAATTATTGATTGTCAGTTGAAATTTAATTTTCTTACTAACCATAAATTATCAGATAAAGAAATCGGAGAAAGAGCGAAGAATTTAATTGAAGCTTATCAAAATACGTAACATAGAAAATTCGTTTTATTTCTAAACGAATTTCTGTGAATTTGGAATATTTTTAAGTGGAATGTTATTAAAACAAATGAAAATAACGCTAATGCCAAGTTTTCAAAAATTAAATTTTTACTTTTAGAATTTAGCTATCACCTATATGGTCGAAAAGTATTTTTCAATATTTGAAACCATTAAAATGTGGCAAAATAAATGTCAATTCCTCAACAAGATAAACTAACATCATTTTCGTTATTATCAATTGAAAACAGTTTATTGTAAGAATTTAATAGTGATGGAATAATAAATGTAATTGCGAATAAAATATGTCGAAAACAAATTGTAAATAATATTTTAATTCGTATGCAATGTATTTTAAGTAAATATTTTCTAAATATATTTATATACATTTTTAATAAACGAAATTATTAATACAGCAAAATTAAAAAATAATTTTATTAATTATATTAGTAAATTTAATACTTATTTATTATGTATAATTTTTATGAAGAAAATGCCTTGGCCTTCCAAAAGACATAATCTTAGCCTGGTTATACTTATAATAATATTAAACTTAATATTTATTACAATGTTATGAACTTGGTGATAGTAATATCGTCATACATCTTACACACACTTAGTGAATATGATATCGTTTACAAATCAAAACAACGAAATAGTTTAATTAACGACTATTAAATCAATTAGTTCAATATAAATATAGAGAATGTTCAAAATATTTTATGATTTTAAGTGCCAGACTAGAAGGTATCTAACTATCAAGTTAACCAAATTCATCAATTTGCATCAATATAATTTATACTATCTTCGTATTTTTTTTTAGAAACTTGAACTCTATAATATAATAATAATGTGCTTGGATTTTTAAACATCAAATGTGTTTTTAATTTATTCAAACTGATAAACATATAATAATATGATAAATCAATAATTTTCGAAATCAAATTTTAACAAATATAATATACATGACATAAAATTCAATATGCTATTTGAGCAGACAATTGTATTTAGATTATTGCTCTCTGTTATGATGGCACAAAATTATATACGGTAAAACTTGAAAAATTAAACGTGAAATGACGTCCTGCGCACGTTCGTAATATTGATATACGCATTTCTACCGGATATACCATAAGGTATCTGATTTGAAATTTTTACCGACAGCATCTGTGCCGCGTAAATTATTTAATATGAGTTAAATTTTCGGAAATCTAAATATAATCATAATTCTCCCCGAGTTAGGCGGTGGCGCCATCGTAACTATTAAATTGAATTTAATTATCAGCGTTGGGATGATTTTAAATCGAAAAACAAATTACAATATGAAACTGAACACTATAAGATTACCATAACAGATTTAATTAAAACAAACAGCAACGAGCAACGAGGCCTAAGGTTTCAGTATACATCACAACATATCCTGTGTAAAAAGTATAATTGTGCACTGTGCAGTACAAAACTGCATATTATGTGGACTGTAATAAACAATTTATAAATTATTTTAAATAATCGCAATTTATCCAACGATGAAATACGAAAGACAACGTATACCGGATGTTAACGAAGGAGATTTAAGTTACTCTTTTTATTACAAGATTAAAAATCAATTTTCTTAGAAGCCTAAATGATTTAGTACCCAATTACAACAATATTTATTTCATAATATGATGTGATTTTTAAAAATATTTCATTCATTTTAAGTTAAATGTCATATTTTTAAAATTTTAGTCTAATAAATATTTAATTACATTTATATTTTCTAATTCTTCTAAAAAATTGTTTAAGACTAGTTGCTAATTCGACTATATTATAATATAACATGTCTCAAAAATCGAAAGGTACATTTTTTTTTTTAGTAATAAGCCAGTAAAATTTGAGTTTCAAATTAATTCCTAAAAATGTGTACATTATAATAAATAATATAAATTTGTATCTAGTTGACATTGGTAGTCATTTTATTATTTTATTAAAGTATTTATAATATGATTTTATTGACATAAAAATATTTTATAATGTATTTGACTAAGTATTTATGTTTCAATGATGAAAGTTATAAAATTCATATAATTTTGTTTCTAATATTAAATATAAAGAGATTAATGCTGTGGAAATATTTATAAAATATAATAGTGTAGATTATATTACTATATCAGTATAATATAATGCAATACTTGTATTGTTGTTTCACAACTATGTTTCGTACTTATTTTAAACTTTTATAATAACTAAATAAAACCATTAAAATTATCTGATAGTAAAAAAAATAATAGAGTTTTCTTTGAATGATTACATTTAAATATATTATAATAAATTATCGTATAATTATATTATGTAAAAAAAACTATTAATTTATCAACTTTAATAATATATTTTACAATTTAAAATATTTGTTTTTAAAACGACTTTTTTATACTCAATAAGTTTTTATTTTTGGACAGGTAATAAAGTATAAGATAAAATGCCAATAATACTGGTTATTTATTATTTACTAGGCAGTAATAGAAACGTAAAATAAAACGTTTTTGTTTTTAAATTACTAAAATCCCAAATGGCTTTTTAAAATCATTAACCATTGTATTTTACTTTAAAAACAAAACAAGGTACGTACATACATACTCACCCGATTACAACTGCGTTCTTCATTTTGCGAAACAAAACTTTAGCAGTAAAAACCTAAAACCCGCAAGAGAAATTTTTCCGATTAAAAGTTTTCATTTAAAATATATTACGTTCCAATGCAATTTAAATATATCACGATAGTAGTGTTAATATTTAGTGATAATCAGTGGCGCCGGAGCTGAGGGGACAGAGGGGGCTTTGACCCCCCCGTTGAATATGTCAGGGAGTAAATTATAATTATTCCCCCCCTAAAAATTTGTCATCATAGTTATACACTTAATACTTAAACATTTTAGAATTATAGTTTAAATTTAAATTACATTTTTATTATTTTTAATATTTATATAATATAATATGTAATAAAATGAATTTTTAAAAGTTGTATAACAAATAAAAATAAAAAAGGTAAAACATTAAAATTGTTTTTAATTTTATATTCAAAATTAAATTAGGTAAAGACTATTAGTTTAATCAACAAAATAGTAATTAAACCTACTTTACAAAAATCAAAAAGTACTTGTATTTTATTTTAATATACTATATACCATGATTTTCCTAAAATTTTTGGCCCCCCCCCCCCCACAAGAAAAATAGTTCCTGCGCTTCTAGTGATAATTAATTAAAGTTGTAAGATACTTATCTATTATATACGTTGGCCAACTGAAGGTAAACAATGATAATAGTGATGGGTATAAAGGAGTATAAGGTCGGAACGGTTGAAGTCAAATTTTAAATATTTTAGAAATTGAATAAATATATTATTATATTCTTAAATATTCCTGATGAAAATAATTATATTTCTTGTTAAAATAAATTTAATATGAAAAAACAAATTGCAATTCTTTTATACGAGTATATAATAATAATGATACGAACACAAAGTTTTTAAACATTTTATTCCTTTTTAATATTATTTATGGGTTCATTAATTTATATAGATACACATCATAATATCTACATCCATTTGTTATGTAAATTTATAAATAAAGGTTTACTTTATAATAAGTTGAGATGGCTTTAACAATTTCATAGTACCTAATAAATTAAATGTAACTGAAGTATAAGAGTTAAATAAATGTTTAATATTCATTGTTATTTCACCGAGTTCTGTATGCGATATGAATAATTATAAATTATAAATTTAAAAAAAATTCTAATTTTGCATTAAATTAAATTAAATTAAATTGTGTACTTACAAACAATTATTGCATTCGGTTATAAAGTACAAAATGAATAGTTCCAATTAAATAGGTAAGTTAGGTAATTTAGTATATTATATTATCTTTTATTTGTATATAGTTCAAAATTGTATTAAATAACATTATTAATAATGTATACATTAATACGTACAAACATTGTCCACAAATTGTATAAATACCACTGAATTTAAATAAATATTTAATAAGATTAAAAAAGGGATAGGATTTAAACAATAGTGTACAATATTATATTAATTTAAAGTTTAAATATTCTAAATTCAAAATAGTTTAAATTATATTTATTTAGTCGGTATGTATTATAATTAACCCCATTAAACTTGCGCGTAATTTGTAAGAAATTATAAATAGGTTTTAGATTATATACAATAGATATTATAAACAGACGAACAGCGTTTAAGTGGTTATCATAAGGGGCGTAAATAATATTAAAGCCCGAAAATCTTTATCAGAAAATTGTTATCAATTGATAATTTTCTCACGAATTTGTATTTAATAATTTTTGTTGTTTTTTTTTTTAAACCTACAGTCTATTAAGTATATATATCTATTTATCGTATTCATTTATATTTTATTAACACGATATTCATGTGTAGTTTATTATTTATTGTTTAATATTTTGGTTGATTGTTATCAATTTAAAATTATCAAAAAAGGAGTCTTTTTGGTATAAAACACATATTATATATTTTCTATTTCGTGTTTTTAGCTTCTTCTCGGAATTTGGTTTTGATCAAATAGTTAATCTCGACGAGCGGAATAGAAAGCGATGTGCATTTTTTTATAGTAGGCATATGGTTAAACAGACATACTCTAATGGTTTTCTTAGTTTAATCAAATTAAAAAGACCTCATTCAAACATAATAATTTTTTAATAATTTGTTGGATAATCGTACTGATACAGGTAGTGGATGTTCTCGCTTATCGCGAGCAACTATTGACCGCTCGTACGTTTTTTACAGGATTAAATTGTTTTTTTACCTTAGGGGCCTCTCGGGTTGCAGCTATTTGTTTGCAACAAAATTCAAGGTCTTTGCCGTGGGATACTCGAGAGCGCACCTATAGTATAGTTATGGTTGCGCATTTTTTATTTTGTTTTTGACATAATGACATTATGGTAAGGAAAAATAATATACGTCAAGACTCCGAAATAATAATAATTGTTGTCGTAATAACGAATAATGCTAAGAATGATAATGATAATAATAATAATAATAATAATAATAATAATAATAATAATTTCGACGACATTGTTAAAATCGCATTGTAAATACCTTAAGCTGCTCGGCTGTTCTTTCCCGAAGGAACATCACGCTGTCGTCATAATAACCGGTTTCGCGGTCTGTTTTCAATAACACAACAGCGGACTCAGCGGCGTCTGCGAGGTTAAGGTTTATTGACCTAGGTCTACTTAAAAACGATGTATTTATCGTATGCAAAATATTAGTTGTATATAAATATTACCACAAATTTGTGTGGAATCATAACGAGTGTGATCTTCTATTGTCATAGCCGCCAAATAATACTTAGGGACGTCGTTCCGGTGACCGATGATGACTGTGTCGACGAATTCCAATTGAATTAACAGCAGACACTGGCCGATTTCGATTAAATTATGACCCTACGTAATTATCGTTTGCACAACGATATTAAATTAATAGCACATTAAACCCGCTCGATTTGCAATAGGTAACACAGTATACGTAGTCTAATTTAAGTTCAGGAGAATGTAGCAAAATGTTGAATTTTTACAGCGCAAATTTACCTTTTTTAACAAAATTAAAGAGCAACACATTTTAGACTTTATGGAAATACAATTATATTTATAGATAATATCAAATTTTAATAAATTAGTCAACGACTTTTTAGAAATGTTTAAATAAGTGCCAACTGGATCCACGTATTAACTTTATTACGTACCTAATATATATCTAATTAAATAAGTCTATGAAAAATACATTTTTTAGCTAGTTTCGACTGCTTCGAGTGTGCAATTTAGAACGGATCTAAATTATTAATATTTAAATATTCAGAAATAAATATTCAGATTTTAATACATTCACACTTATTATCGGAATTATCAATACGATGATTATCAATCTATAAATGCGTTTCAAGCACAATTCTAATCATTAAGTTTTTTTGATTATTTTTAACCTGTTTTTCGTGATATTATAATAAAAGTAAGTAAATGCATACAATAATAATAAAAAAATAAATATTAATGGTTTTTTCTGTGAAATAAAAATGAAACTGATAAAAAGTTTCTAGGCATCACGGGTTAAATACAAAGGTTTTTTTTTTAAATTAAATTTTCACTGTATTATAATAATTTATAATATAAGTATCAAAAATATCTACAATTTATACAATTGAATTATATATTTATTTAATATAATATATATTTTTTATTTTCAAAATTAAAAATTTGTCTCTATTACTAAAACTATTTTATCTATTTTCTAAAACTTTAATTTTGAGTTTTTATGCCATAAATGATATATAATTTTATTATGTTTATTAAAATCCGAGTCCTACTTATACATGCATTCTTCTTTTTATGAAATTTCTGTCATTTTGCCTCCTCGAGAAATTCGTTTAAAATGAATTTTTTTTTTTTTTAATTTTAACAGATTAAAATTTAGGGAACGTTTAAAAAAGTCTAAACTAGTAAAATAATAATAATAAAACCATTAGGTACTTATAAAATCGTCACTTTTACTGTAGTCTAGCCTTATTATCTTTATTATTGTTGATCGAATGACGACCGCTACATGTTGTGTTTAACAGTATTTTATTGACTTATCGTAATGATTTTCAAACCGCTATCGTTGGCAGAACGATATACGACTGGACGTTCAAATGAGTCCATTCATATTCGACACGATAATAATACACCAAAATATGTCAGATAGATTTATTCACTGATACCTATATACATGATAGCCTTTACACAAACCATCGTATATTATTATTATTAACTACAGCTGCTGCCATATTATATATGTTCAGTGTGCACATGCCGGATCGAACCACATCGTATAATAATATAATTTTATACCGTATATTATATACCTGTACGAATCCCCGAGTCAATATACAATACCCACAAACTTTACACACGAATTTCCTATTAATTATCTTTTTCCTCGGTCCGACAAGTTTATAGTTTCAGACACTCACCCAATAACGATTTTTTTTCAAATAATTTTATTGGAGTTTGAGAAGAAAAACCGATTTTTTAAGCCTAAATGAATTATTTATTTGAGTGAAAAAAAAACAAATGAATTGCTCGAGAGAGAACAGATCCAATGATTTAGATATCTAAATAAATCACTTGGAAATTATAGTTTACTTTACAAACGAGTCTATTATTAGTGAATTGTAAAAATTACACTATTTTACATTTCATATTTCAACTGTAAAATCAGTAAAATTAGTAATTTTTTATGATAACTATAATATAAATATTCTTTATTGTAAAAGTAATTCATTATTCATTATATGATGATTTTTTCAAAATATTTTAATACAATATAAATTAGTATATACTCTATAATTCATGTAATATTTAAAATGCATGTTGATCAATATTTATATTGTCGACATTTTTTGGTCGCTATGAAATTTAAATAGAATATGTCAAATCGAATAAATACACGAGCTATTTGTTTCAATAAATACTATACTTTCATATTTACTATAAATGCGTGATATAATTATAGCACGAAACAATTTAAATATAATTAAAAGTTTGTATTTCATCATCCCAATCCAGATACATAATTGTTAACCATTTAGAATACCGCGGAACAAATTTTGTACGAAGTAACGGACGTAAAAGTAATGAAAGCGTGTTTGTGTAAAATACAAATATAACTTAAACGTTAAAATATTGCATATTATTGCATATTATATTATAAAAAAACATAAATAAAATCTGAACAAAATTTTAATTGTATAATTTAAAACAGAATTGAATACGGTACACGATTACTACATAAAATATGCTTAAATAACTATAATAATATAATATATTATAATTAATTTTAATTAAATGTTTTTATGAAAATTAAAAACAATGAGAAATGTGTTTCGACACAAACTTTTATGCACTTCATTTATTTCGTACTTCTAATTTTGGTGTTAAGCAATTTTTTAACTTATTATTTATAGTTTAAGTTTCAAGCGTAGACTATTTTTAACAATTTAAAAAATGTAAATACTACTATTGTTAAACATTGTTATTCTTTCATCTTAATATATTACAACTGTAATCGTTAAGAATGGTTACTAATTAGTAATTTACGTCGAAAACTCGAAACATTCGTAAAATGAACACATAATGTGCAATCAATATCATAAAAAAATGAATTAGATATGTAAGAGTACCTACATATATATTTAAAGTACCTACTCTATTTCGTAATTGGTTATTAGTAATTACGTTATATAAATAAAATGAATAGCTACCTAGGTACTTGATAATAATATGGATTATATGACACTATTCGTAACCACTAGAAACATTACTTCATGCGTTATGAGTCAAAATTTATGATGGTTATATTATGTCCATCGAATATTAAAAGATTAAAATTTGTTCTAATGAAATTTTTTTTAACAATATGCAACTTGTCTACAATTGAAATTGAAATTAAAATGAAATGTATTTCAAATTTGTTTCTAACATTACAAGTTTCTATAAATATCTTTTTCTTTTTTTTTTGCCAAACTTATGAAGGTAATCGATTCAATTTATAGTATTATAATGTTTGAAAAAAAAATATGTATACGGTATAAATTGTAAAATTAAACCTATATATTAAAATACATTTCGGAATTCTAGTAATTATCATTTGTCACGTTATTTGATTTTAAACGTTGTGAATATGTGATATTATGGTATGCTCGCATTTATCATTCACTCAATTTTATTCGTGACAACTGAACATTGTTAGTTTAATACAAAACACGTGTTCACTTTTATTGAAATCATGTTATTATATTATTTTATTGTAATATTGTATTATAGTTATGACTTTACGATTTAGCAGAATCAATGGAATGCATAAAATATTGCATTTGCAATTATTATTGAAGTTGATATATTTTATTAACACTATTGTTAAACTATAATATAATATGCTATAACGTAGTAGGTACATATTATTTTAAAATCATAACCAACAAACTAGTGCGTGGGTAGTATAATTCATTATCGTGATATAACTAACTAACTGATTATAAATGAAAAACAATTGTTAGAAATGAATTGTGTACACCGCCGACGCGATTATAATATATATAGGTACGTACCTATATGTAACGGAGCATAATATATTCACGATGATTAATGGCGTAAGACGTTTCATTATGAAAATAATTCATTATTAATACGCGTTCAGGGAAGAAACCTTCGAGTATAGTCTCCCCATAAAAGCAAAAAAAAAAAAAAAAAAAAGACGCCAGGAACAAGTTAATACTTTTACGCTTTCGCGTAAATTTATAAGTGCGATTGTGTAATAATATACAATCGTTGTTAGATAATATAATATAATGATATACTGTACTTGAAGAAGACAGCGCACGTTGGTCGTTTTCCGAAACTGTACAAAAGACATAGGTAAAGCTTATGTAGGTATTTTATTATTATCAATTCATTATTATTGCCAATAATATATTTCCGCAGAGATCACACATTGCGTGTTTAATAATAATGGATATGGGGCAAAAAATAAATATTATACACGATGACGTGCAAACTTGTTGTTTACATACTTTTATGTTATTAAACTACGTTTCTGCGAGACACGAACGTAAATTGCAATAATCCAGTTAAAGTACCGACGAAAATAGTCAAATAAAATAATACGTTTTTTTTTTTCAGATAACAATATTGTTTGTCGGTCTGAATGTTCGCAACGTTTTTAGGATTAGTCAATTTATCAATCGGGTTTAAATTTAAATTTGAAACGAGGGACGTTTATGATGTATTATAATTTAAGCACATTACTAAAAACAATATCTATGAGTAGTTGTAAATTAATACACTACGAGTGTACTGCATACATACTTAAACTTTTAAACATCAATAATTTATAAGTAGTTTATTTACGGTATCAACATTTTTAAGAGCACAAGTAAACTTTCATATTATATTTTTTTATTCTTGGGGTTATTATTATTATTTATTTTTTTTAAAGAATTTCAATTTATATATTATAATTAATAAGTGAGAAAAAGTTTAAAAAGTATTATAATATGCATATTACCTACCACGTTATATCTAATAATATATTAATTATGATTTAACGGTATCGTAAATCTTCATTGCACAATTTATTTACGAAAATTAATTCGATATCATTGACGCACGGGGAGAAATGGAATATATTTGGGTTTTTTATACATTCTTTTTCTTATTAAAACTTTTACTTTTACGCTTAAAAACGTTAAAGTATGAATTTAGACCAGCGCTATAATAATTATTCGAACAATATTTTACAAATAATTATTTCGATGTATAATAAATATAATATAGTTATGTAAATTACCATATAATTATTATAATCACTAACCGTTAAAATATAAATAATAATAATAATGATATTAGCCAATAAAATGAATTATTGCCAAGGTGATAAATACCTTCCAAAGGGCTAAACACTTGCGATATTGTTACGTAATATTATATTCATAATTTACCATAATGATAATAATATGTGCACTAAGCTACTTAAACTATACAACGCGTATTAACGTTACTTAATTTATTATTAATATTATAATTGCAATCAACGCACAAATACTTCAGTATCTCAAAAGTAAATTTGATTTACAACCATGTTTCAATGTATTTATATTCTTAGGGACAATTGGAAAATGAAAATTTTGCAGTTGGTAATCTATAATTATTATCTTATACATTTTTCATCCAACTGGTCGAGACATTTCCATAATTTAATGTTAATTAACTGTAGAATTGGACCATAGAAATTGATAACAAATTTAAAAAATAAACATGCATACGTTTATAATAATATCATACTTTCCAGTTATGGAAAATTAAATTACATATTTAACACAAATTAATATTATATCAACCAACCTGTTATCGTATTATTTTATTCCTTATAACACCAAATACTGCTTTAACCGGCTATATGTATTTGTATAACTATTTCCATAAAAAATCGTTTTCTGCTAAATTTAAAATATGTTCAAAATTAGAAATTACGAGTATAATATTTTAAACAAATAATGGTCCGCGTCAGTCTACAAAAAAAATGTAATTTATAACGATTTCGATTTAATATTATCGTTTATCAATATATGTAATCTAAAATCAATCTAAAACTACGATTTATTTTTTTACATTTGAGTGTTCATTTATTACAACTCTGAAGTGTCTTGCAGTTGTCTTGACAAAATTCATACAGAACGGGTTTGGACGAGCTATAATCATTAGAAATGATTATATCAATTTGAGTACGAAAAATAAATATATACACTGTAACTTTTAGTAGTGATAACAATGTATAAATTAATGTAATATTATATTATAAATTTAAAAATTGTATTGTATGATAAAGAGGCAATAATCGTGAGAAACTTTACACGAGCAAAATGAACAATTAAATATAATATTATGGTTGTTTTTTTTTAATATTAATATTTTTAATTATATAATTGCACAATAACAGAAAATAAATAAAAAGTGTTCGAGACTTTTATAGTTTTAATTCTAACAATATTTATGTTCAATGGTGAAGGGTAACGCAATATACTTAACACGGGATAATTATTTTAATATCGTCTAATCGTTTTTATATTTTTGTGTTATTTTCTAAATACGATCACTTAAATATATTGCGTGTTACTTCTGTGCGTGTGTTAATGCAATAGAAATATTAATTTCATAACCTTGTACAAACAACATTATGTGTTTATTTTAAAAACACATATTTTTATTTCATGATTTCTTTTTGCGAAATTCGGCGTGCGCATAAATAATAATAATAATTTGTATTATTATTATTATTATTATTTTTTTAATATTTTATTATGCGCTATTATTATTCTCACGAAATCACTACCGGCTCCCGGTACCGGGTTTGTCGGACATTTAATGTTTGGTCGCTGCCAAATCTAACCTCATCGTCCCCGTGACGTGTCAATCGCAATATTAACCGAATAAATGTCAATAAAATAAGCGCAGCCGTGTGGAAGTGTTCAGTCGTGATTGTCGACCAAATTTAACGCTTTACTATATACAACGCCGCCCCGACGCCCACGTAATATTATCATTTTCGTATTTATTTTATAGCAACACACAACAGTTCCCCGAAACCACCAGGTTCAATCAAATACATTTATAATAATAATAATAATAATAGTCCTTTGAAGAATGATTTCGTAGATTTCCCGTCGAAGACTCCACGGCGAGGAAAAATAATTTTACCGTCACAAAAGCAATTTCAATATTTATTGTGCGTAAAATGTCGGAGATTTTTGTACGAATAACACTGTTAGAAATGAAAACTTATTCGTTTGTCACTAATACTTCAATGTTCTCAGACGAAAAAAAATATATATATATAATATATAATAATATCTAATTTTTTACCGCGACCAATAATAATACCTAATAATTTTAATGTAATATTGTGTTATTTGACTGGTCAATCAATATCAGATCACATGTAGCTTTTTAGTTTATAAATTATAAATTTCACCCGAAACAATAATAAAATTTAATAATATCGTCCTATAAATAAATAATAATATTTCATCATAGTTTATTAAGACGCGACGGTGTGACAGCCAGACGTCATATCCATTCATATTTTATCGAGTATTTAATTTTAAACTTTTTTAAGGTGTATAAAGTATATAGTTTCTTATATGTCCATATAGCTCCTTTGATGTTTCAACAAAGGTCTAGTAATAGACAAAACCGTATTGTTAGATGTTAATTTATTATATAATTTTAGCTAATTTCATCCTTGGATAGCTACTGAAAAGTTTTAAAATTGTATGCCGTTGCATTAATACGAATTTAGATAAATAATTTTCGATAAATTCAATAAACTATTTTGAATTTAAAGTAACATAATATTATATAAACGTAATATCGATTGATTAATATATTTTATGAAAGTTATTTAATTTGTGTTATTATTTGTTTGATCTTTTGGATTAATGAGATGGATTTATTAATATGCATATAATTTGATAAATAGTACGTGTAACGTGTATTTTTTAACGAATTTTTATTAAAGATTTAGCAAAATAAATATCGCGTTTGATTTCACAATGAAAACGTACGAGGTATAAAGTATATTACTTTTTTCCCATGTAATTTTTGAACACTATTAAGACGACACTACGCATTTGGGTTTATTTTCTTTCTTTACTTTTAAAACCCACACAATTACTAAAAACCCGTTTCACGAGAGTAGAAATACTACTCAAAATAAAACTGTAATCCTTTGAAGGTCGGGAAATAACAACGCCAGCGATTTGCTGAAAAGAAATATAATATAAGTATTTGAGTATAAAATTGCATTCGAATACTGATTTTGTTAGTATAAAGAACTTCTACACAATTTTTAAATAACCATTATAATTTTGAATCTTTATAAATTTATAAAAGTTTATAAATAATAAAAACAATTATTATTATTTTTTAAACATTATTAACTTACTATACTTTTTAATACAATGATTGAATGTAGATACCATCTTGACATTTACACTACGATGTCCAAACATTTGGATTATTAGCGTGTGTGTATAATATAAATATTATAATCATCATAAATACCTACAATGATGTTTAGATATGTCAAATACAGAATATATTTCAATTCAATTCAATTTGCAGAGTTAGGGATATATTTAATTATACATCTATAAAATAGTATAAATTCATTTAGGTGAATCATCAAACTATTAAATATAAAATATAGATGTTATTGGAATTTGAGCATTTACTAATTGTTTTCTGTACATAACTAATATTATGATTATCTAAAATGAATAATATATCAATTTCTCAGAAGAATATATTAAAATGACATACAAAACAATGAAAAGAATAAAAATGATCTTATAATCTGAAAATGTCAAATGATACAACATAAAACTTTCAAAATGTATACTCGTATATATGATTCAAACTTTAATGCGATAAGAAAGCTATATTTAATTTAATAGCTCTTGCTTGAGTAATAAATATATTTAAGATTTTAAATATAATGTTTACTCGTAAGACCGCACTATTATAATTTATAGCCCATGAGAATAAATAATAATGATATTATAATGTTTGCAATTGTGTGTAGAAAGTGATTAGAAATTCACTTTACAGAATGATTTAATTATATTATAAGAATCACAAGCAATTTTACCGTTTATAACAATATGTCAATATGAAGTTCTTGTCACACTTAAACACTTATATTAAAATAAATAAAACAATAAATCTGAATATAAGATAATGTATCTTATATTTAAACATAAAGTTTTATTGTTTATAATTTTGTATTATTATATCTGAGAGAATATAATATATGAGTTGTCGTAAGTTTATACTATACAGTAAACATGTAAAGTTAATTTTTAATTTTAAAACTTATTTGTATGGCATTTTATCTTATAAAATCATTATTTTAATGTACACGACACTTTTAAAATATGTATTATAAGTTATAAGTCGTATATATTTATAATATACAGTTCTATAAACTAATATATTATAATAATGATTGCTCAGTATCTGCTGTTTGAATAAAATTAATTGTACTTATTTTATTAAATTATTTATTGCAAAATATTATTGTTCAACAATAGTATTTAAAAAAAAATTGCTTTTATTAACAAAATATATTAGGGTTATTTCATCAATAATTGATGTGTACAAAACATTTGTGAACGCCTATTTATTTAAACTAAACAGTATAACTTGATTTATTGTTATAATATTATATAGTTTATTGTAATTTACCTATATTGGTACTTCTATATAATTTTATAATATATTGTTTATTTTACAAACGTAATTTAATGTTCAATACATAAATAAATAATAAAAAAATAATGAATAGATAGCATAATAATATATAATAAATTGCTTACACTTTATTATGATCAATAGTTTAAAAATGTTTGTTTACTGTTTATTCTACATAAGAAGAATATATATATAATTATTTCAATTAATCAAAAATGTTTTAACAGAAACGTAAATTTAAGTAATTAAGTCAAAGGTTTGCTGACAGTAATTAAATAAACTATACTAATTTATAAAACATAGGTAGTCGAGTTTTTCTATTTAAATAGGTTGGTACTGTAATAAATTTCATATAATAAAGAAATAGTTTTGTTTTATTATCATTATACCATTATTAGAGAAAACTATAATTAAAATATTTGACTATTTTTAATACATCACATTCGATGGGATTTGTAAATGCATACAAATTTAAAAGAATAATTTATTATCTAATAGTTTAAACTTATATACTTTTTCAATATCTTTACAATTATAACAGTGATTATTATGTATCTACATAACATTTATATTTTCTATAAAAGCATATTAAATATCGTTATAATAATGTATAATAAAATTATATAGTTTTTATTAGCAAGTATGTTTTTCTTTTCTTGATTAAACCACTTATTTAAATTAGTTATAAATATATAGAACGTATATTATATATAGTATACCTGAAAAAAACACATTTTTTTATATTTACATAATACAAATTCACTGTTAAACCAACAATATATAATATGTACTAACACGTTGACGGAATACAATTTAAATTGTTGTGTACCTAATATACATTTAATATAATATCGTTTTTGTACATTGTTTAAGAAATATTATTATCTATGAAAAACGTTATTGGTTTTAAATTTTTAATATAAAACAGGACGCGATAAATACAATATTTGAGTTTTACGTTTAAATATTGTATAATAATAAATAATAATGCTACGAAGCAAAGTATAGGTATCTATAATGTTATGTAAATTTAAGTGAACCGAAATGGCCAGAAATTATTTTATTATATTCCGCAAGAGATAATCATATTTACCCTAATATTTATATTCACTTCAGATAATAATATATTTCTGTCGTGTTATCAAATAGAATTTATTATATAAGGTATAAAATATGATCTTTGAATCTGTCACGCGACGGCCGGAGATAAAAACCAACGTTTTTTCCTCGTACATGAAATATTTTGCAATCAAGTATAGCCTATCCGACTATACCGGTATACCGGTATCGATGCAATTTCCAAAGGGCCGATTTTATCGCAATCGGTAGATACACTCTAAGACGATAATATATTACTATTGTAATACATCCTAAGTGATTTCGTTCGGTTTTCGCCGAGTTCGATATTATTATTTTTTACACGTATATAGGTACGTATAATATGCGCAGTGATAGGCGCTGCAGATAAATGAAATACAATTACGCTCGTATTATATATTGTTGTGGAAATATTATGCTGCAGGCAATGTTTTAATAGTTAATAAAATAAAACAAAATAAAAAAAGTAAAAAAGGAATCGAGAAAACATAAATAGACAACATCATAAGTAAATTACGCATGAAATAACGTAGGTTTTTATACATTTTTTTGCATAATATTATAACATGACCATATTATTATAAAATAATGACAGTTCATCCATGACGATTTTTTTTTGCCCAGAGCAATACCATTATCAATTTTTATTTTCATTATTATTATCAATGCCATTATATTGTTTATAATATTATGATAAATCAGATATTATCTGACGTAAATAGCATAGACTTCCTACATAGGTATCACCACAATCACAAAATTCAAAAATAGTAAATTAGCATAGTAGTAAATGAATCCTATAAAGTCCAAAAAGAAATATTTGATTTTTAACGCTTCACCAGTAGATTTTTAATATTTTTTATAATATAACATGCAGACTTAAATTTTTAGGCACGCATGGATGTTGACCCATAATACAAAGTATAAAGAATTTACAGCAATACACACTTCATTTATACTATTACCTAGTTGAAAAGAAAATTTAAATTTAAATATACTGATGGTATAGTATCCACCTAGGTGTGTCTAGTTTATCATTGCCATGCGGTGAAACGAGAAATATTATAATAATGTTATTTACTTGCTATTTATATTTCATATTATGACAACTTGAATAGTTGTAAACATTAAAACAAGAAAAAATAATGAAAAATAATTTACAGATTTTTAAAAAAAGAACAATGTTTTCTTAATATATCGCTATTTAGTAAATATAATATAGTACAATAATAAGTAATGCGGTTGGAGGGTATAATATTATGAAATATTTTTTTTAAAAATTGATTTCATAATTTAGAAATATTGTAACATTATTTGTAATATTATATATTAATATATTACTATGTTCAATCGATTTACTGTTATTACTTTGTAACTATTGTATAGGTTAACCTACATCTACACCTAAACTACTCGTTGCACTACACTGTTATTCCTCTTGGGGTTTAATAATTAATAAATATTCTGTATCCTACGTTGTATTTTTAGTTTGGTATTGTATATTTAAAAATAATAATGAATTCGATTAAACAGTATTACATTAATTTGTATAATATATTTCGGTTCATAAATTACCTATATAGAAACCAGGAAATTAAAACGCACAAAAATTATATTTTGATTTTCCTTCCTTGTTACATCGACATTAGTTATTAGAATTTTGAAGCCTATTATATTATATTATATATTATATATTTGTATAGCCGTATGTAGAAAAATTTAAAGGTTTGCGGTTAACGGTATTTATTATTATAAAATACACTTATAGATAAATATAAAAACGAACAATTATTATTCGTATAATGCACGTGTTGGTTCTTAATGAAATTCATAACGATATATATATATAAAAAAAAAAATTGAGTTTAATAATAAATCATGTTGGATCTATTATATTATTATGGTATAAAATATCACACTTACATATCGTTTGTGGCGAACGGTTCAGTTCAGACAATATACAGTTGGCGCGATTAACGGAATGTTTATAAATACCAATAGACTGTATATATAGGGGAAAAAAACATTGGTATATTATCATGGTTAGTGGTTACATATTATTATGGTTTAATAGTTACACCTAACACAATGTGGTAGTTTTAAAAAATGCGGCGCAACAGGACGCGGCGAAGAATTCGGAAAGTAATGCGGCGTCGACCGCATGTGGGGGTTGTGATTGAAAAACTAAAGGCCATCGATTGTACGTATTTATACGATATACTATATAATACCGTACAGTTCTGTAAATAACACACATGTACTAGTTATTGTATTCAATTTAAAGAAACAGACGTATCTATGTATACCATAGTATAATAAAATATATCACAATACAGTATTATTATTAGGACGACAGTAGGCGTATTGTCCGAATACGTATATCTTACCTACCTACCGACAGCGATCATGAATACGGTATAATAATATAGGTACCTATTGCCGTCGATTAGGACCATATATGGTATGACGCGTTCGTGGCGAGTTATAAGGGATTCACCTCTGAAATGTCACATTACTAGTGTATTTTTTTATAATTTACCAATCAAATTTATTTTGTTTTAATATGCAATATTATAATACTATGTATGCGCACTAGATATGTCTAGTTCAAAAAATACAAAAAATAGTATTATATCATAGTTAAAATATATAATTGTATTGTAAAAAACGTATACCCGCATAAAGTGTTTGAATTTGTTAAAAAAAACAATATTGTAAGACGCAAAAATACAATTTATATTGTAGTACCTCTGGAGACCTAAACGCATTGGAATTTTATAAATTATATATACGACACGCTGAAATATTTATAGAAAAAAAGTTCTGCACTTCCCATACAACAGCGTGAATTTAAGTTCTGTATATGTAATAGATTAAATATGTAACCGAAAGTATGATAGACAAAAGTTGCGAGACCTTATCTTGAATTTTACAAGATGGCGATTGCAAATATAATCATTATCACACCTTATATATTGGTATCTAGAACTTAAATTATAAATAATGAATGAAGCCATACGTATATTTCATGAAACCACCATAATAACTATAGGCTATAGAACTTGACTGTTATGTGCGATAGTTCTTATCATTTTTATTCTTTTCAGCACAAATTATACGATTTTACGAACTTTGTAAACCGATAATTATTGATAAATAAATAACAAAATACAGAATTCAGAAATGTTTATGCGATACTAGATAAGTTTGTTTTTAGGAAATTTACACTGAAACAAACTGATTGATAAAAGTTCAATATTTATATTTATGTTTATCTTTAGTTATAGTGACTGCTACTCGCTATATACGGGATAAATTTGCGATAGTCGATAGATAAATTGTATATGATTTAAGATCCAGACTACATTATAAATTATCATACTGATTTATATTATAGTCGAAGTTATAGACGATAATATTAGTAAGTAACCGATAAAAGGAAAACTAATTTTAATTTCATAGATAAAATAAAATAAATTATATTAATTCAATTTTCAATATCACTTGATTTATTTTATATTTACAAAACTTAGTGATTGTGTAGTTACTAATTTGTACTTATATCTATTTTATCCATTATGTAATAAAAACAAAATACATTTTTTAAAAAAACTACAAAAATAAAATTAACATTTTAAAATTGCGAAGAAATATTCGGTTTTAATTTAATGAAAAATAATTTGCACAAACTATTTTTTCGCAATATTCATAAAAAAAAAAAAATGCATGAGCCGCATATTTGTTATAATTGAAAAATTTATTCGTTTTTTGCACGTTCGTAAACCGATTGTAAACAAATTATAATGACGGAATGAAAAACTGTAATTTTATTATGTTTTTCTGCTGTTAGGTTAAAAAAGAAACGAGAAAGGGAACCCGATTTCAAATGCGTCGCAGTAGTGTCATCGCCATCGGTGCGTTCGCCAGGGAGAAGGACGAAGGATACGACGATTCCTGGAACGGTTCGGGGAATTGCGATCGCCAGGACCTTGAAGAATTTACGCGATGAGTATAAGGATAGAACGATTGATAGAGTGAGAGAGAACGAGATGAAGAAACGACCGAGGCGAAAATAAGACCGGGAAAAAAAAATAAAAAAAAAATGTCAAGGTAAAAGGTATGCGGTTAGGTGGGAAGGCGGTGGTCCGACGGGTCGGTGCGGTGGTTGCGGTAGAAGGGGATAAGAGTACTACACAGACCGCCGCCGCCGCCGCCGCCGGTCGATTCTCAATATTGTGTAGATCTTTCGGCCGCGTGCTCTTTTCGTGTCGTAAACGCACACCGTCCAATTTAAACTCTTGTCTATAAATATATAATATTTATTTATAAATCCTAAATTACAAAATTACTCCGAATATATTATTCGATCGTTAATCGCGTAAGACGTAAATTATTATTATTTTTTTTAAAACAATCGTTTCACTGTGAAAAAAAATAATAAATTATCATCACAAGAGCCTAATATAATATATATATATATATATATATTATATACGTATAGTTTTAATATTATCGTTCGACCGTTTAGTCGTTTCGTCGCGTTATATTATTAAAATATGTTATCGGCCGATTCGAGTGTGTGACGATCGCGTTCTCTTAACCATCATTTCTCTCTTTACTTACGTGCGAAAAATATTTTTAAAAAAAAATCCGTTTCGATCGTAATAAAACATAAAACAGCCGAGCGGCGTTGACGTCTGATCGCTCGCGAATGTCCGTCGCCGGTCGTCGTAACCGTCACGCCGCGTCACCCGCACGTCAACGACAGTCGCCGTGGTCGCGATGACGCCGTTGCCGCCGCGATCCGAAGACGCGACCGCGATGTCCCGCGACGATAAAGACGCCACCGATCGCGCCGTGGCCGGAGCCGACAACGTCGCGTATTTCTGTGCGCCCGCCGACGCCGGCAGACCGGACGCGGCCACCAGACACCAGTTGCCGCCGTCCGCGCAATTCGAGATGAGCTACGGCACGCCGGACGCTGGCGGCCACGACATGTCCAGCAGAGAGAACCTGTTGACGCCAAAAGGTCAGTGTCACGCTAAAACGTCAATCTATAATCGTACAGGAGGTTACATGAGATTACAGCTTCAGGGCGATCACACTGTTTACACGGTCACGTTATCTGCAGACGTCTCCGGATGTGTAAAAATATAGTCTCTATCTTGTGATAGACTCTGTCTGTAATTCGATTGAATTGTCTGCCGACATGTCACACGACTTGTCGTTTATCGTTAAAACGTTTATATAATATTATTATGTTATTCGAATCGGCCGTTATCACATTTTAAAAGTACGCCAGCCGATTGGACTTATCGCTTTCGTCACACGTACAACCGGCAAAACCCAAAAATAGTAGTTCTAACCGAGTCTGTCGGACATTCGTCGGCCGAACGCCAGTCCATCATCGTTGTAATAAATTCTACTTATATATCATGTTATACGCACACTGATACCGAGTTATACTCAAACAGGTTTTTGGGTTTAATATAACGTGTGTTCTACGTCTATACGTTTATTATACCCGACGCCGACGTCCAGATTATAATTTTGTAGGTCTGAGTCGGTTAGTTACATTGTAGGCCTCTCGAATTCTCGACTACATTGTAGTGTAAGTTATGTATTTTTTTTTTTTGTATCAAAAATAGTAGGTAGGGTTTATATTTTATGTAATTTTAATATAAACTACTTGAATGGACAAGGCCGTGACCACCGTCCGGACCGTCGAAATGGTTTTTAAATGACAAATCAGAAAACAGAAGTATAGCCATTAATAATGATGGTTAATTGATATTATATGATTAATTTCAATTGATATTTTCATTAAATCTGTGCAGATTAGATTGGGTTAGCAAAATGCGAAACGGCAGTTTTGCGCGATCGGTAATAACTATATTCGTTCGCCGTTTTAGAGAGCGAGTTGCTATTGAGTATTGTAGTAGGTATTGTATATTAAAGTGCGTCGATCGGATGAAACGATTAATCGTCATACCTTTATTATAGTACTGAGTATGCGCGTGTATTATATTATTTTGATTATATACGACATGGAATTTATTTTAGCGATAAACACTGAAAACGGGTTCGACGAACTAAATATTATTAGCCGAGCTGAATCATAGTGTGCCAGGTCTAACGGACGTATCGTATTTTTCCGTGACGTCGAAAACGATATTGAACGGAAACAAAAAACTTTAATTTTATATACTACTATAATAATATAAATTAAATAAACTTTAGTAAATAGCGATCATCCGTCGATTGAAATGCAAAAGATTGTAGTTTTTTTCTTTTATACATCTTTTTAACTATAGGACTATTGTATCGTACTGGTATTATTTAAACTAATATTATACGCATATATTACGTTTCGACTTTAATAATACTGATTATTATTATTCAAACTGCATATCTGACCGCGGTATAACCATACCGAATACCTGTAGAAAACCGCGTTAGAAATTCCGAATTCGCATAAACGCTCCGAGGTTGAGGTCAACGTTTCAATTGAGTATACACACTGATTAGTAGTGGGTTTCTTGCATCACACGATACAAAATAACGATACAATACGTTAGCTTATTATAATCGGCCGAGTTGTTAATAATCAGCTAAGTAATCGTTTTACGTTTTTATGTCCAGATAACCGTATTTATCAATAGGTTTATTATTATTAATTGAATTAATAACGCGTTTGAAATAAAAGAGAAAATCCAATAACCAATAATTTATACGTTATGTGTCTATATATAATTTAAAAATGAATAATATGATGACCACGATTTCCCATATCTACTTGAAATTTTGGGCTTGTTTAATTTTTATATTCATTAATTAATAGTTATTGTAATTGTACACATTTCATTATCTGTCGTTTAAGACTTAATTATACATTTATAACACATCATTTATCGATTATACTGTTTATAATAACCATGGATTATAATGAAACACCATTAGGCTTATAATATAATTATTATTAATTTATAATCTAGTACCTAATAATATTCAACATTCTCCTTCTTCTTTTTCTTCCGAGGTTTCTCCATTTAAAACTATATCGTCCAACAAATTTGTCTCCAGTTTCTGCATCTTCACATATTCCCATCTCAGTCCTGATCTTTCAAGTGGTCTTTCCCTTGTGGTACATTTTATAGTGCCGTTCTCAGTGATTATCTTTCTTCGTACCATTAATTTTATGTTCATTAAAAGTCTCGTCTTAGTAATATTTTGAACATTATTTTGGATTTCGATTGTACTAGATTTGTGCTGGTTTGTATCGCTCATCCTACCGTTTATGCTATATCTCTTCCTAAAATATAACGTTCTCCTTTTATGCTGTAATATGTGTTTTATAAATTTTTTGTTAAATACAATAAATAATTTAAAAATGTATAATTATCAATATATAAATAATAAAACTAACCACAAATTGTTATTTATTTTTTATATAAATACAATTTGATATATAAAAAATAATTACATACACGAAGGATCGTGTATTATAAATATATTAATAACACAATGGTAATAAAAATATTAAAAACAAAACATAATTTTCGACTGTGTTATAAATATAACATTTATCAATGAAAAAAACTGGTAATCACTAACCTGACTCAGTTCCTTCTTTTTCCGTATTATTTCCGTATTATAAATTATAATCTCCTGTAATTAAGTCTTAACGTGTTTACATATTGTTGCATTTTATATCCGAACAATGATTACTTTTTCTTTCGCGTTCCCAGTACGTGTATTAGTCGTCTATAGTAATATATTGTTTACGGAAATGAGGTATGTTTCCCGTTCGCAGCTGATGATAAAACCTATGGATTTTTCCATAGTCGAGTTTAGACGTATTTTCAACGACATTTTAACATTGACAACTATAGTGAATTATTACGATCGAGCAACACTTGACACAAACGTCTTTGTCATTCTATCATCACTCATCAGTAAAGATAAAACTAAGCGATTAATAACATAACAAATTTATAACTTATATATTATAGAGTTTCGAAAATTATTTTTAGTATAACAATATCATGTATGATTAATGATTTTGGTATTTTTTATAGAATTCATTTATTGGTGACATTTATTAAAATTACTTAAGAAAAAACCTCTCGACTATGTGAAAAGCTCTGTAATTTTTATCTGAATGGCGATAACTTTTTTTATGTACATGTTGAGATTGTTTTCAGTATATTTAGATAGGTTAGATCGATGCAATAATATTAAACAACAATTGTGCAATTATATTTATCGGTTATGCATACTAATTCTTGGCACAAATCAGATGTTGTTAATTATTTTTAATTTGTTTGACAATTTTACCATTTTAATTTAATTATATTACTATTTTTTTTTAAATATAATTTTCCGTGAAATCAATTTATAATATGAAAATATATATAAATTATTTGAAATACAACTTATTAATTTTTTATTTATATAATAAAATATATCTATGTATACATAATATTTAAAATTATGTTTAATTTATATTTACATTTTATTATTGTAAAAAAGTAAACACTAATAAAACTCATTTTTTTTTATTAAAACAAAATTGTATTATTTTTTGAAATTTGAATAATATATTTTCTTTTATATAACATCTATTTCGTTAGTTCTAACGTATTAAAATAAATCCATTATTTATTAATATATATATAATATAATAAAAGTTAATAATATATAAAATTGTATTGAAAAATTGAAAAAATTGAAAAAGAAATGGTATTAATAATATTTCACAATACGTTAAAATGATAGACCAGAAAAATAAAGTTATAATTTTACAAACTTTGATTTAAAAATATAGCTATAAGTACTATGGTATTTAAAATAAAAACCGTTAAAAATGTGTTGAGTCTAATTAAAATTGTTTTGATATATGATTCATAATTAATAAAAAGGTTGTAAAAATTACATGCTGTCATGCTCCAGGGAAACTATAACGAAATAAAAGAATAATAATAGTTTCCGGTAATAAATGGACACAAACTTTTCTAATAAAATTATCGATCGTAATATTAAATAAAACAATATATTTCAATTATACATTTAAATATTTGCATATTTAATTATATATTAAATAAAAATACAAGTATGGGTCCATTTGTTTGTTTTGTAGGCTTTTACTCATTTGTTCCTCCTCACGAGTCTCCGGTGAATTCGATTAATTTGATTCGTATTATTTCTTATATTATTATAGTTTTAAACAAATACCAAATATTAGAAAAATTATAGATCTGATATTTAATATTTGTTTATTTCCATTGATATCATAATGCCTATGGGCATTAATAAATACGCGTTCGCGTTATAATAAGTCGATAAAACGTTTTAGCTTTGCGGTTTATTTCTACTGCAAGTTTAGTACTTACTAGAAATAATTTAATTTTCCTCCCCCGCTATCAGAATAAAGCAAGAAGAAAAAAACTTCTATGCGGCAGTGTTGACTTTGCGTATCACTGTCCCTGGACAACGATATAGATAAGACATTACCTATAGAGTATGAACTGAATATCACGTTACGAATACACAAAATGTTATTTATTTTAATATGATCACCCTGTATACACACAAGAGACATCATCGTGCGATAGTGCAAGTACGATGACAAAGGACTGTTTTTTTTCCCCCAAAATGTTCCAACTGGCGAATAATTCAACAGCAATACGCTACAATCGAGTTGGTCTGCAAAAGGATTTGGTCACATGAAATGGTCACATTTTTACACAAACGTTATTATATATTATTATGTTGTAGTTTTTTTACATTCCGACGCAATTATATACATAGTTAAAAAATAAAAAACAACAATAACGAACATTCGTTATAAATAATATATTATTTTCATTATTGTGAAACGCGTATATTATACTCGTTCCGCGGGTGACCTTTAATGCGCATTTAATAATAATGTCGGTGGTGACTTTAGGATAAATAATATAATAATTTTAAAAATATACAAAGCGTTCGGTCGGTTTGCTTGTTTAAAATAATCTATCGACGGACTGAACAGAAGCAATACCTGTGCGCCATATAATTTTTAAATCATATTGTCATTGTGCATTTTTCAGTATAATTTTACACGTCATACTTAGTATACTTAGTTAAAAGTTTTAAAACCTCATCGACGGTGTGCTAGTGTCGTTCGCCACTTTAAAATCGTATTTTCCACAATGTCGTCGCGCTGAAATCGATGACCCGTGTGCCGTGCACGAGCTATCCGACATTATAATATTACGGTAAGTTTAGGTTTCGGTATTTTCATATTCATACTGAATTGCAACACATTGCGATTATAATAATTATAGTTTAACAATCGTATACCAGACCGGTATACATACATAATAATTGTAATCGGCTACGATTATTATATACCGGTCGATAAATCGAACAAATATTTGTATTTAAGTTTCAAGGGCTCGAGCGGTTTACAACTGTGTTAGCGAGTATCAAAGGTATATTGTATACTTATACGTAGGAATTTAACGGTTAATCGTAATATTGTGCGATATGTACACAACGCATATTATATTATTATGTTTACAACGTGAGTCTTCCGAATCACGTTTATTAGAAAATTACGAAATACGTGTGGCGACAGAGGTAAATACGTATATATAACGCGCAGAGTATATTATTATATTATACTCTGTTTACAATGTATGGGAGATATTTTTTTTATAATTTTTATTTGTTTTTTTTATTACTTTCAAATACTTATTTTCTATCGTGTGAGTGATTATTTTACGTGGCATTGCTAAATGTTAAGTAAAACACATTGAGGTATGGCGAAAAAAAATTGAAAACGTTTAAAAAAATAATAATAATACTACGAAGAAGAAAATACAAAAAAAAAAAAAATGAATCTGAGCAAAAAGCGAGTATTTATAATAAATATCAATGAATATTATATAATTGTTCGTGCCAAACAATAAGTTTCAAAAATATATATATCCATTTTATTTCTCAGTATAAATAAAATATCAATGATTCTTTTTTTTTATAACCAACGTTTGTATATTTTCAGGTAAACCAATAGAATTATTTTCCTT
The DNA here is from genome assembly GCA_013282895.1 of Eriosoma lanigerum. NCBI lineage: Eukaryota > Metazoa > Arthropoda > Insecta > Hemiptera > Aphididae > Eriosoma > Eriosoma lanigerum. Next base: position 2,644,673 of record CM023358.1, on the reverse strand, counting down.
TGCCAAATTGGCTATTTTTACTCGCACGACTTTACATATTTTAGGCATAATAATAATATGTACCTACTTATAGAATATGAAATATTATTTTTATATTAATGAAATTCTACAAAATATAAATATATTATTGTTTCATATTATTATTGTCGTTTATATTTAATAATCGTATATTTAACGTTGTTTTTGCATTGAATCAATTGGAAACAGGGACTAATATTAGATTTACAATAATTTCAAAGAATTAAATTCTATTACTTCTATCAGTGGCGCTGGTCCTTATATCTAATTAGTATTTTCTAATTTTAATTATATTTTTAATAGTAGTTTGGTTATTGTATTTATATACCTACATACTACATAATATTATAAATGAGTAAATGACCTATATTTACTATTCAATAACGACGATTAATTATTTGCAAAATTTAATAATACCAATTGCCTTATCGTTATCGCATCAATCAGTCATCACTATTGTTAGGTACGAGTTTATGACCTTTTTATTGAGTTACTCTAAAATTCAAAAATTATAAACTGATATTACCTTTAATGCCCCATCAATTATGTTTGTTATAAAAAGAAGTTATAGACAATATCAAATAAAAAATAAAAAACGTGATTAGAATAAAGTCGTAACTAGTAAAAGTAAATATAAAACCAGTAGCTTTGTTAAGGTTTAGTAAATTTATATGGGAATAAGGTATTCCCGATACGTATCATATAATCACATTTGAACTTTTCAATTGGTCATTTAAATTCGTTTCAAGTATTTCGCAATAGTTATCAACAAAAATAAACTATATTCCTCATTTAATAAATAATAAATCTAAAAAATAAATAACCAGAAGAATTTTGTATCGTGCTCGTATTATAACAATTGAATAGGCAAGATTTATTTTATTGAGCACGTTTATAAAAACGCGAGACATATTATTTAGGTATTATTTAACATAATAATAATATAAAAATAAATAAATAAATATAAAAAAAAAATTTGGACGAAATCGTTGAGTTAGTTTGTTAGATTGGCACGCAAAATAATTTGTTTAATAATCATCAGCTGCTAACATCAATCCATCGAGGGTCCATTGTCAGAATTATTCGCCGTAGCTAGGTTAAAAATAAAACGTCTGAACAGGGACATATTATTCAACGAAACATATTAATAATATTGTGATTAATAAAGCTATTTCGTAGTTGGTAAAAAAGTGTAATTCTCTATAATTATAAAAAATATTTACATTTAATTTTTTTTCTTAAAAACTGAACTATCCTAATATGATAATAAGTAGATAATTTTAATAAAACATAACCGACAGTATCAATACATTTATGTCCCAGTGTTTTATTCGCAATATAATTATTAAATATTTTGTTTATTTAGGTTTCATGAGGTAAAACCTTGACATATTTCAATTATTCATCGTGTTTTGTAAATTATCATAATAATTATAATAATAATAATAATAATAATAATAATAATAATAATACACATCGTCAAAAACTCGTAAGATAATCAATAAATAAAACGATGTTACAAAATAAAAAGGAACCCGATTAAATGTACAGAATCTATCGTTTCGCTTGAATGGGTAAAACTTTATTTTGGATTATTTTACCGACTATTTAATAGCATCGAACAGAACATACTATAGGTACTAATAAAAAACTAGATTTACAAATTACAAATTTCAATTGATTGAGGAAATTGTATGAACAATTAATTGTTTTTATATTATTGATTATATTAAATAAACAAGTTTTAACGTCATATTTTCCTTTCGGTCATTTTGATCTGATTTTCTATGCATAAAAAATATAGATATTGTTAATAAATTATATCCCTTCAGTTGGGTTTTATGTTTTCATTGATGATATTTTATGATGAGTATAAATTCAATTATTTCACTCTCACGGGAAATTGATTAAACATGTTTTATTTATCTGATATTCAACGATACTACATTTTTATTACGTATTCATAACTTAGTTGATGCATATACTGGAATAATGACGAAACTAAAAATCACACTAAAAGGATTATTATCAACAATAGGTGTGTGTGTGTGTGTGTGTGTGTGTGTGTGTGTGTGTGTGTGTATGTGTGTGTGTGCAAACGATATATCAAACATTCGGTGTCATTTCATTTGACTGAGTATCATTATTACGATATAATGCTTCTCTTTTAATGGATCGCGGAGCCGATGCGACCGGATGTAAACGTATTCGGTGTACACAATGAACGAGCAAGAGAAAAACACACATGCACACATAAATGGAAAGAGTGACAGATTGCGTCGAGGAAGATTTCTACTGTTGAAATCCAAAATTCCGAGAAGTCAAAGCTCAAGGGAACGGAAGATTCGTTTACACGTTGGCGAACGACACGCAAAAACACAAGGTGTATCTGATCCAAAAGAAAGTAAAAAACACACCACGTCACGAAACATATCAAATTAGTGATATAGTTGAAATATTGTTAAGCTTCAAAAAATATTAAGTTTCCAATCATTAAGCGTAATAATATTTCATATATCAATAGGTTATTAGTTGATCGGCAGTTTTTTGTGTAAAATATGTTACCGCTTTTAAAAATATGAATATTATATCTATTAACATTAATCATCGCTACAAGATAATTTGTAAATTCTCCTTATTGAAATACATCATAATTCGTATAAATTTAGATGATTATAGATCACGATTTGTTATCTTTATTTGTCTAACGTTCAGCATATTATCTTAAAAAATAATCATACGATGGCCAAAAATTGTAACATTTAAGATAAATTTAAAGCTCAAAAAAAGTAAACTTTTAAACGCAATTAAATTTAAAGAGAAGAATATTTTTTAGTGTCTGACAAAATATCCATTTTGTAAAATACTTTCTAAAAATAATGTAATGGCGGTTTAACTTTTTTATTTATTTTTTTAACTGCTGTAATACTTTTTAGTAAATAGTTTATAAAACGGATATGTCAGAATCACAATTCTTTTTCAATCTCTTTCTGTTCGAATTTCTTTCAATTTAATAATAATTGTTTGAGCTCTAAATTTACTTTAAACACTAAAATTTGTGTTTGGTACGTGATCTTTTTGCTACGACAGTCTGAAACAGCAAATTGTTGAAATTTGGCCGCTCCTAAGGAAAATCGAATTCTAAATGTCAAAAAATAGAACCGGTCCTGGGACTATATATCGTATATATTATTACGGCAGTATTATAGCATCCAACACTCGGAGAAAAACGTTAGCTCTTAGCTCGTAGTTAGTATAAATGTCATTCGGCTAATTGTCGGACAATTATTATTATTTTGCACACTACTCGAAACACGGATATATAATATTATATTCCATTCTATTACGAGGAACACGTGTGTATAGCTCTTGAACATAATGAAAAGCTACTACGACCTCTCGACGGAGTATAGCGAACGGAACCGACGACGATTGTTGTTAAAAATTTGTCGTATTATCGTGTCTCGTGTCACGGTGTGTACGAATAGAGCGGAGAGAGGAGGAAAAAAAAACGGAAAAAAGGAAATTACGAGAGAAAAAAAATGTCAGAGAAAGATACGAATATAAAAAAAAAAAAAAAAAAAAAACCTACAGATGGGACGTGCAATGTGTTCTACGCGCTTATATAGTCGGCCTTTTCAGTAGTTTACGAGTGGTTTTTAAAAAATTGTTGTCCGGGTTTTTTTATTCTATATATATATATATATATGTACTACTACTGTTAGGTTCGAGTGAGTGAATATTCCCTTTGTCTGCAACGACGATAACGCGATTTACTTGCTTACTCTTCATAATAATATATATATATTTATCTCGGAGTGTAGCCCCCGGAGAGCAGAGACCTTGGGTGCACTTGACCCACATGTGTTCCTATCGCGGTTCCGCGGTACGGCGGCGGGGAATATAAATGCATTGGCACGATTCCGCCGACAGCGGATCTCGCGGTGCTCGCGGTGTAGACTATCGAATATTTTTTAAATTTTATTTTTATTTTTTTTTTTAATTAAAACGAACCGAAGCTCGATGAAATAATTGCAACGCGCACGACACTACCACTTGTACATGTAATAAATTATTATTATATATTTAATGATGAGAAATACGTGTGTACAAGCGTATATATTTAATAGGTATATACGTATGTGAAAAAATAAAAACAAATTTTATGCGGAAAAATTTGCCGCGGTTAGAAAACACGGTAAAATGATTCGGTTAGATTATATTATATATTCTTAAAAAAAAAAAAAATAACGTTTTTTCATCTCGGGAGTTTTGGGTATAGGTTTTCTCGAATTTTACGAATACGAATGTTATGTTTTTATTTCCCGAATTCAAATTATATTCCGTCGAGTAGAAATCAATTGTTGTTTTTTCTCCACAGCAGAATCTTTTGGACCGTTTTTCATACTTACAATTGTTATTTCGTGAGTAATTCACTTTTTCAATATATTATAATAATATACGAGATAAGACGTATCCGAGAAAGAACTTTTAAAAAGATACTTTTAATTGAATTATTGTTGTTGAAACATATTAAAACATGTCGATATTACTTCACTTCAAATTCGTGAAGCATCAGTAAATTCAATATCAGTGAAACATTAGATTTTGATTTATTTAAAAAATATAATAAGCAGATTTAAAATGAAAAAAAAAACAATGGGCAACTGCCATACCTAAGAAATATTATAATGTCATTCGACTTGAATTTGTATTTCAAATAAAAGTATATCTGTGCATTTATAATTGCATAAGTTTTCATCATATCGTCTAACTGCAGTAGGCTATAATATTATAATTAGGTACACTTATCATATATTCATATATATATATTAGTTTCGAGTAAAATATTTAATTAATATTTACTACTTGTATATATTTATAATAATAATTAATTTACGAATAATAGAAATATTTGTGTTTTATAGTGCAGTGTTTGCAAAGACGAGGAGCTCGATTTTTAACGACCTCTATAATATAGGTAATAAGCGTATGCCTATATGACATTTATTAAATAATATTGATAGATAACATTATTAAATTATCATAAATTATATAACTATATGTAAAGGATAAACAAAAAATCATTTCCGTCAATAAATATTATTTGTGCGTGTAAGGTCAACAAATTGAAGATTTTAGTATTTATCTGAATTAATTTTAATATTTATAGTGTAATAAAGTTAAGTGATTAAAATATAATAGATTCTGTCCATGATCAATAAAACTTAATTGATATGGAAACATAAATTTACGTCAAAAATATACAACGAAATAATGTCTATTTGAGTTATATGTTCATAAATTGACCCTTGCATACGTTATATAAGTTTTATTTATGTTTTATTTGTGTTATACGTATTCAGTAAATAATTGACCAAGGAAATCCGTGACTTTGAACGACGGTCAATGTCATATTATATAATATGACGTCAGTTAATATTGGACATGGTCTTTTTGGTTGATTTCGTGCAGAATTGAATATAGTATGATGCGATCGTTATATCATGTACTTGTATGAAAATCAAATAATATTCTACAAAAAAATGGCATTGCGTTTTGTAATTTGATTGGAAGTAAAAAGTAAAAACAATAAAAATTATGAAATGTAAATATAGTATTTACATTATACAGACGGACGCATTTCAATTCGTATAATTTTATTAAATAAAAAAAAATCGAATTCTACAAGAATTCTACAATATATTATTTAAAATTATTGTTCCGTTTAAAACACAAATAATTGACAATTATTTTAGTTATGGTGTACACATTTTTACAATTTGAATTTTATGTTTTCTAACGTTAACGATATTATATTATAATTTAATTTGAAATATTGTTTTTGTGCAGCTTTCCAAAGTTGTTACTGAAAACTTTTTATGAGATATTGTACCGATGCATGTATATATAGATATATACTTCGATCAAGATGATTGAAAAAGATTTTCAGAAGACTAGCAGATTGTTCAACCATTTATGTATTGCTTAGCAAGAGCTATATCAAGCAACAGACCCTGTGTTTTACCGAAAAACTTTTTTTCTTTCTTTTTATTCTTTTCCCCGCTATACCAATATATATTAGATCAATGGACGACCGTTCGGAAAATTGAAACATAAATTAAAGCTGACATACAGACTGACAAAGAATTTTCTGATATTATACGTTGGGCAAAATGGATTTTATTTTCATTATTAAAAACGTATTGGTGAGAAAATATCCTCAGTGTTTCGTTCAGCTATCCTGACCGTCGTTATAGGTAACTTATTCGGAGTGAAGTGAACAAAATATATTTTTATACACATATTTAATGACATATTATAATTATTAATATTACGTGGTTTGAAATTTACGGTTTTTTTGAAAATTATTAAATTTTCCTAATAATATTCGTATAGTGGTAAATAACCAACGTGTTCACTGGCTTATTTAGGGGCGTATGCTGGGGTTTAAAACACCCTCAAATTTTTTTACTGCAAGAAATATGTGGCTCATCTAAAATCGTAAAAGTTTAAAACGAGATATATTATTGACAATAATAAAAACATTAATGCGAAAGGGTGAAATTTAAAATGATTCTATGATCAAACTATAATTATATTTTCAGAGGAAAGAATATTGTCTGGACACCCCCCCAAAAAAAAAAAAAAAAAATCCCTAAATATACCACTGCACGTGTTCAGTCATTTTTCACACGGATCGCGATTTTATAAGTAGTCCACACCATAACGAACGTGACGGCGACGATGAGTTTTTCATCGATAATATTATTATGGGTTCGACCGGTTAGGTTGTTTAAACGGTATGGAAAAGTCGAATGACATATTTTATTGTAAAGTATATAAACTCGACAGGTCATTTGTGTTATGCGAATGGTCATTTATAAAATCAATTATAAAGCAATTTTAGCATTGCAGTTTTACGTTTTCCGAAAATTATTATACAGTTGATTAAACGGCCGTCGCTTGGACATTTAAAACAATTTTATTGCACATTCCATGAATTACTACTACGGCTGATTGCGTTATATTGTCACAAGTCTCGCTCGCATCATAGTCCATTTACCGTTAAATTCCTTTTTTTATTTTTTATTTATATGACGTATTAAAATGAAAAATTAACAACCTAATAAAAGCACCAAGTTCGCGTGCGATAATAAATATATGATTATGAATCTACTATTTAACAATATTATATTTTGTCAAATGTCATTGAATTATAAACAATAATTCTAACATTATGATGTGAGTACCTTAGATATTGTTTCCGCCAGTTTATCACACAAACTGAATCATAAATATTGATAATAGTATTATTATCATGGTTGTCGTTCAGATATTGAAGCGAAACACTTTCTAAACAAATGTTTTGACGATAAATCTAACAAAATCGAACTAAAAAAAAATATATATTCGATATATTATTAATTTAATTTTATAAATTATGATTTGATGTTTATATTTTTGAAAAAATTGTTTATTTTTATACTACATTATTTTGTTGATAATACCTCGTCCGTGTAGCGTTGTTTTCAAACTAATGTGTAAATAAATTCAATGGAAAAAAAACAGAAAATGAAATCGAATCCAAGTTTATGCAATAGAAATACATTTTGGTGTAATGATTTTCAGCAGAAATAAACATTGGCATCAGAAATCGAAATATTTATAAAAATATGAACAATGCAATTCACGATCGTTTAGACTGTAAACTAACTGTAAACAGGCTTATAGATTATACCAACACACCATAAATAGGTATTTATATTTTGATTAACGATAGTCCCGTTGTACGCTAGTTCATCGGTCAATGGTAATTCTTATAAAATACAAAATTAGGAATATTCGTAATCGCGATTCGATGTAATATAATATTTTATTAAAATGTCATTTGTCGGCGGTTTTCGTCTCCTTCGTCTAACAATGTATAGGTACGAATATTATAATATCCGTTCGTAATGATCGTATGATGGTTAGTTTTTTTTTTCTTCTTCATCATCATGCGCTAGACAGTTTAATATAATATTATCAATATATATATATATATATATATATATATTATACAAAACTGTAATATAATTGCAGATTGATAACCGTTTGACGCAATGTGTAAGTACCTACTCACGTGTTCCGTCTCTAATCGACGTTTTCAAATATTGACGCGTACCCAATATCGACCTTCAAAGAACAATATTTCGCCGGACGATTTTGCGATTTGTTCAAAAGAACCAAATACAGTCGACTGTAAAATCACCGCAATACACGTGAAACCTCGTATAAATACATACAATCGGTGGCGTAGCGACACGGGAGGCGTTTTGGGTGTTAAAACACTACCCCTCCGACCGTATTTATGCTAAAAATATAATATTATAAACGAAACTGTTTTGATTTCTACAAAACGTTTCGTTCAATCATGTTACGTGGTTTTATTGTTTAATATTTGTATTATTGACAAATAATAATAATATAACACACCTAATGTAATATATTCACAAAGACAACACGTTTTAACGTGTTAAATTAAAAAAACTCCCTTAAAATAGTTGAATAATTACTTGTTACGCATACAATATCCAAATGAATTAAGATAATATCGCCGCAAAAAAAATTTGTTAAAATCTATATTTTTATCATAATCAGAGTTGACGTAACAAATCGCAAGTACGAGTTGTACTACGGTCATCATTTTATCCACAATTATTAACATTACGAACGCGCTAAACAATCGACGGCGACACCATACATTACCACGCACGCGGCCAACTTGGCTGTGGCAAATAAGCCCTTGGAGCGTAATTAAAAAAAAAAAAAAAACAAAAAAAAAACAGTATAATAACGATAATTCAACGTTATACATGAACAATTTATACTCAGAAATTAATATATTATGTATATATGACTACCGTAGAATGATTTATATTGATACGTCAGAGAGGGAACACGCGGAAAACAATATTATTATATATAATTATGTGACTATTAATAAAATATTAAAATCCCGTATACAATCGAGCGATAGCTTTTACATTTTTAATCGTATATACAGAGCGTTTAGAAAATCCGGTTACAAAAGTAATTTAAACGAAATTGAAAATGTACATAACATCCACCTTTTTGTAACCTAACAATTCTTATCACATTGTATTACAATAGGTTCTAATAATAATAATAGAAAATAAAACGAAATGCGTTTTTGCGACCGAAAAACGTTCCATGTTAAATAAAATATAAAAACAATAAGGTTGATTAAAATGTCACCGTGTGTGTGTGTGTGTGTGTGTGTGTGTGTGTGTGTGTGTGTGTGTG
>CM023358.1:2590156-2635336 GCA_013282895.1 Eriosoma lanigerum | reverse complement strand
GTGTGTGTGTGTGTGTGTGTGTGTGTGTGTGTGTGTGTGTGTGTGTGGGTTGGAGAACAAAAATTGCTTTCTGTCATATTACAATATAAGATATTTTACGTTTCCTGGTCTCGTCCAATATATTGTATAAACATAATATAAATAATAATAGATCGTATAAATGCAACGTGCACGGCTTGATGTCAAAGATTGGAAGAAGGACGGGCATCATCAAGATCTGAATTTACGACCTATAAAAATACACAATTTGCCAAATAACCTTCACCTCTAATATTATGTATTTGCTGGATTCCATCAAAACACTAAAAAATCTGAAAAAAAATCGTATACGCAACAGTGTTCAACAGTTTTATTTTTTTACAACGTATTATTATTGTAAAATATAATTATTATTACCTACGAAACGAATCTAAAAAATATGCAAAAGTCGTAAACATTGTAACCCTATAAAAACGTATTAATATTATTATTAATATTTTTATAATGGTAATTTTCTCGCAGTAGCTGTACAGGTAGCTACTTAAAACATTACACCGGAAACATTGGAATCAAGCTTCGAAATATTATAATATTTCAGCCGTACACACAATCTCGTGTCGGATATCATTTGTATTATACCTACTACTCTGTAGAGTTGAACACGAGTATGCGTTTAACAGCGCAAAAATGGCGTTTCCTCGTTAAAACGTTGCGGAATTAACTTGGAAAATATTACGACGCGTGTACCTGGTAACGTATAATTAACTATTTTCACTCGGAGACGAGACATGTGCCCTACAGTATCAGACAATCCGGACATTTCAATACAATAAAGAAAAACGTATATCTATCGCGAGCAATTAAAATAACGATTGTAACGAGTTCCCTAATACGCTCGAATCGGCGAAACGTAAACTGTTTCGTTGTCTTCGTCGCCGGAAAGAAATACAAATATTTGACCGATCTGCTGCGTTATAATATTGAACGGTACCTACTGCGTACAATATATGGCGACGACAATAAACTTTTGAAAAGAAAAATAATATTTAACCAAGTGTACTGTATAGTGTCACATATAAATGCGACACTTGTTCCACCGTGTACTCTCGACCAGAACATTGTTATTATAACCTCGGGGATTTGTCGAAAAAAAAAAAAAAAAATGCCACCAATCGACGGTATAAAACCGAAAACTTAAACAACGGCAGCACAGGCTTTTTTTTTTTCTTCGCCGCGTTTAACGGTGTTTGAATAATTGTACTAATTTTCAGTGTCTCTGACTATATACCGGCTCGTGACTTCTAGACAGCCACATCGCATAATAATCGTGTCATAATTGTTATTAATGGAGATTTGCTTCGACGAAGAAGATGTCAGGACACTCGAACCACACGAATTTCATTAAAATTTGTAAAACGTCGACAACTCGTTAATAACACCCGCCCGCCCGCCAGTTAGACAATATAATAATAATTATCCGACCGAATGTAAAATACGATTTGGTTTTGTGTGTACCTTTCTCGAGTAGTATATTATTATTTTAGACTATTATACGTAAATACGTAATGGTTATGTATTAAAGTTCATTGAAATGTATTCGATTGACGGTAGTGGTAATGTCGTTTTGGAACAACGTATTCTCTGGTCTTGGCAGTTTCAGGTTATTGAACGTTCTAGTTAAATAAAATATTAAATAACATATTCTTCACCTAAATATTTAATTTTTTTATTAACGTTTTCACATAAAATGTGGATTACTCACTGTGTTAAACTCATTCTTTATGTTGACATACATTATGTTTAAAATAATATAACATACTACAGTTGTATGGCTTGTGCACACAGATGTCTAATTTTTGATACCCAAACAATCGAAAACAATCATATTATTGTAATACAAATACAGTTACCTAATCATATTTTATTTCAAATTATTAAAATTACGTTCACATTAGATATACGACGTTTACGAGTGGACAAAACAATAAACGTTTGTTTCGTAATTTATAAAATTACTATTAAATTGATCGCGTAGTCATTAAAAGATATAATAGTAAGCTAATATTGTTACATTTGAGACAATTGATTTCACTGTTTAAGATATTATGTACCTGATTAAAATGTATTGTAATAAAGACCCAATGTTTCATGGTAGTTTTAAAATTATATGTCACACACTATGATTAATAAACGTACATTTTAAATTATTTGTATATAGATTCTATATTTTTAAATCTAAGAATTATTGTGAGATTTATGAGCTTTTAACCCAAACTTCCAAAAATATTATTAAATTTGACAACTTCAGTTAAACAACTCTATAGAAATAATTAGTCAAAACTTGATATTGAAACGTAATTTTAATTGTTATGTCTACTGAGAGCATCAATGTATCATTAACATTGTATTTTAATTGGCACGGAATTCCAACCACTAAATATGTTTATTGCTTTCTAAACGTCTTTAAAATAATTAGATTGAATTATTGCAAATTTTAGGAATGGGATAAATTTTGATTTTCAATTACTCTGTAACAATAATTATTAGTTAAGAAATTAAGAACCATAAAAAATTATGTTTGTTTGCATTATCTATATACAATATATTGTTCTAACCATAACATACCTCCACAGATTAATAAATAAATAATATAATATGTGTTTTTTTTTTGATAAATATAAAAGTATACCACGTAAGCGTTATAAAAAAAGTTTATTTTTATTTTTGTCAAAAATCTACGTGATCACGTTGAATGTTGATTTGATTTACGATTGTAAAAAAATTTGTTAATATTGTTAGTTTCGTGACATATATTTCTATCATACGTTTTATGAACATTATAAAAAAAGAAAATGTATTTATTTTACCTCTCAAAGAACATTCGAATGGAAAATTAAATTTAAAAATGTTTCGCTGTTACCATTGTTTTTCGAGTATTAAGTACAAAATATTGTTATATTATAATTTTATAAACTATTTCACTAAGTACCTAGAAGAATATATTATAATATTAGATTATTATCGTAATATTATGCAACAGCCTTTTATAGGTGGAAAACGATCTACCTGCTACAGCATATTGTATCTATCTTGTAATTAGTTGACTATAAATCACTATGGTGACAAAACGATTAAATCGTTTTTAATTTCATCTCAAATCGAGAGGACCGCTGGATTTAATTAAATACGGTTGAAATTTAACTCTCCGAAATTTCTCGTTCTGGTCCACTTTATTTTATTTCATCTACGACCATACTGTGTAGGTAACCATCTATAATACCGTCCAGAGACATAGGATTTTGATTTATTATTATTGTTTTTTTTTTTTAATTATAACGAATCGGTTGCTATTAATTATAATATAAAGGTATTAGATTCAGAATACTTTCCGTTTTATTCGGATGTTAAATCGATATAATATTTTAATTAGAAGTCACAGGGTATGCGACTCTGCACTATACTAAAAATGTTTGAAAATCCTAGTATCAGCATAAACTTCATCTTTGGTTAACCTAAAATAAAATTAAAGTGTTTATATTTAAAAAAATTATAAAGTGCTCTATTATGGTTTTTCAAAATCCGTTAAGATGTTTAAAAAATATAAATGATTGCGCCGTTGACGACGGTTTGTCAATTGGGGATTTATTTTTTCTTATTTATTGTTATTACATACGAAGGAAAAAATTCTTGCAAAAAATGAATAAATTTTTATTTACGTACCTATGTACATCATATTGTTGCTATTTAAACATAATAAATATTAGTTATAAGATAATAGTTTCATAGCATTAACGTGATAAGATTTATTATAGAAAGTAAAAAGGTCTTGTTATATTGCAAAATTGACTTGTATACGTTAAATATTTTACGTGCAACGATTTAAAAGGGAATGATTAAAATATAATTATATGAAACAAAAACCAGCTAGGAGAATTGGAATCTAGAGAACATGAAGAGCGGAATCAAAATGATCCCTTCTTTATGCTTACGTTAAATCTTCACAAACCAGATAGACAATATATAGGTAAAGAAATACACAATTCGCATTATAATACTAATAAAAAAAATAATAATATTAAATTAAAACTTTGGCGAGCAAAGGTAAGTAAAATTCGATCGGTAGATCTCTTATTTCGTATGAACTACAACTCTACTACGATTTAAAATATACATATTATACATTTCTTACTGCCTATTTTTTCGCATTGTCCAAAACTCAACGTCCTGAAATTCAGCTACGGTCGGCGGTGTAAAAATTTCCATTAAAATCCCATTACTTCGCATCGTAAAATCTGGTTTATAGTTCGGTCTCGGAATCAAGACTCAATTCTCATTTTCAAACCTCCCCCCCCCATAATAATCTACACCTTTCCAACATCAATTCGATACTGCATGCAGACACCACTTTATATTAAACCTTATCACAGTCACACTGTATGATATTATACGAGTTATAACTTGCCTATTACCAGTGGCGTATATATTAAAATATGACCTGAGAGGCTTAATTCCCAACAGTATTTATGTTGCTAAATATATTACACATGGTGAAATTGTTTAATCACCCTATTTTTCAGGAAAATTATATTTTTCTAGATAGAGCTTTAACACATTTTGAGAATGCCAAGCACCCTCAAGCCTTCCAATATTTATGCCACTGTCTATTACATATTTTATTATTATAACATAGTATAATATCTAAAAATTTTAATCGACGAGATAGTGCAACAAAACAATATTATTTTATCGAAATTTTTTTTCCTATAAAGTAAATACAAGGATATATATATAATATACATTTATATGAAGTTGAGTGTTTTATCATTTCAATTTTCCTTTATAAAAAAAAAAAAAAAAAATTGTTCATTTTTAGGAGGTTCTTATAAGATAATGGTTTCAATTTATTTGATGATATTAAAGAGAAAATAGACTATACAATATTTCAGTTAAATATTCTTTGGTAAATCTTTTGTTAACTATTTAGGACTTGTGTATTTTAACTCCATGTAATGTAAACATAAAAAAAAAAGTTTATTTCTCTAAAAGTAATGTTTAAAAAATTATATATCATTGGTTGTAAGCTCACACATACAGCTTAAGTCTTTCATAAGTTATTATTTTTAAATTGTCTAATCTTCGTGGCTTTTGTTTTTTATTTATATAATATTATTATAGCATATATTTTTCAATTATGAATGTCTATTTTACATTTATATTTCTAACTCAAGATTTTAGCTTAAAAGATTAGACACTTATTTAGTATTAAGTGTTATGATGACTTTCGATTATGCGAAAAAAAAAAAATGTAAATAGTACACTCATATGTTTAGCGTTTTACATTATACGCAAATTGTGCGATCAGTGTCTAAAAAAAAAAAAAAAAAAAATAATAATAATAATAATTAAAGTTCCATCATCGAGACTTAATGAATTTATTTAGACGCGTCGAGTTTGCGCGCAAAATGTTTAAGCGTCAAAATTTTTTTTTTTTTTTTTCTTGCCGCCGTATAGACACGCGAGGCCACACACACCGATACATACATTACGGCATCATCTCGGTATGCGTATATACACGAGTGGTCGCGGGCGGGGGCGGGGGCGGAGACGGCGGCGTTTACTCCGAGCGCGCTCGCGTGTGTGCGCGCCGGCCGCCGATCGATACGCGGGAAGCACGCAAGCGCCGCCGCCGACTACGGGGGCTGAGCGGCGCGGATGTCGGCCGAGCGGCGGTGGCGGCCGCGTACCGTATAGACGGCCGCCACTGCTGCAGCAGCAGTCCGTCGCGGCCCTGTGCGCTACAACTACCGCGAGACTGTGTGTGTGTGTGTGTGTGTGTGTGTGTGTGTGTGTGCGTCCGTGCGCGCGTGCGAGATAGAATATATAGCTCACCCACTCGCGTCTATCGTTACCGGAGCGCGTGCGCTCGGCTTTCCCGATCGGCCAGCGTCAGCAGCAGCAGCGTCAGCAGCAGCAGCAGCAGCAGCAGCAGCAGCAGAAAAAGCGACTACCTTTGCGGGCGCACCACGCAGTGTCCCTCTGGCCGTCGTCGTCGCCGTAGCCGTCCGCCGTCTCAGAGCCGTCCGGTCGCCGTAGCTCGCCGTTGCGTGTGCCGCGGGCGCGCGCGCGCTCGCCGTCGCTCACCCGTTCCCACGACGACCCAGCAGCAGCCGCCGGCCGAACGACACTCTTATCGCCGCGCTCTTTGGCTGCCGTGCGTCGTCGGCCGCCGTCCTGCCCGCGTCACCGTCGCCGACATGTGCTCCTGCCGCGGCCGGTGCCGGTCTAGGAATCTGCCGCTGCTGCCGCCGCCGCCGCCGTTGCTGCTGCTCACCGCCGCCGTGGACGTCACCGACAGCCGGCCGTACCGGTCTGCCGACAACGACGCCGTCGGACGGTCGCGGTGTTGAACGCGATTTGTCCGCTCGTTTTTTTACGAAACGCAAAAAGCTCGTTTCCACGCCACACGTATAGAGTCTCTCCTCGGTTGCGGCGAACCCGGGCATAACACACGTGAGTTTCTCAAAAGTTAGGTTATGTTTACGCGTTTTTTTTATAATAAATATTTACCATAATATACGTAATACGGCACAATTTTGTTCCGCTGCGACGCGAATCGACGTCATCTTTTCTCGTTTTTCTTCGTTTTTATACTCTGTCTGTTCCTTATCAATTATCGAAAAAACAAAATAACGTAACAACTAGTGTATACCGTTTCCGGCATCGAGTCGGAAAACGCAATCCCGAAGTAGAAAGAAAAAGTTCGCAGCGAATCTGACACGCTGATTTTTATATTTTTTTAATCGTTTAGAAATGTTTGTGTACGTCTCATTCACGCGTGTTTATAATTTTTATACATGACTTTCCGACAACCGCGCTATGGAAATTGAACACTCGCCAAGTGTAAATAATTCACCTGATTCACAATAACGACCGATCGTAGTTTATTACATCATTTAATCTCTTTTTAAATATATTCTTCTCGTCGACAACCGATAAGTACCTACACTTTTTTCGCTATATTTGCCGTTTTCCTTAAAGAAATAACACTATATTGCATTATATAGAACGTTATCGTTGAAATCCTTATTTTAATTTTGCGCCCACGTACAATATCTAAATAAAAAAAAAAATCTTGTTCATTGTATACGTTTTTAAATGAAAACGTACACTGTTCTCCAAACTCGATTACAATATTATTATGATGGAAACAATATTACGATAATTGAAAGAACAATAAAATATGTTCAATACAATGAGTCCAAAAACATGTTATTTTGACATTATTTTCTTTAATAATTTATGTGGGACGCGAAATCAGAAATTTAGATTAGATAGTGTTTATATAGTTACAGATTAGTTTTTTCTAAAATTCCTAAAATATTTGGCATATTTTTTACGCGGTTAAGCAATAATTTGTAACAACATGACGTATATCGTGCTCTCGTAAATCTGCCTATTTGTAAAAAGTTATTTGTAACCCGCGTTGTTGTGTAATTAAATGAAAATATACGGCGACAAGTAATTTCTGTATGTATAAAATATACAGTTTATGTTTAGAAGTTAATTTTCAGGCTATCATACGTATTTTGTATGACATTTTTATAACCGTTATCCAGATAATATATAACCACGCGTGTCACAAATAATTGTTTGTAATAGTAATGACGATACGTCTTTCGATACAATATTATGATAATTTATTTTTGAACAGCTCATTAAATAACGAATTTTATTAAAATTTATAATACTAATAATAAGTATCTAAATATTATAATGGACAGTGCACTGTTTAAATTAGCGAAAATTCGAAATTCAAAGTTCGCATTTTCATTAGCCCTGTGCCCCCTGTCGATTTGATGGCAAACAAAACAGGTACTGATTTTCGTTATTAAATTTATTATTACACGTACATCATGATTGTAGTTTTTTATATAACAATATTGACTGTACATTACATATTCACATTAATGCAAATGAAACGCGAGTTACTATATTTACATTTCATACAAATTAAGTGTACTCGAGTATTAACTTTGTGATTTTGTTTAAAATCATAATATTCACAATTAAAATATTCAGTAAAAACGTTAATTATGTGCATATAAATTCCATATAAAATTTATTTTATACAGTTATTTACTCGCAACGTCAGTAGTAAGCGAGGACTTTTATCTGCGCCAAAATGAAATATCCTCGTCTAAAGAAATTGTAACGGACAAACTACAAAAGCGCGTAATAATATCGTTATAATTTTGTTTTTCCGACCGAAATTAATGTAGATTTTTTCACAATTTCACCGTTAGTAATATTAACGTTTCGTTTTTCATTTTCTGGAAGAAAAAATTAACAAATTACCTAAACGTAGGTAATCCTATTATATCTTGTCGGGCGTACGAGTTTGGTAATAAAATGCGTGTTCCAGTGCAATATCTGCAACGGCAGTCGTGTTATTAATATGAATTTTTAATTTAATTTAATTATTTTTTTCTATGAAAGAGAGTTTGGACGAGAGATTATTTCAATCGAATGCATTTTTGCACACGCAAAGTTACGGTCCTGTTGGACGAAATTATATAATAACTCGCCTAACATCGTTACTCGAGATAAATATTGAGTGCGATCACAAAAATTGCTCACGCGGACAAAGAGGTTTATTTTTATTTTTTTAATATTATTCGTTCGTATTCATATAATAATATTTATTTCTATTTACACGGGCTTTTTTTCGGTTTTTCGAATATTTTCCACGGGAATACATAGTACGACCTTAAACCCACAGGAATCGGTAGTTTGACGAACGTGAGTGTATAATATATCGATTCCCGACGGGACCCCTTCGAGGGACGATCACCGCAACCGGACGCGATTTCAGAACGGATTTTAATGAATCGCTTTGATCGGGCGCACGATCGACGTGACAAAAATATACATAGGTAATACGAAAATAACACAACGTGCGTATGTGAATAGGCAAACATAGGTGTGCCGAAAGGGGAGGGCGAATCTAATCTCGATATTGGCACTGTCCGCGTTAAGGAGGAATAATGTTTTCCGACGTATTTGTCATAATAATACATCGAGTTATTTTTCCTCCGGGACCCGGACCGTCCGAGATGGAAAATAATAATGAAAAAAAAAAAAAAAAATCCCACAATAATAAAATATAATATTATCACTCGTCCAGAATGTTTACAATGAAAAATCCTAAAGGGTGATCATATAATATTATTATGTTAGATATTATACTATTAAAAGAACGACACAATTGCACGTTTTTATGACAATTTATCGCTGTAATTTGGTTCCTGCTAATGAGAAAATTTAGCATACGAAATTACGGTTGGTACCTACGTGTGGTTTTCACGTTTAATTTGAACTATATATTCGTTTTAAATTTTAATAGTCATAATACGCTTTCGATTATCGTTTGCAGGTCGGATCGATTTCAAGTGTACCCATATAATATTATGTTATTGCGTAGTTCGGCATTCGCGATAATTTGGGTTCGGCTATATTTTATCAGTCTGAACACCGTATAATTACAACCATCGTCGCGTGCGTTCGTTTTGATTTTAACTAGAAATCTTTATGACCGAACAATGTAAACGTAAGTCTAACAATGAGCACCGCGCCCTTTTTGGCAATCGCGATCACTCGTTTTTGTTTTGCGGTCGTAATGACTAATAATTACCGTTCGGCGCCGTACTCGATTTGTTGCGTCTTGTGAAATACGTTTATAGTATGTAAATAAGCAATCACACTACGCGATTGTAAGAACCGAATCGGCAATACGTTTCGCTTATCGTGTACGATTTCGATGGCGTTTCCCAAAGGTCGGCTCGATAAGTAACTTCCCGCGATTTGAGGCGGAGAACGAAAGATTCAAACACATTAAATGTGAATCAATTTCTGCTCGAGAAATACAATTTCGCCCGTCCGTATGTTATAACGATATTTAAACTATTTTATACAATAATAATAATAATAATAATATTGTATCGCAATAACGGACTGACCTGCACGCGGCATTGTCCGATCAAAAGTTCACAGTAATTAACGGTTTCGCCAACCTCTCTCGCGACAAAGACTAATTACAACCGCGAGCCTTTGTACGCCTCACTGTCCGGCCGCTGGAGCTCGAAATATATTATCTCGTTTTTTATTCGCAATTTTTTATTATTTGTTTTTCGTTTTTTATTCATTTATTTCTACCCGGAACTGTTTTGTTTCCTTAAGTGGCGGACTGGTAAAATTTAATTGCGTTTCGCCGCTTTACATTCGTACCTTGGAAATTAATTACCTCGTTGCCTGGCTCGCAAAAGGGTTCACATTGCCGTTCTATGTTCGTATAAAAATAATAATCGTGTCTAGCGCAATAATTGTTATCCTCAAAAGATAGTTTTAATATAATTTGCTGGAGCTATTGTTCCGAATGAAATGTTATCCTCAACATCTTTAAAAACACGCGTTATTAAAACAATTGAGTCACCGTGATATTTCGTTAACATTTTTTTAAAATTTACTATCGTGTAAGGGGAAACTCAGAATGTCATTGTTAAAATAAGTTTCGCGTAAACAATATTAGGCGATGATTAAATTTGATTTTATGGCGTACGCCATATCCATTTATGTAATAGCACTTTTATTAAAAAAATAAATCTTATTTAAAATTATAATTAAGTGTTTTTCTTAAATTATTGGATTTAATATAACGCTAATAAGTAATAAAGTATATTTTTTGTCGAGTGACTTGAAACGAGAATGCATAATACAATTAAAAAATGACAATTCACTTTAAATGTTTTCAATTATCGCGTAACATTATTTCCTCTGGCATCCATTCCGAATTTTATACTTAGTAATATCGTATAATAATCATGTTTTTTGTAACTACTGTAAAATAGTTTTATTTCTATTTAATATCACACAAAACGCGAGGAAAGACGATAAATTTGATTAGTTTTTAGCGTATTTAATTCTGACGGTGGTAACTGAAAGTCATTTCCGTCGATAATGAAACGACTTGAAAAGGATTTATTGGACATTTTCCTTTAATAATCAAACACCATACGTAAGTTAAATTAATACAGTTCCGATATTAATAATAAATAATAATAATAATAATAAATAATCGATCGTAATTATTATATCTGGCAGGCGTTTTGCAAACTTTAAAATAATTGACAGTTTCAGCGGAATACGTTTGAGTGAATTATCGTCACGTCGATGTAACTTAGTTAAAACGCGAATAATTTTAATTTACCGGAGATGATTCGCGCGGTTATATGATGATATAATCTCTGGAAATTCTTGTCTATCATCGGATATCCTTTTCTACTTGACAGCGCGAGTTGTGCCGTAATGATGTTAAACAGTCGAAACTACAGCCCAAGACGAATTTGAACTATTTCAATATTTATTTAGTTTGATTTAAAACGGAACATTTTTCTATTTTTTTTTTTTTTTTTTGCACACGCTCACTTTCGTCTTGGGCAGTTTTGAAGTTTTTAAACTGTAATGATAATAATGTAATATAATATTAATAACACGAGCGCGCACCTACGAAATTAAAGACAAAATAATGTGCTGGGAACATGTGTAAAGTGGTCGTTTGTAATATGTTTAAGAGGATTCAGTGAGACAATGTTTAATATTATCATAAATCATGTATAATACCTAATATTATCAAGCTTAATACAAGTATATAATTTATGGTTACTGTGTTAACAACGTTGACCAACTATTATATAATTGTGTATACTGCTGTAATGACGCGATGATACGATAATTTATCAAACGACCTAATGACGAAATCTTCATTTATCATACATTTAACATAATTAAAACAATAAAATAATGTTTTTTTTGATTTATTCAATATCGATTAGGTGTTTCATCTTTACTTATATTTCTCTCCGCATCATTAAATTTCAAATTTATTGACTAATAATTTATTCAATTATCCTAATCAATCGTATTACTTGCGTGATGACAAATACACAAATCACGATTCGACACTATAACATCTATAATTAAAATTAATTATTCTCGATTATATAATTTATATAATATGATGGTATAGTCAGTCGTTCGCAATATACTATACATAGTAAAGTGATTTATTTAAGGATACTCTCCACTTCAATTAAAGAATAATAATAATAATTTGAAATTATTTAGTATTCTTTAATAAAAATCATAATAGATTTAAATGTAATTTTATAACTAAAGTTGTCTATTACGTTCAAATTTATTAAAAACAAAATTCAGCCATAAGCACATAACGAGGGATATTTCTTAGAACATATAGTTGCCAATTCCGACACGGTGGGTGCGCGCGTCGTAAAATGTTTTACGCTTACTTATATTATGGTCTTTGGTTTTAAATAATATTATGATAAATTGCATAATGAGGGTCCCTGTTGTATATCAGACAGCACGGCGTATGCATTACGATGGCGGGCTGATCAATGCGTGGTGACGGATTCGACGGAAGGAGCAGGCCATCGTCAGGCGGCAGGCCGCGCTGATGTCCGGCCGAAGATGGGATGGAGCCGGCGGCCGCGGGATAGAGTCCGAGGAGGAAGAGGCCGGCGTCGGCCTCATGTCCGGAGTCCGCGTTGCCGTCCACGATGATGAGGAGGAGGAGTCATCGTTTGGCGGTCGCGGTGGCTCGGCGACCAACTGTGGCCGCGGCGTCGGCTGTGCCGGATGTCCCGGCCCGTCCACGTCATCCGTCGGCTGTACCAATCATCACCACCGGACGTCCGGTGCCAAACACGTTCTTGTTTGGAACCAACCGGAACTGGACGAGCTGACGGCCGCGGACAACCACAACGGGTACAGTCACCGGCCCGTGCCGGCCAAAGGTATACATTTAACACACGCACGTGTCCTTATAG
Source organism: Eriosoma lanigerum (assembly GCA_013282895.1). Classification (NCBI taxonomy): domain Eukaryota; kingdom Metazoa; phylum Arthropoda; class Insecta; order Hemiptera; family Aphididae; genus Eriosoma; species Eriosoma lanigerum. The sequence goes on along the minus strand of CM023358.1, from coordinate 2,622,455 downwards.
TGATCGTCGTCACCCTTATAGTGACGTAGTGTAGTATTATTAGTTTGCTTGAACCTTTCGTTGTAAAACGTAACCATAAGTTTTGGTCACGTCTTACGTTACCTTGTCGTTTTTTTTTTTTAAAAAAAAAAAGGATAGTATTTTTACGGCAAATAATTATGGTTCGTCTTTGAATAAAAATCAGACGGTTTAGACGATTTGGTTAGTTAAAGCCAGATTTTTAATGTATGGTAGGTAACGGTACCTGTTGATTTCAACTCGTGTTTCTGTCAATAAAATGGCGTTCCGTGTAGAATTTGTTGACCGATCGAGCACTTTAAACAAAATACTTGGAATACATATTTAAAAATCCTATTAAAATTGAAGTTTTTTTTTTCTTCTATTAATTATAGTAAAATAATTTAAATAAGTCGGATACGTTGTATGTAAAACATTGTACAATACTATAACAACAATCGTATTCTCAGTGACTCAATGCACGAACATTAATTAATAATGTGTGTTAATTACTATGTTGAAATGGTTTTATTTTTAATTTAAAAATATATCACATCCAATTAAAATATAATCTAATAATTAATCCCTAATAAACAATATTCAGTACGACGAGCGCAGATGCTGTAATATATTATGCATTAAAAATGTCATTGTTCGACGTAAAGCATTATGAACAAATGTATTATTCAATTGAGGGGAACATAATTAAATCTGATCCCTTATTTTATAAAGGGTCGGAGTGTTTCGGTTTAAATTTAAATTTAATTTTAGTTATAAATTAAGGTTTAATTTTTAAATTACTACGGATATTAAATATGCACATGCTATGCGTAAAGATTTTGGCAAATGTATTATGCATAATGTAGTGTGGATTCCATCAAGTTTAAATTATACATCTCATCATAATAACAATATTATTATTATAATTATTATGCTAATTAATGATCCTTCGTCAGTTTTGTTCTATTGTATAACATCACCTATATAGTTATACATGTTGTATTGACATAATGGAAAAAAAAATGTATCATTAAGTGAACGACATATAGTTACGAACTTGTACCGACATTATATTATTATTATTATTATTGCTGAAATTTTTAGCTGGTTGTTAAGTAAGGTCAAATAAGGTTATGTTACGTTAGGTTAGATTAGCGGTCAATAGGTAATCAAAGGTTCACAGATTTTTTTTTATTTAGCATCATGATAACATATTTGATTTAATTTTTTATATTTTATATTGGTTTTAAATATAAAATTATTTAAATTTGATACTTTTTATATTTTCCGATGAAGTATGTAGGTTTATTTAGATTTTATGGTATCTAAAGAACCATTGTTGTAATGTTTTCGTTTACTCCAAAAAAAAAAAAAAAATATTCATGACATATATTTATATTTGATTAAAGTCTGATCCCAACTTTTGTCATTTATATAAAAAAAAAAATTTAATTCGTAAAATACAAACGAATTGTGTGTTGTACAATTATTTTACGTAAGCTCACGCCAAATTTTGTATTATATACATTTGTTATGCGTACTAATTTAGTATTTATGCCAAATTATCGCACACCTAATAACGCTCAAGTGATTTAAGCTCGGATCAAATTAAGGATTTTTGATGATATTGATGAGCATGTGAATGAGGACGGAGATAACTATTAGGCATGTTATAGTTTTACGTTGGTATAATAATAAACATAACAATTATAATGATATTATAACTGTGGAGACAGCAATGTCTCAAAAATAAACCAAAAATTACTATTATTTAAAATGGTACGACGCAACGCGAATGTACCGAAAAAAAATGGTTTTTATTGTACACGTGCGGTTTGCAATTTATATTTTACATGAATGATAATGTCAAATACCTACTTAAATATTCGTCTTGTCATTTTATTAAAAGAACTCATGTCACCATATTATTATTGGGCAAATGTTGCATAATATATGCCATTTATAGATACATGGTTTTTATTAATTTTTATATAATGATGATAATTTAAATGATAATAAAAATAATAATATTTTAATGATGATATCGCTTATATTTTTTACATATGACGATTGTGTCTTTAATATATCAAAACAACACACAACTATTTTCATCAGATATATATTATTAAAACATAAAACAATAACATTTCTTTAATTTAATATCAAAAATAAATTTTATATTTAACATCTACTACGGTACTCGTAACCTAATATTTTACCTATTAATATCGATGCTTTTATTAAAACTAATTTTACCTTAATTGAACGGAATGAAGATCTGATATCCTATAGAAAATTGTTATCGAATTATTTTTTAAATATTATCGGAGTATTTACTTTATAAAACTAATATTTAACGTTTTATATGTAATAATGTGACACGTTTTACTAAAAAATAATTTGTGTTATTATTATCTTCGTATAACTATACCAATTGTGAGTTGGTATCATGTGTTTATTATGTTTTTATATATCGATTTATTACCACGAGTGTGTTGCGATGTGTTCGCAGGGTTTCGATCAACTCGTACTATCGATTATTCACTACCTCGTCCGAAACTATAAAGCCGCGACCCAATTATATTAATATGATTTTTTAAAATTACGTCCGATAAAACCAATTGACGTTACGATCGTTATCAACGCAGTCACGTGCACAATAATAATTATAATGTGACTGCAAATCGATAGTTGATTCGCCGAAAAGTGTCATATGACAATAAATATACGAACACAGCGTCGAAACATAATATATTATACACGTTACTTATTAATATAAGTGTTTAAACGATTTGAGTTTCGTTTCTACCCGAATGAAAAACAGTTTCCGCGGCGCGGTCTGCGAGCGATCGCCCAAGAACGGATTGAAAAATGAATTTCAGCCCGAGACAGAAGAACGATAATATTTTGTTAGCAGCTCGAAGCAATCCGAAGCTTTTTCCGTTGTTCAATATCCGGCTGTGATAATACTGAATAAACACGAATAAACCGCACCGTATAATATTATTATCACATAACATTTTAACCGGCGGCGGCGGCTTCTGGCGAAATTTGTATTCCTCTCCCGTTGTTGTATTGTTATAATCTAATAATATATAGACGCGAGAATCCGTCTAAATCTCAGGTCCGCCATTTCACGTTGCCGCGTGCGGTGATATTTAAACACGATTCTGGCACCTAAAGTTACCAACGGCGGATAATGTTATATTATTATTTCGAGTATTAATAATATTATTGCGTCGTTTTGCGTGCACAAACAGTTTTTAGAGCTCTTGTAGATTTCGCGCGAATTTTCATTTTTCGACAAATAAATATGCGTTCGTTGTGACAAATTTCGGTGTACAAAACGCAGTTTATTTCGGGGTGAGTTCGCAGTCAGCCGGGCAGCGGCGTGACGATCGGACATGTACGGTCTACTCGGCCTCGGAACAGTTTCACGTCGTGCCAAATTCTTTTTCTAAATCGTCGTCATTGTGAACTCGGACAACAACTTTTTGATCATCCGAGGTGTATATGTGTTCATCCCGACAAAATCACAACGCGTCTTTATAAAATTCATTTTTCTTCTTCTTCCTCCTCGTGGTATTATTATTATTATTATTATTATTATTATTATTATTATCTCCAAAAGTTTAGGCTATTGTCCAATTACATTTGGCACTTGGATAAAATTGGATTTTGTGAAAACAACTAGCTTGAGATGATGCAGTTCAATTAAAACGTATTTCTACTTTTGTGTTTCCCATCGACTTGCCAATTTGTTAGACTAATATAAATCTAAATCTTCATTTCGGTTCAGCAGTCCAGAATACAATAAAATGATGTCCACTCGAATTGTATCACTTATACGAAAGTGTTTAAGTCAAATTTATGTACTAAAAGGAAACTTGATTCAGAATTAACATTATTCTAATGAATAATGAACAGGCGATTATCAGGTGATGAATAATAATATTAAAAGTGATAAATAAATGCAATAGTCTGAATTAATTTGTATTTATTTTATTTAATATTGAAGAAAATATAAAATTATTTATTTGTATATGATACTTTGTATTGCACAATATTTCGGACGATTTACACATAACAAATAACATCTGTTATCACATTTTTCCTTATATGAAGACTTTTTTGTATCACCCTCATCTGATATTTGGCTGATGTTTTGGTTACATGTTTAAAACCTCATTGAGAAGTATAATAGAAAATGGACAGGCACCAAATTAATTTCTTAGGTATATTATAATTGTAGTAAAATATCTATTATATCTATACAATATTAGTTGGTATTTACTGTATTTTTCATCTTCATTTGATAAAACTGCAAATATCACATTTTTTGAGTCTGTTTGTCTGTTCATTGTATATCTGCCACTGTAATAGTATATAGTATAAGACTATAAGTACTAAAAGGTAAAAGAAACGTATGAAATTTAAAAAAATTAATATTATCTATGATTCAGAGTCTAATGTTAACAATCAAAGTATTTGTAAATATTAGTCGTAACATTTATACACTGAAAGAAAATGGGAAACAAATATTATGTAATCGTAATAGTTTTATAAATATATTTAATGGGAATATAAAATTTTTGTGTAAATATTGCAAATTACTCGTAGAATATCATATAGCTATATCATTTGGTACCTATACTTTGATTTATTGATTTCCCTTAGATTTTAGGAATAATGTATTTTCATGGACTAAAGAATATTTATTCTATTAAAAATTCAATATCCGTGACAAATGTTTGAAAATACTTCAATATTATTATTCCCATAATTTTTAATGTCTTAAATCATTTGACAAATTATGAAAATAATCATATTGTGTTAGTGAATTTTACAATTTATATAAAATTATAAATATTAATTTAAAACTCTTTTTCTTCATATGACATCACATGACTTTTACATACATTTATTAATTTTCTTTTTAGAATTTACTTAAATTATTTGATTAGTAAACATAATTGATGAGAATTCATTATCATATACATTATAACAGAAATCTTCAACCTATTTATTCTACCAGAAAAATCGATAGGAAATTTAAAATTTTTATTTATCTGTACATACTTATATCTTTTTATGTATTTACCGTAAATTTTTTAGTAAAATTATAATTTAAAATACAATTATACTTATACACAATAAATTGAAATCTAGTATTCTAATAGGATATATTTTATATTTTTGAGATTGCGATGGACCTATAATGGTATTGATTTAATAAAATTTATTAACTTGGACGATATTATCATCTATGCAAGATATATTTGTTTAATTGCATTGAATTATCTACGACATTAACAATGCAATTCATTTTATTTAAACAGAAAAAGGTACATCCGGTATGTAATAGTTAGTATGTGATTAAGTACATAAGTAATTTTATCAGACGACCATGATTTAATCAGATTAGTGTATAATATTATTACGTTGATTAACACCACTATTTCCGTGTTAAAATAATAATCATCCTCATACTGAACATGATAGTAGTTTCAAGTCAGAATGTATGTGAACAATAGTTAAAACTCTATTTCCGGTGTCGTACGATTATCATATTTTAAATTTAATACGACAATAATAATTAAACAAAATATTAATAACATAATTCAAAAATAATATAAAATAACAGTTATATTATTAGTGTTATTTTAGTAATTTTCAGTAAATTTTTAAATTTTTACTGTGTCGTATTTTTACGAATAGTATTAAAAACTATTTTTTTTTTAATATTATATGATATATTGTAACTATAAATATATATATTTTTTTTTTGGTAGAATATAGAATTTCAAAATTTCTAGTATCAATAAAAAAAAAAATAAAAATTTGTATTTATATTCGATAAATTAAAAATATTATTTTCGAAGCAGCAGGTTTACGCCCTGAGAAATTAGGACTAAATATCGAATTATAGCTCAAAATCGCTCATTTAGCATGCAACGTTACCATTCACTCTTTTTATTTTTTATGGATTGTAAGGAATGTGTATATTGGTTTACACGTTTACAGTGTAAAAGTATTTAATTTTTTTTGTGTATTTATAGAATTTAAAATTGTTAAAGAGCATGTAAATTTGTATTGATAACTATTGTAAAAATATATAATATATTACAATTTTATAGTTAATTTAAACAATTTTAAAAATTCTATGAAGATATTTCTATGATTATATGTATAAATTGACCAAACATATATTATTGCAAATAAAACCATTAAAAAAAAAGGAATTCAATATAGATAATAATATTCAAAATTTATATCACAATTTAAAAAAAAATATAAGTCAATATGTTTAACTTTATTACAATACTCTAAATTTATAAGAAATATTGTTTAACTATTACATTAATAATATTTTTTTCAATTGTATTCAATAGCTCGTGTTAAAAGGTAAAACGGTTCAAATTTGTACTATATTCCACCTTCCAGCAAACGTTGAATGAGTGTAACGTATTTGTACTAAAAATATTTTTGAACGAGATAAATAGGCTATAAAAAAAGGTGTTTGGGGTACAAATGAGCTTCAATCTGTTCTTATATTAAAAAATTAGATAATAATATTAATTAACTATTAATATTAATATTAATTTATTTAACGTGGCAATAGAATATTGTAGATTCAAAGTGTGAAAAATAAGAAAAATAAATAGAAAAGTGTTCTAAGAAATCGTCATACGTTTCATATGTTTTCGCCTTTATAAAGTGCAAAGTTTAATTTTAAAAATGTATATACTATGACATCAAAACAAACGGGTCACGTCGGGTAAACCAGAAAATTTCCTAGTGCGTATCTGTTGGGTACACCACAAATATACGGTCGGCTAAACAAGGTTTCACTTTGTGTTGAAATTCGATTTGTCATGTTTTTAAGTATATTATTATGTAGGTATAAAACTGTTATACTTACTGTTTTCGAATTTTGCATTATTATTTTGTCGTACGATGTTTTAAAACGCATCAGCTGATATAATTTTATTTTTACCAATTCGTGTTGTTTTATTATTCCTACATGTAATATTGGGATTAAAAAAAAATGAATCTATCTGAATGTACGGAAACACGCACAAAAATTAACATATTAGGTTTTGAAACGTATGACGTCGAAGGGGAAAAGGCGAACGTAAATCTTTATCAAACTGTTGGTCAAAATCCCAGATTACCATATATCAATACAGTAAACAATTATTTATTGTGTATGGTTATATATATATATAAAACGATAAAGTTACAATGAGAAAAATCGACAATAAATAGGTACACTAATAAATATGTCAGTTTTTTATTCTCCAATTTTTTTTTTTTCTGTAATAAATACGTTACATCGATTTATCCTTCCACAACGAACGCGTAGCAAAAATGTTTATATGTTTCTAAGTTTGGTTTTATCTGATAAAGATAACCACTGCAGAAGCCTAAGAGAGAAAAACTTCAAATTTACAATATCCATTGAAAGTTATACTTAGATAGTATATGCGAGTTCTTACGTCATTATTATGCTCGTCACGTTCAAATAGTATACTTTGATGTGAGGAGAGAACCAAACCAAATAACAATATAATATAGTCTGTAAAAGTCAATCGATATTATATATTATTATATTTTGTTATTATCGTTCATCCTAGTCAGAATTATATAATATAATACAATTCTAAAGTTGTATATAATATGCATATATGTATTTTTATCGATAAAATGAAATCTGAGTGAACTTGATTGTGCATAGATGGTTTTTCGGTTAGAAAATACGTTAATCGTCCGATCACTTCGGAGCAATATTGACTGATCGCTAGGTATCAGGTTCATATAGAACTTGATTTTTAGTTAATTTCGAATGTTCCTATACTTTTCATAAGTGATATGAAAAACTATACAAAATTTACTTAAACAAAAGAAAAAAAAAACGCTAAAAATTAAATTTAACAAATTTAACAAATGAATTTATTCAAATATATTTGTGATATAGTTTTTAAATATTTATACTCAATTCAAGTTTAAATAATATAAAAAAATTATAAATATTTTTGCTGTTAAAAGTTAGTATCTTAAAATTTAATTGTTGAACAAAATAAAATTTATATTTTTTAATTATATCATGACAATTAATAATGTGTAGACATTTTAATTTTCAAAATGCTGACCTGAATATTGAATACAATTTTTATAATATGGAAAATCAATTAGACATTTTTTCTTAATGTGTCTATAGATGGATGAATATAGAAAATTTAAAAACAATTACGATTTTTGTGGATAATTAATTATCGTGAGAGATAATTACTTTAATTCTTTTGCGTAATCCGTTTGCTGGGTAACTTTATTATTAGTCTTCATCGATGCTTCAGACTATTATTATGAATGAAACTTTTTTAAAACGGTTTAAATTGGCCGCGAACATGTCTAATCGAATGGATATTATTATGTTGTTTCATTAAACAAGATTTAAAAAAATAACAAAATGAATCTTGTATATTAATTTATGATATATCGTAGTTATAATATAATACAAAAATAACGCAAAAATATATACACAAATGTAATTATCATGTAACAGTGATAATAGAATACGAATCGTAAACTTTTTAATAAATTATATAAATTTAAAGAATGAAATGAAAATTAAATGTTAGTACTTGCGTTGTACTAATACTGTATAATAATATTATAGTATATTATATAGTTATTAATACAATTTCAATTATTTACTAAAATAAACTCATTTTAAAATGCCATTACTATTGGGAGTGGTTCATAAAAATCTGCAAATTTCAAAAGTAGGTAATATTCATGCAAATTTTAAGAAACCCTGATGTATAATAACAACGGGTAATAATAATAAGATCACAGATTATATTAATGTTTACTGTGGTACGTCATCTCATCTCCGCGGTACTTAACAGTTATCTCGATAAAATATATCAAATTTACAACTTCTCTATAATATAATAGTAATCTACTTTATATATTTTACATGTCAAGCGCGTATTTTTCTCGTACGAGTTTCAAATAAGAAACGGTATCCACCGAGATTTTTTCATAATATACTCAAACAACAGTGGCAGCGTGGTGGTTGCGGTTGTCAAGAGAGACTTATTATAAAATATTATGTAGGTCTGACCCGGGTTTATACCGCGATGACGAGTGGAGTTTTGTTTCTTCGTCGGTTTTCCTTCAGCGTCTGCTTAAGCTGAGGGTAAGAGTGTGATTTTCGACATTTTATGATCTTTGTAATATGACAGTTATTACAGCTCAGGATTTTGTGAAACTGCACTAGATTTTTCCCTGAACGATCCACACGGTGGATATTTTGAGCTAAATATTCAATATAAACGTTTTTAAAGAATTCACATTGTTATTCTTGTAATGAAGACTATTTTATTTGAATCACAAGTGCATAAATATCGAGAATTGATAAGTTAGATTTGATTAAAATTGAATTTATATTGTATTGTCAACTCACAAAATAATATATCTTCTCAAAAACTTAAAAATATCATTACAACAAACGAACAAACTACGAAGTTCAATATAAGACTTGACGTCATGAACTACAATTTTGTTTTTACGAAATTAAAAATATATATAAAAATGTCGATAAAACGATGTTTGTCTTTATCTACCGTGCGTATACCGTGTACCGCGTTAAACAGATTACAATTTTGAACTCGAGCCAAAAATTTCCTAGACCGGAATAAAATTAATTTCGCTACATTTAGTCGGCAATTCATTACAAGACTTATCTCTTCCAGCACCTTTTAATTCCTTAAACCGTTTAAATTATATAAGTGTTGTACTCCTATAATATATCTATTAAGCAATTGGACAACCTCTAAAAAAAATATATATATATAGAGAGAGAAGAATAAGAAATCGGTGATAAATTAAACATTTTTCTCGGTGAAGAGATATTCGAAGTGGTATTCGAGTAACGAAATAATTTATATCATTATGCTTAATTTCAGTTGATATATATATATATATATATTTTTATTTTTTTATAAATATACAATAATTATGAACTTGACTGTGTGAATTCAATTATTTTCTATGAGTTAGAATTGATATAGTTATAATAATTTCCGAACGGTCCCCAACAAACGTATAATACTATAATAATTTATCGTTTATAATACAAATGTTTTACGCTATATGGATTTTATTACAAAAGTAATAAACATAATCTGCGCCGTTAAACTTAATGGCGTGCAATACGTATTAATTGGGTATACCGTGTAACTAAATATTTTTGAAAATCGACCTTGTTTACCTATCGTTTTAGGTAAAACGATCATTATATCTATTACGTAATGGATATCATCGAGATATAACTGAATTTAAATGAGCGATGTATCGTGTTTCGAATCGATCGTTTAACTACAAATACGGAGAAATAATATGTGTGTTCGTTAAGGATTCTAATATATGTCGACACCAAGGTGGATGATGTAGATCTCGTTCGATAAAATATAGCGTAATACCGTTTTATTTTTCACCGTAAACGTTAAACAATTTAAAATCATAATTTTTACGTATATTATGATATTATATTATATCATTAGTGCTAGTCTTGGAAAATTCTATAAGGACGACGGGTGAGTTCATCGTCATTCATCATATTACACGAAATATCGGCCGTGTAAAGCAACACAATTACGAGTAGAAAAGTTTTATGAATCCGTTAAAAGTAACGAGTTATGTATAATAGATGCTTTGGCGTATACTTAATGAAGAAATCAGTGGACGTTGATGTTGTTAATTTAATTAATGGTACAGCCGTACCGGGTTAGACTTAAAAGCAATTGGGTGTAAACCAGATGGTCGCAGAAGCGTCTTAGACGCGACACGCGAATAAAATCGTTAGAGTGAGTGGCACTCCGAGTCGGGCTACGTACATACATAATATACACACTTACTTGTTTTAAAATCTCCTTGGAAACAAATTAAAACGCGATAATTAATACGTTTCGCGCGCGAACTTGGAACAACAACATTGTGACTTTGTCACGGGCATTGTAATAGAAGAGTATTTTGTAAATGAATGTTAATATCGTTTCCGACCGTATTGCCAGAACTGTGTCAATGAATATTATTTAGAAAGTTTACGCGTGTTTAAAAGGAAAGAAAGAAAGAAAAAAAAAACCGTATTATTCAGCTGGTTGATGATTAATACTATACGCAGATATACAAACGCCTAGAATAGATAAATATTAAAAAGTTTTGCGTTTATCCGACACTATTATATTACTCATAGGTGTGTGTTTCTTGAAAAACACTTGTTTTACAACTTTCCATTCGGTTTTCTCTTTGTCCTACCGTCAAAATATTATTCACTCCTAATCTACTATTGACCTATAATGTAATTCTATGCAAAATGAAGTTCATCGTAGTACGTTAGTCAGAAATCGACCGATATTTTCCCTTTATCGCGTTCGCTGTACATAATTCGCGTATTGTGTTCGGTCAATCGAATTGTTTACAAAATACTCGTATAGACTATACGTAGGTATCACTCGACATAATATTAGGTTAGGTTGATTGTAGTAGGTACTTGATGAGTAAGCTATATTAGGATACTGAATAAAACGCTAATTTATTGTTCAGGATTTTATATAGTTTCAAACAATTCTGTTATTTTTACTTTTAATTACTATCTATATTAAAATATTAATAAGCTATAATATTACTCGATAAATTCGACGAATTAGGTACAATTATTTATTATGATATAAGCTGTATTATCTTTATCGTTTACAAATTTAATCCCGCGGTAAAGTTAAATATTTTAGAATTTTAATTTTCTTAAAATAAATATATTGTTTTTATTTTTCTGTGCTTGAAATTCACCACAAAAATTACATGCGAAATACAAGTATATTAAAATATAATATATAAAGAAGACAGTATTTGGTTAAATTCTTGTGCGTTAAGTTCGTCAAATAGTTTACTTGACTTTCAACTTGTGATATAATTCAAATATTAGAATTTATAATAAGGACACATGGCACCGACGAAATTTGTCGAGCGAATAATCGCTTTTGCAATATTTCTATTTGGTGATTCATATCAAACGAAATTTGATTCGAAGAAAGTCGTGGAAACATAATAATATACTCACAATAAAGTAAAAATCTGTTATAGCGAATAATGTTACATAATAATTATAAATTATAATTTAAAAGTAAATAATATTATCAAAGATTTATTATAGAAGCTTTTATCGCTAGGAAGAAACTATTTGTTATAAATAATCTATATTGATATTGAAAATATACAAAAGATATTTACATTTAACATCATGATATGTACAAATAATAATAGTTTGACAAACAATAATTATGAGTTCACAGTCAGTAAAACACTTACTAAATGACAGAAAATATACCGCGTGGTTTAAACCGTAACGAAATAATGCATCGCGGTGGTAAAATGTTAAAAATGTCCATAATATTATTATACGTATCGAATTATCATGTTGATTGGATATTTTATGCAGTATATTAGTACACAACATAATATATGTTATATTAAATCGTTTGCACATAAAATTATTTTCTATAATATGTACCTATAATACATTATAGAGATTGTATTTTTTTTTTGTATAAACGTTTAACAAATAATAATATTTACAAATTTTTAATCGGTGATAAGTCGATAAGTCGCTTTCCATTCGTTTATGCTGTGTTGGTTATTCATTTTGTGTTGCTTTTTTTTATCCGATTACGAAGAGTTTTTGATTAATTGTGTCCATTTTTTTCTCTTTTTAGCATGGATCGGCTCGCGTCACATTGTAACGTTCATGTTGTTCCTTGGTATGGCAAACGCTTACATAATGAGGACCAACATGTCCGTGGCCATTGTGGCCATGGTGAACCAGACGGCGCTGGCAAAGGATCCGACCATTCCGGACGACGAATGCGAGGGTTACTACACGCCCGTCGGAAATACGACCGTACACGTAAGTTAATTTCGTTAAAATCTATGAAATTAATATTATATTTGATTTTTCTTCTACCCAGCTTTACATTTCCAACTAGATTGGGAGTCGGCCATCCTTATCCTACACTTTTATAGATCTCGATCTCCTAAATCTGATCCTTTCACACCTGATATCTTCATATCACTCTGTATTCCATCTGTCTACCTCTCCTTGCTCTTTCTTTCCGCTTCTTATCCACTGCGATAATTTCCATAATAACTCTCATTATCTCTGAATCATATCTCTTTGAGATTCTACGTCCAAACCAGTTAAGCTTATGTTTACGTTCCCCACAATTGATGTAACTCTTATACTTCCTCATATGTATTCATTTTATATTCTATCCTCTCTAGTCATTTTAGACATCTATCTTAGCATTCTTATATAATATCTGCTACATTTATTCTCTGTCTCATTGTTTGATTCACAGTCCAACACTCCAATTCATACAATATTGCCGGCCCACTAATGACTTAAAATATCTTATACCACTGGTATTTAAACTTTTTCATGCCGCGGCTCATTAATGTCTTCCAAACATTTTCGATAGCTCCCAAATTATTAATGATAAAAAAATGATAATGTTTTTTATATGTATATAAATTTATTTATTATTCATATATATATATATAAATAGATAATAAAGAAAAAAACTGAAATTGAATGTTTCATGTTGAGAGTAAATCAAATATCAATAAAATAATTAAGTAACATTCAGTAAAGTAGATTTAGTTTATTTATGTTATTTCATTAATTTTCGTATTCATAATCACAATTATTATCAATATTATATTAATTTTGTTTTCCTGTTCTATGTGACAGCTTCCTTGAATAATAAACGTGACGCTACTGGGAGCCTTGATGCACAGTTTGAATACCTCTGTCTTTTACCTTTTAATCTAGTCAGTATCATCTTTTCATACAAAATGTGTCCCTTCACTTCATCTTTTATATGACATTATAAACGCTATTTTATAAGACTACATCTTTATAATAATAATGATGATATACACGATGAATACTTTTCATGAACATTTGTTCTTGATTATTAATAATAATAATAATTTCTACATTTTTATTTGAAGCTGCAAAAAGTTTTATATATATAATATTAAGATGGTGGATTACATATATGTGCAACTCTGAAAACACAATAATTATTGTCTATCTTTTTGTAATTTACATGCAAATTATGATAAATAACTTTAAATAATAATATTTAATTTTGGATTTAAATACTTTTACTTAAGTACATTTTTTTAAATTGTCAATTATGTTCCCGAACATCAAAAACGGTTATTATCATTTTGGTGCTAAAATTAAAACTTAAATTTAAAATATTAATTCATTATGAATCACTGCTGTTTTATTATTAGAATATCATTTAAGTTCCTACTCATTTAGATATTTCATTTGTCTTAAATAATTTCTAATGAAGTTCAATGCATAATCTAATATTTTAATCGATTTGTGTACAAATACAATATATACAATACACTAAAAGGATATCATTGCTAATTTTTTCCCCTTACGCTTTTATAATTTCCTTTTTTTTCGTGTAAAACTTCCGTCATATAAATTACTAAACATTGTAAAATGTTAAATTGTGAAATATATAATGTCATAGTAAAAAACTTATTATACCTCAAAGACTAAAGTAAAAAGAAAATAATGTCTTTGTATTTTATGTAAAGTTGGCTTATTTTTGTGTTAATATTATGTACAATTTTATAAAAATTGAATCAAAATAACACTATAGACATAATACATATCTAAATTAATAATTACCTAACTTAATAGTACAAAGACAACACTAAGATTATAAGCTTACATTTTTGATTAAAGTTCATTCATTCATTGATATCATTTTTTCCAAATTTTTTTTTTATAATTTTATTTTTTCATTTTGGTCAATAATTAATAACAATAGTTTGGATATATATATATTTATATTTCTTAATTTAATTCTTCTTAACAGGATAAATAATTTTTAAAACCTTAAAACGTTGCTATAATTTAATATCATAGAAATATATTTGAAATATACACAATAACTTCAGTATATTATTACGATAAGAATTTTTTTTTTTTTAAATTTATAATTCATATTATAGGTTCTGTATTCAATACATTTGAATCTAATTAATACAGAAATACAGGCTTTTCATGCCATTACCAGTTTACCACTATTATAAATTATTTACGACCACTCTATTGGTTAACATACTGAATAGTCAAATGTCTTAGGTAATTAAATCTTATCAGATATACTCGTATTATTTATTATTAAAATTCTTTTTATTATTATAAATGTTTAATAGGATTACACAATAAGAAATAATTTAAACCCTTTCTACGAATCAATTTATATTTTATTTAATATGTAAATATAATATTATTATTAAATAATTGTTAACGTTGTTTATAAGTACGATTAATTAGTTTTGTCCAACAGAGCTCCTAAATGTACGAAATTTCAAATTTAGCACTAAATACATATTTGTAACTCTTAATTAATAATATTATCCAATTAATATATTAAATATTCAACTTAATGACAAAAAAATAATTAATTGTCAACATTTTCTATAATTTTGGGTTATAATAAGAAAATGAAAATTGAATAAAATATTAGATTTATATTAGAGTATTAATCGCTTTTAAACTAAACGTTCAATCATTTGCCTTTCACACTTTAATAAATTATTATTGTTATTTTAAATGTAAAAGAATTTCCATTATAGTCTGAAACAATAATATTAATTTGTACATGTTTATTTTTACTTAAAAATAAATTTACATTATTGAATTTATGACTGTATCCATTGCATCACATACTATTAACCATTGTTATAATTACAATTTATACTTGTTCACCATCATATAACTAACATATAATTGACTTAGGTATTTTAACTACTTTTCTAAATACTGACACTACAAATATACGCATTGCCTTTTTACTGTCGCATATAATTATTTTATATTTTGTTTGGTTAATATTGACCTTGCTTATTTCTTAAAAATATTTATTGGCACTTCATCTCATGTGCAATGACAATATTATTACAAACTATGTAATTTTTTTATATACCAAAACTATAGGTTTTTGTTAATTTTTCTAATATTGTTTTCTTATTATTGCATTTCCGTACAAACAATTTTGACGTACATAAATAGTTTTTTTTCTATTAATTTATAATAATAATAAAAACTTTTTATCACTTCACAGTTTTAATTTTCAAATTATTGTAGTTTTTTTCTTGTTAATAAATGACCTTTAATATTTTTTAATATTAATATTGTTATATTGCCTCCGATATTCAGCACATTTTTTGTTTATAAAATACATATTATATAATAATGATTTCACGCATAAAATATATTTAAACATATCAGTCTTCAATATAATTGTTTATTTTAACAATTATTTTAGTCTTTCCTAATTTGTGTATTATAAATTACATTTTTTAGTAAAATAAGATATACCCTATTAATTATTATTGTATATTTTAAGAATAGTATTATTATTGTTTATTCGGAAAATTATACTATCCCACTTGTAATAATAAATATTTTTATTATTTATGTCGGATTATCAATATGATAAAATTTTTAATTTATGTTTTCAGAGCATGTCCAACGAAGGGTCATTCGCGTGGAGCACTTCTCAACAAGGCTATGTGCTTAGTTCATTTTTTTACGGCTATGTCATAACGCAGATACCGTTTGGGATATTATCAAAAAAGTATGGCGCTAAATATTTCCTTGGTGTCGGCATGCTCATAAATTCGGTGTTCGGTTTCCTGGTGCCGCTGTCGGCCAATTTGGGCATATTGCATCTGATCACCATACGTTTCATTCAGGGACTTGGAGAAGTAAGTTTTTTCGGTCGAGCAACGTTAAAAAAAAACTTGTTTAGATCGATTTTATACTTGAAAATATCTAGTCAAAATATCAAATAAAATAATAAAAAAAAAAAATAAATAAAAACTGCGCATTTTAAGTTGTTCAGTTTCCTGTTACTATTAATGACATTCAGGAAGTATATAAAATAGTAGTATTTTTTTTTTTTTTTTTGGCTGCTAATCCCAAGAGTGAAAAGACAGAGTATAACTGCCGAGTGAATAAAATATTTAACGCTGTGAAAAAAAAACATGCTCTTTTACCCGATAGGATACGTAGAGATATAAATTATTGCCAAACATTCATACCAGAGAAAATATATTTATTCCTATACACAATATATATCATATATCATTTTTTTTTTTTTTTTACCCGCTGGTATCTATAATTGATGTGTGTAGGATTTATCAGAAGATCTAGTTAGCAC
The DNA here is from genome assembly GCA_013282895.1 of Eriosoma lanigerum. Classification (NCBI taxonomy): domain Eukaryota; kingdom Metazoa; phylum Arthropoda; class Insecta; order Hemiptera; family Aphididae; genus Eriosoma; species Eriosoma lanigerum. The sequence goes on along the minus strand of CM023358.1, from coordinate 2,605,134 downwards.
ATGGTTCTATATGTATTGTTATGGTTCCCGTGGGCGTTTAAAATATTGAAATGTAATACATTTAACAATTTTTTTCACCCTAATGTCATCGGATGAATGAAATTACAAAACATACATTTTACATAATTAAATGTGTAATTCTATGCCACCTGCTTGTTCTCTCGTTTTAGATTTATATTGTCAAAAAAAAATAAAAACAATATTATACATACGAATACGTTCACATTTCAGTTATTATTTCGTTTTAATATAATTATGTTCAAATCATACAGTAATATTAATCATTATATTTTCACAGTCTGATGTGAAATCGAATAAGGAGTTATGATTACTTTTCAATGAATAACAACTTTTTGGGTTTATTGCGGACGGGCGTCCATTAATATACGTATATTATATTAGTAGGTATAGGAATTATGTGACCTATTTCTCGCTTTTGACGTTTCGGCGTTTAGGGTTAACGAACGTTTCTTAAATTTCGACCCAACATTTTCCTCCGAGAAGGTAGTGAGTGGTGTTGATTTCGCTTGATGGTTTGCGCACAAAGTTTGTCAGGTTAAGGAAACGGATTTATGATCGCTCGTATACGGTGTATGTAATAACGTTATACGTACACAGCGTTATAAATAGAACAATTTTACTTTGTAAACGACTAGTTGAAGTCACTAATGGTTGTTTGCCATATTATTTTTCTTCTTTTCAGGGTCCAATAGTCCCTTGTACGCATGCTTTGCTAGCCAAATGGATTCCTCCGAACGAGAGGAGCAGGATGGGAGCATTCGTCTACGCAGGTTTGTAAATAATTCCTATTGAAAAAAATAATGATTATTTTTAGTGTATTTCAAACTGATACGCATGATCTTTTACATATAATGAGAAACAAAAAAAGCACAAAATGTCAATGATAATACGTGTTTGTATTAAGCTTAAATGAAAAATTAGCAAAATAAAAATTAAGTATTAACCAAGATACCATATTTCAGGCTCTTATAGTTTTAGATATTAACTTACTATCATACCATCGTCAATACACAAGATATAAATTATTTTATTATTATTATTATTATTATGAGTTCCTTTGAACTTTTTGAAAGTCTTTATAAAAATGTTTTCTTAAATGGGATTATCGTGTCACGAAAAAAAGTTATCAACGATATAATAAAAAAACACATGAAACAAGTAACAACAATGGGTACTCGTTAGATAAAGTCATTATCCAAAAGTTGACACGTGTATGGTTTATTCACTTTTTTCCCCTCTTGAAAAATTAAACAAACTTATTAAAATGATACATTGAAAATTATCTTACTGAGATGACCCAGCCGGAGAAATTTTAATCTTCCTTAACTACAGTTTAATCCCATATTATTAAATAATGTTTACAAATAAATATATATATATTTTTTTTAACATCATATAATTGGTTAGGTCATAAAACACTATACAAATTAAGTAAAAAAACAGACAACTTAATCCTTTAAATTTTTTAAGTCGTTTAACTATTCGTTCTTTGCATATTTTTTTTTTTTTTTTTTAATAGGTGCTCAATTCGGGACAGTGATTTCCATGCCGCTGAGTGGCGTGCTTTCGGAGTATGGGTTCGCGGGAGGCTGGCCGTCGATATTCTACGTTTTCGGTGCCATCGGAACGCTATGGTCAGTCGCATTTTTGTGGGTGGTGCACGAAGATCCCGAATCTCATCCCACCATACCGCACGACGAAAGAAAATACATTATTAGCTCCGTTTGGGGAGCTGCTGGTGTATCTGTGAGTAGTTATTTCGAGTGTTATCAATAGTATTATACGTGACCGAAATTTCGCTTTTATAATGATAATAGTTAAACTAGGTTTAACTAACTAGGTAATAAACTAGGTGTAATGAAATTTAATGCGTTTTAAAATGATAAATATTACAGAGAAAAAAAAACACATCAATCGCCGCATTATACAACACTGGTAACGCTATCCCTTCGATTGGCTTATTATAATAAGTATAATTCGAATATACCTGTTTACTCATATAATCGTGTTAACCTAAGTTTGTGAAATTCGTGTCGAAACTGTGTGTAATTAATTTTACTTTGGACATAATTGCGATTCGCAGGCCACCATTGTTATATGTGCCGTACTAGATAAAACATAATAATACAAGTTCATATATATTTATCTAATTAGACTAAAATAATATTATCATTATAATATACTGATTTTCAAGATTTTTATATAAAACTAATTATGTAACACTAAGCCACTTTTATCAAAAATTGAATTTAAAATTGTTTAATTTCAATCATTATTAACAAATTCAATCCAAGTGTAAATAAATCATTAAAAAATACAAAATCAGTTGAAATTTAAACACGCGTGACATTCAATATGATGTAAAAAATTGCCGTACAATTTTTTATTAAGTGTAATATATACGTGTTATTATCAAAATATTTGTTCAAATTGCATATAAAGACACTCGTTATACTATATAACTTCAATGGATAAAAATATAAATAGGTATATTTTGTTTACAACTATGTAAAAGTTTAAAATATTTCAATAAAAAATACAAATTACATTAACCTCTATATACTTATAAAATTCCAAATTAAACTGCGTTCGGTAAATCTAAGTTTTTTTTTCTAAACAAAGTGTATATAAACCAAGATCAAACAGTTTAAACTTACTATAAACATATTTATATACATAATTGTGTACACTATTGAAAACATAAAACAGTAATTTTAGTGTTTAATAAAAAAAAAAAAATTTCACACTTAATTATTCAGTTTGACATGAGTTTGAAACGGTACTTTTCTCTTTTACTAAATAAAGTAGTGCTTATATATAGATTATGTATAGTTTGTTTTCTGTTGTATGTGTGTTTTTCTTTTCATACTATGTTCACAAATATAAATAATACGTGACCTTATCTTAATTTTTAAAACATGTTTGTTTAAAAAAAAACCCTAAAGAATAAAAATACTCCTTTACTGAAGTTTAAAATAATAATATATAAAAAAAAAATGAAAAAAATGCCTAGATATGAAAGTTTTGAACTGACAGTTTTATAATGATTTTGTCACTGACACGACGCTTCAATATTATCATTTTAAATGTTTCGGTTATTTCGTAATTTTTATTTAAAATAAAATGTTTATCATAAATATACTCATTCTTAAACATAAAAAATAAGTTTTGTAAATTTTTAGAATGTTTTTTTTTTCAATTTACAAATTTTAATCATAAACATTTAACCTATGTATAAAAACCTTTTTTTTAAAAAATTTTGAATTATTTATTTTGTGATTAATATTTTCATTTAATTTTGAACATTTTATTAATCGTTTATTGATCATCAAATTGATTTTAATTTAAGCTTAAATAAACTTTGAATTTATAGCATCATATTAATTTTATTATATAATTATATTTTATCCCAAATTTTTAGGCCTATGTTTTCTGAAAAAAGTTCAAAATTTGAATATTAAATTATTTTTATGACAAAATTATAGTTTAAATTATAAACTATAGATTTATAAGAAACCTAAAACGAAATAATTGATTATAATTCGAAAGTTTATTATTTCATTTTTTTGTGATTGGAACAAAGTTTAAATTTAAAATAACCTTAAATTTCTCTGATCAAAATTTAACAAACTAACGTTGGTTATGACTGAGGGATTGAAAGGAAGTTTTGATCTTTTTTGGTTATTTTGAAGAATAATTAGTTAAAAGAATACATCTTCACATATATACCAGTTAAAATATTTAAAATAATATTATGTATAATAAAGAATAAACTATGCTAGAGTGTATTTTTATGACATTTTATACATTTAATACTCGTAATATACAACGAACTTTAATATTAGGATACATATAAATAAATCAATGGTCGATATTAAATATAGAATTTAAGATTATACCTACTAAAACAGACCGAAATACACATCATATTATATTATACTTTTCATAAATATGATAAATTAGCTTGATAAATTAATAATGCCTATTATGAATTTCGATTGAGTGAAACGAATTAAGTATTGTGTGCTTCGCCTATTTTCTGTTTTTGTTAAAAGATGTTGTAAATTCTACCTAAATGGTTAGATTATTATTTTATAAAAATGAAAACGAAATTAATTTAAAAATTAAAATTAAATTAAATAATAAAAAATTAGACGAAGGATAAACGGAACTCGAGTTATTTGAAATTATTGTCAAAATCACTTTTTTACCATCAATATTAAATATCTATTCGGATTGAAATTAAGTTAGATTGATTTGCGATTTAGAATCATGCCTAACTGTCTAAATAGTAGTAACTCACTGTTTATATTTCAGTACTTACGGTACTGTAAAATATATAATATACCGCGTCTAGGCACCTATATTATTTTCTCATGTTGTTTTCCGTGCGCTGATTTGAAAACATATTAATATAAGATACGTCTCGTATTTTTTTAATCAATACCCATTCTCGTTTAACCCGTTGTTTTCTTCTTTTTCGTTTCCAGTCTCCCCCCGTGCCATGGAGAAGTATATTGAAGTCAGCTCCGTTCTGGGCCATATTGGTCGCTCACATGGGTCAAAATTATGGATACGAAACGCTCATGACCGAGCTGCCAACTTTCATGAAACAAGTGTTGCACTTCAATATAAAAGCTGTAAGTAAATATAACAATATATAAGTATAAGTAAATAATAGAGAAACGAACAGGGAGTATTATATATATATATATATATTCGATTATCCCATATCTATCCTTTCGAAAAACTAATAGTTTTCAATTGATTCTTGTAATTAATTTTTGATAAGAAATAAATACATAAGGAGAATTACGTGAGTTGCATTAAATGTAAGAAAAATGAGAGAGAAAATAGTTTAAGATGGTTTGAGCAAGTTAAGAGAAGATATAAATCAAAGACAATTAATACAAGAAGCTTGGTGAAGAAGTGGTTAGATAGAATAGAGAGTGATTATGAAGATGCTGATGTGAATTTTTGAGATGTTGGAGATCAAGATCTATGGAGGTGTTACACCTCAGAGTGGCCGGGTAGGTAGTTCATTTAATTCGGAGTGTGAAGCGAAGAAGAATAATTAAAATTTAATTTAAAAATCCTTAATCATATTTCTTCAGAGTCATAATGTTTGGTTTCAGAGAATAAGATTCCAAATTATTATTAAGTAGGCTAAAAATACACATGAATTGATTTTCAACGAGAAAAAAGTTTTAACATACATCATGTAGTTGAAAAATTCAATCACAACAAATATTTCATCATTTGATAAAAATCGAAACGTTTCTCTTTTCTAACAGAACGGAACATACTCATCACTGCCGTACCTTGCCATGTGGGTGTTCTCGATGGTTGCCAGCCACGTGGCCGACACGATGATCTCCTCGGAGAAGTTCACGCACACCATAACGCGAAAAATCGTTAACTCCGTCGGTAAGTAAAGCACTCTGTATATTTTCACCGGTAAATCGTTAAACGTGAAACGTTTTGAGTAAAATAAATTTTAAGTGGAAATGTATTTAGCACACGCGGACCATTATAAAATATTGTACAAATAATTTAATCGGCCGAGTTGTCGCCGGACAAATGATTTTTTATGACCTATATACGTCATTTCGTAGGTATACCTACTGAATAAATAATATGATTGAGCTAGGTTATGCGTTATTGAAAAAGTTTTCGGTCGATATGATATGGTCGTAAAAAGTGTTTATATACAAAGCGTGCAATCTTTATTTTTGCATTTTTGTTTTGCAAATGTAAAACATCTTTTCGTGTTTCGTAAATTTAACGGAGAAACATGGGTGTTTGTATATTTCTAACGGGGAAATAAAAACGTAAAATATAATTTTATCGGATTGGCGTTCGGCGGTCGTATTTTGTGCATCGTTAAAAATTGCACGAGCTTCAGCGAGTTTAATATTACGGTGAAAAATATTTTCTGGTCACCGTCACTTAAATTATTTATAACCGTTGATGTTTTATACATTAAAATATCCCGCGATACTGACCCAGACGACCGCTAAATGCAGTTTTAAATTAAGTTCACGGTCGACAGACACACCGAACACGAATACGACATAATATTACGTATGTCAGCGACTTTTGTTGACGGTCGGCACCGTCATGTTCGATTTTTCATCGTTTCAAATATGAATTAGTAAAATACAATCTAACCAATATCATAAATATGAATATTGCATTAAGGTGCATAATATCATGTTTCACACGCACGCCGGGTATGGTTTCGTTGAAGTAAAAAACGAACATTGTGTATGCGTTTTTAGCACGACGCTGTATTATTAATATTAATCAAACGATCAACTTTAATAATTTACTACTATACAGTAGTGAAATTATAAAACGACTTTTTTTTTTTAAAAAAAGAATCGTAATCGTTAGAAAAATATAGCATCTTATCACGTTAACAGGAACGTTCATCATGTTATCTTCGAACATGACTTCTCGTTTAAAAAATATTTATGAATACAAAATTATCATAATTATTATTATTATATTTTACATTTATTAAAACCATTCAGATTATATTTAATATATTGAAAAAAAAAATATACGTATAATATGGTTATATTCATTTTTTCAACAAATTCATTTTTAATGCGCAGTGCATTCGAAAATACAAATAAACCGATTTGTTATGATCGAAAATGTTAAAAAAATATTTTATCACAGAGATTTTCCCAACTAACTGCAGTGTATAATAATGATTTTTCTTTAATTTTCTTAATATAAAATACATTATAATGCAATCGCCTTACAAATTACAATAAGTAATAGGTACTTAATATGTAAAGATAATTTAAAGGTGATTAAAATAATTTCATTTATCTTAGAAATTATAATCTATTAAATCATATATATATATATATATTTAAAAACAATGTTATAAAACTATGCAAATATTGTTTTAATTTTTTTTTCTGTTTTACCAAATTAACATAATTATGCAAACTTCTACTACACTAGAAAATTATTTAATATTCGGATATGCATAATATTTTATAATAATATTATTCTCATTTCTTATTATCTACCATGGGAATTAATGTTTATTTAAATTAATATTAGAAAATTGGTCGTTTAGTCATGAATATTAATTATACAATAAACAACCACAAATAATAATAATAATTTAGTAATTATTTTATAATTATTATCAAATAAAAAATAGATTTTTTCTATATCAATCATACTTTTATACAAATAATTAATTTCATATTAATTTCAGACATATTAGAAAATATATATTTCTAATGATAATTAAATTTTAATGATGAAATACGTATCATAACTTACAAAATTTATCTTGATAATTTAATAAGTGAAGCCAACTATAATATTATAATAACAATTAACAGAAGTCGGAAGTTGATACTGAACCAATTTTAATTTTGGAAATTAAAGTTACATAGTGAAATCAATTGATTGTAAAATAATTAAAAACCTACAAAGCTTTTTTTACAAAGTATAACTTTTTATTATAAACTTTGTTATTATACTATTATATCTAAATATTTAGACTTTTATTTAACAAATATTTAATTAATTTGATTCATTAAATGTATTAAATTATTTGTATACGTTTCATGAATAATATATTTCAAGCAGATAGGTATATTCTCTTATATATTTCTTGATTGGAATATCGCATAGAAATTGTCTCTTGATATATAATCGATCATTTTATAAATATTAATTAACTCTAATTAAATATAAATTTATTTTATACTCTATGTTTAGCTGATTAGAAATATTTTACGTTAGTAAAATAAATTTTAGTCCATATTCTATATTAATGATATAGATAGTCCTGAAGTAATTCATTTTATGACCGTTTTAATTTAATTGTAGTATTTTTAATCGTTTTTTCACAACAATTATGTTCTCTTAAAACTCGTTCCAAACTAAAACCATGGAAGTATACGAATACAAATATAATAGCTGTAAATGTCAACCATAATAATAATATGTGAATAACGGATTAATGATATTTTTATGATGGAAATGTATTTATTTCCATTGTGTCTTTACTTTGACTATCAGTAGTTAATAACTGCACGTGTGTGATCATCCTATCGGTGATCACATGAGTATCGCAAAAAATACAATTTTAGAGTATTTTAAAAAACCTATTACATATTGTTTTCGTTTTATTTGGATTTTCGATCATCGTTCAAATTAAAAATGTCGGATTATAACAAAATTCTATTTCCAGGTCTAGATAGATATTATACAAAATTGTAAATGTAAACTGCCCTTAATGTTAAATTTTCCATTATGGAATTTCTCGAATAAAAATAAGTTAAGAAAATATATTGTAACTGTTGATATACCGAAAGTTGACTTCTATGAACTTGAAACATAGTATCTACAGGTAGACTCGACTCGCCTCCAAAAATCGAAATCTAATAAGTAATCGTAAATAAGAATTTTTAATTTTTCTCTCTAAATTTAAAATATTTTTTTAAAAAAAAATAAGAGAAATACTATAATTATATAAATATTGTTGATTTCTTAGGCGTATTGTATGTATACCGTTACAATATAAATCGATCAATATAACATTTTTATTTTCGTACAACATAGTATAACCGTATATTTAAAAAAGTTACTATTAACAGAAATCGTTGTTACCCAAACCCACAACTCAATCTACGAAAATGTCAACTTTTATAATAATATTATCTGCATAAGATAATACGATATTTTCCGCTTAAAAACGATTAACCCGAACGGTTTTTTTTTTTCAATGATTTCGTTTTCAGGTCAATTCGGTCCGGCGTTAGCTCTGATCGCCGCGTCTTACACCGGCTGCGATCCGTACTTGACGGTTGGCATACTTACAGTGGGCGTCGGTCTAAACGGTGCCATTTACTCGGGATTCAAAGTCAACCATCTAGATATATCGCCGCGGTTCGCCGGAATATTGATGAGCCTGACCAACTGTCTCGCAAATCTTGCCGGTCTGTTGGCCCCGATTATCGCCGGCTACGTTATCGACAAAAGGGTAAGAACAACGTGCATAATATTGTTATTTCAACATAACAACAACAATAATAATAAATTATAACCTCTCTGCACCCCTTATCAAGTAGCTCACGTTATCTCAATCCTAATTTATAGCTATATAGTAAGTACAACCCGTATTTAAATATTAAAATAATAATTTATTTGTGAACGAATATTAAATTTACTATGCGTGTAATAGAAAAACAAACAATATTAATAATATTATACTCTAATTCTCACATTTCATTGATAATTTAAAGTTTCCCCTTCCCACCACGATTTTTGATTATGATATTTAACTAAAATTAAAGTTTTAAGAAAATCGTACTATAAAAAATTATAACAATATTATTTTATGTAAGTATTTTTTTTTACCAACTATATGCAATATTATCCTGGCTAAACGAGTTTTACCTTGAAGTATAATCGATTTAAGAAAGCGCAAAATAATGGGTATAGTGTTTTATTTTATTGTTTTTGTGTTTATTTTAAGGTTTTATTATATTTTTATTTGTCCATTATAAATGAGTATATTTTAATTATATACAATTGATAACTCAACTAAATAAAGTTTATTTTGAATACGTGTTAGGCAATATTTTTTACATTAAGACCAAGTTTTGCGTTTGCATGTTAACTTATACTTAATATTCGCAGTAAACTTACAGCCAGTACATTTTGAATTTTTTTTAAATTATGCACAAAATCATAATAATATATGTAAATAGGTACGTAATAACTTTTAGATGAATAAATCATGAAATTATTAAATCCTTTTTATAAAACAAGAAATTAATTATAGATTAAATATTCATACTTATTAGTCTAAGAAAGTTAAAAAGTATACATTAAAATATTATGAAATGAAGGACGCAAAATACTGTCATAGACTACTTTGATAACTTAATTTAATCGAAAATAAGATATGATTATTGCTTATAGTCTAAGGTTTATAATATGACTTGCACATAATAAATGTTAAAAACTGAGTAATCAAAACACAGCAATTAATCTAGATGAAATATGAATAATTATTGGTAATTTAAACAAAACAAAATTAAATAGATTATTATAAATTGATTAGCTACAAAAAATACTAATATTAATTGGTACTATCTAGTTTTAATTACAGCAATATAAATAATCCTATAAAATCTTAGGTAAAATTATTAATTTTTAAAATATAAGGTTACACATTTTTATTATGTGGTAAATATAATATTATTGTATATAATATGATTATAAATCATACATTTTTTTATTGAAATACTTATTGATGATGTCAGTATTCATTTTGATGAATTGGAATAATTTATTTATTTTAAAAATCAATATAATTTATAATATATTAACGATAATTAATATTATATTTTTTTTACTATAAGATAATAATTTGTCACAATGACATTTTCTTAACAATAGCTTGATAGAACAATGTATAAAGGATATTACTTATAAAATTAAATGTTTTTTTTTTTTTTTTTAATAGATGATCAAATTTTATTTTATTATAATATATAGGTAAGGGATACTTCCATAAATGTCTTGTTTTTTATTTTAAAATTATTGAACCGTAATAACAGTTTTACATATTTTACAATAGGTTCACCTAATATTTTTTATTTATGTTATGATGAAAAAAATAGATTTAATATGTTAAAAAAATTAAATTAATTTTAACTAAATACCTACTAATATAAATTTAATATTTACCACATTTATTTTCATAGCTTTTTGGTATAACATTTAACAACTGGTATTATAGAAATTCACCGATTTTATTATATTATTATAATATCACAAAAATAGACGATCATTTCACTCAATTTGATGTTTTTGGTAAATTTAAATTTGACTTGAAATACTGATAAAAAAATAATACTTATGAAATAATATTTTATTCAAAGTATAAAACAAGCTATTGAAATTGTAACTTAAATAATATGGTATTTTAAGTTAAATTAAAATAATATAAAAAACAAATTACCTTTAAATTAAATATATATATAATTACATACCTTATTAGTTTATTTCATATCTATTAATTTTATATAATATAATCTCACTATTTATGTTATATTCATAAAAATGTTATACATTACGTCATCTTCAATACTCTTTGAGTATTAACGTTTAACAATAGCTCAAATTAAAAATTGTAATACATAGTTATTTCTTCTATTCTTCACTAAAAGTTGGCATACAATTTAAAGAAAAATAACTGTCTAATATATATATAAAGACATTCAATATTAGAGATAAAACGTTTGTTCTTTAGGATTATTTTGTGGTATTGTTTTTTTTTGTCATTTATAAATTATATTTTAGTTCATCTTTGGCCAAAAATGAATATGATCCTCTTGAATTTGTCAGAATAAAAAATGACGTAACGGCGTTTAAAAATATATAAAATTTTAAATTACAAAGAAAAATTATTATACATTTTATAAACTACATATAATAATAAAATATAGGTACGTACATAAGAAACTATTTATAGTTTCTATAACTATTGGTATAAATGTAAGTGTCATGAATCTAAGATGAATCTAATAGATGATGTCTATGAAAATCAATAAATAATTAATTCGATTGTTATTCGAAAATACAATTCCACGTGAAAAATAATTTAATTTACTTGAAATTATTTCAATACATTATACCATCTCAAAATATATAATTGGGTCAAAAATATTTAATTTTTAATTTTGACTAAATATTCTGAAGAGGTATAATATTTTTTAATTTCACAAAATAACCGTGAATTCACCAAACCTACAGTTATCAATAATGAAAAAAATTAACTGAATTGAAATTTGATAAAAAATATATTTAGGTAGGAATGAATATGATAATGTGTTAAAACTGACTTTACAACCATGATAGTAATTTGTTAAATATCTAAATTTTAATGATAAAATAATCCCAATAATAATTTCGACTGAACTTTACACGCACTTGAAAGTGCACACTCGGGTCTTTGGTAATGCGGATAAATTCGTGGTGACGAGTTTAACTCTTTGACGGATAATTTTATTCAAGATGATATGATAGTGTGGTGTTATAACATAATATTATTATTCAAATTTGGATAATGTACATAATCTGATCTACCGAATTACCATAGCAAATAAGAAACCTAACCTGAAACGACAATGTCGCCGAACCGTTAAATCCGGATTAAAAACGTCAAGAACATCACCCTCACACGAAGCAAAATAAAATAGAATAATAATTAATAACTATTATGGTTACTGTGTCTGCGATTTAAATAAAATCACCGTGTGTATATTATCCTTTATGAATTTAGATACAGTATATTATCATGCTTAGTACGATATGATCGTAAATCGTAATAATATTGCAAGGTCAGGACTCAGATAGTTTTGCTTATATGCCCGATAATATTATATTTATCTTCATCTTATACTGCATTCAAACTATGCCAATGTATAATTATGATAACTCAAAACCAAAACTAAATGTTTAAATTTATTTTATCTCGTTTGTGAACCTTTTCAGCCCACCCAAGCAGCCTGGAGAGTGGTGTTCATAACGTCGGCGTGCGTATACATGGTATGCTGTTCGATCTACTTGGTGTTCGGCGACGGTACCCGCCAGCCATGGGACAATCCCTCTAACGACCAAATCAATTTGGAGCACAAGAAGAACAAGAAGCAAAAGCAACAGAAGAAAAAGAAGATGGCGATAGACGTCGAGGACACGGTTCAATGAACCGTGTCGATTTCCGCGGAAATTTTCACCTCGTCGTCACAGAAACAAAATCACCCTGTTGACCACCCACGTGGGGGACTCTATATCGTATATTCTATTATTATAATTATTAATTATTATGATTATTATTTATTATTATGATTTATGATTTTATTATTATTATTATTATTATTATTATTATTATTATTATTATTATTATTATTATTATTATTATTATTATTATTATTATTATTATAAGCAGAGTAAAACCCATTAAAATGTACATGGTTACACACTACGTGTACTATTGTACACATGTAGGTTTGAAAACAAAATCGGAACAGTAAAGCGCATCTGTGAATCGGTTTGAATATGGGAGGAAATATAAACATTTTAAATATATAAAAATATTAAGAGATAGAGAAATTATTCTTCATAATGGTATATTATAATATATATATTATATAATATTGTTGATAAATGTATACACACTTTATTTATTATTTTATTTTAAAAAAAACTTAATTTTTTTAGATTAACATTTTAAACTTATTCGGGCTGTCAAATCTTGACATTATAGAAAGCACATTCTATTAATTATATTTATAATTATATTTTTTTATAATAATTATTAATTATGAATAATAATAATTTTTAAAAAAGTCGCTGTTAGTCGTCTATTTTTAAACATAAAAACTTATTTAATTGATTAAATATTAAAACGAGATTTTTTTTTTTGTTCTGTATAATAATATTACGACTATTTAGCTTTAAAAATTAATATGAAAAAATATGTGATATTATTAGAGGTATATCGTTGCTCCGGAAGTACATAGCCTAATGTGTTCTTGATTTTCTCAACATTTATGTCTTCCCCATATAAAACATAAATTATATTATTCCCTCTCAAATTTTTCCGATTATATTTCGATAGATTTTAAGTACTTAAATGAAAAAAAAATCGAGAATAAACGCAATAATATTAAAATATTTACGATATTTAAAATTATTATGTACATTATAAAAAAAAAAAAATAATAATAAAACAAAAAATAACATAAAAAACACAAAAAAAACATTATTTAAAATAATATATTATGATCTTGTGTTCCTTCGACTAGCTCAATATATTATATTCGTTGTTTTAGACAAGTATGTTTTGAAAAAAAATATGCTAAATGTAACTGAAAAAAAAATAAAAATAAAAATAATCTTAAGCAATAAATAAAATAGGTCATAATAACATAATTTTCGTTTATCTGTAGGTGACATTTTTTCAGAGCGTGTACGGTGAATCGGACATTTTACGAATAGAGAAATTGTGCAAAAAAAAAATTTCTTTCACAATATTTTATCAGTATTTCTATTATTATTATTATTATTTCATTTTCACATATAAATATATTATATATTATTATAATACTTAATGATATTATCACTGCATATTTTTTTCTAATGTGATAGTTATATACATATATATTATAATATTTATTATATTATTCGTTAAATGATTTATTAATTAGTAGGTAATACAATTTACATTTTATGTTTAAGCATTTGTTTCTGGAACTTATAATGTTAAATTGTTGTCTTAAAATTTAGGTTTCGTCATTTAGTGAGAATAATGATATAATTTGTAATTAAACTATAATAATATAACAGTAGTATTTTATTAGAAAAACATAAAAAACTACTCTATGTAGCGTAAATGTTAAACGATTTATAATATATACATATATTTATGAAAATAGAGTATATAAATAAGTTTTATCAATTTTTTTCCAAATTATAAATAGTTGAGCCAATAAGTTACCAAAAATAAATAATAATAATAATAATATATAAACGAACGGACATAATATTAATATAAATTATATAGGTATTTAAGTGAACCGATATAAGAAATTGAATAGAAATATCTCTTAATCGTTTAATAGTTCAATATTAATAAAATAATACCGTCATCTGAATTACAGTAATATTATTATTATATTTTAATATATGGCTCATTATTTAGTAGATAGTTTATTATTATTACCTAACGTCATGTTAGTATTTGTTTTTATTCTTATCCTTCTATTTAACAGGGTAATAGTATTATTTAAATTTAGGCCTAATAATATATATATTATATAGAACCTAACTTAAGTTCGTTTGACCATTGTCTGATGATATTATTATTATTATTATTATTATTATTATTATTATTATTATTATTA
>CM023358.1:2569446-2590146 GCA_013282895.1 Eriosoma lanigerum | reverse complement strand
TATTATTATTATTATTATTATTATTATTATTATTATTATTATTATTAATATTATTATTATTATTATTATTATTATTTTTATTATCATTATTTTTATTTCTATTTTTATTATTATTATTTTATTTTATTGTTATTATAATTAACATTAATATTATCATTATTATTTAGATTATTAATTTATATTATCTGGATATTTTTTTTCTTTTTACCTTTAATTTAACTTTTAATTTTTTTGCACGTTACTTACGCACAATTAATTTTTCTCACAGAATAAAAGTTTTCATATATACTATAGCGAGTATACACGGCGATTCGTCTAAACCTTGTATTTTTTTTAAAAATGTTTTTTCGTTGTACGACACCGTCGACCGGAACATATTTTGTCGCCCCGTTCGAATCGTAATCGATGTTATAAAATATATATACCTACACAGAGAAACCGTAGGTTAAACGTGAGGTGTCGACAACTTACAATGTAACAATATCCGTGAATCGTACGATGCGGCGATGGAGTCTGTATTTAGAATCGTTTCTAATTTCTTGCAGACAAATCCAAATTAAAAGTAAACAAATTACAAAAATACAAGGGTTAACGATAATACTTTATTTTATTCAATTAATATGTATTTTATTAAAGAAACGCAGCCAGATTACAATAAAAATTTTAATCCGATATCGCGTTCGACGCTATCTCGGCATACGATTTATCTATATACACTGTAATAAAAAGTAAAACAAAATTAAACGACTGTTCATTAGATGAAATATTGAGTTTATTATTATTTAGGTTGTCAATTATTATTCTAGAAATAAATACAAGAGTTGTCAATAACACTGTGTTTTTTTTTTTCTATTATATATTCACTCTGATCACAATATTTATGATGATGACTTTATTTGGTTATTATTGAAAGCTATACACCGCATAACAGTTTATTGTTCATCGCAATGATATGCGTAATGTTGATAACATTTACAATTAGCAGCGTTTAGTTAGGATTATTTTAAGTGATAAAATATATATGAAAATATTGAAAACTTAATAGTATATGTAGTATTAGTTTTAGGTTAAAAAATTCGAAAAAGGCATATGAAGTTAAGATTAAAAAATAAATATAAATGCAAATTACTTTTAAAACTTCTGATGCGTACAATTAAATAATGTAAAGAACTTTTTCTACTGTAACTAAAGCAAATTAATAATTATAATTTATTATTACATATTAGAACGTTCTTATTAATATTACATCATGTGCTTAAAAAATGAAAAATCGTAAAACCGATTTTTATATAAAATAATATTACTGGAAAGTTCTTGTAAATTAGTCACTAGTCGAAAAAAAAAATTATTTATTGGTATGAATATTCAAACATGAAAATGTGTACAAATATTTACCATATCACGTGCACTTATACTGCTTAGCACGCAACATTAATATATATATATATAATATTTTAAAATCGATATTTAGGTAACAATATTGTTATTATCCAATTCGGCAGTAGTGTTGAGTAAATTATAAAACTTAAAATTAAAATAGTTATAAAATGAAATAAACTCGCGCACTTATAAGGGTATATAATTATAAATCAAAATTAATTAAGGCATTTTTAAAATTATGCTTTTAATATCATGAAAGTTTAATAAAACATTTTACAAAATATTTTTTTTTGCATTTTGAACATTTTGAGATTTCATACGATATTTTGATAATCGTTAGATAGGTACAAATTTTATAAGTCATTATAAAATTTAAATTTCTCGTAAAAATTATCATCATATAAATTAGATAAAGATTTTATATTGTCATAAATGTTTCGTTATTTGTTATCATCAAATAATAAATCAAAGCTACTACAGCAAGGGTGTAGCATAATGAACTCCCACATTTCCGAGGCGAATTAAAACACAATGGTACATGATATGAAAAAAAAAAAATTATCAATAAAAAATATATGGCATAAGGTTTTTTTTGTTACTTTTTAAAAATTAAATAAACTAAATGATGGCCTTGAAGAGCGATGCAGATATGAAGCCGTTTTTGAAAGTTTTCCATCACTCTCGCTAACTTATCGAGTGGAATCGCAGCAATTTCTTGACAGATAGCGTCTTTTAGTTCTTTAATAGTCCTAGGTCGATGTTTGTATACTTCAGATTTGACAAACCCCTATAAGAAATAATCACATGGGTTCAAATCAAGGCCAAGCGACGTCTTCCCGTAAGGATATAAAGCGACCAGGAAAAATGACTTGCATTATGGCACGAGAAAGACGGGCCATATGAGCTGTGGCTCCATCTTGTTAAAACCAAAAGACTTTAGTATAAGTGTATTCTCCTATTTTTGGGTGTAAAAAGTTACCCAACATCTCGTAATACCGGTTGGAAGTCACGTAACATTAACGCTACAAAAAAATAAGGTCCCAAGATGTCTACCGAAGACAAAATACACCGAACTGTGACTTTGGGACTGTGAAGGAGTCGTTGATGTATTATTTGAGGGTTTTCCGCAGTCCAATAATGAAAATTTTATTTGATTACTGTGTCAGAAATAACACAAAAAGTGCCTCGTCACTACTCCACACAATACCACTGGGAGGCACAACTCTAAGAATTGCATTACAGCAATCTTTTCGTTTTCCCCAATCGACTAAACTCAATTCGTGAGTTACCATTACCTTGTATGGATGTAATTTAAGATCAGAGTGAAAAATTCGCCTAAAAATCTTATAAATAACTCAACTTAACGACATAAACCGCTTTAATCTAATTAGTTTGATTACGCGATAATAACTAATTGAAATTTGGGAGTCCATTATGCCGTATCCTGTATAATTATAATAATAATAATAAAAAAAACAATTTAGTGGTTTAGGTTACGGTACTTGTATCAAATTATTAATAAAAATATGATTTTACTGAGTGCTAAAGTACTGACATATAATAATATACAAGTATACTTTGTTTTAGACATTTAGTATTTTATCATTTCTATTTCTGTCAACTTTCAGGACGTCATTAAAATTGTTTTTAAAAGATCAGAAACTCGTATTAAATTTTCAAATGACATACTAGTTATTATTCATGGGTGATGATCAAAGGAGATTGAGGTCTTAACCTAAAATTTAATCAAATATCCACCTGTTATTATGACTTCATATTAAGTTTTGTTAAGTAAGAAAAAGCTTATAATTATTATTATCACCTTATTAGTCCACAAATAAAATATAATAAATTGATGGCACAATTTGTAATGTATTAATATTAAATTAATTTAATTATTAGTTCGTCTTCTGTTAATAATATGTTCACTACGATTTATTTCCATAAATAAAAACTACGTACTGGTTTTAAATAATAATATAATTATATTATAAACATTACTTTGTATATAAACTATATTCAATTTTCGATTGAAAATTCAAAATAGTGAAGTATTTAAAGCATTTTAAGAATAACAAAGATCATTATGAAATATCGGAAAAAACAACGTTATTTAATGGTTCTATTTCAATTGTTGCATTTATCATTGAATTTTGGTGTAATGATAACAAATACAATATTTATTAATTTTTAAACACATTCTCTTTATATTGTCAGTCACAATAATATTTAATGCAATTACCCCTTTCAAAATAATACACTCCATAATACATCAGAAAAATAAGAACATAATATGTATTTACCTACCTATTATTAATTATAAGATATGTTCCACGGGTTCTTTTTTTGCTCATTTTACGAATTTCTCAAAAAGTTTTCCTTGGGAGAAGAAAAACTGCCAAAAAATGGAGGAAAATCGGCAATATTACGATTTCAGTTATTTAAAAATTGTTTATTTCATGATAACTAATCGTGTTTTGATCGTATGGACTTGAAAATTGTATTGAGTATTCACATATAGGTAAGTATAATGCAATGTTTAAACAAATACTTGAATTACAAATAACAACAATAGAAATTGTTAAATGAATAAATGCTAAATTGGAATTATTAGAAACTATAGTTAATGAAAACCAAATAAACATTGCATATAATATAGAATTATTGTTTCTCTTTCCCTTTAAATGTAAGGAATGCATTAATGTTACAGAGGAAACATAATTTAAAGATAAACAGTTTGAATGCCAATTGGTATTACATGCATATTATATTTTTTAAATATTATAACATACAAGTAAATTTGTATTATTTTACAAAACAACTATTTATATAGTTGTATCACGTGAGTAGAATAAATATTAAAAACGTTATTTTTATTTATTTATTTTATTTATATATATATTAACAGACGTTAGCCTAATTTACAAAAAGTTGTAATAAATTATAACATAAATTTAAAAATAAATATAGAATTATGATATAAAATACTAATAATGTATGATACTATTGTAATATGATAATTACAAAATTATATGCTAATAGATAAAAGCATAAATATAAATTAGTATATAACACGTACAAATAGTTATTTCTAATAGTTAATAATAAGGGGAAAAAATATCATTTTTAATATAAATAATACTATTATAAAAATAATAT
This sequence comes from Eriosoma lanigerum, assembly GCA_013282895.1. NCBI lineage: Eukaryota > Metazoa > Arthropoda > Insecta > Hemiptera > Aphididae > Eriosoma > Eriosoma lanigerum. The sequence goes on along the minus strand of CM023358.1, from coordinate 2,585,607 downwards.
TTATTCAATTATTTATTTATGAACTTTGCAACTTATTATTCATGGCAAATTGTTCGTCCAATTCAACCATTGCAATAACTAAAATTCATTAATATGATTAAAAATTATTATTAGAACATTATATTATTGTCATATACTCAGGGTCGGCTCAAGGTTATGTAGGCACCTGCCCGAAGCGAAATTTTCAAAACAGTAACTTACATTTTTTTTTTTTGCTTTTATTAATAACATTGCAGCGAGGCACTTATAATTATTTCTTCATATCAGCAAAATATTTTTAAAAATTTATCAGTTAAAAGCTAATTTATATAATAAAATTATACTGTTTAAAATTATTGTTTAATGTCACGGCTAAAATTCAATGATAATTGCTTTTTGGTTTATATAAAAAATAATTTTGAGACTCGAAATACCATTGCCGGTGAAGAAAGCTGATAAATTTGATGGCTTTTCAAACTTTAAACATCTATGAATAAAAATCCTTTGAGTGTTAAATACAAAACATGCACAGTACTTTGGTGCAATACAATTTTTACCGGGTCCACTCTAAAAAAGTTATTAAGATGTATTGAAAAACAGACGTAAATTTGCCGTTTTTTGACGTTTGTTAGGTGTTTTTGGGTTTTAACATTAAGATTCTAGTTTTTTTTCAAAAAATATTTTAAATAAAGTATCATTTGTGCAAAATTCGCTACCGGAAAATGGGTCTGGATGAAAAAACTAAAAAGTGTTTACAGAGAAATTTTTTTTAAAAAAAACATCTTTGTAAATGTAATACATTCTTCGTTTTACTCTGAATGTAAAATATGCACATAATATATATATATATATATATATATATATGGAAATGTTTTTGCGAATCATAAATATAAATTGTATATATAGGTATCAAATAATTGAGAATAATAATATTATATTAATAATAATAATATTATAATCGTAAAAAAAAAGTACTTGTAAATTGTTCATAATTATATTAAAACCCTAAATACACAAAACACTTTAATAGTTTGTATACGTATTATTATTAGTTTACATTTTATACTAATGATGCTATGATTGAAAAAATGTTTCCGAAACGCGTATTTTCTAATAAAAATGAATTATATTGTCGATTTGGTGTTCTAATATTGTACCGTACGGATAGAGCGCGTCGCTCGGCAAACGCGTGTTTTATTTTTATAATCCCTGTGATCGTACACATGATCTCGGGGTAGCTTTCGCCGTTTCCGATCAGTTCTTTTTTTTTTTTTGTGAATCACTTTTATTTTATCGACGTGTGTGCGTTGTTAAAAAATTAAAAAGTTCGATTCGATCAACATAATTTGTCTTGTTTCATTTTTGGAAACGGCTATGTCATCTGTCCGTACGGTTTAAGTATACGTATTGCTGATTGTACGCGCGTTGTAACGGTTTAAAATTATTAAATTACAAACGCGGATGCTTTTTTTTTCTTACGGTACGTTTGCCGTTATATTTTTCATTCGTCCTTAATCGGAATATTAATATTTTACGTATACTTGTTTTGCCGTGGTCGTCGCGGCATACGAATGCCTAATTTTTCGTCGACGTTCCGCCCGACGCGCTCATGGTGTCATCCGCTCACGTCTTTTAACGGTCAGTCAGAATCATTACGGAGAGTTCCGGTCAGGTCGTAAATATTTAAATAATTATTTATTGTTATAATATGTTTATCGCATATTTGTTATATATATACAATTTAATATTAAGTTCCCATCTGACCAATAATTCTGTTTCTTGTCTAATATATGAATTATATTTTTATTATATGGTATTAATATAGTTATAAAATCTTTTATTAACATCATAAAGGTATTGGTTAGAATTTTTTTATTTACAATCCACTACACCTTTGTTATCCTTGTCTTTCCGGCGTTCAGTCCTAACCTAAAAATTATTTGTTCTATATATATATATAGTCAGGCTTACTCAAATATTATTATAATATCTTTAAAAATAGTTCTTTTTATGATTATTAATATGGTTACTTAACCATCTGATTATAGACAGCGATGAAAAATCTCCTGAAAATAAGTGAGTTATCTAGTGTTTCCATTATTTTTGTATTTTCCTCATTTACTTCTAGACCAATCTTGTTAACAATTTTTTTTTCTTACACTTGTTAAATTTAAAACCTTCTAACATTACCCTTTTCCATCCTTTATAAAACACCTTTTTATAATATTGTTGTTTGTTCTACCAATAATACTTATTGAACCTTTGCATTTTAAAACTTGTCAATCCAATTACAGAACTTGTCTTTCCCATACAATAACCAGTTAAAACAGCTTTATCTCTTTCCATATTTTCCCCGTCTATGAACATGCTTCCTGGCATCATTCACATACTAGAAGTTAAAATGGTTCCCATAGGTTGAGATGATTCTTGCTTATACCTAGATCATGAAGTTCCAGTTAATAAAATGAATGGGCTTTCAGGTAATTATGGCATGATTACTTCAGTGTCTATGCTATTTTACAATTATAAGCATACCAAGTGTCAATTATTATTTAAATGGTGGCGTATTTCCTTCTAAGCGACCAGTCCAGCATACAGCCGTAAAAACCTTAGCAGATTGTAACTCAATGCTTTCGATCGTGATTATATGCATAATGGAATAATAAATTAGTTTTGGACATGCTGTATTCATTAGTCGCCATACAAAAACTTGGTATGATTTTAATTGGAATAAAAAAAAGACTTGTAGTTACCCAAATTTTATATGCAAATTCGAAACGTCTAATTAGACCGCTCAGACATACCAGAATCCTTTTATAACTAGTTATTACAGTAATTTTTTTAAATATAATTTTAATAGTTGTGTTAAAATATATAATAATGATTTTATTAAAAATATATTGTTATACCTTTTGCGATTAAAATTAATAATAATAATAATAAATAAATAAATACAAGATACATGCCAATGTTTTACTTTTTAGATCACTTATAATTAATTCCAGATTCCTTTGAAAAATTTTGGACCATTATTAACTGTCTTTCTAAATTTTTATTTTCAGTTGAATTTTATGAATTTATATTTATTGTAAATGATTGCATTTGACTTGGAAGCATATCAATAGGGTGTGCAGTTGCTTTCCAATTAATCATATTAATTAATATATAATTAAAATATAGATATAATATTATATTAATTTTGTTAATTGTAATAGTAATTATTATTAATTATTATTAGTATAATTATTATTATCACCTTATTACTATTGTATATTTGTAATCGTACTTTTTCAACGATTCTGACTCTGATATAGAAACATAAAACCGTTTTGATGATTCCTAAAAATACAAAATATTTGTATTTTAGCATTGTTTAAAAATAATAATAATAATAAACATTTGGTAATCTACTTACCACTAGCAAACTCATTAGAGAATAAGGTGAGAAACATCATATCATTTGATATAAACCAACCATTTCCAATAGGCACTAAACAAAATGTTCGGCAAAATGATTTAAACTGGTTCTGCTAATGACCAATTTCATTAAACACACCATTCACTATAATATGAACTAATGCAGGCTTTGAAAGAAAGAAAATTTAAATATGTAATTAAGTAATAAAAAAAAAAAAAAAAATACTACTTACAATAGCTAATGGTACATCAATTACAAATGAGCCAAAGTCATGCTTGATCTTAGATAACGTTTCTAAAATGTTTATTAATTTCATTTTACCTTTATATATTAATTTTTTTTTTTATTGTTTTGTTGTTTTGGTCAGATTTTAAGAAATTCCTACTATTTTTTGTACCTATATTGTTCAAAATTATCCGTTTTTTTTTTGTTACTGAATACATAAATAATCTAAATTATTACTGTTGATATAATAATTAAATAAATAAATAAAATAAAATACAAGTTAGATAAATAATCAGCAGATATTGAAAAAAATAGAATTTTCACAATAAGCAATTTCAAGCGCTTATCTGGATACTTCGTTATCATACAATTCATAATATTGCTCAATGAATAATTCTGCCATGGTAACAATTGAATTTGTCTGCTTAGAATCATAGCCATCTGGTACTGAATAACTTTTACCCAAATTATTTGGAATTTTAACATCAATTCAATCATAGTACTATATCGATTTGGTAATTCGGAGTTGTTCTGAAAAATAATTAAGTAGTTTGCTTAATCTGTACAATCTGAATATCAAAAACATCTTCGGCATTATTTTTTTCTTTTTGTTTCAAAAATGCGAGCAGAGCCAAACATAGTTTAGTATTATGTTCTATAAATTATATAAGTTATAAATATAACTTTTATTTTTTGAAAATATACTTTAACATTATATTTTATATTTAGTATTTACTATAAAAAATGTATTATAAATGTATTATATAATTTTAAAATATAAATAATTATTATATAAAACTTGTTTTTCCCCATACCTACTTATATTTATGTACAATAATAATATGATATGATGTTTTATTGGTTACGTTAGGTGAGCATGAAAAAGTTTTATTAAGATCTAAGATTATTGAGCCTGTAGCAGTGTAGCCCTCCGAAAAAAATTGTTTCAGTTCCGCTTATGCTTAGATTGCTTTCATTTGTGTTCACTAAGAATGATTGTAAATCATAAACTAGATGTTAAACTACAAATAACACATTATGTTACGTTGCCGACTGTAGTTGACTATTGACTACTACAGTAAAAGTGTAATGAAATAAAATTGATACTTACGAACTTCTTTAACATAGGAAATAATTTGTGTAAGCTCCTGAAAAAATTGTAATATTAATGGCATTTATGTATAAAATATTATATTTCAGAGGCCATAGGTTAATTTCACTCCTGTATCTAAGTCCCTTTCAGAGTGCTAACCTAGAAAATAAGAAATACCTATACATAATATTAAAAATCCACATTGATGAAATATTATGATATTTTGTTTGCTTATCGTCTTACTAATGTTAACGATAATGTAACCGACACACATTAGTCATACAAAACACCTCTTATGTCTCATACTTTTAATGGTACAATTGTGACATTATTTATTAATAAAAATAGAATATTCAAATATATACTTACAAATTGTAGGATTATTTGTCTTTTGTTATGCAGATTGGATTTCTAAACAAATTAAACACTTTGATAGTATAACCTGTAAGACTTTTTATGTGTTTGAAGTCAATCAACTGAAATAAAAATTACTTTAGCTAGATAGGAAACTTTTTTCATGTGCCTACATTCAAAAAAATATATTTATTACTTAATTGCCTGCTAAGTTCAACTCTTTTAGCTCTGGAAATAATCTTCGTATATATACCAGTCCTTCCTCCTAATAAATGTTATTGTTTTTAAGCCTCAGGCCATACAAATCATGTTTAGTACGTTGAGCTACCAAATTGAGCACTGCCAAAAGAACCGCAGGCCGATATAACGGAACAAGTAATTGATTTTCGGTAAACACTAAATCAATAAATATCTGTATAAATTATATTTTTAAATATTTATTTATTCATGGACATGTGTGAAATTGTGAAAAGTCTATATACTTAGTATACAAATTGTAACGAGTTGATATTACTTTAATAATTCTTTCCTTCACATTGTCTGACACTGGCATAAAGGATATAGTTGTATATAAAGTATAATATGTATATAACCTTATAACCAATTAAATAAATATTCAGTTATAAATTTATTATACTAAATAAATACTTAACTACAACGATATTACAAATTACTTTTTGATTATTTTTAAGATAAATTTTAAAATTTGCAATGTGCAATTTAATATCAATTGTATAGGCATCAACCAAAAATGTCAATGAATTATCAATGCATTATTTCTGTAAAATTATATTATATAAATTAAGATATTTTACAACTTATAAGTACGATAAAGAATAAACAGAACAGCATATAAATAAATTTAATACACATATTTTTAAATTTAAATTTAAATATAATTTAATATGTTATTTAAGATTCCCAAAATATTTTGTAAATAAGTTAAGTAGTATATGATTATTCTTCTATACATATTTCATATACAGCTAAACATAAAATTGCAAATAATATTAAAAATTGTTTTGAAAGAAAATTCATTTTTGGATACAATTCAAAGCTCGAAAATCAACTAATCCATTCCAAATTTTATCACGTATGTAGACTACCTATGTAAATACTAACGAAATATATTAAATCCCCACATTATAAATTGTATTGATTATCATTACATATTTAAAATCGTCAATATTACAGTTACCGTGAATTTTGCAGCTTCAATCATTTTCTGGTATCTCAAGGAAAAACTTAACTGATTCGAAAAATTAGCTTAATAATGTACCAATAAAATGAAATTTGGTACGAAAATGACTCTCTACTTGTGATAATCGGATCATTATATCTACCAAAAATATTTTTTCAGATTTCGTGTACATATTTGTAAAACCAATACATTTCTCTCTTCGCCCAGAATTAAAATTGATTGATTTTTAGTCATCTGGTAATAGATTACTTTACTTTATGATATGTTTAATAAAAATATATTATGGGAATTCACAAAAAAAACATGACTTATTTTTTAAGTGTTAACATATTTGCATTAGGTTTTAAAGAATCTACATTTATCGTTAAAAAAGTGTTAATATTTTGCAATAAATAAATCATATATTAATTCTATGTATGACTATATTCTATATATTTTATGTGTTACTTCCATATCATCAGATTATATTCGTCTAAGTATCAAGAAATTCAAGCAACGTCATCATCCATTAATAGACGAGGATGTACCTGAAACCCTTGAAGACTAATGTTCTTCTTTTGGTCGTATTATTTGGACTTCTGGACAACACTAGACTTTTCTCTTTACATTCGTAAAATAAGTTATCTATTTTGATTACGGTTCGGCAGGTTGCCACTTTTGAAAATCGATTGACCCGCTGACTAATATAAATGTCTGCAAAGATGTATATACATCGAATGAAATTGAAATAAAAGACAAAAAATGTAATAAATAGTGTTAAATTATATGAAAAACCGTTTGAAAAAATCGATAGTAGTAGGTACAATATATTTATTACATTTTCGACGATTGATATTATAATTAATCATTTTTTACTTAAATATTTTAATCTAACTTATTATAGATACCTACTACTGTTTGGCATTTTCACCACCACATAACACTGTATTTTTCAAAGTTAATTAGGTATCAGATAAGGTACGGTTAGGTATATACACATAGTATATATGTATATATAGTATACACATAAAATGTACAATATTTTAATTTGTAAATCTACCTAATTATTACAGTTATAACAATTAATACCAATATAGTGTAGATATCTATATACGAGTTATAATAATTATAATTAATTTGAGCGATCTAATTTTGAAATCTTAAGTATGTTAGAATTTAATTGTTTTTACAATACAATTTTTAAATCATAATGTTAATAATATGTTAGTAGTTTATAGCAAAATGAAAAATGTATTTTTCTTTTTCCATTATTGGAATTTCAAAAAAGATTATAATAATATAAAATAATATCTATAAAATATTATTATAAATCGCAAGACAAAATTTATTGACGAATTGTTTTTACTGCAGACTTTTATAAATTATAAAATACGTTCAAATATACTTTAACCGCAACTAAACCGTTTAACTGTTCATAATTGAGTTATTATAGCTGTGATGTTCTTTTTTCCATGCTCAACTCAATCCTATTTATTAACTATATAACTAGTTATTCTAGTAATGAAATAAAAAGCATATAAATAATATATTAATTTGAACTAGCTATTAAATTTATTTTAATAGTGTATTAGTTTAAGAAATCTTGTTTGCAATTACATAATAAAAAAGTCGTGAATATCGATTCCGCACGTTTTTTCTTCATCCCTTCAGTCCTTGGAGAAATTAATTTATTATAATTAAAATTTAATGAAATTGCAAAAAAAAAAATGCAAAGATATTGCATTAGAAAATACGATTTTGAACGAAACTCATTATAATATAATATATTAAACCAGTAATCTATTCCAAAATTTTAACACATGTATAAACTACTTATGAGAATGCTCATAAAATGTACAAGTCTCTACGTTAATAACTGGATTATTTATAACAAAATATTTAAAATCTAATTCACAGCAACCGCTAATTTGCATATTTTGGTAATTTTTCTATTCCTGAGAAAAAACTTTTGAAAAATGAGAAAAATGAGCTAAATAAAGTAGGTACACTTTTCTTTCAATAATATAACTAACTTAAGGTAATTAGACCATTATTTTTGTACGAAAAATTGTTTTCAAACTTTTAAAAACACAAAATTCAAAACCAATATGAAATGCTTTGAAAACATTCTTCAAATGTTTGAAGACGTTATAAAAAAAAAATTGACTTACGATTTTCAAAATATTTTGTACATTTTGTTACATCTTTGTAAAACCAATACATTCCTGGCTTCGCTCAGAATTTAAAAATTATAAAACAAGTACAAATTATGTAATTTTGGTTACTCTATAATTGAAAGTCATTAAAAATATCTACTTGGCCAACAACATATTACATGTTGTATGTAGTGAATAAAAATAACTGAATTTGTATTTGTATTTATACATTATAAAATAAATATAAATTTAAACAATAATAAATTAGACTATTGTCTAATTGAGACAAATATTTTTTTGTAAAATAGTAGTAAATTGAACTGAAAATATTATTATGTTATATTTTATAACAGTCGTGAAAATATCATATAAATATTTTATTTCTGAATTTCAAATTACATTGTATTATTAACCATTTTATAAATGAATATTTTGATGTATATTTTAATATAGTTGCGTGTTGGAAAATAATTTCTGACGATCTGATTTTAAATTAAAAACTGGTTAAAGTGAAGTAAGTCACGAATTTAAATACAAATTTTAGAATACAAGTAAACAAGTTCTATAATAATAAAATAAATTGAATGTTAAGTACATATTAAAGCAATGATCATAATAGTTGTGCAAAAAATTATTATAAATATTATGTCAATAAATGATGATATATTATAACATTTATATGCGTTATTATCATTTAAATATATTAAAAATATTAAAAGTTCATGATCACTCAGAATCGAAAAGTAATAAAAACTACTTTAATGTTACTCAAGAAAATATTTAAATGCTTAAATTTTTATTAAATTAATAATAATACTGATTACCTTCATTTATAAAACGCATTAGGTAGATACTAAAAAAATATTTGTGATTTCAATTTGATCAGTTCCAATAAATTGTTTTTTCATTATTATTCATCACGAGGCATAGACAGTACTGATATTAATTTTAAATTATTGTATGATTGTATTTAAATTACATACCAAAAAAGTAACCACAAACATTTTGCTAGCGATTTTTCATTGCGATAATAGAAATGTTAAAAAGTCATAATAATATTATGATATTATAAATTTATAATATAATATAATAATAATTAACATTTATTATAAATACACATGTACCATATTGATAATGCAATATCGATGTGTATCAATATTGCCTATACAACGCGCCGTCTTAAATATATTTTTAACGATTTCTATAAAGTTTTAGCTATATATTATAATCTATCTTCAAACTTATGATTGTAATCATAAAAGTATCATACTTAGTAAAAGTTTTGAAAATCGTTGGTTTCTATCGATAAGTATTCCTATTAAAATATTGATGAACTATCTCACGAAGAATGAGATTTATTACCTTTACAATCATTTTGTATTTGTTTTCCTTTCGCCTATGTCACGGTGTATTAAAAATATATTCACAATAGCTGATACAAAATCGTTTACAGCAAGAAAATTCGGTTTACCAAAATGACCAAAAACATTCGCAGCCTGTTATTATGGTTTATTAATTATAGGACCTAACCTAAAACAACAGGTTAGGTCAAAATATTATTACAAAAATAACCTGATTTTCATTTATCCTACGGGAATTGTTTCGGACTATCAAAACTCCGTGATCTGATGTTATTTTTCAGAATGATTTCCATTCGAATTATTTATGCATGAACAAACGTCATAATATTATAAAATATAAAATTATTTATGAATTTCATAGCACACATTCGTGTTTCTCACCTTAATATTTAAAATAAAGTATAATATTATTATATTATTAAAAATTTTACAGCTTTAATAAGATTTTATAAAATTATATTGATCAATATTATTTATTTATTAATGCCTCCTTTTTATTATAACTGACAGATACTAGATAGGATATTCTTATTATGTTTGTAAGAGTTTTTATTATATTTTATATACTATTCGAAATCAAATTTTTCAAAGTTACTACCCGTATTATTTTATATAAAAAAAATTTGTTGACTTTAATCGATGCTTTAAATGAATGGGTTTTTTTTTTATTTATAATATGTTATTATTTTAATAGTTAAAACATACTCAAACTAATTAAAAGGTATTTTGTAAATTTGAATATTCTCAAATACGATTATATAAATATATGTTTTTTAATCATTCATATTATACTCGTGGTTATGGTCTTATGGACTTTAAAATGTTTAAGTAGAAAGAAGGTAAAGAACTTTACGTTTGCACTTTTTGCACAATATATTATATCAAAATAACGTGACAAAAAAAATAAAACTAAGAAACTAATTTTAACTATAAAACTATGAAGTCTGATAAAGGTAAGGTTTATTATATGGCATATTATTGAAAGAGCGCGAGAATTAACTCTTCCACATACGAGTGAAAAATCAAAAATCAGTTTTCGAATATAAGAAATAGGTAAACAATTATTGACCAGAACAACAGTAGCATGGTGGATGATATGTGTCACAAAAAATGAATTCAGTATTTTCTTAGAATATTTTTCCATAGTAAAAAAAAACCAAAAGCTAAAATATTTATACGTTAATACAATATTACAAATAAAATAGGTGCCATCACAATGGTACATTTCTAACTTTATTATTCTCTGTTCAGCTTCACAGCTTTCGTTTGAACAAAAAAATATTTTTACGACAGCGTCAATATAAAACATTGTATTTGCAATTTCAATCAAATATATCTAAATCGAAAAAAGAAAACGTTACTTCAAAGAAAAATTACATGTCACCTAGTAAGTTTAAGTATTATTATACATTATACAATTTATAAATATGTTAATGAAAGTTGTAATTAGTTAAGAAATCTAATCGCCAAAATACACTTTTTTACTTTTATGTTAAGACGGGAGAAAAAACTCTACTAAATACGTTTTTACTGTAATTTACGTATATTTTATTTCGCGTGTCTCTACACGTTATTCGCAATCAGATTTTGCAAACTTATCGTGCTCGTGACTACTCATAATAAATCAAAACATTTTCAGTTAAATAAAAATTGGCTGTAATATTAATAACACTCTATCGTTGTCGTGTTCTTGGACCGTGTAACCTCTGTATTTTTTATTCGTATTTAAACCCGTTCCCATTTTTTATGTGCCAAACACGATATTATAATTTTAAAAAACATACACAAAAAATAGCTTTTAAATCTATTTCTCGGGACGTGAATAGGACATTGTTGTTTTTGGCGTCAAAATATATAATTTCAAAGTCAGCTATTTAAATTTATCGACTAAAAATCAATGAAACAAAATATGTTTTGAAATCATTACATCCAAGTTGATATCTGCCATTCAAAACCTATATTTAAACCTTCAACTTTAAAAAAATGTTTTTTTTATTGCATGAACAATGTATTATTTTAATACCATTATAAATAAATATATGACAAAAGTTATATCTTCCTTCCCATTTAAGCCAGATATTGGGACCGGATCCCCTCGAAATCGAGATGATTGTCTTGTTCATAAATGAAGCAGAACTAATAAACGAAATCTTAACCATAAAACATCTATCTTCATAAATATTCTACATATTTATTTATTTAATTTTGTTACAATTTTTTTTTGAAAACTTATCAATGTAATTTATAATTTAGTAAACTTGTAAACATCCCCTTATTTTTGTATCCGACTCCTCTGTTGATTAATTATTAACTATAGCCAGTGACCTAGCTTCCGTGGCTTATTTAAAAAAAATAAATAAATAAAATAATAATAAAAATTTGATAACTTTTAGGAAATTAAAACCAAGATTTCCAATATAATACAACGATGAAGTTTTTAAGATGAAATTGCGTCGAAATATTACGAATATATAATATTACTCTACTGTCTTCAGTTTTATATTTATACCCACAATTTGCGAATTACTCGTGCACCTTATGGTCTTCAGTGAGTTAAAAGTTTATAGTTTGTTGTTCTTGATCATTGTTCTTGTTTGTCATAGATAAATCATTATACAAATTATAGTATTATTATACATATAATATATAACGTTATCACAACACGTATACCTACATAATATTATCATTATTGATTTGCGAAAATTTAACTTTAAATCCACATAAAAAACATTTTTGATGAAATGTCGTATTTTATAACCCAACTATTTAGTAAAATGTACTATAGATACCAAATAATAAAATAAAAAATTCTTTCCAGTACCTAACTAACTACAAAATATTATAATAGTATTTCCGTTCAAAATAAATTTAAATCACTTATATAATTTAACAAGTCGGGTAAGTCGATTTCGGGCGTTCCTCCTTCATCCCTTCGGTTTTCGGAGAGATTTTACTGGTGGAATGTTATTGTGTTATACATATTATAATTGAGATTCGGATACGAAACATGTAGCGCCGTCTAGCGGAAACATTGGGAGTCCAACAATGGCGTGAACGTGTTATCCCTGAATCGTTAGCACTTTATCGGTGTAAGAAGGTTGCATTGACTTTTGAACATCGCACGAGTATATCCGTTATCTTTTCGTCGTCATGTTTTTTTTTTATAATTTCTACAATTTTTCTCTGTTAGTACTATTGTCTCTTTTTTTTACGCTTTAGCATCGGTCATTGTTGTTACCATTGTTATCGTTGTCACCTAAGGTATGAGTATACTAACACCGGATTAATTATTAAAAAAATAATAATAATAAAAATAAAATTACAATTGTCGCGGCATCTGGAATATTGGCTTTTGTTTATAAAATTATTTGCTAGCATAAATATTTAGGTATTTATATATATATATATATATATATATATGTAAATAATTAAACTATTTTGTTAGTCTTCAGATTTGGTTTGTGAGGTTGGTTTCTTCCAGAAACTGGAGGACCTTTGAGGTTTCGATGAGGTCTAGTCCCAGCATCTGAGATTAATTATTACGCAGAACAATATTGAAGATAAATAGGATCATCGATTGTATTAGATTTTGATATTTTATTATTATTCGGTATTTTCGATATACCGGTTCATTTAATTATTTTTGGTATATCGGTAATTCGATTAAGCGGTATTTCAGTAAACCGAAAATACCACCAATGTCACCGTTTTATATATGCGTTCTGTGTGTGTCCCTTTCATTGGCGTTGTGTGTTCCTTCATGCATTTTGCGTTCGCATCAAATTCTCCGCTCGCGTCATCATTTACCGACGTGCGTTTTGCGCACGTGGTCATCTCCGTTTTCTGCGTGTCGTAGATGTATACATAATACACTGTGTTTAAACTTTTTCTGCCCCAGAGCATCACGATTTTGCCACCTCACCTCTTCTCAAAAAGACAAACACATATTGTTTAAATAAAACAGAAATAGTCAAAGAGTATAAAAATGTATCCTTATTTCTATTCAAATATAGGTGGAAATAACTACATAATAAAATCATTAAATGCACAAAAGATTTAAAAAATATTAAAAAATATAATATTTAAAACCATCAATAATTTTTCCGTAATTAAACGTCGACTTTCAATTAAATGACACGATAGCTGCCTTTGTTCTAAATAAAAAAATATATATATTTTAGATGAAATTTGCTTGTTTAAAAATTTTCCTGCCCTTTCACAAATTACTGCTGTAAGGACAATATAAGGATCGTTGCCTCTCCTCTAAATACGTTCCTGGTTGTATATATTATGTTTGTGCGTACGCGTCTTCGACGTGAGTCCATTCGTGACGGTGTATAATTTCCATTCAGCGGCAATGATACCTATTATTCGAAGACCCAGGTCAGACGTCTGTCGACGTTATATTTATGTTTGTTTGTTCAACATTCAAATTTATACAGTAAATCATCTTGTATAGTAGTTTTGTAAAATGGCTTACATTAGTTTACAAGAAAAATTCAGTGCACATGTTATATTTAGATTTCGGCAATACACTATCTATATCTATACTATACAGTCCACTTATATGTTTTATTTTATTTTATCATAATCTCAATCAGAAATTTAAGTTGTCTGTACACTGAAAATAAAAGGCGAATTCGTATCTAGTGCATAATAGGTTTTATTTATTTTAATTGCGAGATTACTTCCGGCACATTTTTAATAATATATAAGGTCGGAAATTCGCGCATTACTCAATCAGATATTCAGATATAAAATATAAAATGATAATATTTTTTTTTTTATACATTTTTTTTATTTATTGAATAATATGCAACAGAAAAATTAGTTATCATAAAAAAACTAAATACTAGTTCGTCAAAATTACAGTTTACGTGAATTTTGTCATTTTTTTTTTTTTTTTTTGTAGTTTTTCTTAACCCAAGGAGAACATGTTAAAAAACACGAAAAATGAGTTAAGTAAAGTACCTATAAAAAAAGATGCAATTTGCTACCGAAAGTATACCCTACTTGTGGTAATCGTATCATTATTTTTGTCTAAAATAATGTTTTAAGGTAGAAAAAATATCTTTGTAAAACCAATGCATTCCTTTGTTTCACAGAGAATCTAAATTCTATAAGACTATAACCAACAGTTATAAAACAAAGATTTTTTTGTTTAGATGCCTAATATATTATATTAATATATTCTATATTATATATGATTATTATTAGATGTTTTAATGAATTTATATTATTATAAATATTATTATTATTATTATTGATTATATAGGTATTATATTATAGTCATAAAATCATAATGTAAACTTACAACAACTACTTATATCATATATTTTATTAAACAATTTGAATAAATAGTTTATTATAATAAGATGAACAAGGTAAATAATTATGTATCTATTAACCTACTTATTTTCTTATGCATAGACCTAACAGCAGACCGTTTCGCCGCAGACGAAGGTAAGTTCTGCACGTGGCTGGTACTCGTCGCTACGCTCCTTGGCACAGTCGCTTCGCTCCGAAAATCGAAAATATTGTAATGATATGAGCACATATCATTTAAAAAAAAAATACGTCTTTTAAAATAACACTCATACTACACACACATATTTTAACATTAGTAAAGAACATTAATACATGTACAATAAAGTGACTCTGGCGCCGTCGGAATACCGTTACATTCCCACATAACTTAAAGTGATCCTATCAATTATAATAAGAGACACAATACAGTCGGCGTGTCACAAGAAACCATCAAATTAACACATATTCGACTATGACCACGCCAACCATTATTACCCACATTTCTTATACTAATACGTCTCAATATGATAAACTCCTTTTGTCGGCAACCCATAGGATCCCATATAGTCGGCATACACTGCTAGTATTCTATTCATGCCAAATGACCCTGCCGACTATAGCGTCGCCGACTCTCTTTCAATAATTTCATAAAATAGACATTTTTTCGATCAGTCCCTCTAGATCATAAAATATTTTACACATTTTCGGGAAAATGCTTTGATCTAGACCACCATAACCGCCCCACGAAGGCATAAATAGGACCCACCAAGGCTCTCCCCCAGCCAGTTCAGTTCGTGCGTACAGTGACGAGTGTGCATAATCAAGAACCAGCGAACGACTCCAAAACGATATTTCGACGATAGCCAGAACATTCCAAACAAAGTTATATACAAGGTGTTTTGATTTCCATCCTTATCACAATATATATGATAGTGGTGTTCCTTAAGGTAAGAATCTCTTTTTACGCTTTGTTCGGGGTCTTTTCACTATTTTAGGAAATCCGTACTTTAATACCTTTCCAATAAACCCACAGCCAATAAGATTATATTTAAGTTACAAGTGGAACACGAGTCCACGCTTTGTATAAT
>CM023358.1:2498182-2569436 GCA_013282895.1 Eriosoma lanigerum | reverse complement strand
AGTGGAACACGAGTCCACGCTTTGTATAATTTTAGTGGGTTAAATTGGAGAGAATAAATCTTAATAATTAAAATAAAGAAACGGAATAAGAAGTCCGTATTTTAACATAATTCAAATAGTTAAATTTATTAAGAAAAATATTTCAAATTTCAAGCGGAACACGAAGTCCGTGCACAGGTATAGATTCTGGATACTCTCGAACCTATTACCCCGAAACCCTTCTTATATAGGGAGGAAAGTAACGACACGATCTTGTAGACAAACATTTCCCTTTTCCATTTTTCCCCATTTTATTTTATATTTTTTCATTGGGCCATAGTTTGTTTAATTTTCGTGTCATTACAATATCCTTCGATTTTTTGTGCAAATCCATGCCGGATTGGTAAAAACATATATTAATTAAATTTAATCGAAAAGGTATATATATATATATAAGTACAGTATACCACAGCCAACATTCGTGGCTGATGTTATCCATTAATATTGTCTTTTCCTAAATAATTAATATTTACGATTATATATTTGTTTATCAATTATAATTTATGCACAATATTGTTATTAAAGTGCTAAAAATTTTGCCACCCTACTCTGACTATTGAGAAATCCACCTCTGAATATAGTATTTGTTACGAGATTGTAATTATATACGATACATGTGTATATTTATTCTTTAATTATTCTGGATAATGTTTCCTTATATTTAACAATTATATCATAAGAAAGTTTTAAAATTAATTTTAAAAATAAAAAGTTTAAGTTTCTTAAAACATTAAGTCATTATACTTAAAACATTTTCATGATTTGTTTTATAGTTAATATAATATAAAGATGAAATATAGCTTGTAGATATATAGTTTGTTTTTTTTCTTCTATGAATATAAAGCATACTTAATTATTTTTACTGCACTATGGTTAATTGTATTAATTTATAAAAAATATAAAATAAAAATATCGTGCATGCTGTATATACACGTAGGCAAGTACAAAACTACATTCCACGCAATTCGTATAAATATTCATTCTAATCTGCCAACATGTTAACATATAAATTACAAGACCAAGTATTCCATCCTATTGGCCTAAAATTAACTTGACTTAACTCTAAGTACTGACCGAGTTGAAAAGTTTTTGAATTTACATAAAAATAGTGAGAACTACTTTTATTTGTGTTCTACACCGTAAAAACAAAATTCATAAAGTCGACTTGAACAACTAAGCCGTAGAAATCCCTTTATTTGTTTTCCTCGGCCAAGAAGAAACATCTTAAATTCCAAATGTGAATAAGTTTTCGTTTTGTATTTTATTTGTTTCGTTAAATGAATTCAGTCCAAAGTAACGTAAAATAACCATGTGGAAATATAACCCATGTATATTTATCATAAGTCATTAATAATTCATGATGAGGCACAAATTCGGCTTTCATTAACCTCGTACAGTCGTACGGAACTAGATTTTTTAATATACGATTTATGTTTCAACTAAATATTTTCGTTTTTATTTTCATGTTTGGATGAAGAGTTATAAACAAAACAATGAATCACAAGTAGTACATAAGCTTAATTGCATAATTTAACGGAAAATGTATAAACAATAAATTATATTTTAACGTAATTATTTGTTCAAATTTTTTATTTCAAAATTCTTAACTGTATTAACTGTAAGTATTGTGTGTGTTTAATTTAAAATACATTGTACTAAATTATATCTACTATACTATTAATTCATTGATATTTATTCATAATTTGTAATAGGTAATATTTAAAATTTTCGTTAATTATAATAAAAAAAAAATGCAAATGTATAAGTTTTCGATTAACGATATGGTTAAATTATTAATAGATTAACCAGCATTAGTTATAAAACAAATATAAATAAAAATATCTTTCAAAACAAATTTAAAATTTTTTTAATATTTAGCAAAATAATTTGTTCAAAAGTTTATACATTTATATTCACAATATGTATTAAGTTAGATTAAACATTTAGTGAAGTAGATATTATTGTCATTAGAATAAATTAGATTTACAATTCATTTTCTACATTAATAAACCATACTGTTCATACTCCATGACAGTAGTTAATTAAAATATAAATCAAGAACCTAATTATATTTATATTTATAATAAGTTCATTATTTCTAATTAGGAGATCTGTTCAAATTACCGTAGTTCCGTGATATTAAAATAACATGAGATCATTCTTATAATGTTACGACCATTAATTTGAAATTTTTATTTTTATTTATTTGTATGCCATCTAGTGGTAGTTTTCTGAAACATTATCGTAACTTCAGTTCTAGTTCTTATTTAATTTATAATTATTTAGATAGCATTGTTGTAATAAATGATACAATTTACTTAAATTGTGATTTTATTATCAATTTGGATTTTAATTATATGATCTAAAATGTAATTATAACATTAAAACACAATACAAATGCGATAAAAATATTTTAATACATTAATATTTACGAATTGCTCTTATAATGTCAGATAACATAAAATGTATTGTAAAATCCAAATTGTTCTTTTCGTTTTCATTCTTTACATAAGATCGAAAGACCGATAACTTTTTGAAAATAAAAATATGTTTTATAAATTATTTAGAAATGAACTACTGCATACAATATGGACATCGTGAAATATTTTGATTTCTTCGTTTCGGTTTACAATAAACTAAAAATAATATTAACAGTGATTTTGGTTTAAAATTGTATGATCATTATTATTTATACATAAATACAGAATCAATTAGACAAATATTGTACTTTACAAATTTTAGGCAATATAATAGTTATAATATTTTTATAATTTTTTGTAACGTAAAATAATATCATCTATCGGCCAACGACCAAAACGATTGTAAACAATAATAAAATAACATTATCATGTCGATATGACCTGAATGGTACGGAAAACATAAACATTTGATTTACCTATATGACAGAATACGTTTACCGACAATGGGAAACGGGAAAGAAAAAAAAAATGCATTTTCAAATTGCATTTCCTTTTTGTTTGTTTTCTTGGCGTTGAAGAAAATGATTATATAACAATAACATTCGTATCGTTTCAATAATAGATCGCAGACAATCCGCTACTGTTGAGATTTCCGAAGTAATCCAGATCGGTGTAGGCGTCGTCTGAGTTGTTCACAAACTTGACCAGACCAAATTTCTCGAATTGTTTTGCCCACGTCCGTTTCGACATGCCGCTCAACAGGGCGTCGATGATTTTCGATTTGAACTCGCCTAAAAACATTAACATTCCGAGACGGTCGTCGTTAATACTAATACGTACCTACTATTATTGTTCGATGTTCGGTAGTTTTAAAAGCAATCGATTAATATTTTCAGACAGATATAATATAATATCACGTAATATATATATATATATATATATATATATATTATATACGTATATGTGCTCGGATCCAATAAACCTTCATAGTATTCATTGATATCATAAAATGCTCAGTTTATACTATACGATATGTATATAATACGAGCTAAGAAATTACAAATTGTAGTATTTCTAAAATAATGAGACTTTGAAATAAAAATAATCTCTCGCGTATTAGGTACCTATTTGTTTTACGTTTATATAATAGACGATATGCATACGTTTCGGTATCTATTGGTTGGACATGGTTTATATAAGTTAAATGTAATAATAATATAAAATTTTATCGAAAACATCCGAAACATACCAATAAAATTGTATGCAAAATATCAGTTTTATTTAAAAAAAAAATACTATCTATATGGATAGGTTATGTCGATATTTATTGTTATTAGAATTATTTTTATTAAACTTGTATTAACAATCAAATTTAATATAATCTACAAATTTTTTTTCGACGGGTTAAATATTTTTAATGTGGGTTCATTCTTCGGAAATATAAAATTTAAAAGACGAAAACATATAGGTAACTAGACTGATAAAATTAAATTTGAATATCTATTTTATTATGATTTATTATTTATTTAGTATTATATAATATGTTTGATCTATAATAGAAATAAATCAAATAGTAAGTTTCGATCATAAATTTGTATATTATATAATATTTTGTTTTTACTTTTGAGATTTGTATTGCAGACGATCGCATATGGTGGAAGCGGACCGATGCTGTGCAAAACGCAAATGTCATCCGAGTCCTTGTGCAAAACGTTTTTATAATTGTAAAATGCCGTCGAGTCGACTGCTGCGGCAGTGACTTGCTTATCTTGTACCTTCTTCACAGACAACAAATGATTTCCGGTCTCTGTAACAAACGATAATGATTTGGTCCGGAAGTGAGTATAATAATAATAATTATAGGTAGAACCGCAGTTATTATTATTATAGTTTCGCACCGACAATCTATCAATTACTACGAGTGTAGTGCGTGCTCGAAGGTATTCGACAATATTTGTAGAATAAAATAAAAACCGTCTCTAGTTTTCAAAGTATTTATTTTTTTTATAATTTCTATGAAGAATTCTGTCACGATACGATCCTGAGTCTTCTATCGTCGTTCGTAACGGAAAACGGTAAAAAAACTAAAAAGTGTATTTATAATAATATAATCTTTGTAGGTATTCATATCCGCTGTCCAAATTACATTAATAAGTATAATGAAAAAACGCAATCTCGCAACCGATAGATTATTAGATAATCGTTCCAAAGTATATAATTATTATACTTTCCATAAAGAAACTTTAACGTATTACATTTTCGAAGAAAACCCCTAATAACACGAAATAATAACCAGATTTATTAATTATTATCATGCCTGATTCAATTGGACAATGAGCTATTACTTTATTAGTATTATTAACTTATTCACCTTCACCTATTATATTTTTTTGACGTACATGTTTTAGTGGTTTTTCGTCGTTAAGTAAAATTGATTTTACAACAACTCATTCGACTAGTAAAGTCAATATATTATTGGCATGTTATTATGTGCGAAGAAGTATTAATTATTAAACGCAGGTAAAATATAACTTGTTTAACATACTTTAACTTCACTAAATGTATTTTTTTTTTTTTTTTTTAATTACATTATTATATTTATTCATAAAACGATAATAATATAATATTTGTTTATACAGTTTTATTCATTATTTCATGTTTTAATGGATCTTTTTAAACTCTAATATAAATAAATGATTACAAAAATAGTGAAAGAAAAATGTTTGAAAAATTAGTATGTCTTTGGTATGTAGTACTTTCTTTTCTAAATTAAATAAACTTTCTAAGATAATATAAAAAAAGTTATTTTACAAAAAACTAAATCACTATAATATCCATAATTAACTAAAAATCTACAAAAAAGTAGAAAATAAAATAATTGGCATATCCAAAAATGTTAAATTCTTTTACGGTTTATTATTATAGTATTAATGTGTACGCCAATTAAACTGCAAAGTCAAACAAAATACACGTAATTGTATAATTATTGTCATTATTATTATATTTATATACATATATACGTTATGTTTTCTTTTGGTTTTAAGTTGTTTAAATAGGTATAACCGCAAAGTATAGTTACTTATTGTATTGCCGAAAAACGATGAATTTTCACCGTACGTCCGGAGTAACTTCTGTATTGTCAGACTGCTGCTGAGCGAATTGTTTCCAGTGTATCCCCAACTTGAGCCTCTCAGATCCAAAAACGAATTGACTGTTTTTCTACAAATACAAATAAATAAAATGTCATTTATTAATCTTAACGCGTATTTTTAACCGCAGCTGCGGTTATCTAACTTGACGTCCGTGTGCATGATGATATCGGAGTAGTATCCCGGTTCGTCTAAAGTATTCTTAGGATGTACGAACACTGGAGTAATCGGTAACAATTCAAAATTACTGTTCGCAAACATTCTTTTCATTTTCATGTATTGCATTGGATTTAAAAACCCTAAACACGCATAAACATAATGACGGATGAAACCGTATATAATTCATTATAACTTTCACCTGTTGCATATTATAAGTTCTACACAATAGTAACTTATTAAATAGAAACAACAATAGGTACGTTTGATAATCTTATAGATACATCGGCTTTTGACATAGCTACTCGTACATATCAAAATTAATTTTTTTTCAATTAAATTATTATAAACATTATGAAAAGATATTAAAAACATGTATTAGTAATTTTTGTAAATTGTGAAATTACGATATTATACAATCATATAATATCAATATGAATTGTATAATTATTATTTATTTGTAATATTTAAATTGGAGAATTATTATTATGTTATTAAAACATTGAAAAGAATTATTTAATTGCTCTAGTGATAATAAAAATATGATTTTATTTTGTGATTGCTACAGAAATATGAAACCATAATATTCTCTATGATCTTTAACCGTGAAATTAAATTATAAAATATACATCAAGGTCATATTGAATATATATTTTTTAGATTAAATCTCAATTTCCTATCCATAATATACCTATTATAAATTATTATATACATTAGAATAATAATAGTTCACGTAGGTAATTAAGATATATAATAAAAAGATAGGAAAATGGCTCTTTTTTAATGATTCATTCATTTTTTTTTATTTTACAAATGTATATTAAGTTAGGTTTACAAACCACGATTGTAATATATAATTATAAAATATGTAAGCTAAATTTAGTAAGTAAAAAATACTGTATTATACTAAAAATCATGTGGTTTCATATTTTAATATACAGCATTTATATTAAATCTATAAGTTAGTTATTTTTAAG
Organism: Eriosoma lanigerum; assembly: GCA_013282895.1. Classification (NCBI taxonomy): domain Eukaryota; kingdom Metazoa; phylum Arthropoda; class Insecta; order Hemiptera; family Aphididae; genus Eriosoma; species Eriosoma lanigerum. The sequence goes on along the minus strand of CM023358.1, from coordinate 2,562,695 downwards.
TTTTCGGACTCTTCTTCCAGAAAACAGCATAAAGAGGGATAAATATTTTATTGTTTAAAATTTGTAAATAAATAGCATTCTGTACACATTTTTTTTTTAAATACCTAACAAATAATGCGTAATATATATATATATATATATTAGGTAAGTACATTAGAATATATAATATATTATGTAAATATAATAATTATGCATACGTTTAAATTTGTTTTTTCTAATGTATTATAGCAATTTTGAAAAATTGTAATATTGTGAACCAGTAAGTACCTACATTCTTTTTATATTTACATTTTGTTCTTATATTTTTTTTTTTTTTTTTAGTGAAGTATGTTATCATAGTGTGACAGTATAACATTATACATTGTATTACCTACTAGATTATTAATTGTAATAATATATGTTTGAATTCAATGTAGAAATTAAAACCACTATAATTTCATTTCTTTTGTTATAAATTGTATACCTACTTAAATTAAAATCATTAAATATATATTATTAAAAAATATCACATATGATATTAAATTATTTAAAATAAGTATAGCAAAGTTTATTATAGATACTTTAAAACATTAAATGCGATATTTAGTTTAAGTTTCAGTTAGAGAATTTTATGAGCGTGCAAAGTTTTAATCATTTATATTTTAACGCAAGAAACTTGTTTAAAGAAATATTTATTAAGTTCTCAAATAAAATATCTAAAGTTCAAAAACTAAGTAATTTCATATAAAAATAGGTTTATCAATATTATAGTAACTACTATACTTAGATAGTATAAAAATAAAAGTTAGTTAAATGTGATTCTACTAAAAACGTTTCGTTTATCAGAAAAATAATCAATTACTGGTTACATTTTACCACTTAAAAAATAAAATAAACCTTATTCATGACGGTAAAACTAACATGGTAATAAACTCCTGACCATAATTATTTTTATCAATTATATAACATACTTATCGATTCAATTTTTAAATTTTCTCTAGATAAATTTTAATCCCAACCAATGTTCATGTGTTGCCGATGGCATAGTAAATTTTGAGATACCTACGTACTTACTTACTATTAGGTGAAACCGCAATCAACCCAATGCATAGTTTGGCACACATACCTAAATGACATTTTTCATACGCGCGGTTACTGTTTAATCAATATTAAACATCTATTCTGGGTAAAAATTATATTCTTAATTTTGTTCAATGTAATTGTTTTTATAAAGTAAATTAATTTAAAAAACGCAATTAAAGTATACATACCTACTATTACGGTGTGTAATCGTACTACAATCAACGAATGATAACAATATGTTTATTAATAATAAGTTTTAAAGTTCAGTGTTGATATCTTTAAATATTAGAAGTAATATTCAAATACTATATCATACAGTATACGCATGTATGAAACATGTGATAACAAATCACCACGCACAATTAATTTTATATTCGCCATCTTATCATGTATTAATTAAGACTACAAAATTAAATATAACGAAGAAAGGGAAAATATCGATACTTTTGTAGAATATAAATAATATAAAACGATCACAATTTATTTTCATTATATAGATACTCGTATAAAATAAAAAAATTAATATATAATATATAAAGTAAAAAACGATTTGTACGTTTCGTTAATTAATTCAAGGAATTACGTAAACTGTGAATATTTTCGCAAAGTTAATGAGTTTGGTTACACGAAGTAAAATATGTATTTTTAATTTTTTTTTTTTTTTTAATTTTATTTAACTTTCATAATAATTGATATTATTGAGAATATTAAAATAACAGTGTGATTTTACGAGAACAATATTAATATCGTTATGTAAAGAACGTAGTTTTATTCGTTACTCGGAGGTACGGAAAACGCACCTATGTCTGCTTCGTCGAGGACAAAAGGATTCGCACGCCTGTCGAATAGATCGATGGGGTCTCTGGACTCGTAGATTAACGTCGCGAAGATGTTTAGTTGTTCTTCCAGTAAATGCGCGATCAGTTCGTACATCTCAACGGGGTGACTGGGCACCAAGTAGGTGATCAATCGCAACGAACGTTCCATGATTCGACGATAGTGAAATAATAATAATAACGACTAACAATTTTGTGTCTTAGAAAAATTCAAATTCAAATATAATATAATATTATTATTACGTTAAAAAAACGACCGGTCGCAGGAAAGGAAAGAAATAAAAAATGTTGTTTAAAGAAAAAAACGTCGATCGGTATAAATTTTCTGATACAATACGGTGGGAGAATTGTGTGAAAAATAACGGAGAGACTATCATAATGATATACCAACTCACCGCGGACACGTGTAATTTGGACATTGACATTCAGATAAGCCGTTGCCAACTGATAAAATATTATTAATGCTCAATATTTTATTACTGTTTGTTTCGTTGGACTTAACCGGAGTCAGTTTGAATATTTCGCCTACAATTTATACAACTCGGGTCGTGTTTTCGAACTAATAAACAGACACACTTTTAACCGCCACATATTGTAATAAATAATAATACGTATCTCGAACAAGCTATTTTATTGCAATCGTATCCGTCGTAATACATATCATTAAATCGTGTTTGCATATTCGAAGAAAAATCAATGTTCGTCTAACGTCTAAAGCGAATTACAAATTTATGCCCGTAAAACGATCGATGTGAGAACAGTAAACTTATTGTGTATCCCAAACACATTAGTTTCAAATTGTTATTTTGTTTTCGTCTGATCTCGATTTTCATCCGTTAATATGTTTTATTGCCGCAAGCGTCGCGTTTAGTATTCGATACGAATAATCAACAATTACATAATTTTTATCATACCTTTGTACGAAAATAGGTCATCGAGTACCCGTCGGTGAAGACTGAAATTATCAGGAGTTTCAAAGTCCACGTTTCTGTGTAAATAAAACGTTTCGAAACAAAACCCATTTTATGCATACGCTCGGGAGAAAATATTGGTATCGATATATTATTACGATGATTATTATTGTTACTAATATTTTACATTTCTGTTTTAATATCTAGTTATAATTAACGTTTAACGTACGTTAGGTAATTATAATGTAATTATATTATTTTATATTAATAATATTTTGACTAAACAACAATAATTATTAAAATAATATTTTATTCGTTGTGTGTTCCAAAAATGAATATAATATACACCAGACATATATTTTCATAAGAAGAATAAAAAGATTCTCTGTTGTACGTTGATATTATGTTATATAATTGTTATTTTTTTGAGAACAATAAAACAAATTAAATTACAATAAAAGTAATAAATTACTTAATTTCGTTCATACGAGATTTGAAGTGGAACACTTGGAAGTATTATACATTTAAGGCGCTCGAGGTAGTCGCCTGATTTCGGTTACCGTCAGAGCGTACGCTAAAGAAATGCCATTATTTTCCCGTAGAGTTTAAAATTGATAAAAAAAAAACTAGCGAACAACGAATCGAATTTTCAAAGACGAGAGCAAGAGCGATCCAAACGAACGAAAGTCCCACCGACCGACACGATTATATATAACACGATTGATGAAACCTTCGCCCGTCCATAACGCACTTGGCCTACACGATGCGTATTTGGTTTTAGAATTCGGAAATGGAATAATTTCACTGAAAATGATTTGAAATTTATAAAAAATAACAATAACAATAATATCGATAAAAACAAAAATCAAAATCGCTTAATTTTTTCGCGACTCACTCCGAGATCGTGCGCGTGGTCTTGCGCGTGAGCGCGTGCCCAGTGTCCATATGCGTACTGAACTGCTATTATAATAGTACTATCCATTCATCGAACAAGTCACACGCGCACTCGCACTCACACACACTAACTACTACTGCTACTACTACTACTACTACTATTACTATAATGTTTGTACTATGATATATTATAACTACCACTACTACAATCATTATAACTACCTACCACTATAACACTATACAACTATGTTATATTATAACTACGACGACTGTAAAACTCTTCGTGCGAACTCGCTTGTGTGTGCGTGCGTAAAACACAAAACTTTAATAACCCGCGTCGTGTGTCTGTGGTCGACCAGCCGGATATACCATAGGGAAACCGCGCGGTTAACCGGTATTTAACGTACTTACGCGCGTTGCGATTCTTTCATATTGGAACGCCAATAATAAAAATATTATTATGCACCATTACCGCGGTCGTATCCGAAAACGGTATGAAAATGACCGCGCGCGACGAATACCGGAAATACCGGAACGTTTCCAGAAAAACAATACGTGAATCGAGACGGAAGTTACTAATTTCTTACCGACTCCGATCATATACATGTATACCACGCACCGTTCGAACCTGTCCGGTAAAATTTCCAATTTGAATTTTCCGCGCGGGATTTTCGGACACTGGTGAACTGGTTATTGGTATACTCAACAGAGTCGACGATCAAGATTTCTTCTAGAAACGTTAAAAGTCTAAAATTTTATTTAAATGTTGTATTTTTTTAAAATTCAGCCAAATTTTTCCAATGGGTTTGATTGTTAATTAGAATTATTGGTTAATTTATTACATATTATATTAGAATACGCAAAAGTAAACTTTTATATTAAACAAAAAGTGTTGTCAATTTGTCATTTTACCAATAGATATTAAAAATATAATAAAAATGGATATATTACATATTATGGAACATGACTATTATATTATTATATAATATAATTAAAAATTATTTCTAGTTATTAGTTCATTATAATCTTTAAAAAGTTTTAATTTCACCTAAAGGCTAATAATATTATTAATCAACGAATATGGTTCGTAAATAAATTATGATTTATTATATATTCCTGTAGATGAGAATATTACTCAATACGACGAAAGAAGTTTTTTGTGTATCTACTAAAAATTAATTTAGCTTCTATTACTACTAATAATAATTATAGTAGTCTTAGAAAAAAAAAAACTTAACCAGTATTTAACGTGAACACGCTAATGTATATTTTATTTGTGAAACTCAAACGAGACAAGTTATAAAGATATTCTCATACGCGTTGTTCTTCCTAAATGAAATTCGATTGTAAAACTAATGAATGTCAAATTATTATAGAAAAAAACCAACAATTTAATATATAATTATAGTTCCTTCATCAGTTTTTATTAATCTCTCAAAATAATAATTAATAAATTATTCATACTTAACTTTTTGATGAATGAGAACTTTATTCCTTCAATATTAATTTATTCCGTTTCGTAGTATTATTTAGTAGATAAAAAAATTTCCTTGTACCTATTTTTTTATTTCAGGAAACAAAATGGAACTATCAAATTATTAAGTACATTTAGTACATTAGTCCCGAAATATTAACTTAATTTCTAATATGCAATTTTAATAATACAATTAAGTATAAATTTGTTTAATTTATATAAATATTATTTTTAATGTCTTAACTTTCATTCGTAATTAAATTGAAATTTGAATACGATAATCATGCACAACTCAGTGTAATTAAATACAATATTATATGATTTTATTTAGATTTTATGAAGAAAACTCAAAATTCATAATTTATAAAATCACGATAATTGTATGTTTAATTAAAATTTTAAGTCTAATGATTATTATTTTTATGACGAAATGCGCTATCAGCGAAATAAATATATAATATATATTTATATACGTTATTAATTACATCACAATATTATAATAATAAATACGTCATATTATATAATTGCAATAATTTTATTTTGCACACGATTCTCAAAACTATAGTTGGATCAATACCGACCATCGATCAGTTATAACAATATTTAGATATAATATCGAGATATAATTATTTATATAATAATAATTGTTTTGAAGTCGCGAAAGTAATAGGAAATGTTCAAAGAACAGTGACGTGTTTTTTGTCTGCAACTGCGTCGTATCCGGTTATCGAATATCACCGAATCCGTGACGAAGTATTTTTATGTTGATTTTTATACTTTTCATTTTATTTGATACTACTTACTTATATTTACTACTACGCGTTTTATCCGCCAGAAGTGTTATAACTATACAACTTTAAATCCGGAAACTTTTAAATGACCACTTGCGATCAGTTTCTCGTAAAGTTATATTTTAAAATAAGTGGATAATTAATTAATCACCTATCACCCGGTTTTAGCCAGGTAATGTTAAAATGCATAACTATTGGTAGAAACTTATAACAATAGTATAATATTAATATTGTTTATTGTATTTATATATTAGTTATTTTATGGAAATTAACTATACCCACACAACTATTGACTATTGAGCTAAATTAAAGCAATGACAGCAACTTTCGGGTACAAACATAAAATATGCAAATTCCATTAGACAAATTATGCAAATTCTATATTTTAAGCACACACAAAGTGTAAAAGTTATATTCAGAGTAATCAAAATTTTCGTGTTACAAAAGTAGTGAGAAAATGGAATTAACATGTATGTTTTCAATATTATTTCCATTAATATTTTTAACACGAAAACCTAATCATATCCTGTATTTATAATATACAAAATTTGCAAATTTGTTGTTATGATCACCATTAAACGATCCACTATGTAATCTATAATTTAATTGGTTTTTATGAACATCGACATTTTAAAACATATCAAAATGGTTGATGTAATGAGTAATGCAAATTATGATTTATTTAATTTAATTCAAACTATTGATATTCGAAAGAAGACGACCACTACTATTCTTTTTTATGATTTTCATTAAAATTTTTCTACATAATATTCACTATAACAAAATATGTTCATTTTAAAATATCTACGTTAGAATTTTGAGTATATGGTTATTGATTAGGTAGTTAATAATAATACATTAAAGTATTTTTTCACTGCTAATATTAATTTGTGATATTTGAGTAAAATATAGATTACAACCGATTTTTTCTTTCTATGAATAATTAATATAATAGTAATATTTCAAACACCGAAATTTTAATAAAAAATTATGCTGTGAAAAAAAAATTAATTATGAATTTAATGAGTATTCGAATATAAACTAAATTTTATAGTCGTTATAGTTACATCTTATGAGTTTAGAATTTGGAAATATAATATTATATTATATAGGGACTTATGTATAAAGAAGATAATGATTGTACTTTGTAGTCAAATAAATAAAACGTCATTAGTTATATGAATAAGTTTCAAGTACTAAATAATATTATCTAATATTATCAAATCGAAAAGCAATTATTATTAAAATAATTATATTCTATTTATAAAAATTTAGTTCAAAGAACTATAAAGTACAAGGATCGTTTTGATTTCTAAAAAAAAAAAATATTAATAGAATATGCAAAACATAATTTAATGGATTTAACCACACACAACCGTAGTTAAATTTTTAATAATACAGTAATTTCATAATTTAATGTTAAGTTATAATTAAACTGGTTTAAAATTATTTTAATGTTTATATTGTATACAATATATATGTTGTTGCAATGTCTTGTTATTTTTGACTTTTCAGAATCGAAAGAAATCAAACAAATCAATATTACATACATAACCAATAAAAAAAAAAATCTACCATCGATTTAACAATATTCAAATTTCAATAAGTACGATTAATTAATAACCATTTTGTGTTAAATAAAAACTTAAACAATTAATTGACTGTTAATATTATAATACTATTATATGAAAATATAATATAATAATATATTTTATTTTATTATTAAAAACATTTTATATTGGTACTCGTATAATGCTAAAACAATTTTAATAAAATAAAAAGAATATTCTAATACCCATAAACTGTTTGGTACCTACTCACATTGTCCATTCAGCTATTTTTTTTTGTTTATAGTTTGATATAGGTACATATATGATTTAAATATTTTACATATTGTAGCATAATCTAATTATTAATCAATCTTAAATATTATATTATTGTAAGTTTTCCACTGAATGATGCTATATTATTATGTTATTATATTATGTTAATTAATAGTTTAATATAATTAAGCAATATATAACACACGTGATAATTACTTATAATTAGTGAATCGTTTGTCATATTATCTATATAAAATATTTTTATTTTTTTTTTATTGTTCAGATAATATTTTTAATTGTAATGTATTTCAATTCATCATCATTATTGCAATTATAATTATAAAGTAGGTATGTTTCTACAATGAATGCATTATGTATGAGGTTAGGTTAGGTGATAGGTTCTTTACATTTATTTATACAACTAAACCTATACCTTTTCTGTTCGTTTAATCATTATAAAAATTCATTAGCATTTAGAACATTAATGGTTTTAATTATTTAATATAATTTGTGTTATCTCAGTATACATTACTCGTATAAATATAATACTTATTAATTATCATAAAAAAAAAAACTATACAGTAGGTGTATAGCTTACCTAGAGCATAGCGCTCTAAATAATTAGTTAAGTTTAACCATTATATTAAACTAATAATAAACTAGTAATAACAATAACTCATGTCGTTACATAAATAAGTTTTCCATTAAACACCAATTAGATAGTCTAACGGTTTGTATAAAACTTTAAATTAAAAAGATAATAGGTGATATATCATCATTTGAATGTTTATTATTTTTTAACTATGTTTTTCTATTCATTATTATTTAGTTTAACTAAATAATTGAAAAATATTTATAATAAATTGAATGTTATAATATTTCTCTAAACATACTATTTTGATAATATTTTTATTTTATATACTATTTAAAATTTTAAACAGATACAATTATGTATATTGCATTTTAAATATTTATGAACATTATTATATTTTTAACATGTCCTATAATTTTGTATTTTGCATTCGATGTACTTTAGTAACTTCTAAAAGTTTTAAATCACTATTGTCGTTTGATTTTTTACATTATTTAATTTATTTTATTACCAATTAATCTCTACAAAAATATATTATTAATATCGCAGTATCATTTTAATATATTTTATTTAAAATATTAATTTTATTATAATTAATAATTATTAATATTAATTATGATATTTTCATCGATAATTTAGAAGATCAATAGTACTATTTTACGTACCTAGTTAATAAGTTTAAAATCACTTAGGTAAGTGTTTTGAAACTAAAATAGGCGGGATTATTTTGAAAACTAAAACAATTTAATTTAATATGTTAATTATTATTTATAATTTTGTATAATATAATCTTAGAATATTAATGTAACTCAATAATACTTACTACTTTTTATAAAAGCGTGATTTTTATTTTGTTAAAATAAAATTATGATTTTCTCAATGTATCCACGCATATACATAATTAGTATGCATTCATTAAGTCAAAATATTTATTTGTTATATCAATGTGCGGTATAATTTTATCTAAAACATTCAATTTTTTTTTTTACATCTAATTTTTACTATAATGGTTATTCGGTATCGTTAAACACTACCTACTTTTATATTTAAAATTTTCAATACTCAATTCTGATATAATATTTGTTAAAAAATATTTTAAACGGAATCTATCTGATTGATATGTTACCTATTCAAAATTCAATGTGTTTTTTATAATGAAACATATACCTACAGCACTTAGTATTCGCACAAGGTGTGTTATATGTGGGTTGTATAATAGCGAATAAAAACATTTGTTTTTATTTTAACCAAAAGATCCTGGTTGAAAATAAGGTAGGGACATCTTAATATTCCGCTATGTAATTTCAATTTTTTATTTTTTATTATAGACTATATTTGTATTACGTGAATTATTTTAAAAATGTATTACGTGTGAAAATAATACTTGCCATTTTTATATAATCTTATTACTTATCAAAGAGAAAAATGTATTTTTTTTTTTAAATTCTTATAAATATTAAATTAAATTGAAATTAAATTTTATTCAAAAAATTTACTTATATTTATATGAATATTTTAATATGTAAACACAATATTTCGATTGTGATAAAATTACCTATATATTATTATTAAACTAGATTAAAGTTAAAATGTCCACTTGTTGTTTACAAATATTACGTGTAGCATTTTGTTGAATTTCAATAAATATTTTAATGGATTATTTAGAACACACAATTTACCGCAATGTTATTACTTCTTTTATGTTATTCTTATTTCGTTTTAAATTCCCATAAAATAATCAAAATACATAACAAAATACAATATAGTTATCACATAAACTAATTCAATTATATCAATGTTAACTTACTATTAAGATATTGAATATTGAGTGAAAATTTGATTTATATTATTGTTCTATTTTATAAAATTACAATTATTTGGGGACATTTATAAGACGTAGGCAGTCAAAATGTAACGTTATTCCTTATTGCATTATACTGGTGTACATAATATAAAAGCTTATATCGTCAAAAGACTCATCTGTATAAAATATCATAATATATGATTTACACATTTTAATAATATTTTATATGTATAGAATATATAAATAGGTTTATTTTAAAATATAATATTAATTTCATTTTTTGGTATTAATATGTTTCATAGTTTATATTCAAAAAAATTATACATAAAATTAGGTTAAATAATAATAAATGTTATATTTTATATCAAAATGTACCTAATCTAATTAATGACTATAAATTTATCTTTATGGAAAATAGTATAATTAATATAATATTGCATTCTTTAACTGTAAACAGACAGTCACTTTCCGATGTTACCATAGTAGAACTGCTCTCTCCCTCTCACACTCTATCAATTATACCTATGATATTTATTTCATAGTTGTATCTACTATGATAGCATTTAATTAGTGTCGGATTGTTCTTAATAAAATACCTGAACAATCTTCATAATTTTGTTACACATTAGAACTCGTATATGTTCACTTAAAACATAACTATTTGAATGTTTAAATAACTGTTATTATTGGTATAATTTAATTTCAAATTTTAGTTTTAATTCTAATAATTAATATTGTAAAAATTATAATATTTATTTTGTAAGATTGTCGTTAGAAGTTGTCCCGGATATAAACTGGAATAAAATGAAATTTTTAAATATCGATTATATAAAATATCACATCGTATAATGATGAATTAGTATTCACTCCGTACATCAAAAAATATATTGTTTTTATTAATAAGTTTAAAAATAATAATAATTATGTAATAAAAATACAGAATTATTAAAGCGACTGTAAATCATCTTATTCTACTGATTCTACAGTAATGTATAACGTTGAATCCTTTGATTCGCCGAATTATAATATGAACTTTATTCTATTGCGTCATTAACATTAATATTAAATATAAGTTTTAATTTAAGTTATGTCATGACTAAAATAATAATAATTTTAAACAATGTTATAGTTTTCAAAAATGGCTGGCCTGTCTTCTGGTGAAACGGAACGTGATTAAAAGCCAATTCATTTAATATGACAACATTCTAATTGAGACTTAAAGGTCATATGGTTAAGTGGTTTCAAATGAAGTCCTTGAAAAAAATATATGCATTGCAATAGTGTGTTTTAAAGGAATAAACTACAGTTAGGTATTTATAATTATTTAAACGTACAAGTTCTATGTGTGACATAATACAAATCAATATAGGATAAAGAATTAAGATACACTAAAAATATAAATTTGTTTTTCGATTGAAATGTTCTATGTTGTTTTGAGCTATCGGAAAATCTTTAAATATTCCTAGAAATCCAACGACCTATATAATTGTATTATTATGATCTGAATTTAAATGCTCTAAAAAATAGCAAATAATATATTTTTATATACATTTTTTTTTTTATTACAAAAATGTTATGCTATTTAATATAAAAATATAATATATTGGGTGACATTTATTTTAAAAATGTTATATGTATGTTTACATTATATATTTTGGGGCTGAATTATTCATTCATAACATACTAAAATAAAAATCTAAATATTTTATGATAATATTTAGAAATACATAATATTATGACACTGAAAACTGTATTCATTTATAAATATGCACTAAAAATTAAAAAAAACAACCAATAAATGTTAAAAAAATGTAAAACAAAAGTTTCACCATACAGAATCGAATTATGTACACCGTGATATATGCTGTCTTAAACCATATAATTTTTTATCACATAGACATTTCGGGGTATTCAAAATTATTTTTTTAGATAGGGGATATAAATATTAATTTAGTTTGACTCTTTAAACATTTTCATAAGCGGAAACGGTCCGCGTTAGAAACGCAATCGGCAATAACGAAACTAAAAAAAAAAAAAAAAAAAAAAAGATTATGCGTATTGTCAGTGGGCGACGAGACTCGTTTTACAATGTAAAAAGGGACAATTTGTCTTGTTAATTCGCATTATACGACGAACGAGAAGAAAATAAAAAAATAAATGCATAAGGGTAATAAAACGGATAATTCGCACAGAATTATCATAATATTATAATTATGACGTATCCTTTATATTTGGGTTATGACCTGAGATAATATTATTATTATTACGAAAACGTACATTGTACAGATAGATATTTATAGATCCGTTTGGAAAAACGGTCTGACAGCGTATAAAAACGAGGACACGCGTATTATTGCATAATAGTATTATTGTGATAACTTATGATATTTTTTTTATCATCATATTATATATGCGCATAAATTTACAAAAGGGCATAAATATAAAACACCATCTCATTACGTGTCTTCGTCATTCGCCACGATAATAATATTATACGGTCGGCGTTCGCGGCGCTTGCGCCCGTCCGCAGCGTTTCGCGCGCGCGTTATCGACAACTCTCCGGACCCCGGACAGTCAGTTGCGAATTGCGATTCGCGGTTTTTCGGGATGCGAATTCCCGCGTTGTTTTCGTTCGTCGACCGGAACTACCCTTGTCGGCGACGATGAAACAAACGAAACTAACCGATTTCCGTGACGATTTTCAATATTTTTCCTAAACGAATCAATAATAATAATAATAATAATAATAATCGTACTGTTATAAGACATGTTATAAGACGTGTTGTTGAGCGGACACGTTTGAACGACCCCGCGAATACAAAGGGCCATCATTTATTGTTGGCTGAGCTCGTCGTCTCCCACGGGGAGACATACCTACGGACCTCCTGCGCTGGGTGGCAAAAGAGGTATTGTACATATTTTTCAATAATTATAATACAAGTACTCGAACCTAACCAGACCTAACCAGACCTGAGCAGACTACTACCAGACTTAACCCGAACTAACCGTATTTCATTTATCAACCGACGGTATTGTCACCGCGTACCTATATTAGATTATTATGTATTTTAATATTCGTGATTGTTTCGTACTAGTTACTTGTTACTCATTACAATATTATTGTCCGTAGGCACGTTCCCGAATGTCGCCATGCAGGAAGTGGAAAGGGCCAAGGTCAGACACCTGATGAAAAAACAAAACAGTAAGTGGGTTATTATTGTTTTCGTTAGATGTAATTTTCCTTTTTCGTCGTTGACCGTTTTAATATATACGACATTATGCAATATTAACATCATAATTCGTTAACATTTTTATTTTAATCGCTAAAAGTTTAAAAAAAATTACATTTTTTTAAAAATTTACTAATCGAATTATTGTAGATAATACACAATAATGATAACATAAATATTATCCTAGCCGCCATTTATAGCTTTTTAGATGCCTCGTTAGCAGTGACCGTATGATTTTAACCACAGCACGTAAACTTATTTCGATTTATTTATGATTTTGTATATTGTCAAGATAGTAAAAGTTTTTATTTTACATTTACTCAAATATAGCTGTGATGTATATATTATTATTATTATTATAAATGATTTGACTCATAGAGGCACAAATACAAAAAATAAATCAGAAAATTATGCTGTTTCCAATATAATTATTATGGTTGACGGTGGAAGTTATACGTTACGTTGATGGAACAATAGTGGACATAATTATAATTTGTTTAATTTATATTCTTCGAAAAAGTCTTTCCACAGTTGCCATACTATTATCGTTAATTTGTTCGTACATCGTCATCGTGGCACTAACTCGTCATCAGTTCATGACGTCAAACCATATCGTACGGGATGTGTTTATAAAACAGTTTAAAGTGATTATTTTCACATCCTATTTAATTATTATTTTATAGCAAACATAATCAACAAATCGTATTATTGACATCGAATGTTTTAATCATGTTAAAAATATTTATTATTTAACACGTTTTTAAATAAATATAATAATATATCTACAGCTAGTTTCAATTACTATAAAATATATGCGTGGATCTTGGATATTTATCAAAGTATACAAAAAAAACTTGAAAAGGATATCGAAACAATAATACTATTCTATTATTCTATTATATGCGTATACCTACATACTATTTTGTTTTCTTAGTTAACTAGAAAACATGTTAGTATCAATATTCTAGAAATTTGAATTTAAAGTGTGAAAATCGAGATTTTTCTGGCAAAATTATACGTTACTACAATTTAAGTTTACACTGTGATTATAATAATATGCATACTTACCTACTAAATTTACTTCATCGTATAACACTAATTTCCATTAGAAATCATGTCGTCTTTGATTCAATTTGAATTTATAAAATGAAATTTTTTTCACACATATAAATATTAAATTTGTAATTTAATACTATTAATATTGTTTTATTTTTATTTTTTATGATGACATAAAAAAATAATGTAGGTACTTAACTAAAGTAATTCATAATAGTGTAAGGTCAAGGAGATTTTGAGTAATTTGTGGAATTCTATGTATAGCGGTAATATTTAAAGGATGCAAAGAATGTGGTGAACATACATTTTGAAATTTAAATAATTACAATTATTATTTATTACATACGTAGTTCTTATTTCTATAAACATAAAAAAATGACAAATCGTTTAGTATATTTTGTATATTCTGAAATTTTAGTCATGCAAATTACTTTACATTTTATGTCGGCAAACAATATTAATTTATTAAATGTTATTAAAAAAATCCACTGATACTCAGTAAAAAAAAACAACATAATAAAACTTAATAACTTTATAACTTAATAAAAAAATATAACGAATAAATTCTTAATAGCACTAGTTCCTAACTAATTTGATTTAAAAAATACAGTCGGTAGGCATTTACAAATTAACACTAATTACCGAATTTTAAACTACTTCATTTATTTCTATTTGTGAGTTTAGAATTTTAAATATTATATATGTTTAAATTTAGTATTTATTGTAATTATCTACCCAATAAATCGATTGTCGATTAGGTTAGGTAAGTCATAGAATTTCTTTTTACTGAATTTATTTAAGTTAAATTGAAGAGAGAATTAGTTCATTTTATATGATGTCTATGTCGAACAGTAACTATCGATATAAATATATAACTAACAATAAATTGGTACTGAAAATCAATACAACTTTAATAATATTGTCATTATTATTTGGAATGATTATTTTTACAGGCATCATATTAAAATCTGTCCGTATTCGAACAATACCATTGTTATTTTAAATATTGACAGGTATATTTAAATTTATTCCAGTATACCTAATACTTATAAACCACATGAACAGTTATACACTATAATAATAATATTTAAAGTTTATACTGCAATATATTTCTATCATTCATATATTTTTAGGAAAAATAAAAATAAAAATAAAAATTGGTAACTATAACTATCTGATAAAAATATGAATTTTATTATAATATAGGAAAACATCGTCTAGTAAATTATTTCAGTAATTAACTTAATAAATTTAATTGCTATCAACATTATATAACTAGAATTTATACAATAATTTTTAAAAATTGTCTAAATTGTTAAATTTTATATTAGTATAGTTAAAATTAATTGGCAACCAAATTATTATTTATATTTTTATAACATTAAAGAAGTTTTATGTTATAATATGTTTTATCTTAAATTTTATATCAAATTTATTTCATATTTTTTTATTTAAATAATAGTAAAATTAATTATTAATTAAAAATTATAAATCAATATAATTAAATTATAATTTATAATACAATCATTATAAACATTTTAATGAGTATGCTCATTTGTATACTGAGTATACAAAGTTAAAAACATTTATATTTTATTTAATTTGTTTTCTTATTATTGTGTTTTTAAAGGCAAGATAGAACGACAAACATCGTCAGACAAAACTTTATCTAAAGCACCAAGTATTGAAACCAAAAAAGTCGAAAAATGACGAAAACAAAAAAGCACTCACTTATATTAAAGGTAATATGAGCATGATAATACATCATTATAAAATGATAGTAATAAGCTGTTGTATTTTGATTTTATATGATTTTATGGCCAATATCAATTAATTAAATGAAATTCTGTAATTCTCGAAAGAAATTCATAAAAAATGTACAAGTTAACGTGTGAGAATTTAGAGTTAACATTTTTAAATCTATTCTTTTTATATATATATTATATACTTATTTTAAATAATTTAATGCTCTATTTTAATATCAAAATATATATATTAATTCTATATTAATATAAATATAGAATTAATTTTATTTATGATTAAACTGAACTTAATTATACATATTAAAAATAAAGTACATTTTTAAAATCATATATATAATTAATATCAGATTGTTATAAAAAAAGCTTAATTACTTTTATTAAAATTAAAAAAAGACTACAAATGTGATTTCATGTTTATAATTATAATATATTATTGTTATTTGTTTCAGATTTTATTTGTTTAGCACATTCACACAATTATAACAACACATAAAAAATGCGTAATCAAACACAGTAACTTAAGTACACCATAATATTTATTATTATTTTATATTATTCATATTATTTCATTGTATCTAAACTAACACAACTTTTTTCATGTTAATTTTTTCTTAAATTTTAACACGTTTTATGTATTCAATGACCAAACATTTATATTATAATAATATTAGAGTAATAAAGTTCAAGTAGTATTCTATTGTAACAATATAAATGTTTGTATAATAACAAAGTATGTCACACAGGTTTTTTGAAAAATTAAAGCTCAAATTATTGTCGAGGGATTAAAAAATATTTGTAAGTGTCATCGTAGAAGCATAATATATATATTTATATATATATAACAATAATTTGTAGAACTATTTAATATAAATGGAAATGTATTAATAAAAAAAAATTATTATGATTATAATATGTATATGGTTTTAATTATCTTTTCCTATATTATATTATGATTTCGTCCATGTTCCAATCTAATATTTTGTTTTAATAAATTTAAAATCTACTTAATAAATAGGTAATCTTTATTTTATACATAAATATAACTAATTTTATAATATTAATTTGTTTAATTTTCTTCAATGTATTAAATATACTTTGATTTTTGTTACATACATATTATAAATTGCAAATTATAAAAATGTATACAAAAAATGATATACATAAGTACTTTTAACCTAATAAATTATCATTTTTTTGTATATTAAATTAATAATATATTATTACGTTTATTTAAGTACTACAACAAAAATTTTGTTACTTAACTAATTTAGTTTATATAATATGCATCTAAATCACTAGAATAATAAATAAGTAAAGTAGATAACTCCGAATCAAAGTTTTATAATATGTAAGTATACTTTTGTCAGTGAAAAGTTGTATAATATAATATGTAATATTATGTAAGTATGAAATATTTAAAATGTAATTACTTTTTAGATAGTATGCGTTATATTATATATAAGTGTATCATAAAATTATCTTTGAACGCGAATGAACTAAAACAAATTGAACGTTTAAGCAAGTGAACAAAATAATAAAGGTCGAAAAAAAACGTAGAAACATAGTATACATCAAAGGAAAATTGCGCGAAAACCTTAATAATATTAAAATGTCTCTTTTCAGAAAATTAAGAAATTAACTCTATAGGTACCTAATAGGTACATAATATATTATTAATTATTTAAATTTTTTAATATGATATTTTTAGTGTTTGAAATTCATTTATATTTTGTTATATTAATGATTTTGAGAACAAAATTACATACTTAATAATTAAAAACAAATGAAGTGATAGGTATAATTACTAAAATTCTTGATTGAAATAAATAACACACCAAAAACATGAATAAACAGTTTTAAATCTATATTTTTGTAACATAATAATATGATATCATAAAAATATTCTTAATTTAGATTCAAACTATATAGTGAACTAGCCACAATCGTAAGGTGTGTCATTAGGGTTACTTAAGCCAAAAGGTCACGGAGACTCGTCACGCGCTTTTCGTGTCACGTTTCACGTCCGTTGAAAACTAAACCTTTAAATAATTATTTCTATTTATAAATAAATTCAAAACACCAAGTATAAAGACAACATTACAGTAAACTAGTTTAGTTTACCGTGTTTTTAGAATATTGTCTACGTGACGCACATTTTAATGCTAGCTCGTAACGTTCCTAGAGTATCAATAATCTATAAAATGTGTATTTATTTAATAAAAAAACAGTTATTGAACCTAATTCGATAAACGACTGTTGTTTGCGAGAATGGTGTAATTTGTTGTGATGATGAAGAGAAAAAAGATGTAATATCAGATTCAAAATGTGTGCGCTCAAAACATTTTCTTGGTACAATGCAACGATTTATCTTATTTAATTCATCAGATTTATCTTATAATAAATCCTATAGAATGATACAGTTTTCAAAAGTCTCTGAGATGCGATATTTCCTGTTGTTTTTTCATACATTAAACATGTGTTTAACAGATCAAAAATTATAAATATTTATTTTTACTATTTATAAACGCGATAGTTCGTAAATATATTATCAATAATATAATATTTACATTATAACGAATAACGAATACATAAGTACCTTACACAATGTTAAATCTACACAAAAATTGAATACTATGAATTTAAAAGATAACGACAAAATGTTGATGAATAATTGCATTATAAATCTACCGAAATGTAAGTGAAAAGCTATTAATATTATATGAATTCAGCGTTAAAAATTTAAATAAAAAACAGCAGATTTATTATTTGACACTTCTCGACTGTGAAAAATAGACCAATCGTGTCAGTCTATGTATGATATTTAAAAAAAAAAAAAAAAACAAGAAAGCTTATAAGAAAATACGAAAGAAAGTTAATGATACAAAGATTTAAAACAAAGTGTAATGAACTCTTGTATAATGAAAATTAATTAATCACCAAATTAAATTGTATTATATATATATATATTCGCTATTTATTGCTCTAAAAAGTGGAAACTTATCGAAACATTGTACCATTTTATAACTAGATTTTATTCGTTTAAACATGCGATTATTCGTAATTATTCGTTATAACCAAAATAAGTGAAATTTTTCACGAGACACGTCATAATATTCAAATTAAAAATGTCTGAAACGACGACCCAATCGAAATCGACAAATCACATATAATTTGAATGTTATGGTTATTTTATCAAGTTTGGTTGTATTTTTAAGGGTAAAAAACGCCATTACGTCATACCGCACATATTATTATCGTCGAGGTGGATGGACTTGCGTGTTATTATCGAATCGATGTCATCGGTTAAACCTATAAAATATTTATCGAAAATTCGATAATCCGGATAAAATAGTTATTATTATTATTATTATTATTGTTACGAAGGTGACGGCCGACCGCCGCCGTGCGATCGGCTTACCAGCTATAAACAATATAATGAAAATACGTGCAATAAACCGCACTGTTTGATTATATTATACGGCGGATAATTTATGATTTTGGAGAGAACAGTCTGCCGCCGCCGCAGTCTGCGAGTCGCGGTGTGAGTGAACGACCTCCGAAGGTCTTTATCCCGCATTCTTTGACCTAGAAAACCAGCCTACCGTCGCCGGACCGGAGCGTGTTTTTCCCCGCAAACGGTCGTCGAGCCGGACGTACTTTCGCCGACAACGATATAACCGTCTCGCGCGCGTAAACCTTTCCCCGGACGAAATTATATCGCATTCCGCGCGCTACACATCCGTCACATTTTGCCAATTTTACCAATTATTGATCCGAGGATTTCTTATACAATATGCGGCGCGTTATAACTACACACAATCGATAAAAATATTGATTGACATCGATTGAAAACCCGAGACAAAACGATATTTCTAGTCGAATGGAATTTGTCGAACGAATTATCATGTTTGAGTAACTGTTTAATTAGTAATTAAATATCAATTCTGATAAATGGAGAACATAACATAACACGGAATTTACATAATATAAATACGAATAGTGTAATACGCTGTATATTTTTGAACAATACAATTTTAAAAGCAATTTCAATATGAAATTTGATTAGTTTTTTATTTAAAAACCATATTATATACAGTATCATCCAGATCTATTGACTAATATTTGTAATATACCTATGAAAAATAGAGAATTTTATTTTAAACGCAATTTTTATAAATAAACTTTTTTGTGCGAAGGACTATTAATATGATTATTTCTAACAACGAAATAAAAATAACACTAAAAACAGTAAAAACATATTTTTTGTACTATTTTATGATAGCCAATTTAAAGAACTACATTTACTAAATATTTTAGTTTTAAATTTCTTATGATTAATATTATAATTCATGAAATTTATTTTAATTTATTGAAAATAACATTTTGTTATATTAAATATAAAAATATCATATTTTTAACTATTTGCATTTATATTAATACTTTGAAAGTGACAATTTTAATTAATGGAACATTAACATTTTCAGTAAATTAAACTATTTAAGTCACGTAAGATAAATTAAAAATATTTTCAAATATTTTTTTTTTGAAATTATAAGTAAATTTTATATACTTTATATACTTCATATTCAAAATAATAATTTAAAATAATCGACATTAATGTAATTTCATTTTTCAAGGATATATTACAATTGCATTACATCAGTAAATAAATCTCTGTTTAGTCTTTAGTATATATACCTACATCTTATATTACGCATAAAAATATTGTTTTAGGGCATATTATAGAAATGCCTTAAATTCTTTGATTTACATGTCTTCTGATATTTTATCTTCAACTAGAACAAAATAAATATTTCCTATTTATTTTTCTTGCAGAAAACAACCAAATATATCGTCTTTACATTAGGTAGGTAAATATGAAACATAATATTAAATATAAGTAAAATATTTATGTTCGTAGGTACATTACCTATTTGTAATTAACTACAGGAATGTGACTTATAAGCGTTCATGATATTTTTGTGCTGAGTAATTTTCAAACTGCACGCAAGGTGTTATGTTTCTATTTTGTGATTGACAAATTGGCTCGCATAAATACGTCTTCTGAAATACTAAATATACTCGTTTTAAAAAATAATCTTTAAATTCAAAC
This sequence comes from Eriosoma lanigerum, assembly GCA_013282895.1. Taxonomy (NCBI): domain Eukaryota; kingdom Metazoa; phylum Arthropoda; class Insecta; order Hemiptera; family Aphididae; genus Eriosoma; species Eriosoma lanigerum. Next base: position 2,541,346 of record CM023358.1, on the reverse strand, counting down.
TACAAAGACAGACTATATGAATAATGTATATATATAAAAAAAAAAAATGTTTAATTTCATCGAACTGTTTTTGGTTGTATTTATTTTAAATATTTTCTAGACAAATTTATTATCCACATTTTAATTGTTTTAACTTATTAAGTGAAAATATTATCTATAAACGCATGTATTATTGTACTCCATGACTATTATTATTATGTATAATTAATAAATAATAATAATAAATTAATATACATAGAAAGTTTAAAACTATAAAATATCAACTAATAATACGTATGTACAAAATATTTATAATTATTTATAGGACTCGGATTTCTATGTAGTTGCATATTTACAGTTTAATATTTTACAGTTTGTAAAGCATGTTTTATAACTTTAATGTCATATTTGTTTTTTTTTTGTAGCGGTATTACACACTTTTGTAACTTAACATGTATTTCAGACTTCAGTAATTGTTTCAAATCAAATTTTCAAAAAAGAAATATTAAATTTTCCATAACGGTTAATACCCAACCTTATATAGAAGGAAAAGCAAAACATGTTTCAAAAAATAACGTGAAAATCATAATTGTAAGTCGTCTTATACAATTTTGTTTATATTTTTTATGAAATATTTTTGATAATTGTAATTATACGATAATAATATATAAATATTTATGTTAGTTATTTGATACCAATTTAAATCAAATTTGTATTTCTTATTTTTTTTTATGAATTTTATTCACATTTTAGGCCAATTTTTGGGGTATTTACACATATTTTTAAAAGCATAATTGTGATTTTTTAGTGCATATAAATAGCCCTATTAATAATATTATAAATACTCTTTTAGAATAAAATTTACATTGGTTTGGTAAAATAATTATAATTTACAATTATTGAAAACATCCGTTTTGACTTCTAAACATTAACTTTTTTTTAAAATAAAACTTGAATTCTGACCGTCTATTAGAAAGGTATTATAACACCAAATCCGGTCGCAATTTACTCTATTCCGTCAGGTTATTGCACTGTTGACATTCGAAAGTCACGGTTTTTTTTTCGTGATTTCTGTAAAATATTTTACTATTTTTAATTTTAGTTTTTTTTTTTGCACTACATTTGGCATGGTGCTCGAAAATGACAACGGTAAAGTCATTCAACCTTTTATTATTTATGGGAATAATTTATTGAATCAATTAGTTTTTAAGATTATTTAAAAACCTACTTAATCGAATGGTTTTGATGATCGAAATAATAGTAACCAATACATTATTTGGTATTCGAATTTATATTCGATTATTAAATCAGTTAACTATTTTATAACAAGTTCAAATAATAAAATTTATTCGATTTGATTATTGGAAACATATTTATAATTGAATATTCGAATCATATGAAATAATTATTGTATCAAAGAGTAAAAACTATATAATTGCATTTAATTAGTTATAGTTTATATTTTACAACAATATTATAGAAAAATAAATCATAAATGTCTATATAATATCTTATTAATCTTATTATAACTCATATTATTCTTGGACATTTCGCTTAAAATGTATCATTCGATTATTGATTATTCGTTTATTACCATCATTACATTTAATATTATTGCCTAAAAGTATCGATTGATACTTTACTACTTACTAATAAAAAATCCTCACTCGAGCTCTAACAACTAATATGAGATCTTATTACATAACTAGTAGAAGTTTAATTAATTCAGAGAGATTGACGTTGGCAAAAGTTGTTCGTATGCTGTCGCCAGTAGAGGATATTTAATTCGATTATAATTATTATAACATCGAAGTATATAATCAAATTTCAATTTAACTTCGTTAAAGTGAGTTAAATGTTTTAAATTTAATATTTTTAACTTTTGTGAAGTACCTACACAGAAACGAGTAATAAAATATAAAAACAGAAAAAACAGAATCAGTCGTGTTTTACGTTATATAAGTATAACTAAACACATGTTCCGCGAGTACACAATGGATTGTAACAATGTTTTAGCAGTATATTGTTGTTGTTGTTTTTTTTTTTTTTTTTTTTTTTTTTTTTGAACACGGTAAAATATGTAAAATACAAAAAATAATAATAATGGTGACAACAAATTTGTCAATTACATACCTAATATAAAATGGTCCTAATCGAAATACCTACTGCAGGAATGCATAAAATCACACGTGTTCTCGAAATGGCACAAATTATGTTTGTCAAAGACATTATAATATTATTATTAGCGATAACATTTAGTAATTACTAAAACGAACCGTGTGCTCTTTTTAATGTTAAACAAATATTATACCGAAACGTCAAACGCAATAATATTATATCATATTGTTGACTTTCACACGAGTTATCGCCTTTGTAATATGCTATACGGTTTTTTCGTTACATCTTCTCTGTTTGGAATCATGGATAATATTATCGTGTTTATCGTATTAATATATTTTGTATCATTTCAGAACGAAAACAACGGCCATTTGACAATGAATGCGACACCGGATAATAGGAATTTATCGACGACGAGTAAAACTAAGGTCATACGCAAAAAGGTAATCGTTTATACGCTTATTAGTTTACTACGATAATAATAACATCTAGCGTATACGAATGGTTTTGATAAATTTATTATTTCTTAAGCCGGATAGTTTACAATCTCACGTGGATTTAGAAAATAGATTAGAAGCGATCAATTCCCTATTGGTGGAAATGGAAAACAATCGATCCGTTACTAAACAGTCGTCGAAAATATTTAATCAAAACGGTTCGTTTGATAAAAGGAAAATGATAAACATAACGATGAAGAATAAGAGATCGGCATCTGTATAACAATAAATAATATAAATTACATCAATCGATTCAATAATATAGACATATTTAATACCTACATTATTATAAAATGTTAATTCTATATAAAAATTTAAGCACAATAATAATATTAATAGTTATTGTATTTATACTCGAAAACATTAATAAATCTTTAATTTTTTAATAAGATATAAATATGTTGTTAATAGTATATTTTTATAACTTATACCGTCTTACTGTAAAATAATAAACGATGTCTTTATTTTCTAAATTTACTTTCTGTTGTAATATATTTAATTAACGCATTCGATTTTGTTTTAACAATAAGCATAAAATAACGAGAATATCATGACGGGAAATAAGTAAGAATAGTGTTTGTGTTATAAAATAATGAAATTGGCATGGAGACTAATAAAAACATTTATAAAAAGGTTTTAGAAACTGTAATCATAAACGCGATAGTTAAATTTAAACAATATAAAGTTGAATCAATTAAATACTATACTAGTATGTACTTATACTAGTAAGTCCTCGAGGTCATTCGATGTATCATAAGTTAAGAAGAATAATAATATTGAAGTAATATAAAAAAAATCCTATGATGTAAAAAATACATCATAAGCAAAATATAAAATTTAACAAAGACAAAAAAAAAGCTAAAATGTATAAATTATATTGTTATTTTTCTATATTATAACATACGATTTGTAGGAAGTGTTGTATGATTTCTGATTTAGGTACTCATCATTAACGTCGTCGCAAACTGCAGCTCAAGCTCCGAAGTTCGAACAAAGCCATTGCAAGACGCAACTACTTAGCATAGTTTGGAAAATGAAGAACAAATTTCAATTCTTATCTGTTTTTACTACAATAATTTATTACATTTGAAATAATAGTTTAAATAGATTACACGAAAATAAACAATTTATTCAATCACTAATTATTATAATTATTGTCAATTGGTTTACAATAGAATAATTTAAAATGTGGATATACTATCATTTTTCGTTTACTGATGAACGATAAATTATTAGAAAATAATAAAATTACACAAGGTTCTATTGAAATAATCGCTAAAATATTGAATTATATGACTTGTAATATTATACGCATATTAATGCGGTATATTAACTTTATAAGCGTTATAAAATAATATTTTCTCAATTTTGTTCCAATAGAAATAATATACTAACTGTCAACCACGTTGATTATTATTTAGCGATTATTACATATTAATTATTTGCCCACACTTTATTTATGGCAAAATTAATTTTGAATAATATACGTCAGTTATATTATTATGAATTTATATGCTACACTAACCACTAGCCAAATAATATTATCCATTATGCGTTTATGCATCGTTATTATTATTATCGTCTGTCGTATAATATAATTGTCATTTGTAGGTAGGTATAATATATTTATACAAGAATACAAACACGTGCAGTAAATTAACGATTTGATAAATTCAATTAATTGTTATGTATATTTAACGCGATCGGAACATATACATATTTTAAACATGAGCGGAAATAACGTATGGCTTGGCGTGACTTAGTTCCTCAATTTTTTTTTTCCGTGTTTCGTGTAATTATTTGTATAATACATTTATAATAGAATATCATAGGTATTAACTATTAAGAATATTACAAATTACACTAAAATTATTTTTTTCCTTTTATAATTTATATTTAAGTATATGTTAACTCTCGACTACTATATCTGTTTAATATTATATTTTAATATATGATATAATAAAAATGAAGATTGCGTCGTATTGTGGTTGTATTTTGATAATGGCGACCAGCCTATGTACCAGGTATACAGTTTGCTACACCTTTTAAGATAATTTGTTAAAGGTGGGTGTAGAACCAAGGTAGATTATTTAAAAATTTTGTTACGGAAACGAATAAAGTTAAAGTTATACCATTATATAATAAGCAGTGTTGTACATTATCTAGATAATATACAGTTATCTTTTTATCTTATTTAGATAAAAATTATTTTAAGTGTCTTTTTAAAATAATTATTCAATAAATTATTTAAAACATTTTGACACGAAATTTTTTTAAACCACGCTCTGTAAATACTATTTATAGTTTTAATTGAAGTATCAAATAGTTTATAATTATTAATAATAATAATAATATTTAAAAAATAATTATGATAATAAAAACTATTGTTTACGCCAAGTACGAACGTTGGATCTATAATATTAAATATTAATTATCTGTTTTTTATCTAGATAAAATTGGTTATCTTTTATTTCTTATATAGATAAAGATTTTGAAGTGTTATCTATTTATCTCATCTAGATAAATTTAAAATCAAATATCTATCATTTTATCTAGATAAATTATGGGTTATCTTTATACAACACTAATAATAAGTAATATCTATAATAATACTTATAGTATTATACTGTATAATTACGTATTGTTATCAAAATTGAGATTCAATGAAGTACTATAAAATTCAGAATATTTTCCAAAAGATGAATAAATTGTATAATTATTTTATAAAATCTGAAACGGCAAGAAAATAATATTTAGAATTTCGCAAATATTTAAATATAATGGAACATTGTAAAATATTCTCTTATTATCTGATTCTTCTGACTCTTACATATTTTTGGAAGACATTGAAATGTCTATAACAAATATTACGGGAATAACTTGCACCTATTCAAAGTCAAAATGAGAAAATTATAAAAAAAATCATTTTTGTTTAGTTATCATTTTTGAGTAAAATATACATACTATAGTATATTTCTGTTGTACACATTTACTTTTTAAACTTATCCAATTTATAAACTTTTATATTTAAAAACTTAATTATTTTGTTCTAGGTTATTTAGTAGTCATGGTTCTTTTAAGACATTATTTTCCACCTTGTACAAAATTTTTAAAATATATATTATGTGTATTAAATAGGACTTTTGTTTTTAAATAAAAAAAATTAAAAAAAACTTTTTTTATCTATTTAATAATTTTTTAATTCAAAATAGCCATTTTGTAGATTTGTATTAAAAAAAATTGTTGACATTGAAATTTTCGCTGAAAATATTTTGATTTTTTTTTAATGATTTATTGAAGTTACTGAAAATATAATATTTTAGATGCAACTAGTTTTACGATACACTAATCGATAAGTATTTATATTTTAAATAATGAAATAACATTATATTATCATTAACTTCAGCAGAAATTTCGATGTAATTTTTTTTTTAATCACAAATCTACAAAATGGCTATTTTTAATTAAAAAATTAAAAAATAGATAAAAAATATTTAAAATATTTTTTTTTAGGAAAAAAAATAAAAATGAATATACTCTTATGCCAGCGTCGGGATATGATAATAATTTTAAAAAAAAAATTAATCAAATATAGCATAGAACTAGAGTTATTTTTTTGACAAATCCTCAAGACTCACTTTGTATAAATAAATATTATTTTTTTAAAATTAATTTTAACTTGTTATTTATATTTTATATATAAAAAAAAAAGTTATTTAAATAAAAAATAATTATCAATTAAACTCTTTTTTCGTATTGATAATTTAAAGACATTTTTTTTAATTATAAAGATGCAATTTATCTTTGATATTGTATATTTGTTATAATTATAATATGATTTTAAAGGGATGAACGATGAATACTTTTGCCCATCTATAACCTACTCAACTAGTAAAATATAAAACAAAATTAAATATCTCATGAAATATATGTAAGTACAATTGTTAGGTTTAATATTTTAAAAACTATATTTTTAGATAAATTGAACTAGAAAATATGTAACAAATAAGTGGATTTAGTATACAAATAATAATAATATAATTATGTAAATTTTATAAACATTTTAAAACAAAACAAAGGACGTAAAGTTAAACATATTATAATTATTTTGTATACATGTGCAACCTAACCTTATCATTGTATAAATGCGTAATATTAAATTTTAGATTCTGAGCGGAGCGAGGAATATAATGTTTTTACAAAGATGTTTTTTTTTTTTTTATATATGAAAACACTTTTTCGGATAGAAATAATTGTCCGATTATCAAATGTGGGATATGCTTTCGGTAGCAAATCGTGTCCTCTTGGTACTTTTATAGGCTAATTTTTCGAATTTCCTAAAAGTTTTTCCCTGAGAAGCGGATAATTGGCAATTTTTTATAGATTTTTTGTTATATTTTTTTTCTCATGTATGAAAACATTTTTTGGATAGAAATAATGGTCCGATTATTACAGAAAGGGTATCTATTTCATACCAAATTTCATCTAGTCGATGTTTTATTAAGTTCATTATATTTAATTTCCCAAAAGTGTCTCCTTAGGAGAAGAAAAACTACCAACAAATTGAAAAATCGGAGGATTGAAATTTTTTACATTTTATTTTGTGATTTCTTATTAAGTGTTAATCGTAGGGACCTGAAATTTATTTTAAATATTTACATCGATAATTTTCACACGTGGTAAAATATTGGAATGGATTATCAGTGTATATATTATATATTGTTATACATATATATATTGTATATATATTCAGTTATATATTGTGTTTCGCACAGAATCGTATTTTCTAATGCAAAATCATTGCATTCAAATCTCAAGTTTAATAAACCACTAATTGACCAAATGGACGAAGGAGGAACGTCCATAATCGACCTTCCCACATTTTAATCTTTTTATTAATTCCATTTTACCATTTCACAAATAAAACACAAATGTCAAATTTGAAAATCAAATATACAAGACACACGCAACTTAACATAAAATTTACCACAAAATTTTGATAATTTATTTATTTATATAATATGTGATAATAATATGAAATGGAAATTGATATTAATTTTTAACAGCTCGTTAAATGTTTACAACACAGAAATCGGGGAATTAACTAACGGTCCTTTATCTTAATATTTAACAGACCGATAAACGTTTGAGCAACTGAATTTTTCTAACGGATTATTAACATTATTAGCAGACCATTAAAAGTTGTATGTAACCCAGCATTAGTATGTATTACTATGTATCTAACTCAAAGCTCTTGTGTAGAAAAATCAAAGAGAAGCTTCAAACTTCAAACCCATAGCGAACCACGTATTCGTTATATTTATTATACAGAATATTATATTATATAGGCACTGTAAAGTTTTTAATCCAGTAGTATAATATTATAAATAAATGCCATGATGCAACAATAAGAAATCACTTCAATTATTTTTTAAATAATTTATTTGTTATTTATAATCTATTTTTCATCAATACTCAACAGTAGTTGCTCAATAATTAATGTTAATACTTATAATTTATAAAGTTCTACAAATTTACACTTAGTATCTATATAGTTACAACTACACGCGATGTTTAATGATAAGTTACTACATAGTTGGTATGGAATGGTGTTTTATTAAATATGGAAGAGGGTTAATGTAAGAGATATAAAATTCAACAAATGTAAAAAAAATCAGAAAAAATGTATATGGTCAGAAATAAATAACTTGAGAATGGTGTTAATCAAGGAGAGAGGATATTTAATTAAAGAAAGATTTATTTTATGAACTGTATTGATAAAATTATTAGTATACTAAAATTACTGCACTTATATATTGTAATCTTCATGTTACCATACAATCAGAAATTGTATTTTTTCTTTCCAGGTGCTTAGTAAACAACGGTTGGGATTATAAAAAATCTTATTTTTGTTTTGAAGAACTGAAAACATGCATTCCACCGATTGCTTTTATGCATTTACTGATATGAAGTAGCTTGCCGTAATGTTATCAATAATAGTAAATTATAAAAAAAAAAAGTGGGAAGGCCGATTGTGGACGTTCCTCCTTCGTTCCTTCAGTCCTCGAAGAAATTAGTTGTTTATTATAATTATTAAGATTTGAATGCAATTGTATTGCATTAGAACATACGATTCTGAGCGAATACTACAATACACTAATATATATTATACTGATAATCCATTCCAAATTTTACCACGAGTATAAATTACAAATGGAAATATGTAAACTAAGTTTCAAATCCCTACGATCAATATTCAAAGAGAAATCGATTCATGGTAAAAATAGTCAATCACAATTTTCAAAATATTTTGTAAAAAGATTAAGTAGTATATGATTAAACATTGATAAAATATTCAAACCGCTTAACCAAAAATTGCAGGAAATATTAAACATTTAAACATAAAAAAGTTCAAAGTTTTAAATTTAGCCAAAAAATCAACCACTAAAATTTTATTAACTGTAAAGATTACCTATGTTAGTACTCTAAAAAATTTCAAGTCCCTACGATAAAAACTCAATTAATAATAAAAAAATATATAATTTTAAATAACGGTAATCGAAATTTTGCAGAAATTCCGCTTCTGAAGGAAAAACTTTAGGGAAATTCTAAAAATGAGCTAAATAAAGTACCAACTAGATTATCGCTTTTTTTCTGTTATTTTTTAAAAACGATCATATATTTTGCATTAATCATTTGACGTTGACACGTGAGTTTAACCTTCAAGTTAATTTATTTGAAATATCAAATAAATATTGCTTCAAAAATAAAAAGGATATAAATTATTTTTTTTTAATCTAACTATTTAACCTTAAATTATTGCTCTTTTTCTGTTATTTTTGACAAAATTTTAAAAAAGGTTCATGTATTTTGCATTCATCGTGTGATGTTGACAGGTGACTTTAACATTCAAAATATCAAATATACATAAAACGTAAAAGAAATTTTTTTATCAAATTTAACTATTTAACCTAAAATTGTCGCTCTTTTTCTGTTATTTTTGAAAAGTTTTAAAAATGATCATATATTTTGCAATCAATGTTTGATGTTAACACGTGACATTAACATTCAAAATATCAAACATACATGAAACATAAAATTTTTTTTTTTCAAATTTAACTTTTTAACCTTTAATTAATAAAATTATCGCTCTTTTACTGTTTTTATTGAAAATTTTTTAAAAATGTTCATGTATTATGCATTCATTATTGGACGTTGACACATAGCTATAACATTTGCAATAAACATTGTTTTCAACATAAAACCTAAAAGTACATTTTTTTTCATACTTCGCTATTAAATATTAAACTATCACTTTTTTTTCTGTTCTTTTTGAAAAAATTTTAAAAATGGTCAAAAATTGTGCAATTAATGATTAAAGATAACACGTGATATTAACCTTTATAATATCATATAAGATTGATTTACATTTAAAAAGAAAAGAAAAATTTGTTTCAAATCTTGTTTTTTAACCTTAAATTATCGCCCTTTTTCTGTTAATTTATAAAAATGTTTAAAAATTATTAAAAATTTTGCATTCAACGTTTGACGTTGATACGTGACTTTAACCTTCGAAATTTCTAATAAATATTGTTTTAAACATAAAACGAAAAAATAAAATGTTTTTCAAATTTAACTATTTAACCTTAAATTATCGCACTTCTACTGTTATTTTTGAAAATTTTTTAAAAATGTTCATATATTTTGCATTCATTGTAAAACGTTGACACGTGACTTTAACATACCAAATATCAAATAACTATTGTTTTAAAAATAAAAAATAAAAAATAATTTTTTTTTTAATTTAACTACTTAACCTTAAATTATGGCTCTTTCTCTGTTATTTTAGAAAAACTTTTAAAAATGATCATGTATTTTTCATTTATCGTGTAATGTTGACAGGTGAAAATGGTCAATAGTTTTCTATGGTCAAAACCATTGAAATATCAAAAAAACATTGTTTTAAACATAAAAAGTAATTTGTATTTTAAATTTAACTATTTAAACTTATATTATCGCTCTTTTTCTGTAATTTTTGAAAATTTTCAAAAATGAACAAGTATTTTGCATTTATCGTATAATATTAACAGGTGACTTAAACCTTCGAAATATCAAATAAACATTGTTTTAAACATGATACGTAAAAATACAATTTTTTTCAAATTTAACTAATTAACCTTTTAGTATGGCTCTTTTTCTGTTATTTTCGAAAAAAATTTTAAAAATTGAGCAAGATTGTGAAATCAATGATTCATGATAACACGTGATATAAACCTTTATAATATCACATAAGATTGATAAACATGAAAAAGAAAATTTTTTTTTAATTATTAAAATTTAACCTTAAAGTTTCGCTCTTTTTCTGTTATTTTTGAAAAAAATTAAAAACTAATCATATATTTTACATTCATTGTATGATGTTGTCAGGTGACTTTAATCTTCGAAATATCAAATAAACATTGTTTTAAACATAAAACGTAAAAATAAATTTTTTTTAAATTTAACTAACTTACCTTTTTCTATCGCTCTTTTTCTGTTATTTTTTAAAAAAAGACCAAACTTGTGAAATCAATGATTCACTATAACACGTGATATTAACCATTATAATATCACATAAGACTGATTCACATTTAAAAAGAAAAAGCATTTTTTTTTTTTAAATATTACAATTTATCCTTAAATTATTGCTCTTTTTTTTTCTTTTCTTTCGTAAAAATTTTTAAAATGATCATATATTTTGCATTCATTGTATGATATTGACATATGACTTTCTCATTTGAAATTTCACATAAACAATGTTCTAAAAATGAAAAAAAAAAAATTATTTTAAATTCAACTATTAAACCATAAATTATCGCTCATCTTCAGTTATTTTTGAAAATCATTTAAAAATAATCATGTATTTAGCATTCATTGTGTGATGTTGTCAGGTAACTTTAATCTTCGAAACATCAAATAAACATTGTTTTAAAAATAAAACATAAAAATAATTTTTTTTTTTAAATTTAACTATTTAACCTTGAATTATCTCTCTTTATCTTTTTTTTCGTAAAAATTATAAAAATAATCATATATTTTGAATTCATTGTATGACGGTGACAAGTGCCTTGAACATTTGAAATATCAAATAAACATTGTTTTAAACATACAACATAAAATTAAAATGACTAAACTTGTGAAATCAATGATTCACGATAACACGTGACATTAACTTTTAACATTAAACTTTTTTAATTCTTTATTTTTATAATTTATATCAAATTTCATTAATTAACTTATAAATGACTCATTAGTCAAATTTATAGGTTGTCTTAATTGCAGAAACATTCTAAATTTCAATGTTCAGAAAAAATTTTTATATTAAAAACAATGTTGAAATCACATATTGAAGGTTAAAGTCACGCGTTAACGGTCATACATTGAATGTAAAATTCTCTCATTTACTATGATTTTTGAAAAACATTTGAAAAAATTAAAAAATTTTACAGTTGATGTATGACTGTTAATGCGTGACTTTTACCTTCATTATGTGATTTAAACATTATTTTTAACATAAATAAATTATATTTTTTTCCAATTCAACTGTTTAAACTTTAGTATTCGCTTTTACTACTTATAATTATTAATTTTAAAATCGTACTTTTTTTTATTCACTATGTTTATGAATTTCTTCGAATTTCATAAATTACCTCATAAATAACTCATTAAACAAATTTATATGTTGTGTTAAACGAAAAAAGTATCCAAATTTCAATGTTAGCTGTTTAGTAGAATAATGTACTAAACCGATTTAAATTAATTTGAAGAGTATGACTAATTTTACCACTTATAAAATAATTTTTCCTTTTTATATATTAAATCATTAAATGAAACACGAATATCAATTAACTTTTGTTTACCGCCCTAATCTGTCTTTTCTTGATATTATAGAGTCCAATACCCCTTCCACTTTATATTCTGGCATATTGCCTATGATAACGTAAATAGTTCGTTATAGTTAGTAACGTTTACCTATATATTTTTTGGAGCTGGAACTTCCTCCAACTATACATCTTTTGGTACAAACTAATGTTACATTTACAATAAAATTACGAAGGTCTTTATATAAGGATTTTAGTTATGAGAACTTATATGTTATAACCATCAATATCCACATCGCTATTGCTTGTAAACTTTTTTAGATAAATTTTAAATGTCCTCACTAATTGCTCCATTATAGAATGGATTGTATGGAGATATATTTTTATAAAACACACTACTTTTTGTAAAAATTTCTCCATTTCTTTAAAAAATAATTATGATCAATTATCCGTAAATATTTTTTTTAGTTATAAGACGTTTTTTAGAAAACCTTGTTATAGATTCATCATACTCTCCCGTTCAACGAATAGCTCCACTGATCGTTAAAATCTTTTGATATCCTTTAATGAGCTCGGTAGATGAGTCGATCTTGGCCAAATTCCTCTTAATGGCAAATTGATTTTTAGCGAGAATGATGGAACTTGCTAACAAAGCATTTTTTTAAATATTACAAGCAATCAAATTATTCTATTGGCCGTCATTTAAAGTAATAATTCGATTTAATTTTTGTTTGTTATTAATATGTTATACTATTTAATACTGAAATGTATATAAATACAAAAAAATTATATTTTTTAGAAGGATCTGCAGATGGCGAAGAAAACAAAACCACACCAAATACAAAATTTCACTAAAAACCCCAATATATTCAATTACACAACCGATCACTAAAGTGCAGTGTTATGTATTATCTAAATAATATTATCTAGATAAAATACAGTTATCTTTTTATCTTATCTAGATAACTAATCATCTAGATAATTATTCATTCAATGATTTAAAAAATTTTGACAAAAAATTATTTTAAAACGCGCTCTCTAAACACTATTTGTAGTTTTTAATGGAGCATCAGATAATTTATAATTAATAATAATACTTATAAAATAACCATGATAATAACTTCTATGGTATATGCCAAATACGAACGTTGGATCTACAATATTAAATATTAGTTATCTGTTTTTTTATCTAGATAAAATTGGTTATCTTTTATCTCTTATCTAGATAATAATTATAAGTGTTATCTATTTATCTCATCTAGATAAATTTAAAATCAATTAGCTGTTATCTTATCAAGATAAATTATAGGTTATCTTTGTACAATACTGCTGAAGTGTCAGAATTGTCGCTTTAATTTAATCCGTTGTGTACTGATGAAACAATCAATAGACGATATTGCAGAACAAGACGGAGAAATTCAAACGGATACTACCTATGTGGCTATGTGTCACCAATGACAGTTTTGAATAATTATTTTATAAGAAAAAAAGATTCCAATATCGTTGAGTTGATGACCCTAATAATATAATTGTTGGACCACGATCTTTTCTCTTCCAAGTGAAGTTTATAAAAGCACAAAGTTATTTTCACGGCTGTATAGATAGTATAAATATAGTAATATTTAATATATTTTAATTTAATTTAACCAATTGTATTAATTTTTAAATATTAAAATATGTAATAAATAGTTATAACTGTGTGTATCACCACTGATCACACAAGTAGTACTCAATAGTTAATATTAAAGAAAGTATCTCCAGTCCGATATGTGTTTGTGTTCACATTCCAAAGAGAAAAAATATAAATACATAACAGATCACATTATTATTAAATAACAATTCAACAAATATTATTTATAATTATCTAGTTATAATTTCTTTAGTTGGAAAATTAATTATACTGTCTAAACAATAATTATCATATATTTGAAAACTAATAGTAATTTTTATAATTAAAATATGATTTAGCAAATGATAATCATTGTATTCCGTAAGCATAAATGCATAATAATTATGCTTTCAATTATTACAAATAAGTAAAAGACAAAATGCCAAATTAAAAAAGAAAACATATAATACAAAATATGGTTAGTAATTAATATGATTGTTTTAATTAGTAGGTTTAGACCATACTTTACATAATTTGTTTAAATAAACAATAAAGCAGATTGCAATAATGACGAACACACATGTCTTATTATGTTTCATGCGTAGATAGGTACCTACTGAATATTAAATATAAATAAGGTAGATTAAAAATAAAGAATCAGTTAAAATTATTTTTATTATAACATATTTATGATCTAGTTAAATACACAATAATCAAGATGAGAACATTGTTAATTGCATGTACTACCTTAATAATTTTGCAGGTAAATATATAACTTTTATAGTAAATTATTATTTTTAAATGTAACCTATAATTTACATTTTATCAATTAGAAATATAAATGATTCAAATATAATTTATCGATTACAAATAATTGTTTTTCAATACAATTAGCTCTATAGTATGATTATATATTACAAAATAATCACTACAATTGAGTGTTAAGTTGTTTTTAATAATTACAAATAATTACTTTTTACTCATTTCTTAAATTTATTTGAAAAAAAAATTCGTATCTATATCACAAATAGAGTTATATACATTACAAACATAATAATCTAATTTTTATGTTATAGATTAAATATAATATATAGATATTCAACGTAGTAATACAAATTGGCAATCACATTTTTGACTGAAAGTCGAAAGGACGCCAAAAAATAAACTGTTGAATGCAATGATAGTTTCCTCATAGTTAGCGTTGCTCTACACCGTTTTCATTGGTCAATATTTAAGTGCCAATTTCAAAAAAAAATTTATAAAACTATTTGAATGATTACTTAAATAATTCATATTTATATTGGTCTAAACAACCAAGTATAAAAAAATTTTAAAAAAAATTACAAATTTCTAAGAATTTAATTTGGTGAGAAATCGTTAGAAAGAGTAGAAACATAATAAACAATAAAAATAAATTGTTATGATCTGATAGCAAGGGCATGAACCATAAAACCCCAGATGTGAAAAGTTATAATCGGGATTCAGTGTATCAGAATGCAGGATGCAGTGATATTAAAAATACTTTTCAAATGTATTCAGAATAAAAAAGAATACTTGTGTAAATTGTATTTAAAATACGTATTCGAATACATCCCTTTAAATGTGTTTAAATATAAATACAAATACTTGTAAAAAGTATTTAAAATACTTGAACGAATAATTTTTTTATTACCATAAATTTTCTATTGAAATATTTATAAGTTATTGACATATAGATTTTTAAATGGTAGTAATCATTAACTACTGGATAACTTAATTTTTATCTAGAAAAAATTCAGATAAATATATTACATATTTAGATAAATATACAAAATAATTTTAATTTTACAATATTCTTTTATGGTTGTACCTATATACTATTTTAATAATCAACACATTTACAGTAGGTATATTTAATACCTTGAATTCATATTGAGAACAGAGATTTGTGAGGATTTGAGGCGATTTTGATGGATATTTTGTAAAACCGTAAGTTTAAATATAATTATAATTTAATATTTTTAAAGAAAAAGTATTTAATATTTTGGAATAAAAATACTAAGAAAAAGTATTTCTTATGTATTCAAAATACATTTGTCGAAAAGTATTTAAATACAAATATTCGAATACTTAACAAGACTGTCAATAGGATACGTAAATTGATAAGACACCACCTATGGAATACATGGATAACATCTATAGTTGAAGGAAAAATTGAGAGGAAACCAGGAATAGGATGGCCATGACAGTCTTTATGAAGCAAATTATGTTAAATTTTGATAAAGGATTTTATAAAGAATTAAAAGAATTTGCTATGGATAGAGAAGAATAAAAAACTCCAAAAGTTAATGAACCACTCTAGGGATTGGAAAAAAAAAATTATAATCTATCCATAACCATTGTCATTTATTTTCGTTTATAAACTCATTGTTTTCGTATACAACTACAATGGTGAAAATATATCACTATCTACTATTAAATATTTCAACATTTAAATAGGTATCATTATAATGTATATGTATTCACAATTCTCACAATTCTCAATTATTGTCGTTCTGTCTTTTATTGTTTCCACGTTCTGATAATAATTACCTTCTAACTTATATATTCAAATTTATATATTTATGCACTTTATTCAATATGAATTCCTTTAGAAGAAACAAATGTTTTTTTTTTAAATTGTGAAAAAAGTAAAAGATAATATATAAATCGTTTATTTTTTAATTATTTAGCCAAGATTGTAATAAAAATTTATTTAATCTGACTTTTTTTTTTTTTTAGATTTTAGATGCTTGGATCACTGGAGTTTCTTCAGCTGCAGTAAATATTTATTTATTTATTATTATTATTATTATTATTATTATTAACGCCCTTTCGGGCAAATAGTGTACATAAGTGTAAATATACATATTACGTTTAATTGATATAACAAAACCAATAATACAATATTATAATTTCTAATAAATAAAAAAAGATAAAAAAGTCAATTAATTGTTAAATAAAGAAAAATAAACATTGACCGACGGGTTTTTTTCTAGAAAAATGAGAACACCAACTCATGTTATATTTAATCGTAGTTAAAACATAATATAAATCTATTAAAAATTACTTTTAGGAAATGCTTCTACTAGTTGAATAATTTTTAGTTAGTTATTTCTAAGGATATAATTAGTAACCGAACTGCAATTATTTAAGTATAATATGAATAGTTTCTTCTACTATAATATATTCCAACTACTTGTAGTGAGTCACTAAGCCCTCAAATTGTATCTCTTACAATATCTCGTCCATTTACATCAACTACCTTTATGGCTTTATATCATCCAACCATTTTTTTTCCTTTCTCGATATTTTTCTATCAATTTACATAGTTAGCCTGTTCTGTTTTTTCAATCTATTCTCTTGCATTTAAATATCATCGAAAACACTTCCATACCTAACAACATTTATACTCGTTTAATCATGATTATATGGTAAACGTGTATTTTATTCGATATTAATTCTAGTTGAAAGGTGTTTCAAATGTTGACCCATCTAATCGCAGTCCATCCAGTAAAATAGACCCACAAAATACAAGGAATGCGGCAAGACCTTTGACCGATCAAGTTCCAGCGACAGTTCCCGTTGCACAACAACCCCAAGATGTCAATGACGATCAGTACGATATTGGTATGGATCCAGACGACGACATGGAATCGCCTGATGAATTCGTTGATTTGGACATGAATATGATGAACACTTTGACAGACGAGTTCAGAAAACGAGGGGCAGAAGTGTTTGACGTAGGAACCGGATTATTGAGAACGGGCAGCGATGTGTTAGGCTCATTTAATGACCTAGTAAATGACCAGATGAAAAACGTGCGACAGGTGTCCGGAGATGCTTTCGAAATGTTGAACGGTTTGGGCGATAGCAATACGAAAGGAATCGAAAACTTATTTGGCACCGCCACACAAATCGGCAACGAGCAAGCGAATACAATGTTCGATGTGTTGAATGAAGCGATGGACACGAGCATGAGAGCGATAAAATTTGCGAGAAACGCTATGACCACACCCGTATCGATGGGTAACGATATCCTCGGTTTTGCCAATATGTTTGCAAATGGTCCGAAAGATATGTCGAGATTTATGAGCAAAAATATAATTGATAATGTCAAGCCGATATTGGGTGACGATAACGACGACGATGACTACGATGACTACGATGACGACGATGACGACGATGACGACTACGATGACGAGTACACCTACTAATCGATTTAAATGATCGTTGGAATATCACTGCTCGAGATTGCCACCTGTAGCGGCGCCTGTTAAATTATAATTCAGAAATAATTAATTAATTAATTAACAATAAATAAATAATTGATACTTTTAATATATTTTTCAAGTATATGCGCAGATTCAATATAATTAATAATTTTATTATAATACGAATTTTCCACCCTGTTTACAAATGAACATGAGTGGAGTTACCCATTGATATAATTATAAATTATAATATAATTAAACGATATTATTTTAGTAATTCAAAATGTTTTCATTGACAAAAATGATTAAAAATTTAGTTTCTTACGATAAACGGGTAAAATACATTTGTGAGCAAAATTTTAAAAATTAAAAAAAAAACGAATTGGTAATTGAAACGATTTTATAGGATTTGTTGTGCATCATTAAGGCCATTTCCAGCCAAATTATCAATTTTAATTTTAAAAGGAATTATTATTACCAACTTGCAACGTTAAGTGTATTTAGTTATTTTATTTTGTTTTATATATTTATATGCCTGACGGCAATTTTACAAAAAGAAAAATATAGAGAAAACAATAAAAAATAAATAACAGTAATTATTAAAATTATACATAAAATAATATAAAAAAAACAGGTTAAGTGAATATATACATATATAGTTATTTTCTTAACAAAACAATGCGAGGTCTGAAATTAATATTTACCTCAAATTCACTCTAAAAATCCAAGAGACTGAAGTCGAAATTAATTAAAGCATAGTTCTTTTGATAGGGTTGTCAGTCGTTACATAAATAGTTTGTTCTACAAGTGCATATAAGTAATATGCTTAACAAGATTACTAAAAGATAATGAAAGCACTAGTACAAATCCTAAATCTTCTACCTGATCTACAAGAGGTAAGCATTCATTGTAGATTATGTTATGATATACTTACTATATTTGTCATATTTACTTTAGCGTAAACAATTGCCACAAGTTTTTTCACACTATGACTAAAGACAGTTTAGATTCTAACCGATAATTATTAGGCCTGTTTCCCTAAAGATTAGTAATTTTTAAATGTAAGTATTCACACTATCGGTAACATCCACTTCACAGTCACGATAATTTCAAACTATATTTTGATCGGAATAATCATTGATCATAGGTTAATAGCAATTAACAGGCTACAAGAGGTTTTAGGGGGGCTGGCTCTAGCAAACTACGCCCATATCCTTGACTAGATAGTCAGTGTGAACAAACCACAAGCCAGTCTTGAGTCAGTTTTTATATATACATTAACACAGTAGCGTCTTGGTTTATATTTGTGGAATTTATCTTGGTGGAGAATAAAAACATTTTTTTTTTTTACAAAAATAATAGCAAATATTTGTTAAATTCTCAAGTACCTAACCGCTTTTCAAAATATACATTATATCCCACATGCAAATCATTGTTTATACTTACAAACTGAGAATTAAATTTAAAAACAAAATATCAAATTTCACAACATTAAATGTTATAATTTTATTTTGAATAAATTATTGCAAGGAATGAGATTATAATTAATAATATGTAACAATAAATATGAAAAAAAAAATAAATGAAAAAAAAATATATATATAATTTTTCATCAGTAAATTTGTATACAGTGCAAAATTTTATTAATCAAACTAATTAACGTGAACGCAATGAAATTCTAGCTTTGTCCATTATATCTTTTTTCAACTTAATTTGTTCTGGACTTGATGGGTTTAAATCAAAACATATATCAATTGATTTAGTAAATAGTTTTAATTTAAACAGGTTTACAGCTAATTTATATCCAATTTTAAAATTTTTTTGACCACTCAATGCCCAAGCTCGTTCATAATAGTCAACAGCATCATCTAAAGAAGAATATATAGAAATAAAGTAGGTGTTATGATAAAAATATTATACACAAGATTACCATATCTTTGTTCCTTTTCTGCTATTGCACTTAAGAGTTCCAAGCCTTTAATCGATGACTTATTGTATACAAGAACTTTATTAACCAAATCTACACAAATATTGATTTTGCCTGACTGGAAATATAATTCTGCCATGAGTAACCAACTACGTTCTAAATATTCAGCTTCTTCAAATTGCCAAGTAGCTTTTAAAGCAATCCTTTTTAAAATATTTTTGGCTCTTTGAGGTTGTTTTTGATAAACAAAAGCTATTGCCAACCCTAATGATGCAGCAATTCTGTGAATTTAAATCATTTCTATTGTTTTTTGTAAACTAGTATCGAGTTATAAAATATTTACTTATACGATTCCTGTGACAACTCATTAAAAATATTAACAGCTTTATCTAAAGATAGTTTTTCTTTTGATTCTAATAACACAAACGTGGATAACAATTTATAATTTTTCTGTTCTTCTGGAGTATTAGGTTTCATATCCTGTAAATTAAAATAATTATATAGATATATTATTCCACATAAACATGCTTTAATCATACAATCATCAACTTGTTTGCCAGATTCAGATTTAATGTGTCTTTATCTAAACAAATTTGAACCATGTTATGCAGTGCCTGTTGTCCCCATTCAGCATCATTTTTGGTCATATTAAAGTGTTTCATCGCTTCATTGATATTTGATCCGTACCAGTAATATAAACCACAACAGTAATGAAATCCAGCTTGGGCAGTATATTTGTGTAAGACTGTCATAGAAGTTTTTACTTCTTCTAGGCAATCAGTTCTACGACATACTTCAATGAGTCGAGCTAATGCTGCCCAATTAGTAGGTTGTTTTTCCAAAAGTTTATAAAAATGATTTTTAGCTGTAGCAAAATCACATCGTCTGAATGACAAATCTGCTACAATGAGTAATGCTAAATCGTTGTTTGTGTCTTTAAGTAGCGAAGAACATATTATTTCACATGAATTCCAATCGTTCATCTGAAAAAGAAGAAAGAATATAAATTTTATTTGCACAATATAATTATCATAATATTGTAGTGTAGGTATATAAAATAGTCATACTATTTTCTTTTTAAATTTTAACAAATTGGATAAAATCTACCTGCTATATTACACACATATAAATAGATATATTTACATATAATTAAAATGTTTTGATTAAATTAATTTAAATTATTTAATAGACGTAAAACGACATAAACGTTCTTATAGTTCTTAACGTTTTTTTATATAGTTATTAATATTGTTTAATTTTATAATAAGATCTAAATATTACATCTATACATGTATATATCTTAATTTTAAAGTCTATGTTGGGTGGCATTAACAATACATCGTGTGTGGTGACAATAGACAGTACCTTTTCTCATTAGTAATTTAAACTCACTTGCATGAACAATTTAGCTAAGCTTATCTTTAATGAAATCGCATCTTCACTATCTACTGCGACATGTACAAGTGCTTGTTTGTATAAAGAAACAGCAAGATCATTTTGATTTAATTTATGAGCTATTTCTCCACTACGTTTCAATATATTTAATCGAGTAGTCAATTCTTGGTTTTCTAGGTAAGAGCATTGTTTTAATAAATCGAGTGCTTCATCTAATTTACCTTTTTTCTCCAAAGCCTATAATTATAGAATACACACACAATTATTAAATTACTATATATATATGAACTTAAAGATAATGATAAAATATTTATAAATATAAAAACATTCATTGACAAACATATATAACAAAAGCAGGAAGGTCGATTGTGAATGTTCCTCCTTCATCCCTTTGGTTCTGGAGAAATTAGTGGTTTATTGTAATTACGATTTGAATGCAATGATATTACATTAGAAAATACAATTCTGAGCAAAACTCAATATAATATAATCATTGATTGTATAATAAATCAATGATATAATATATTATACAGATAAGCCATTCCAAAAATGTACTACGTGTAAACTACCTATGTGAATACTCAAAAAAAATTTCAAATCCCTATAATCAAAACACGATTATATCATCGAAAAAAAAAACTTTAAAGAAAAGAAAATCGTAATTCTCAATTCTACTTAAGATTATAAATTTAAAAGTTTATAAAAAAAAATTGTAACTTCGATTTTAAAAATATTTTGAAAACAAATAGTAGGTATATGAGTAGGCATCAATACAATTTTAAAAACCTTTAAACTCAAAATTGCAGGAAATTTTAAATATTTTTGTAAAAAAATTCGAAGTTTTATACTTAGTTATAAAATCAACCAATCTGTTTCAAAATTTAACCACACATTTAAACTCCCAATGTGAATATTCAAAACAAATTTCAAGTTCCTATGACAAAAATTAATTGGTTATCACAAAATAAAAAATTTTAAATAACAGATATCGTAATTTTGTCGATTTCCGCAATTTTTTGGCAGTTTTTCTTCTCATAAGGCAAAACTTTTGAGACATTCAAAAAATGAGTTAACAAGTAACAACTAGATGCAATTTGTTACTGAAAGCATCATACCCTATATGTGGTATTCGGACCATTATTTCTACCCAAGTATACATAAAAAAAAAAAATCATTGTAAAACCAATACATTCCTAGCTTCGGTCAGAATCTAATAATATCAAAATTGATATTTCCTCAATAAAAATTATTATAAGTGTTTCTTTAGACTTATAACACTAATATATGAAATTTATAATTCATATATCCATACAAGCACCATGGAATTAACTGTTCAAAAGTTAAAACATTAATTTTTGGGTGTAAAAAATTACATAAATGACAAAAAGGAGAAATAGACAAAAGGTCTAAATATTAAATTATAATCTAAATAGTTTATTTTTTCTCAATAATAAACAATTTTTTCTTATCTAAAAATGTATATTATGAACTTACATTTGACATTGGAATAACTTTAACTTCTAATGGTAGTGGATTTAAAACTTTAATTGCCATATCACACCGATTCAATTTAATCAAAAGATTAACCATCTCCAATGCTCCATCATTACCTATTTAATCATTATCATTATCTATTTAATGTTTAATATTTATTATTTAGTATTTATCACAATTTATTATTTATTATATAAATTATTAAAAAATTGTGTTATTTATTATATTACTCGTAAAGTATATTTAAACATTTTTTAAAACATGGTGTACCTGATTTGTTGTAATATTCTATGGCCTCATCATATCGGTGTGCTGCAACTAATACTTGTGCAACTTTTATGAACAATGATGGTTCTTTTTTTATACTTAATGCATTTTTAATTACTTTGATAGCATCATCAGGTTCCTAATATACACAATTTTATAATTACAATACAGTAATAAAACCCAAAGAATAAATAAAATTAATTTTTGTTTATTGAGTTCCTGTTATTGGTATTATGCAATAGTATTTGTAGTAAAATTATAATTATAACAATTCTGTTATATCTAAGTCTAAAGTAACTCTAAAGTAATTTAATGTTTACCTGAATTTTTAAATACGCATTTGCCAATTCAGTCATGTTTTCAGTTGTAGGAAATAAATCTACTAAATTTTTATAACATTCTACATATTCATATGGGTCTTGATTTGTTTTCATAAAAATGTCAGCTTTCAGCTTTTGGGCCTAAAAAATAACATTGTTTAAGAAACATAACACACAAATTTGATGTATGTCCATCTAATAAATATAACACAAAGTTTTCATAGAATTTAAATTGTGGGTTTAAACACTTATTGTGATTTTTAAAGGGAAAAACATTTTTTATATTCCCATAATGGCTTTTTTTCATCTAACACTAAAGTCAGTGACGACATGAACTTTTTTTTGACAACACAACATGTGTTTTCAACCCATTTTATTGACAATTTTGTTCTCATACTCTATATTTAAAAGTAATATATTATACAATATACTATCTACTAAATAATAACTAATAATAATAATCATAATCATAATTTGTAACACATAATGTCCTAATCTGACTCACCCACCCCTGTTTTAAATGATACAACTAGGTAATTATAACATTGATAACACTGCCAATGACTAAATTTATAGTTATTTAAAAAATAAAGAATTTTAAGCAGGTAAAAACTTATTTTAAACTTTCAGATATTTTATAAAAATCCTGGTGATAGCATAAAAAATGAAAAAAAGCTTAGAAACTAAAATTGAGACCCGTTTACAAATGCAGATCAGCAGACCCAAAATTGAGGTTATAAATATGTGTTATTATGTTATATGTTATGTTTATTGTATAGCATAATGCAGACCTGCAGACTAAAATTTGTAATTATAAATACATATGTCTATTTAGACTATATATTTTTGGTTGTGTTCGGCATCCATCCTTTTAAGCTAAGTTTGTGGCATAAACAATATACATACTTAATTATAATATAAGATAGACATATTATAACAAGAGATTAAAATCTTATACAACACTATAATTATCTGAAATCAAGATCGATAGAGGATATTCATTTATAATATCAATTTTGAATCTGCCGGTTTATATTTTAGTATGACACACAAATATTCCACTCTTTAAATTTTATAATAAGTTACTAAACTTAAAGTTCAATATTTAAGTTATGTTGTTTAAAATGTGGGAATGATTAGGGTTTTCTAATTTCATATTATATATTAATATAGTAATTTATTAATCATAATTATAATATATATTTGAGTATAAATTAGGAAAACAAACTTTAATAAAAGTATCTTGATCTGGTTTTATTGAATTTAATATTTTTAAAGCGTTTTTAATATTATCCATATTCCAGGCAATTTTTGCTTCGGCAAATTTAATTTCTTCTTCATACTTTGTATCTTTTAAATATTTATATGCATTATTTACAGTTTTGATAGCATTATCAATTTGTTTTTCTGTACAATAGCATTCACATAATGTTATAAATAAGGAAGCCATATCCTTGTGGTCAAGTGAATGTTCACCTAAAATATAATTTTAATTATAAATTTAATTAATATATTTATATTAAAATAATTTAAATAAAATATTAATTTAATAAGTAATGAAAATTTAAAAAAAAATTAATATGTTACTATATAAATTATACATAATATAATTAATAAATATTATAATAATGTATATATTAACAAATTGTAAATTATACTTGGCAATACTTTTTAATATTAAAATCAATTATTCTTTTTTAAAATTTTTGTAACTATAGTCTGTTGAAGTTAAAAAACATAGTCGGCTTCATTACAACTACAGACCTCTAACATCATCTCTGATTATAGTGTTACTTTAGTCTATCATTGACAAATGATGTAAACAAATAACTTTGCATTATATGCTCTTGGATCATGATGCTGTGTGTTGTGTCTTATTTTCCCACACTATACAACCGTCCGTTATCAGTAAAACATAAAAACAGTTGGTTGATTCAGTGGAGAGAAATGGATGAGTGTTACATAACCACTACCATTAAAATTTGGTGTTTACCGACTATGTTTCTTAATTTGAACAGACTATAAATTTATTTAAAAACAAATTATAATATTACTTGAAATATTATTCAATGCTTTTTCTAAAGCTTGAATGCATTCATCGTTTTTTTCAAAATGTCTAAGAACCAGTCCGTTTAGTAGATTATATAAAGGCCACTCACTAATTGATAAATTATAACTAAGGCCTAAATCTAAGCTTTTAAAAGCATTTGCAAAATCTTCCTAAAAATACACAATTTGTTTAAACTATATAACTTTACAATGAATAACTTGAAATTTTATCTCCTATACTATTTATGTTTTTATGTCTATTGGACTTAACATATTATAGTCAATTTATCAAGAGACAATATAATTATAATATTTAGATACATTAGTGTTTAAAGTAAACAGTAATTTACCTGTTTTATCAAAAGATTAGCTACTTTTAGATGTGCTTCTGAATTTGTAGGATCCAGTTCTATTATTTTTTCTAGCGATTGATGAGCCTTTTTATTATTTTGAATACTACTAAGCATTAGTAAACTATCAATATGTCCTGGGCATATATCCAAAATCTTTTCTAATGTAATTTCCTTATAATTATGATCTGATGAATACTTTAAGTAAAACAGAATCATATTTGGATTAAGTTTCTTTAAGTATTCAAGGCCAAATGATAAGTTCATGATAGAGTCAAATTGCATTTCAACTGCTAATTGTATCAGAGTTGATTTTTCTTCATTACTTTTTATAAAAAATGCATTTATGAAAATAAGTTCACTTGATTTTAATTCTCCTCTAATTTCATTCAATAGATTAACTTGATTTTTTACCTAAAGTTAATAAAAGTAAATAAAATAAATATTACATTCAATAATGCAAATATTGATTTCATAAAATATGATAATTTATTAACAGAAGGAATCTTTTACAATTTAAATAGTTTAATATGAATGTGTATTTAGCATAATTTAGTATATTATACTAAATACTAACTATTTTTTATTTTGATAAATACAAATTAATAATGTTTCAAAAACTAATATTGTAGT
Source organism: Eriosoma lanigerum (assembly GCA_013282895.1). Lineage (NCBI taxonomy): Eukaryota > Metazoa > Arthropoda > Insecta > Hemiptera > Aphididae > Eriosoma > Eriosoma lanigerum. Next base: position 2,514,616 of record CM023358.1, on the reverse strand, counting down.
TATTAACAGAAAAATTAGTTATCATAAGGAATTAATGAAACTCTAGTTTCACCAAAATTAAAATTTCTGTGAATATTGCAGTTTTTAAACCATGTCTTGGTGCTTTTTTTTTTTTTTGCTAAAGAAAAACTTTTGAGAAATTTGAAAAATCTATATATTTTATATACGTATAATTCACTCAGAATCTAAAATATTATACTTTGACTTCTTGTAATAAAATTATAGTTGTAATATATTTAAAATAAAAATTAATTTACTTGATCATCTATATCATTCATTGCAATCCTACATAAAATTATGCCTTCTATCGCTTTAGGAATTTGTTCTTCTTCACTTGTCAGTCCACTATAGAGTTGTATTGCTTCTTTATAATGTCCAGCTAAATATGTTTGATATGCTAATTCTAGTTTGTTATTAATACTTGGTTCCAAATCAATAGCAATTTTTATAGCACGAATACATTCGTTAACAATAATTTTATGTTGACAAATTCGAACTATTGCTGAAGACCATTGGACAAATATATGTGGACAAGGTTCTGATTCCTCAATAGTTTTGAAAAATTGGTCTGGTATTTCTTTATATTTTCCTAAAATGGCTATATTATACAGAATTGTTGTCTAAAACAATTAAGTAAAAACAATTATTATACAATTATGAAATAGATTTTCAAATAGTTTTTCTAACCATTAAAGATACAACACATTTTGAATTTATTCTTAATACACGCTCCACAGTTTCTAAAACCTCTGACCAATTTTGATCACTAATATACAAGTTTAATTTTTCAAGTAAAGGTGGCAGAAAGTCTGGTAGTTTAACAATAAGTTGATTTAACATTAAAATGGCTTCAGTCATTTCTAAAGTTGCAACTTCACCAAGATATGCTCCAATTGAATCATTTTTCTGAAAAGAATATTTACATAAAGAATATTTACACATTTATAATAATACTTAGTATAATAATTATAACATAGATATAACATAATAGACATTAAAAAAAAATTACTCACTTGTGAAAGAACAGCTCTAAAACAGTTTCTAGCGCTCTTGTGTTTATTTTCTTTAAGATCCAACCATCCTTTAATTAAATATCCATCAACTGAACTCGGGTATTCAGATAAAAGCTGATCAATATATGTTTTTGCATTTTGGGTATAATCACATAGAATTAAAACATTTGCAGCATGAAACAAAACAATATCTGTATGACTATATTTACTGATAGTTTGTTCCAATGTGCTTATTGCGCTAGTATCAGGAACCTGTAATATCGAAGATGATATTTATTTAAATCTAAAGTTATTACTAAAATTTTAATCTAATTCAATTTTAATATTTATAGTACCTCAAATTGTTTATGGGCATGGATTATGACCAGCGTAGAAGCTAAACCAACATCAGATATTTTGATTAAAGTATCTAGTATGGTTAATCCTTTTAATAGTTTATTTTGAAGGACTAACGAAAGTCCATAATATAATTGGTAAACTGAATTATTAAGATTTGTTTGTATTGCCTTAGCTCCTGCTAATTCTGCACTATAGTAATATTTTGTTCTTAAATAATATTGAATGAGTTCATAATTCATATTTCCAAAAAAATGTATTTTTCAATTTGATATGTCTTTTTTTATTGCAACACTTTAGTATACACTTGAAATGATTACTACCATGGTTCTTTTGAATTTTCAAATATGCTATTATCAATAGTTGGTGTTTTTTCAATAATTTTATTTAATTTTTCACTAGGATATCTAGTTGAACACTTTTTTAAAAATGGACAATATAAAGATGCCTTAAGATTGTGTTCTACTAAGTAATCAAATACTTCCTAAAACATTTAAATAAAAAATTAAAAAATAAATAATAAAAAATATCAAATATATAAATAAATTATATAACATAATCTATATAAAATTCATGAAAGATGTGGATAATTATTCTGCTTAAGAAGCCGCAAAACAAACAAGTTTGGGAACTGCTAGGCTAAACAGTTTATACATTTAAAAGAATATGTAGAGTAAAATAGTCATGCATTAGGTATATTAATTAATTTCAATAAACCTCATATTATAATTTATACAAACATTGGCCAGGAAAAATCCAAAATCTTGACCTCTGTGTTCTATCGGTACTTCTGTATGGTGTAAAACAAATATTTCATCAATTTTTTTGTATTCTATTTTTATGATGAAATTACCTGTAAAGAAAGTTTAATATAGGTATTTATTGAATTTTTGTTAAACTACATTAAAATACTAAGTCAATTTAATTTCTACAAATTACATAAGTTTTGTATAAAAACAAGTAAAATAATAACAAATCAATTATGAAAATTAATATACCCGAGTATAGACTTATATAAATATGGAGTGCTTAAGTCTCAATCGAAATATTTTTGGAATAATTTTCTTACTCTAAAATAGTTTTAAGCAATTTTTTACTAATTTTCCTTTCTAAACAAATTGTTATTTAGAAATATTAGTAATTTGGTACATTGAACGGCTTACCTTTAGTATGTGTTATTTCATGCAAAAAAACCTTTTTTTTTATATCGTGCACAAGATTACTTTTTAATGCGTAATTAATATTTTTGGTAAAAAACCGATTCATGATATAGTGTGCAAATTGTAATCTATAATAATAATTGTGAATTGATGAGTGCAGTGTGCGTCTAAAAGTTTATACTTATAATAATATAAACATCAATCGATATAATAACATTAAAAAACGTATATTTATTTATATTTACACGTAAATAAGCATAATGTTAAAATTAAAGAATTTTGTCAATTGAATATCTGAACCTTCAGTAGGTAATTAATAATTTCCATAAATAATCATCGATTACAGATCATCCTATGGTCCCTGACCACTAGGAACAAATTTAAATTTAAATTTCTTATTTTCCTAAAATTAAATAGTTAATCTATGTTTATGATACCAGGAGTATAAATAAGAAATGATAAATTGATATCAGGTTGTAGATAGAACCAATCGTGATAGCCAGTTTTTTAACAGTTATTTAATATTCACAATCACGACCATTATCTTAGAATATCTCTAATTTAATTTAATTATTAATACTATTTATTAACTACTATTCAATAATATTTAAATACTATTTTTTTTTTAGTTTAATCTAAGGTCTTGTTGTGCCGTGCATAACGGTTGTAATTCCTATCTTATCCTACTCTCAGTAGTTCATCACTTCTTCACCAGGGAGCGTAAACTCATCTATATTTCCCAATGTATTTTAATACCTGTTTGGATTACTGTTATCATCATGTAATGATAACGTGAGCACAGACCACCAATATGGATAATAATTTTATTATGTACAAATTGTACAATATAACAATTATATATCTGTGAGCAAAGTACTTATAATAATTAATAGGTAATATTTACACACAAAAAAAAAAAAGAATAATAGAATTAAGGTCATCATCGGGTGACAGGTATAATGATATATATTATATGTATAAACTTATTTATTATTATATAACTTTTTAGTATGATTTTATATTAAAATATTACCATTATTAAAATTATAATTAAAAATATACTAGATATAATAGGTAGTGAACACTTTTTCAAATGTACATTTTATTTATTTATTTTTAGATATAATAATATATTAATATTATCAATCAGACCATGTTAGTTCTAGTCACTATAATATTATGCAACTTAATTTACAACATACAAGGTGAAGAAACGTCATGTAATGGTTTGTATCAAAATTTTTCTCAACATTTGTCTTCCAAAACGCCATATAGATACGTAGCCAACTATGATGCGGAACCCATTGAATTTACCGGTAAGCATACAATATTTCTAGATAGAATAATGATAATATCACATCATATCATTTAAATTGTGTTTTTTCTTTATTATAGAATACATTTATTTTTCATTATTTTAATTATTAGGTTGTAAAGCATGGAAAATTTGGCTAGTTCAAAGACACGGTACAAGAACACCTGGAAAAGAATTAGATGAATTTGTCAAAAACAGATTACCAGAAATCCAGCGCGACATTGTCAATAATTTAATTAAGTGTAGGTATATTTGAATATTAAAATACAGTATATTTATGCCAAGTGAATCAATCTTAATGAATGTTCATATTTTATTCTTAACTGTAATTAATTTTGTAAATATTAATTATTGTATAATATTTTTTAAGCAAAAAATTAATGTGTTAGGAAATTATTTATTCACTTTAATATCTCAAAAATATAAACTATGTAAGTACTGTTCTTTTAGTGTGATGGGAATTCACCACAATATAATATAACACTTCTTTTCGATTCATTCATTTACACTTTATATTTTATTTCATATCTTCCTCAAATTCGCTGTTCAGCTGTAAAACAAATCCTAAATATTTGAATTTCTTAACCTTATAAATTTCATAAATATGTCCATTTTCTTTTAATAATATAAATTATCAAATATTTACATTAATAACAAACATAATTTTTGTTTATTATTGTAAAATATAATTTACTAAGTAATTTTTATATTATCTTTTTGCTATATATTTAATGCGTTGTATTATATAATATATATGTTTATTTTTCTTAACTACAGGTTTAAATGATTTAGTAGACTTATTCAACACCTAAAATTTATGATTAAATGGTAGAAAATAAAAGTAAATAATAATTAAATATGATATTATTTAGGTAAATTGTGTAATGAAGATAAAATCAAATCATGGAATGTACATCCAGAATTAGACAATCAAAAGCGATTAACCAGAGAAGGAGAGGATGAACTATTTACTATTGCTGAACGAATGCAACTTAGATTTCCACAATTGTTAAATCAACCTTATGAAAACACAAATTTTTTGGTAAAATTACACCATTGTTTGATTAGAAATTAATTTATAATCGTCTGCTGTTTATCCAGTTTAGATTTACTGATACTCAAAGAACTAAATCAAGTGCTAAACAATTTGCTACTGGCCTATTTGGACACAATGATGTTAAAAAAGTATCATTCGAAGAACCATTGGCTGTAGATCCATTATTAAGAGTAAGTTAAACTATTTTAACATTACATTTGAAAAATACATTGGAAATTGTTGTAAAATGTAAATGGTATAACTAATTATTATTTTAATTTATAATGATATAATTAATAATTTGTTGATACCAATAGTAGTTAAATTTGTGTATTTTTTATGTTTAGTTTTATAAAGTTTGTCAAAAATGGAGACAAACTGTTAAAAAATCTCCATTAGCGTGTATTGAATATCAACAATTGATTAAAAGTCAGTTAGCTAATGACACCCTAAAAAGTTTGTCATCAAGACTTGGACTTGATTACACATTGACATTTAGTTAGTATTACAACACATTAATTAACAAAAAAAATTGCAAATATAATTATATATTTAGGTGATGCCAAGAATATATATACATATTGCGCGTTTGAAACCGCTTGGGAGAAAAATAAAGTTTCACCTTGGTGTTCACTTTTTGATAAATCTAATTTAATGGTGATTTATTTAAAATAATATTTTTCATACATTAATTTATTTATATTATTAATTTTATTTATAGTTTTTTGAATATAGTGAAGATTTAAAACACTATTTGATAGATGGTTATACTTATGAGTTGACATACAAACAATCTTGTGTTCTATTAAAAAATGCAATTGAACATTTTGAGTAAGCATTTAAGGTGTAATTTGTAAAATTAAACTAGTGATCTAAATTTTTATTTACTTTGTATTTCTAGTGATGACGACTTAAATAGTAAAAATGGTATTTTCTATTTTACCCATTCTGGAGCAATTTTGAAAATTATTGGATTATTAGGGCTTTATAAAGATGAAAATGAATTAAAACATAACAACTACTTTGAAATGAATGATCGTCAATGGAGGACTTCAAAAATTGATGCATTCGGTTCAAACCTAGCATTTGTTTTATATAAGTACTATATTTATCTAGCATATTATTTTTAATGAATATATTTATAACGTTGTATTATTTTTATTTCAAGGTGTGATAATAACGAAACTAAAATATTGACATTACACCAAGAAAAAATTGTACAACTCAAAGGCTGTGGAGCTAATCTTTGTCCTTATGATAAATTCAAACAATTGTATGAACCTGTTATACAAACATGTGATTTTGATCAAATATGTAATATTGACTAAATTTTACATTATTTAATTCTACAAAAATTAATTTATTATCAAAAAAGTAATTTTGTATAATTAACTGTATTATATAATATTATTAATTATTTTGTGGTGGTTTCACAACAATGATAATTATATATTTATGCAATTATATTTTATTATATAATATATGTTGTATCTTTTTATTATTGTAGTCCCCAAACCATATTAATAAAAAAAAAATTAAATTATACAGCAAAACATAAAACTAGGAAATCAACCTTCACTTAAATCCTTATACTGTGCATTTGTAAGATACATATTTAAATATAGTGGCATCCCATGGGATCTCTTACATTATCTTTGTGCAATAGCCACAGTTAAAAGGTTCAGAAAATATGATTTTTATATAATGCTGCATAAAGTTTTATTTATTTCTCATCCTCAACATGACTACTCAACGTTTTACAATGAAAAGTAAGCACTTCTATTAGGTACCTACTATCATTCAGTAGAGTTTTTATAATCTAAATTATTTCAATAGAAAACATTAAAGTATTTACTAATTTGGTGCCCATTGGTTGATAGTTTATCATCCATCTTATCAATATTTTAAAAAATTGTCTGGGTGGTCCAAAATTGTATTAGAATAAAATAATGTATAAATTGAAAATATATTTAGATTAACTCAATTAATATTATATTTATATAAAAAATGAAATTAACTACATTATTATATTAACATAATATTAATAATGAAAACTATTCACAAAATTCATTTAATATACAAAAATAAGGAACGATCGTAGGTCAATGGAGTGGGGATCCAGTACCCCCGAACCACCACTGTATCTTATTGTAAAATGTATATTAATCAAGTTAAATAAATTATCCACTGGTACTTTTGACATCGAAAAGTTTTGACGTCCACTCAAAAACCTTTATATAGTCCATCATAAACTTCTGTCCTTTAATTATCAAACGAAAATGGTATATGACGATCAAGGTACCTAAGTATAAAGTATTAATAGAAGACACATAGTGTAATTATATTATATGTTATTATTTTATGGGTCAAAGTGCATTGTTTCGATATTTTGATTTTTTTTTTTTTATCTATAAATGTGTTCACGAATCACGAGCGTAACAACATTAATTTAACTTACATTTAATTTTAATTAGTTATAATTTTTGAAACATATAATATTATATTTCATAAACTACAAAAAATCAGATTAGAATTTTTTACATTGCTTAGGTCAGTGGCGGTGTGGAGGGGATTCCCATGAAGCTGTCACTTCATGCTAAAAAGTGGTGTGTGGGTATTATTTAGCAAAACTACGACTCAAAAATAATTATATTTTTATTTATAATTAGTATAAGACATCATATAAATAATTAATTTCTTGAATTAATTAAAAAATAACATTTTTTAATAAGTTAATATCGATTTATTACCAAATTGGAAAAATTTGTTTTTAGAATAGTATAGAATGGGTGTTCATATTATTAACTGTTTTATCTAGAAAATTTTTTTACAAGTTAAAACCTAACTACAACAGTAGTATTTAAACTGTCTTATCTCACATCAGCCTAACCTTTGTGTCTTTGAAATTTAATTAATTAATGTCTTTCCGTTTAAAGTAAATCAAATATCAATTAAATAATATAAATTACCATTCAGTGAGGCGAATGGCTTTGTTTGTTTCATTTTAATGATTTTCGTTTTCATTATCGTTTCCATAATCACAATAATAATTACCTATCAATATCCAATATTATATTAATTTTGTTTTTCCATTCTATGCGATATATCTATTGAACAGCTCACGTGACGACCCTGTGAGCCGCAGTTTGAATAGTTACCTACCTACCTCATCCTAGTCCTAAACAAGGGCGTAATTTTAGCAAAAAAAAAAATTCCAAGGTAATAAAACCCAGACGATTTAATAAGCATATCTGATATTGACAATTATTCATATTTTTCAACATTAAGTACAGTATGTTTCCTCCTTTATGTAACACGAAATATTTCTGTCAAGTGACTTCGGATTGAAATAGGATTTCGGGAACGAATTCTAAAATACATATTTTTTGTAAAATTTGAATATTTTAGCCTATTTATTGTGCGAATTCAATTTAAATCGATTAATTTATTAAGAGAACTTTTCAAAGCAATAATAAATGTAATTTCTATTATTTAAATTGAAAGTTTAACTCGTTGTCATTCAGTCAATTGTTAAAGCCATTGTAAAAAAATCAAAATGACTTAAAAAGTTCGGTCTGATATTTAAAATACATGTTGCCATTCAAATTAAAATAAAAATTGTATTGTGCATGTGCAAAATAAAAAGGCTAAACATTTAATAATTGTTAATCGTTGTTTATTTTAGCTAATATTCCATAGCACTCGAAAACCCCAATCTAATCCGAAGTCACTAAACAAAAATATTTCGTGTAACATTTAAAAGGAAACACACTGTTTATATAAAAATTTTAATTAATTTTTAAAATTAATTATAAAAAATTTGGAGGTGCTAATTTGGAAACTGGAAATGCTAAGTACCCCTAAGTCTCCCCTAATTGAGCCTAACCAGTAGTGTTCCCATTGTCACAGGGTATATTCCATGTACGACGTATACCCACAAGCTTTTATTAAAAAATCATGGGTATACATATCATATACCAACTCAAAGTCTCAAGAAATTTGAAAAAAGAAATGTTTATATATGTGTTAGTTTTAGATTTTTTGTATAATTATACATCGAATTCTATACTGTTATATTTAGTTTTTGGTGACCTGAACCTGTATATTACGATTGTCTATTATTATAGTTGACATGACAGAAATTGATACCGGTGGGTTAAAAGGTAGAAAATATTGTAAAACATAGTAATTTTTTATATTTGTAATTTAATTTGTTACTTTATTATTTAGTTAGTAAATATTAGTTAAATACTTAAATATGTTAAATAAAATGATTAAATGTATAAACGAATAATAGTGAAATTAATTAAATAAATAGAGAAAAATATAGAACAAACTTAGTAAATAACAATTTATTGAATGATACAGAGTAGGCAAAGTATTAGAATTTAAAATAAAATTAATAATTGATGATTTTAATTAATGAGTTCGACGTTCAAGAGACATATGGTTTGGTAATTATATTAATTATGTATACAATTTTAATCCAAATAGACAAGAAACTTGAGGGCGAGTTTAATTGAAAGTTGCTTCCCCTAGTTGCGTTATTGAATATTATATAATACAAATTAAAAATAAAAAAACTGTCGTTATCTAAAATATTGATGTGAAAACATTAGTTTTATTTTAAAGTGATGATTCAAGAAATAGATTAATGTATTAGATATAGTAATTTGTAATTCAGAACAACGACGGTAACTTTTTAAGATGCATTTGGGAGTACAATATTACACGAGACATATATAAGTACAGTATTTTTCCCCTTGCTTAGTAAATGGATTATTTATGTTTTAGAAAAAACTACGTGATGTTTTTTTCTACTATTTTCTGTTTTATTTATTTATTTATTTTATCTTTTACTGGCAGGTTAATTAAATAAACGTAAATCAATATTTTCGTTGGCATGTGAGACAAACAAATAAATAAATGATTAAAAAATTGATCGTAGTACTATATGTAGCTAAACAAAGAAATATTATTATATTAGTTTTACTTCAGCTATACATGTCATGGTTTTTAATTCTTTTTACAAGTATTTACTTATAAATAGGTACTCGCGAATTATATTAATTTAATTATTGTTAGTAAACATATACAAATAAATAAATATTTTTTATTTAGGTATTAATAATAATTATTATTTTTAAAATTAGAATAAATAACGATTTGACAGCTTGAATAAAATTTTGTTTTTTTTCTCACCAGACGATTATGATTTATTATTTCAGTGTTCATCAACATATGGAATGGAAATGTATAATAGATATAAAAATTGCGTACAAAAGTTTTTTCATATGTTACACAATGCATATGTTACAAAATACAAATCTTATTATTTAATTTTGTTATTTTTATTTTAATAACTAGAAGTTATTATGTCCAATATCAAATATTATAGAAAATAAATAACGCGTTTAAGTATACACATTTACTAAAAAAATTTTCCACCTTTCTTTAAAAAATATATATATATATATTCTCTCTCTCTCTTTGTATAGTTACTTTATTATATAATTGTGTTGGTACATGTTGATATCGGTTACTAATAACCGCATGTTTTGCTTGTTTATATTTTTCAATCATGTTAAATATATTATTTATTATTGGTATTGCTATTAATATTATAATTATATTTAATTATTTGTATTTATTTATTTATCTGATCATTATAATATATTTGTACTACATTATACTTGTGTATTGTCACACATTTTCTCTCAATTTGTATTAATATATTTTCATTTTTTATTATTTCTAAAACTTCAAAAGGTTTTGTCCGTTATCGATTTAATTATTTATTTTATATATTATCTTTTAATAATACAATTTTATTCTTATTTTTAGGTTTAGAATTTTCCTTTTGATCATATCCTTCTTTAGATTTCGTTTTATTTTTAATTAATTTTTCTTTCGCAATTTCACATGATTTTTATAAATGTTGTTTTAAATCATAAAGATAGTTATCATTATTAGGTATATCTAGGTTTTGGTTTATATTTCAATTTTATTGTTATTTCTAAACTTTATCCATTTATTAATGCATATGGTTGATAATTAGTTAACAAATGGTTCTGTTGAATTATATACGAAAAATGCATAAGATAATAAACTAATAAATGATCCCAATTATTTAGATTTTTATCTACATAATTGCTCAAATATTCTGCTAAAGTTCAATGTGATCTTTCTAAACTGCCATTTGTTTATGGATGGAAAGGACTTGTATTAATCTTATTATTTTTTAACAATTTTCAAACTTCAGTAAATATTTTAGTTCTACTAAGGAATTCGGAACCTTGATCTGTTAAAACTGTTTTAGGTATTTCGTGAATATATACGAAATGTATTACAAATGCCTCTAATACTGTGTTTATTTGATGATCATGTATATTCCCAGTGAATATTTCGTTAAGTCATCTTGCATAGTTAAAATATATGTTTTACTTGATAAAATCGTTGTTAATGGTCCTACAATTAGTTGTAAAAAAATTTGTATTCGGAAGATATAAACCTTATGGATGTAATTACAATATAGGTTGTTGTATTTTCCTATCAGTTATTTTATTTTTCTAACAACAAGTACAATTTTTTATATATTCTCTTACATCATCTTTCATACCCTTCGATTTATATTGTTTTTGTAACCTCTTGTTTTATTTATACCTACCTAAATGTTCACCTAGTTTAGAATCATGAAATTGCTTTAACATATTCATTTTTCTTTTTCCGTATATTCGATTTTTTGCAGTTCGTATCCTTTAATATACACTAACGTTTGTTTTAGTCTTTTAGCCTCATTATCAAATTTATACATCGGGTTCAAATTATAATTATAATTATCATTAATTAATTAATGATATAATTTTTCGACTCTATTACTGTATGTGATAAACTTCTTCCTTACGCATCTTTATCGAATTTAATTGTAATTATAATGCCAAAGTTGAGTGTTGTGCCTCAAATACATTTGTGAAATAAATTTTTATTAATACCCATCACTTAGAAGTATCTTTATATTTAAACATCTCAAGAGATATACCTTTTAACTTTATAGTTATAAATTGTATTAATAATTGTATATTTTTAGCTTCGATTGAATTATTGCTAAATTGCATGCATTTATAAATTTATAAATGTCATCTTCACCTATACATAGTGGAATTATTCTTATTGCTTCTTCGAATCTCAATATTGCAATATTTTTGCTATCTGCTATTTTATTTCCATTTTTTTTAAAAAGTTAATTCAGTATGATTAATATTTAACTAACGTGTTCCTATTCGTGTATTTGGGAAAGAGGTTTCTTTTTCAAATTCTATTAAATTAAATGTTTTATTAAATTACTCTTTATTCTTAGTTATTTTTATTAATTTCTAATTATTTATTTATATCTTTATTTTCAAATATCTCTTTATTTTAATTTGTTTCTCATTTATTTTTATCTTTAATAATTCCATTTTAATTCTTAATTTTATTATCAATGTTTCTATTTTTATTATCATTATATAATGACTTTTATTTTCAATATTTAAATTTAAGATTCTGAGTGAAGCTAGGAATGTATTAGTTTTACAAAGATTTTTTTTACGACTGAAGACACATTTTCGGGTAGAAATTGGTCTGATTACCACAAAAACGGTATGTTCTCGGTACTAAATTGCATTTACTTTATATTTTACTATATTCACTCATTTTTAAAATATTTTAATAACTTTTTTTTATTAGATAAGAAAAATTACCAAAAAATGGTTGGAAAACTGTGAAATTCATTAAAACTGTAATTTTAAATATTTTATAACTAATGAAATTTTTAATATAAGGATTTAAAATGTTTTTTGAGTATTCTCATAGGTTGTTTATATACGTGGTAAGATTTTGGAATGGATTATCAGTATAATTTATTTAATATTGAATATTTGACTGTGTTTCGTTTAGAATCGTATTTTTGAATGCAATATCAATTTTAATTGCATTAAAACATTAATTATAATAAACCACTAATTTTTCTTAGGACCATTCGGCACGAAGGATAAACATCAGGAAACGATATCCCCGTTTTTTTTAAACATTTTAATTAATTTATTAATTGCAATGGAGCTAATTCCAAAGGAGATGACTATATATTACTTTGTTTTAAATATTCATATAAAATTCCCATAATACCTACTCCAATGTTATATTATCTAAATACTTAATATAATAATTAATTAATGCCTAAAATTTAACAATATGCCCATATAAAAATACAATAAAGTCCTATTTAACTTAATAATTCAAAAAAATAATTTTACAATAAGATGATGTAGAACAATCGGGTGGACATTTTGATTTAATTAATTATGGATTGAAATTCACTGGTTCTTTTTCCTTAGAATTGCGAAATAAAAGTATTGAAAGTTGTTCCTTTTCGACTGCGTTCTGTGATGGCTATTATAGTGTTTATATTAATTAATTTCAACTTATTCAAAATAAAATATTTGAATAAATAATATAACATTCGTGCTATATGTATTTTACGAATATACCTACTATTAACTTATATGTAACAAAGTAATATTTCTATATTCTATCACAGCCTCAGACTTTTTTTCAGTTCTAATAACGAAGTTTTAAATTGTTTAGAAGTTCGACAAATAGATGATACGAAAAACCAATACTATATAAGACCGCTTAGATAGTTTTAACTATATATATGATCACGTATTTACATGGAAGATACTATATATTGTGACAGATTTAAAATTGCTTCTGTCATTGACTCTCTTTTTGTGTGGTTATATACTTTATAAAACAAGCGTACGTTTATAGTTTTTAAGTTTTAAACAAAATTTAGAAATGTATTTTATTTGTATGTTATAGAAAATTATACTTACATTAAAGTATCTAAAATATTGATTATTACTTGTATAATAACTATAATATTATATGAATACTATACATGTCTACAATTAAAATAAACCTATAATTATTTGAAATACCCTTAAATTGTTTGATTTAATTATACAATTGAACATGTAAAATATTTTACCTATAAGTAGATATTCGATTCCAAAAAATCGAAAATCGAAGATTTAATTCTAAAATTAGAAAAGATTAAAAAATATAATCGAATAAAAAATCTATTTTATATTTATTAAATAATATTTCTTTCCTTCTCTAATCACAATGAAACAGCTTAATAAACGTAATAAACCAATTAATAAAAAAAAAAAAACAAAACAAATAACATGTTATATTTCATAAGATTTTACTGAATAAATAATTATAAATATGCGGTTATCAATGAAATAATTAAAAATTAATTAATAACAGTTGATTAAAAAATAAACCAGAATCTGTTGTTACAAATATTGATGATGATGTTTTTCATAGCGATGGCTTTGTTGGATTTACTAAAATTAAAATTGTTATTATAATATAATTAAAAAGCAACATTCTCAGTTTAAAATATCCATACAGAATGTCAATAATATTTGAAACTTAAAATGTATACTTTAAAATTTTAAATAACAAATATTATGTTCACTTTACTTAATATAAAAATATAAATATGAATAAAAATATATTTACTTTGACAACTTACAAATTAAAACTATTAAATAATAGTTAAAAATGAATTTAAGAAATTGTATGCTTTTTTAAATAATAACATTAAATTTACCAATTTTGAATTCTTTAGTGAAACATTTTTCAATACTCCCTCTGTGGCGTTTTTCTTTTGACAAGTATGAGTCATTTTCTCTTTTTTTTTTGTTTTTCTATTACGTGTTTATTCCTATTTGTATGATTTTGATTGCCACTTTCACGTTAGCAATATTCACAGATTGTATTCATTATTATTCAGTCGTTAATAAAATTAGAATAATTAATTTAATATTATTAAACAACGATGAACGAATAACACATAACACGTGTAACAAAATGTATTAAATAATTTATAATGAATAATCATACAAAAGAAAATAGCACAAAATAAATATTTTATTTCTAGCTCTGTTTAAATGTTTACGTTTATAAGTACTCTATGCTAACACAGTTTCACGCATCACGTGTACCAATTATGAATTAAGATAGTATACCTTCATGGTACCTATTCAGCATATAAAGGTGTAACAGAAGAAAACACACTTAAATTACTGTTTATGTAACACAAAAACATGTTTTCTATATCAGACGAAATTGTATATCATTGGCTGTTGCTAGAAGAGTTGTTGGAAATGTTTTAATCTCTGTCATTTGTAGCTGGTATATTTTTGATACTGTTCTATTACGTTTTTTTAATTTCTTTTTTATCTTTCCTTGTGAGTGCACAAATGGTTCCAAACTTATTGGAATTATCCAGTTACTAATACAGATCCAGTAAAATTAGTAAGGCTTGAAGATAACGAATTCATAACAATAAGAAATGTCTTTATTGCACCATTTTATCCTCTGAAAATTTAAAATAGTCAGCTTATTTGATTTTCTGTCAAATAAAAATATAAAGTAGTTTACTTAGTAGATCCAATACTAGAACTGAAATATCATTTTTTATTAACACTGCTTCCTATGGTTATATGTCTTGTCATTTAAATCATATCAAATTTAATATCACATATCATAAACATAAATATATATATTAGACATCACAAATTTAATTACAATTATTATTTACACGTATACACGTTAATTTAAACGCAAAAAAATCGTAGTGGTAATTTGAAGTGTTCGCTCTTCGAATATTCAATGACGAATGATCAAAAAACAAACAAGTCACTCAAATATTGAAATTTTATTTTAGACGTTACTAAAATAAAATAAAAATATAAAATAAAAATGGACAACTTTTAAATGTTTAAATAAATTTTTATAATAAAGAATTATATGTTATATAATGCATATACGTGTAGTTATCTAAATAGAATATAACAAATATAACTTAACGATAAGAAAATCATATTTAATTTAATATTATTTGTTTATCATATGATGGGCATAGAAAACATTTGTAGTTACTTCTTTTTAAGGGGTCATTTAAATTGGACCTTTCTGTCTTTGTCTAGATAGCGGGAATTTAGCAAAATTATAACAACATATAACTTAAATTATAATTTTAAAGAACAATATGAAACATTAAAAATGTATATATATATATATTTAAAAAATTGTCTACATCAAATTAAATATAGTATTTATTTATAGGGTATAGACAAATTTCTACTATATAAAAACTCCATGGGTACAATGGTCTTTTTAGTCTTCCTCCCCCTCACTTGTAGGCACGATTATCACCACAAATTGTTTATACAGAACAGTTTACTTTGCAGATAGTTATGAATGTCTACAAATCAAAAACATAGTAAAATATGACAACAATTATATCAACGAACAAAATTTAGTTAATTTTATAATTAATGTCATAAAGAATGATGTAGCTCTTCTTCCTTTGGCAGTGATGTTTTCTTGTTATAAAATACACTCAATTAGAACTATTTAACATTATTGAAATTTATTTACTTGCTCATCCTGCAATGATGTAAGTTATTTATGTGTGTGTGTGTGTGTGTGTGTGTGTGTGTGTGTGTGTGTGTGTGT